>OY971416.1:17500000-18125000 GCA_963853865.1 Helleia helle | reverse complement strand
AAAAATATTGTATGATTAGCGAGACGCCAGTCAAACGCAAGATCCGTATGAGTTCTCGTCGGACGAGGAGGTGGAGCCCGTGCTGCGCGCCGCCCACGCGTCGCAGCCTGCGCCCGAGGCCACGCCCTCTACATCCAAGTCTATACAACCGCAAAGGTAATTAATATTATGTTAAATGTTTTAGGATTTATTGTTTGATAAAATACAGTCATATTTTAATATTGTATGTCATTTGACTTTTTTTATTAATTTTCTAATGATATAATTTTACCGGTGGGAGGGAAGCGCTGTGCCGAGCTCCCGGCTGCATGGGTACCACCATCTTGCTTGTTTCTCCCGTGAAACAGCTTCGCTGTGTTTCGGAGAGAAGGGCAAGACTGGCAGAGTAATTACTGGCACCGAGACTTAACATCTTATGTCTCAGGATAGGCAACACATAAATGAGTTGCCTGGGCTCGTTCCAGGTAAACTAGTTTATGTTCATGGGCGACGTCGACCACTTACCATCAGGTTGCTAGTTTGCCTATCCAACTAACATTAAAAAAATGTTTTCAAAATACTTTTTAGTTTGTTTTTTAAAGTATAACCTCTTGTATTTATAGGTTAACCCAGTTCAAGTCGGCGCTACAGCAGCTGTACCGCGACGAGCGCGCCAACAACCTGCCCCTAGAGCGCATCACCGCCCACATCAACGAGCGGTACTCGCACGAGCCCTTCGACGCCGGCGAGATACAGGCCGCCTTGGACCGGATGACACAAGATAACCAGGTCATGATGGCCGATGACATCATTTTCCTTGTTTAACATCTATTGTATAATTAGTACCATGCTAGCGTTACTCTCAGTGGCGTAGCTTGTCCTAGGGGGGTCCTGTATCGACATGTCCATAGTTTTAAGACTTTTGCCTACACATTGGAGCCCCTGTAGTCTGGGGGCCCCGTATCAATGATACGGGTTAGAAGACGGTAGATACGCCCCTGTTTACTCTATTTTTCATCAAACCTTTCCATTTAACATTAAAATTCTTACCCACATATAGTCACAATGAGAAAGTATTGATAAATGACTATAAATTATGTAAAGTGGTACTGTTGGTATGAACTTTAAATTGAGCAATCTTCTTGTTATAAATCCTTACCTTATGTACAATGTTACAGTGATAAACATCTAAAATCTCAGTTATAATGCTACAGTGTTATAACTCAATTATTAATAATTTTTCCAACACAACTAATAAGTGTCTTTGATTAAGGGAAAAAAGACATTAAAAATTAAACAATATTTAATGTCTTTAAATTATGTAAAGAAAGCTAATACAATTAAGCAATCTTAAAATGTAATCATTGTCTTCGCAGTCCCAGCCGAAACATATTAATTATTTATAATTAAGAAACTAAGACTTAAGATAAAATCATCACACTATCGAAGAAAATTATCCTTTAAGTTAAAATATAATCTTCTTGGTTCTCTGTTTGTCCTCAAATAATGTATTTTCATTATTTGAATTTGATAAAAAATATTCTTGATCCGCCTCACAGATAAATAGTAGTACAAATATGAAATATCATCCCAACTAATATAGAGCTCACGTAACATATTAAGTTAGAATTAAGTACCGATCATGTCTTTAGACTGATTAAAGTGCCTATCTTTTTTGAATTAACAAATAACCTGTAACTCACCGTTGTTATCAGGTTTTATAAGACAAAAATGTTAATGTGCCTGAATGTTTGTTTGCAAAATAATCACTTGTTTTTTGATTATACAAGTTAGATTTTAAGGTAAAAATCTGAAATATATGATTTTTTCCATTCTGTTGTTTTTATATGAATAAGCCTGTTTTTACCTTTTTATGTTTATGTATTTTTGTACATGTTTAATCCATGTCTTTTTGGATTTTCTGAAGTCATCGAGCAAAAACCCGGAATAGAGCGGTAATGTTCTGTGTTGTGTATGAAAACAAATTCTCCCAAATTTGTACTGCCACGCTGTACCGGTTCTACGCTCAGATTAGCCGACTGATAGCTATTTATGAACGATTGGCCGATGAGACGTACGGATCACTGGTTGGTGGAATTGCAATTAAGTCAGTAACAAATCACTGACCAGTATCTGAATTTTATGGCTCACATTACTACTCTATCTGGTTTTATGCTCGATGTCTGAAGTTGACCAACTTGTAATTCGAATCATAATGCGTTTTTTACTATTTTTAAGAAGGTTTTGGCCACTCTTGATGACATGCCAGACTCATGGTTGCTCACGCAACCTTAGTTTTCTTTTCCTGAGATAGGAACACTTGTTCGCGTTCCACTGTCCTAATGATAAGCCTGTCCTGGGGGACAAGTTCTCGTTTTCCAACTCCAACTAACTTTAAAATTGCCCCTAATGTGATGTATTTTCTTGCAAACTTTTTATTTCTTCGCAGAATATAACAACTTATGTTCATGCTCTTATCAGATAAAATAACTGATAATACACGCTCCATAACATGTTTCAGTATGTCTCTTTCTACGTTCTAATGGTCTTGTCTTTTGAGTAGGTACTTCTGTCACCCTCCCCCTCCGATAACTCCCCTTCTGTCCAGCAACTTTCGTCATGAGGGGTCATGACAAAAAAAATAGAGGATGCAAACGAGTAGACGTAGCCTCACGGCGCCGACGCCCATACACATCCACACAACCAAGGCTACGCAGATGCGCCGCCCTCTTTATCCCTATCCCCCCAATGGACCACCGGAAACTCACAAACCGCACGAAACGCGAGAGCATATCTGTCACTTGGCGCCGGTGTTATGTGAGCGAGAGGCTGCAAAGCAGCATAGTTATACTAGCTGTTGCCCGCAACTTCGCCCGCGTTAACTTAGATTTACAGCCGTATCCGGAGTGATGATGATTATTTTTGTAGCCTAAGTTACTCCTTATAACATCAGCCATACAGTGAATACAGTTGCTTTTAAAAGAATTGCTTACTTTCTAATCACTGGTACATCCAGCCTGTGCCTATTACGTATATCCCTACTATGAATATAGCTTTTCATACAAAATTCATTTATGTTGTACCGGACATACATTAAATTTTCTAAGATGTAGTATTGAGAGGCGTCAGTCAGAATTCCTATTGTTTTAAATTTTTCTCTCAAAGATGAATTGGGCAACTTTTAAATTGCACGAATAGCCCGCTTCTGCAGCACAAATACCTACGTTGTTTATATCGGACAGTATTTCCCCATAAAAGTATTCCATAAGACGTCTTATACGTATATAATGTCATATACGTATTATACTTTCATACCATTATGTACATAATGGTATGAAAGTAGCTAAAATACACTATTCGCGCTGTATCTTCATCTGTAAACTGTCTTATTTTCCTCACTGTATATGCTGCTGAACTAAGACTTCGCCAATTTAGCTACATTTAAGGGGACCTGTAGCTTAAAATCTAGAATTATTCCTAAGAAAACTGTGGAGTCCACCAGTTCCAAGTTCTCGTTGTCTAAGAGAACATTGGTTTGCATTTGCTTAACATTTGGCAAAGAAAATTTTATACATTTAGTTTTTATTACTATTATTAAAAGCAAGTTATTACCGCTAAACCAATGTACCATCGTCACGTCATAATTTCTTGCCGTTTGATTTTTGAAAATAAGTATCATCAGCAAACACTACCTACATCTTGATTATCTTTAACTAAGTAAGGTAAATCATTTATGTAAATTAGAAAAAGAAATGGACCTAGAATGGACCCCTGTGGGACCCTCATCTCTATTTTAGTCCTGGAGGATCTTTTATTCTTTATCTCCACCTTTTAAGTCCTATTGTTAAGATAGGAATTTAAAAGATCAGTGCCGTACTGTGTTTCCATTTGTCTTCCTATAAGACCATTAATTACTTTTTACAAGTTCAGAATTCAAAAATTTGTCTTCCAAATCAAATTTCAAACGCATTAATATCTTGTATGGGCTTTTATAGGCCTCTCTTGTGACACCTTTTATATCTGCGTACCTCAAGCTCTTTTCACATTCCAGACTTACAGTTTCATCTTTAGGTGACATACGCCCATCTAAATGCGTTTTTGCCGAGTTACCAAGCCGTCTGCAACCTCCGAAGTAAATGCTTCTCTTTGCCTTTTAGACCTCCCTGGATCAGCCTCGTTGGTAGTTTCACCCATTTCTGTGTTTCCAGATCTTCATCACGGCAATCGGGAGTTCCTGTAATCACTCTTTGGACTGTCTATTCAGAGAACATCAACTCCCTGTTATAGGGCACTGATGCCTCCTCTCCAATTTCATTCATAATTTTATCGAGGGTACATGTGAAATAAGTCAAATCTATTTGTTTGAGTTATCTCACAATTATCACCACCAAATTGGCTTAAAAATAGTTTCTTTTATTACAAAAACGTATTTAAAAACGCAAAATTCTCAAAATAATCCACTTAATATCCGACTATGTAAATGCTATGTAACTATGTACTACTAGCTGTTGCCCGCAGCTTCGCCCGCGTTAACTTACTTAACTAAATTCCTGTTAGTCACAGCGTGATGTTATATAGCCTATAGCCTTCCTCGATAAATGGGCTATCTAACACTGAAAGAATTTTTCAAATCGGATCAGTAGTTCCCGAGATTAGCGCGTTCAAACAAACAAACAAACTCTTCAGCTTTATATTATTAGTATAGATTAAAAAAGTAGTAAATAATTCCAAGATAATGGTTAAAGTTGTTTTGCCCGTTCACCTGACGCCTGGTGACAAACTTAGCTATGTTTGGAATCGGTAGCAGACTCCATTTGATGTTTGATTTGAAGGATTGATTTTTTAGCCATTTTGGGGATGGGGAGGGGCGAGTCTACATTGCTGTGGGTTACATACACATAAGATGTATGATCTACAAAAGAATGAAAAGTATTTAATGAATACTACAATTTTATTAAAGTAAAAATTTTATATACTTAATAACGAACTTTTAATTTTATTCAAAATCATCTTTTTCCTGGTCTTTTCTTTGTCATTTTTGTTTTAAATGAGGGATTAGAGAATTTCTTTTTACCGTCATGCGAAAACTTTTTGCCATCTCTATTATTTCTACCGTCTCTATTATTTCTACTATCTCTGTTATTTCTGCCATCTCTATTATTTCTACCATCTCTATTATTGCCACCATCTCTGTTATTTCTACCATCTCTATTTTTAAATTGTCCTCCCGCTTGCTTGTTAGTAAACCTGCCCTTTCCGTCTCTGTTGTCCCGATTGTTACCAACATCTTGATTTTTCTGGAATTTCTTTTTTAGTTTTTTGTCTAACCTCATTTTCTTGAATCCTCTTGGTTCCTCACCATTTTCCGACTTACGTTTTCTAGATGGATGTGGTTGGAAGAGATCTGCAAAAATATTAGGTAAAGAAAATAAGCCTAATTGTACCTAATATAATTTCTATGATTTTTAAGTACCTAGTTAAGTAGTAAAGGGATTTCTTAGTTAATAACAGCTGTAATTGTTAGGCAAACATTGTGTAATGTAATTACCAACATTCCTAATAAACCGCTAAGCAGTTTGGGGGCATAGAATAGTTTCAACAAGTAAGAAGTTGTATAGCTATTGAAAGAACCGAGACCCCTTTTGTTTTCCACATAATGTTCGAGTAACGCCATTACTTTGGGTAATATAAAAAAAAAAAATTATTACATTATTACACATTTACACTTTTTTGTCATCATCATTGTGAGTCCAACTAAGAAGACTACCTATCCGCTGTCTTCTCGATACCTACTAAAGTAACTTAATTCTAATATAAAATCATTCAGAATGTCCTAGTACCGTGTTCGGGCTCAGCGCCCACTTCCCTACGGTAGTACTCAGCGTCGTCCTCCTCGGGCTCCGCTTGCTCGTTATTCTGGGACTCTGCAGCTGCTAACTCCATTAACCTGCACATTGATATTTGTTAAAACATTCGAATACCTTAGCTTATGTATTTCATATTTGTAAATGAAAGTTTGTGAATTACTTATTTTATAGAGTAGGTTACCACAAATATAGCAGATTCCTAAATAATATTCATTACTGAGAGTGCTAGGTAGACGATGGGACTCCCAACTGTTGAAGTATTGGATGCACCTCCATGCTGCAGCTTATCATTTTTATAAACTTGTAAATTTATAAATTATTTTACGAACACTAGAATTAAGAACATTGTTACTGACAAATATTGATGTAAACAAAAATACTGAAATAAATTATTTTAATTTGATGTATGTTTATCTGAATAAGTTTTTTCTATTCTATTCTAAACTATGGCAAAAATACACATACATATATGCATAAAATCTAGCCTACTTAATATGTACTAGTGTATATTACAATTCTGGAATTCCAAACATCCAAACTTCCTTTAATCAGTGGAAATTAATATTACCTTTGGTTTTCTGTTATTTCCTTCTTCTTCTTTATACCTTCTAGCGCCTTCTGCTTGAGCTCCTCCTTCTCCTTTTCTTTGCGCTTGACATTTTCATCTTGTTGTGCCTTGCGTTTCTCTTTCAATCGTCTAAACAAAGTATTATAATTTAATGCATGAAAATATCATTTATCATTGGATTTTAGCATGTATAAAGGTTTCCAAGTATATTATTTTATGTTGACTAGCCTAACATAGGCACTCAAAATTCACATAACATTGTGAAATTTTACAAGGTTAAATATATTATATTTTTTTTATTATTTCCGAAACTATAAACCTGTATGTAGGTATAACGAAAATATAAAAACTGACGGGGACATATTGGGGAAAACTGCGATAGACATAAAACGTCGTCTTTTGAATTAATTATTAATAAACGCTAGCATGTAAAAAAATATAGGCTGTCAAAGTTATTAAACACTGCATAATCATACCTCTTCTCTTCTCTCTTCTTCTTAATCAAAGCTTTCTCCTCTTCCGTTTTTTCAACAAGCTCGTGGAAGAGAACTTCGCCGTCCATAAGCCCATCTTCAACCTATAACGAATTATATTCGTAATATTATCATTTAACAAATAAAATTTCAAATAATTTAGCATAGTTCAAATAATGTTCGATTAAATATTTTTGTTTCTGTGATTATCATGGAATAACAATTTAAGATTGTTTGTCCACGGTAATAAAGTACTACCCTAGTATCTACTGTATTTTAGGATTAAAGTTTTTTTTTTAAAAGCATTACAATACCTAATGGTAATTTTTTATTATTATTACCTGTTATATTTTCTAGACTGTGTGGTTATTATTAGTATTATTTAAAAAAAATGTTTAATTTTAATTATAATTAATTAAAATACTATTTAGGTAGTAAATAAAATAATATTTAATTATTATAATGTAACATTTTTTACGGATTTTATAGCGGTTTAATAAGTTTTTTATAAGCCCTACGTTTTGGATACTTTACAGCAACCATAGTCACGGGCACAGAACAATATTACTCATAAAGAAGTCACGGGAGGACTGGTGTCATACATCCTATCACAGAAATACAGTGGACCCGTGGTAATCCGGCCCCTGGCTAATCCGCACCCCCCTATAATCCGACACATCAATTATTATTGAATATTTTTTGACAATCTTGGCTAGTATAGACAATGCACGATTGAGCAGGTTACAACTTGTACGCGTCACCACTATAGTGCTCGACGCGTAGTATTGTTTTCATTCTGATTGCTTAGTTTGAATTTAACTACACATCAGAAGATGTGTAGTTGAATATTTTAGTATGTACATACACAATTATTTCCTACCGTAAATTTATTATTTTTTGTAAGTTCTATAGCACTAATGACGCTAATTTTAAAATAAAACGTAAGCTCTCTAATGTGTTGTTTAATTTACTAAATTTAAATACTAATTTACTAAATATGAAAGTATGATTGGTACTTCAGAGTATAACTTATAGAATCTTATCATTGGATCTGCAATTTGTCGGATTCAAGGTACTCTTTTGTAAAAATATCCGGACTATCCCCGGGTCTTAGGGAATACTCTATAATCCGACAAATTCGATAGTCCAACACTGTCCTGCAAAATGTTTGTCTAATATTGCAAAAGACAAATTTTTGTTACCTTAATTAATTGTAGAGACATCCTAGGCCCAAGCTCTACTAATCTGATGGCTGAGCGCGAATTCAGACCAGCGCCTCGTGACGCCAGCTTCTGCGGCAAAACTACCTGGTTGGTACCATCGTCTTCAAACTCGCTCTCAGAAAGCAATGCGGCCCTGAAAATATTTTAATTTAAAAACAATTGAACATGAACCAGTCTCATGCTCATAGTACAGCAGCTAAAAAATTGTTCCTGTGGCACATTTTACACATTCAAAAATGAAAAAAAACTTCCTTTTGAATGGATAACCTAACTAAATAATTGGGCTATTAAATACATAAATATAACTATATAAAATGATAATATGTTTACGCGAATTTCACTCATAATGAAACAACCGACTGTCCGTTTGCCCCCTCTTCTATAAAAAAAAAATCGTGCAACCGTGGTCGAGTCATTTTTTTTTTCTTTTACGCCGGGAAATGCTCTGAGGCATCCCGCCTGGGGAGTGGATCTCCCCAGGTGGGTATGTGGGACTCGCTGCGCCCGAAAGATGGTAAATGGACGCAGCTCTACGCACTAAAACCCGGCGAGTGCCGCCATGGTGAGGTGCCCCGGATCTGTTAAGCTAACAGGGCACCTCGACGGCTAGTCAGCCCCGCAAGGGACCGACGCCACCTCCACAGAGGGGTTGTCCCGCACCACAGAACAACCCCTCCCAACGTCGGGACAGTACAATGGGGTGAGGTTCCCATCCTCACCCCTTGCTCCCAGCTCATTTGTCCCCTCTTCTTATAAGAGGGGTACAAAGAGCCCCCTCGGCTCAATTGGCTTCGCCCAAGGTGCTGGGCTCACCCTAGGCTACTGAGCCCCACCGCCACGACAAGGCCTCAACCATGGTGGGGAACCGTGGTCGAGTACTCCCGTGACCATTGTTGGTGTAAAGTATTGTAAAAACTTAATTAACCGCCATAAAATCCATATAATTTGTTTTATTATAACAAACATAATTTTTTAATTCAACTGGTAGATCTGAGATTATCATGTTCAAACAAACAAAGTCGCTTACTTTATTATATTACTAGTTGTTGCCCGCAGCTTGGCTCGCGTTAACTTACATTTACAGCTGTATCCAGATTGATGATGATTATTTTTGTAACCTAAGTTACTCCTTATAATAGCTATCTGTCAATGAAAGTCCTGTCAAAATCGGTTAAGACGTTTCCGAGATTAGCCGGGACAAACAGACAAAAAAAGTTAAAAATTGTTTTTTTGACATAAATACTTTATATATACTTTCATATGCATTTATAATAATAATAATAATATTTATTTGCAAAAAACGTGGTTACATACAGGTGTTAAAATCAATTTTTGAACATCATGTTTTGCTAAGATTACATTAGCATGCAAAATGAAAATTTTATGTCTATAATGTTATTTACATTTTACACAAATATTATGTCCTTTTATTAATAAAAAAATGTCCTTAAAGCTATAAAAGTTTCTTTCATTTAACCATTTATATATAGTCCACTCAAGAAGCAGTTGTAGAGTGTGTGAGCTGGCACGCTTAGGTGCCAGCTCACACACTCTAAAACTAAAATTTCTTCAGAAACTTGTTCAGGATGCTTAGAGAGTAAACATACTAAAAATCCCCGCCTCTAGGAGGGGCGCCGGAGTGGGGAGAGGGGGTCAAAGTTCCCACTTTTGAGTTTTTTGCTAATATCTTTAAAACGGTGCGTTGTAGAGAAATAATGTCTTCTACTAAATTAAATCTAACAAAATTCTCTACAATTTTTATCCTATATACTTTTTTGAAATCGTCATCAGTTTTCGAGCATCACGCTCCGAAATAGTAACAATTAATGTTTTTCAGCATGACGGGCATTTCTTGATGTTGAAAACTAAAAATTTGGTATTTTATTGATAGCATAAGCTGGGAGTACCTCCAAGCGATGAAGGCAGTAGCAGTTTGGATCGAGTTTTCAACCATAACCACTTTTTATCTTCGATGCCCACTGTAATCTGTGTAAAATGTAAAGAAAACGCGATCTTGCTGGCTAAAACTCCCATTACCGTTATCATCCATGCCTTCGGGTTTATGTTATCATCGTCACTCATCTCATTTTGACTTGTTTTGCTGTAGCCTACCTGGTAACGCAAGGGAGCAGCCAAAAGGCCATAAAGATTCTATGATCTATAAAAGTAGTTACGAATCGAATTATTCGCAATGAGTACTAATAAATGTCCTGTGTGTAACGAGGACGTCGTGAACGACACTGAGATGAAAGAAAAGTGAATACTAGTCCTTATCAAAGCTAGTCAAGAACGAAAAGATGACAAGTACCTACCAAATTATCCGTGGTTTAACATCACTTTTAAATTACACCCGGGGTAAAGCAATTATTATAGATACATTAAGGGATGCATCCAAAACTCAGGTAGAAGCACGGCCGTCTCAGCTCAGCTCTTCAGCTCCCCAATTCAATGTGTGCGCCTTATGTACAAGAAAAAACCAAAATGCCTTATAACAAGGAGAATAGTACATAAAGTTGAAACATTTACTCTTCAAAATCGTATCAGATATTATATAGAACTCACCTCCCGTGAGTTCTATGAGGATGGATTCCCGAGGTGATGTTGTTCTTGGTCGCTTGTCCTCGATTAACGATCTTGTGGCTGAGGGAGCAGTATACTATAAAGACGCTACTACACTTTTGTTAAGCCTATCAGTTGCCGAAGTTTGAAAGCTGAGACCCTAAAGACAGCCATGTCTCAGAGGCTATGCAAGAGATTTATGACTACATGGAAAGTAGTATATATTGTCGGTTTTCTCAAGACGATATACTGAGCATCGTAACAGGGGTTAAACCTCAGTGGCGAACCATCAAAGGCTGAGTTAGAAAGAAAATATGGTGATCGAGTATTGATCACTCCAGAGGTAAACAGATTCAAATCACCCGGAGTTTGTTTTAGGGACACTGAGTATAAAATTAATTAATAACGGCGTGTCTCTGTTGTTGATGATACGTCCGATGTTGAAGATGACGTAGAGCCCCTCCAGCAGGAACCATCCACTGAAGATAATAGAAAATGCTTTGGAAGAAGAATCCTTCCCAGGATATAAGATATTATATTATATTAATTAAAGACTGCGTGTTTCGCGGGATAATTGCTAATTAATATAATATAATTTAATATCTTATATAATGGATTTCCGCAAAGTAACGCCTGATCTATTAACTATCCTTCCCAGGACCTTACAGCCTATACGGATGAATATTCTCATCCGTATAGGCTGATGAAAATAAAAAAGTTATAAAAAGGAAAAATGTTTTGACAGCTCTACCGCTGAACAGATTTGTAAGAAATTTGGTATGTAGGTGTTAATACACTTACATACCAAATTTACGGTCTGATACTTGGACCTGTATACCATACAGGCTATTTTTCATCCCGAATAACATGATTGAAGTAGCATACAAGAGGAAGTGTTTGATAAGTCGTTTTTTTCGAAAATTTCACTTTTCCAGAATGTGTAGTTCAAAAACGGTTAGGGATTCGAAAAATTGTGTAGGACAAAAGTTGCAGAAAATTTTATTAGCTTTCATTGCCTGGAAGACACTTCTTATCTACGACGGTGCGTCGTAGAGAAAGTGTTTTAAAGACATTAGCAAAAAACTCGAAAGTGGGAACTTTAACCCCCTCCCCTCTCTCCGGCGCCCCTCCTAGAGGTGGGGATTTTTAGTATGTTTACTGTCTAAGCATCCTGAACAAATTTCTGATATTTGTATAGGTGCCAGCTCACGCACTCTACACCTGCTTTATGACTATTCTTTGAGTGGACTATTAGTGAAAAGCTTGGAAATTTGAAATAAGCTGTTAGTTACAAACAAACTTAAATTTTATTTATTTGATGACATTGATATGATATTACAAATATATTTATTTGTAAAGTAAAAAAATATTTCTTGTAATTAAGGTGATATGATTGTGTACTTACTTATCAAAAAACTCTGACATATCTTTACATTTGTTTAGATTGGGAATTTTTCCTTGCACCATCTAAAATATATTACGTAGATTAAAAAAAATAAAAATTGATATATATATATATATATATATATATATATATATATATATATATATATATATATATATCAAAAAGATGTGCGACACGAGTAAGAGTTCTGATCTTTATTAATTGCTTTTCTTAAATACACCAATATTTTGTTAATAGTCTTTAATTATTAGTTCCTCAGACCAAGACTATAATAATATATATATATTAAGTTTTTGCTGTATTGACTTATAGTTTATTGATTAAATTCTAACTTTCCTTAACACTTCTTTTAAATAATAATATTATAAACAAGTAGTAAGCTATTAAGAACAAGTGCTGTCAAGACAAATATTAGCCTTAAACAGAATTCTATATTCCATAAAGATGCAGATGGTTAAGTTTTATATTTACCTTTTTTGTTCCCTTATTCAGGCCAACAGGAGTTGCCCTTATTACATAGTGCCGGAGATCTATTTGCTTTGTGGATGGATTATAATTCATTAGCACACACCTTCTAATATTCTTAAGTTTGACCTGAAATAATTGTTTAAAAAAGAAATAAATAACTGGATTCTGACCATAAACTGCATTCCCCAGTGAACATGAACACAATAATGCTTGAGCTAGGTATGACACATATAAATCTGCATTTAGCACACCAATTGTATGTAATGGCGTTTCTACACCAAGCAGGCTGCACCGAGACTTAATCATAAAATATTAGCAACACACTGCTTTTTTTGGAGCAAAATAATAAGATATGATTAGAGATCATCAAAAGCCTGAGGCTACACGTTGGGTGAATTTGTTGAAAAATTCAAAATAATTAGAAATTAAATAAACTCAATTCAGGCAAAAAAAAAAATATATATATTTTAATTGTGTTATTTAAGTTGCTTACCGTAGTTATATTAATGGTGGGAAACATGTTTTGAAACATGGTAGCCATCAGCTTCATGTGCATACCTTCACCAGAGAAACTGTTCAAAACAATTAAGGGAGCATTTTTAAATGTACGCTCAATGACATACTGTTTTCTTAATGATGAGATAACATCCCGAGCCAAGCTGTACTAAAAACAGACAAACAAAATTCAGGGTATTTTCAAAGATTATTTTATTCAAGGTACACTAATCAAAAGTTTACTACTATCATAACATGTATTGGTACAATTATAATATATTTTATTCCTATGTAAATTATTTGTGAAAAGTTTATTATTGAACTTACATTATGTATACGAAAAGTGAGTGTAGGCCCTCTAGGCAATCTTGCAAGCCTCATGTATGCACCCATATCAGTTTCTGTAAACACCATCATATGTGATACGTGTAAATAGCCAGATACGGATAAGAAATCTTTTATTGTGTTCTTCTTTCTCTCCTAAAATATCAAGTATTTTTATATTGTATAGTATAAAAAATTATATATAATTGCCATTTATTTAAATTTACCTTTAACTGTGATGCTGTAAAGGGTTCCATTATTTTCCTAAAATCTTTTGTGAGGTCCATTAGATCTTTAGAGCATTGTCCACGGTGAATAACAAACGAATGGGGTGCTTTAACTAAATGCTCAGGTTCCAAGGTTTGTTTTGTAGCTGTGTTCTTTTTAACACATTTACCTTTACGTTTCCCCATGATTATTTTAACTTTTACTTTACAATACAAATGATCACTGTGAAACTAAATGTTCATCTGACATTCGTAAACAAAACGTGTTTGTAGGTTATGTACACAATACGTAGTATTCTCTATAAAGTTTGTGATGTACACGCGCTGTCATTTGTCAGTGTGACACCTACCAGTATAAGTGTATAATCTATGGTGACACCCATGCATGAAGTTAGGAAATAAGAGGAGTTGCCACTTTCATTAAACTTACAGCTGTAAGTGGGTGCCTGATCCGCCATCTTGAGTGCCCTTTTCTTAGTAGTATTCCTCGGAACAATAACTAAAGCATGGAAGCCGGGCTAAAATACCAAATACAGTGCATATATTTATCTCTTTTTACTTACGGTATTGGTAGTGCGCAAGAAAGAGACATATATAACGTTCTGTTTCGTTATTATGCAGGTTGTCACAAGCTAAGATTTTGCTAGTGATGAGGTATGATCGATATTATGAACTATATTTTATAGATTAATCAGATAAAGCCTTCCGTGCTGCTGCTAACGTATAAAACTACATAATTTAGTTAATATCTACCATAATAAACCATTTTATAAAAAGAAGGCATTTTATCGTTCTGGAGTGTCGATGGTGGGCTAGGGGAACTTAATAAACATAATAAAGTTATAATACATAATAAATTAAGTGGTAGCATAATAAACCAGCTAAACTATAAGAGATATGAAAAAGGCGCATAAGAAAATTGTTCATGCTGATAAGCATTTTCTTCTAACATCATATGAGGACGGATTACACGTACCTCTAATGATATAATCTGGGTGCACCTCCAGGCGGTGAAGGCGGAAACAGTTTGGTCAGGAATCAAAATAAATCCCTATTTACCTTGGTCACGCTATAACTTGAGAACGACTTTACCGATTTCATTCATCTTTTATCAAAGCTTATACATTTTAGAAGGTTTTCGAAAAAAAGTTAAGAAAATTGCGCAGAAAAGAAAAGAAAAAAATTGAGAAAAGAAAAATTAAAGAAGTAATTATACTTCAACCACTGGATGGATCTGAATGAAACTTGGCACACATGTAGGTTAGGCCTTGGAATAGGACATAAATAGTTTTTACCGCGGGAAAATATCTTATTCCCACGGAAAATCAACGCGGGCATAGCCACGGGTGGACGACTAGTATTAAATAAAAGACGAACAAAGTGAGCAATATTTATTTTGAGACTTACTGAAACGAGCAGGATGGGGCCAGCAGCAGAAAATATGTATTCTTGTGTTAACATTTTTATTATTAAGCGATTATAAACGAAATTAAAATCCCACTTTCATCGTTCCTACCCTATTTATACATTTTAATGCATTTGATATGAACTAAATTGATGCCTTTTATACAATTAGTAAATGCTAAATATGACTTAACTATGACTTAAAAATATTATTTATACCTATAACAATTTACATCATTGTTGTACCTACTCAATTACCAATTACTTACTTATAACAAAATATAAAGATATTCATCATAGCAATTATATAATGTAAGGGAAACAGTTATTGTTAATTAATCAAAAAATCACATTTAACATTACTTCACCATATAAATTGCATTCACAAAAAAAACATAAAAATTCGAATAGTCATTTAATTTTATTGTCATTATTATATTATTTTTCATTATTGATCATTGTGTCGAATTGGGCCTGTAAATGCATTGATTCCATTTAATCTTCATTGTTTCATCATTAGGAAATCTGTAATAATATAGAAAATTAGATTATTATTGGAAAATTATCGACAGCCATTTTTGCAACACTAATAACATTTTCTTGCAATAATTTTTGTTGGGGTTATCTCGTCGTTGACGGTACTCCAGTTATTGTTGTAGGTTATAAGTAGGTACACACCAAACCACTATTACGTTAAACGGTTTATTAGATAGCAATATTAATTACAGTTTAGTAATTGGAGCCGCACTATTTGTTATTGTATCAAGTTACCGCTCGTGCCAAAGGCTTAGTTGCGACTCTTCTAAAATACATAATGTGAAGTTATTTATTACAATTATTGCCTAAGTTATAACGAAACTGCTGTACGAGCATTATTGGCTCGTACATGCTCCCGAGGGAAAGATCTGCCTACTCAGATTATCAAACTTGTGTTACAAGAACATATTCTGTTATAAAATACAAAGCAATAATTATACAATAGTAAAGTACAATGCTTAAGTTAAAAGTTAATTGAATAAGTAAATAATGTGTATATAATTAAATGTATAACATAGAATTAGTTAACAAAAAGTATAAAGTTCTAAAAAATATCAAATCTTAAATCCTAGTCTAGCTTCTGGTATCGGCTGCGGGATTTTCCTGGAATGTCCACCTCTTGTTGTAGCGTATGGTGCAATCTCCTCCAGCTCTATATTTTCCGTATCTCGTCTGGTCTTTGTAGAACTCGGATTTGTTGTTTGGGTATTACTTCTTTTACACGAGGGAATGTATTTCCTGACTCGCCATACTATGGTTGCCACGACAATTCCTCCCACCAGCAAAGTGCTTATCGCGTAGTTGCTGATATCATGAACAGACAAGTCGTGTGGCAGCTGGTGCTCTCGTTCTTTCTGTGCGGCTATCTGGTTTTCTAATGACTTGCGTTCATCAGATAAACTGTTCAGTTTGGTGGTCAGAATAACGTTTGTATTCTTGTACGTTTGGCACATATCATTTGGTGAGTCAATAGTAGGAACATCCAGAGTTAGCCCGATCTTCGTTTTACTGTTAAATACGTTATGTGAATGGATTGTAGAGTATTTGTGCTGTATAATGCAATCCTGACCTAGGGCAAGAAGTCCCGCCATTGTTGTCATTATCGTTGTAACTTTATTCTCGCATATTACGCGGGTCGGGCACTCCGTTATACAATTATACAGCCATATGTTTGGTCTCTGTAGTTTGATCCATTGGTCCGCGCATTTGTTTACTATCCAATCACAAGTAATGTTTACACTTTGACTCAGCATTTTCGCTTCGCAGGATGCTGTCGCTCCTTGGAGATTTCTTATAGGCGTGTAGGTGTGGCAAATGTAGTAGTCCGCCATCATCGTAGTACACTGTTGTAGGTCCGCCTCTTCTATTTGTATATAAGTATTTTTGACAAAGTTCACTCCAATATACTTTGTTGTTGTTACGATCGCCAGACATTGGTTATGCATGTAATGCGTTAATGGTATATTATGAAATAACGTATACTCGTCATCGCTGATTAACGGTATATGTAATTCGAAGAGTAGGTATTGTTCTGTGAGACGAGCTTTAGCATAAATAAGTTTGTACATGTCTTGAATTTTTGCTACATTGCTGTTTTTGACAGGTAACGTTAATCTTGATGGTATAATGCCGGCAATGTAATTGATTTGTTCTGACAATTGTTGGGGTGTGAACAGTTTCATATCGAGATTTCCTCTATAAATATCGGTCAAAGCATCCAAGAGCATTTGCTGGTTTCTTCTGAGTACAGAGATCAGTAAAGTGGCTGTCAAAGCTCCAGCGTTGACGTCATTCATTGTTTTCATAATCTGAAATCTGTTGTCTATCATTGCCATATCACTTTGCGTTTTATTCATATATTGTTGTATTATTTCCAACTGCGTTTTGGTAAAGTCTTCACTTTTCTTTATTATATTATTTTCTGACTCAATGATGAGGGTCTGGTTTTTTATCAATTCTAATAAATATTCCTCGTTTGACTTGATTTTTCCTATGTCTTGAGCGTATTTTTCGGCAAAATTGCTATCAAGAACCCCAAATAATGTACGCGCCAAGTTCCCTACGCCGTTGACGTATCCCCGACGCCTTCTTTGGTGGTGATGAGATAGTAGTAGTTTATTATATTCGTTTAGTTGGCTCATTTCAAACTTAAGTTTTGTGTCGTAGCGTGACATTGCTCATTAGGCATCTTAGCGCATATTTGACCTAAATGGTTGACGTATTCCTCGACCTTTCTTGTACTTTGCCAGAATGTTGTCAGGTTATAGTATACAAGGAGTTTCCATTCATCGTGAATAAGTTGAATATTTCCAGCGGGGTCAAAGTAGATCGGGTGGTCGTCAGTGAACGGAGTTATTTTAAACTGTTGCGTGGGTTTTGCTTTTCCATAGGACAGTGTAGTTAATACTACTAGTAATATCATCAATAAGCTGTTGACGCTCTTGGTGGTTTTACGGGTTGTTCTACTTTTCATACATGTTTCAGTTTCAGAACTCCCTTTCTGTGATGTTGGGCTCTCACACACTTCGTTTACCGGTAGAGGAGCTAGTTTTGTAATGGGTCTCTTGAGTATGCCGTTTTGCGTCTTTAGCGTGACTACTCGCACTAAGTCGTCACTGCCGGGGTGCAATTCCACTACCCGGCCCATAGCCCACTTGCCTGGAGGTAGATTATTTTCTTTCACTAGTACAAGTTGACCTTTTTGCATGTTTTCTTTAGTTTGTTGCCACTTGCTTCGGTTCTGCAGTAAATGAAGGTACTCTTTAAACCAGCGATCCCAGTAGTGCCGGCGCATGAGTTCAATGAGTTTCCAGTTGTTTCTATAGTCTATTGATTTTGTATGTTCCGGATCATTAAGTGGCAGTGATAACATCGGACCCCCTGTAAGGAAGTGGCCAGGCGTGAGGTAATCGAGATCTTCCACGTCTTCAGATAGCGGGCTCAGTGGTCTGCTGTTCATGCATGCTTCAATTTGCGTCAGAAGCGTTGAAAACTGTTCGTAGGTAAGCTTTTGTTGTCCAATTACCCGTTTCAGGTGATGTTTCATGGAACGTACCGCGGCTTCCCATAACCCACCAGCTGATGGCCAAGATGGAGCGTTAAAATGCCACTCTATTTGAAGGTCGTTGATTTCCTTAAAAAACTCAGACGATAACATGGTTTTATAGTGGCGAAATTCTTCATTTAATAATTTTGCAGCTCCAACGAAGTTCGTCCCATTATCGGAATAAATATGTTTTGGAGTACCTCTTCTGGCACACATCCGCTTCAGTGCCGCGATAAAGGTTTGTGTTGATAAGTCTGACACGAGTTCAATATGTACTGCCTTTGTACACATACATATGAATATGGCAATATATCCCTTGCAGGTCTTGATACCGCGGCCTTTGTTTATTTTCACGTCTACATGGCCTGTAAAGTCGACGCCGATGTGTGAAAAAGGCCGCGATGGGGTGATCCTTTCCTTTGGAAGGTTTCCTATCAACTGTTCGGTTTTATTTGTTGCGTAACGACGGCATCGAATACACTGTCGAAGTGTCTTCTTAACAGCTCTATTTCCACTGACTATCCAGACGCTGTTTCTAGTGTAAGCTAACGTTAATCTAGCTCCGCCGTGTAAGGTTCGCTGATGCGCCTTTTCAATAATAAGTTGGGTCAGTCGCCCCGTTCCTGGGATTAAAATGGGATGTTTAGTATTTTCTGGTAGGTTTGAATATTCTAGACGCCCTCCGACGCGAAGAAGTCCTTCCGAGTCCAGGAATGGGTGAAGTTTCAAAATAGTGCTCTTGTTGGGCAGCTTTCCCCGTTTTTTAAGAGACGTTATCTCCTTTTCGAAACTATATTCTTGTATTGATTTATAAATCTTACATCTGGCTTGTGTAATTTCATACAAGTTTAGTTCATTGCACTTATTTGACCCCTGTTTGTTATGTAATTTATCGGTGAATCGTATAACCCAGGCGAGTATTCTTGTAATACGATCTATGTCACTGTATCGCTCAAGTAATAAATAAATTAATTCATTTTTATTCGATGCGGGTTCCGTCAGGTAGCAGTTTCTTATAAGACCTTCGTTTGTAGTGTATCTTGTAGATGTTAAAAGGGAATGTTTTCCTTGATCTCTAAGCCATCGAGGTCCTTCCCACCACAGAGCGAAGTTGACCAGCTTGGTTGGCGAAAGTCCTCTAGTTGCACAGTCAGCGGGGTTTTCGCTACTCTTTACGTAACCCCAATTTATTGCAGGAACGATGTTTGTTATGAATGAAGTTCTATTAGTTATATATTTTTCAAATCTACTTTGTTTACCCTGAAGCCATGCTAACACAACTTTTGAGTCTGTCCAACAGGATATTCTAAGATTATAATCTGTAAGGACCTTAGTTATCTTCTCCAGAAGCTTGGCTAACAGAACTGCGGCGCATAATTCCAACCTCGGTATAGTTGCCTTTTTTTTCAGAGGTGCCACCTTAGTTTTCGCAGCGAGTAATGTAGTGACGTACGCGCCAGTCGGTGACGTAGTTCGGCTATAGATGACGCATGCGTAGGTTTTTGTATATTTCTCTGCGTTGTTAAAGTTCATTGACTTGTAGTTATTATAATTTTTGTGTTGATTATTCGTTGAATAATTTTGTTTCTGACTACTTCTTTTCGTCCGAGCAGTTTCCAATGTCATGAATTTCATTTCCAGAAACTCCATAAACTCATCTAAATCTGGTAACTCCCTTGAATATTTCATGCCTTTTATGTAGTCACTGTAGGTCTCATCATCCAGTTTTGATGACAGTAAATGGACGATAAGCGGACCCCATATGGGGATATATATTTGGATATTTTCCAGAGCATTCAAACACTCTTTCGTGGTGTCATGTAGCCTTTTTAAATTAGTTGAGTTCGGTTTATCAATGGACGACTGATTGAGAAGCGTGTCTATGTATGAGATGAAAAGTAATCGCTTATTGTCATAACGATGTTGAATAATATCCAGGCATGAGTCATAATTCTCGGCACAAACGGGAAGGTGTTTGATTAATTTTTCCGCTTCACCTTTCAACTTAGATTTGAGGAACTTCATTTTTTGGGTTTTGTTGAGTGTTGGATTGTTATGAATCATCTCAAGGTATAGATCTCTAAACGACACCCAGTTGTTATATGATCCATTAAACTCCGGTAACTCAATACGTGGTGTAGTTTTCTCGTAGTGGGAAGTTTCAAAGATTTTTCTGTTTATATCTTCCTTAAGCTCGTCGTAAACTTGTTCCCAATAGTCAAATTTTGACTCATACTCCACGTCGCTTCCTTGTAGTAAGTAGCTAAGTTCCCAATGGTTCTTGTCGATGGGTTCCCACTTAGTTTGTAAAACTTTCAGTTGATCTTCAAGCTGCCACCTTTCTTTCGAATCCTGTAGTTTAATTTTGGATACAGCTCGCTCTAACGCCTTAAAACTACACATTTGCCTATGCAAAAGCGTCGATACCTCCTTGTCTGATTCTTCCGTAGATGGTTGATATACTCGAAATGTGTCCCATTTCGATGTACTGCGAGATTCCGGTTTTTTCGGTTTAGTTATACCCGAAAATCCAGGTTCGGTGTTTGTTAACTCGTTTTTGAGTTCATTCATAGATTGCATTGTCTCGTCGAACATGCTTCTAGTTATGTCAAAGATATTCTCCTTAAAGTAGTCATGGTCTTTTTTTGCTGACTCAAACCTCTTCAGGATTTCGTCATTTGCTTGAAATTCATCCCAGTAGGATCGTAAAGCTTCGATACGTTTGTTCAGGTAATCTATGGATTTTCTACTCACAGAGTCCTTTTTATAGTTAGATTTAATAGTTTTGATTTTCTCATAGCTGTTTTGTTGTTTGCTTATGAGTTCTTCAAACTTGTAGTTTTCTTCAGACATTGTTAACAGTGTTTGGCACGGCAGTGGTTGGCAAGTTGATGTTGTGTACTCACGAAGGTTCACAGTTATGTAGTAATAGCAGTAGACGTTATCTCTGCTGGTAAGTTAATACGTAAGCGGTAGACGTTATCTCCGCTGGTAAGTTATAAGTTAGGCAGTAGACGTTGTCTCTGCTGGTAAGCAGATACGTAAGCGGTAGACGTGATCTCCGCAGGTAAGTTAAAAGTTAAGCAGTAGACGTTATCTCCGCTGGTAAGCTCCTGCTTTGTTGTCACTAAGTGCAGCACTCTCTTCTTACGTTATGTGCGCCTTCTCAATGCTGGTGGTGAGACCCGCTTGTGGGAGGCCAACCGCACCGATTCGCTAACGTAATTGAAAATACCACACTCTTCAAATAATAGTCGATGGACTAAAATCTTCTTCTGACGCTCGAAGGACCAAAAAGGCTCGAAGGACCAAATTATTTAACAAAAAATACATACAAAACAGTATACGTGGATTATTTTGAGTATTCAGTAGTACATACAGTAAAGATTATTCTTACCTCTTATCACTTTTATATTTCCATTAACTTACTAAAATGAAAAATATTTGTCTAAACTTATCAATGAAATGTGAACGATTCGTTTTCATTTTCTTTCCTCTAACTCTGGGCTTTACATCCGTCAACGATACACGATATTATAACTAGACACTGAGACTGTCTTTTCACATAACATTTACGGTTTCAGACCACATTTTCAATGTAGCGAATATACTTCATATTCGAACATAACTCCGTCATTTACCAACCGATTTGAAAAATTCTTTTTTTGTTTTGTTTGTTTGCCACTACAGGTCTGATGATAGAGACCATAGACAGTCGAGGGAACTCCTCAACGGTTTACAGTAGCTATCTTGTGTTTGAACTTAATTCATTTATATTGATGAGAACTTTGCAAACATATGGTTTATAAGTGCCACTACAGGTCTGATGATGGAGACCATAGACAGTCGAGGGATCTCCTCAACGGTTTACAGTAGCTATCTTGTGTTTGAACTTAATTCATTTATATTGATGACAACTTTGCAAACATATGGTTTATAAGTGCCACTACACGTCTGATGATGGAGACCATAGACAGTCGAGGGATCTCCTCAACGGTTTACAGTAGCTATCTTGTGTTTGAACTTAATTCATTTATATTGATGAGAACTTTGCAAACATATGGTTTATAGGTGCCACTACAGGTCTGATGATGGAGACCATAGACAGTCAAGGGATCTCCTCAACGGCTTACAGTAGCTATCTTGTGTTTGAACTTAATTCATTTATATTGATGAGAACTTTGCAAACATATGGTTTATAAGTGCCACTACAGGTCTGATGATGGAGACCATAGACAGTCGAGGGATCTCCTCAACGGTTTACAGTAGCTATCTCGTGTTTGAATTTAATTCATTTATATTTATAACACTTTGCGCATATACAGGTTATAAGTGCCACTATAGGTCTGATGATGGAGACCATAGACAGTCGAGGGAACTACTCAACGGATTACAGTAGCTATCTATATTCAGTGATGGACGGATAAAGGCTGATGATGATGATGATGACGATGATGATGATGATGACGACGATGATGATGGTGATAATGATGATGATGAAATACTTACATATTTTACTTGGATAAGCGATGGACGGATAAAGGCTGATGATGAAGAATGAAGATGATGATGATGACGACGATGATGATGGTGATAATGATGATGATGATGAAATACTTACATATTATTTTACTTGGATAAGCGAAGGACGGATAAAGACTGATGAAGATGATAATGATGATGACTATGATGATGGTGATAATGATGATGATGATGATGAAATACTTACATATTATTTTACTTGGATAAGCGAAGGACGGATAAAGGCTGATGAAGATGATGATGATGATGACAATGATGATGGTGATAATGATGATGATGATGATGAAATACTTACATATTATTTTACTTGGATAAGCGAAGGACGGATAAAGGCTGATGAAGATGATGATGATGATAACAATGATGATGGTGATAATGATGATGATGATGAAATACTTACATATTTTACTTGGATAAGCGATGGATGGATAAAGGCTGATGATGATGACGACGATGATGATGGTGATAATGATGATGATGATGAAATACTTACATATTATTTTACTTGGATAAGCGAAGGACGTATAAAGGCTGATGAAGATGATGATGATGATGATGACAATGATGATGGTGATAATGATGATGATGATGAAATACTTACATATTTTACTTGGATAAGCGATGGATGGATAAAGGCTGATGATGATGACGACGATGATGATGGTGATGGTGATGATGATTTAATACTTACATATTCTACTTGGATACGAACTTGGAGTGTCGTGTAAATAATATAAATTATAAATTGTCATAGAATACATAATAGTATTATTACGTTATATTGTAGTCGTTGTCGAAGTCAATCCTATAAGTTTGGCGATGTTGCTAATATTATGATTATAACATCGAGCATATAACCGGATTGAGTGGTAATGTCAACCATAAAAATCCGAAACTGATCAGTGGTTTGTCACTGGTGAACAAAGTAGTAATGAGAACTTTATACCTAGATGGATTGTGACTGTAATTAGGGATCTGAAGATGAAGTTGAAGGACAATTAAGGGAACTACTAAGGGAACAGGCCAGTCAAATTGAACATTTCGTTTTATATTGGCATTATAGTTTTATAGTTTTAGACAGAGAGCCTGCGTACCTTACTTTACTACTTACATTACGATTCACGCCTAAACTTTCGTAATATCTCTCCTATTCATAGAAAAAACTCATTATTTAATTTTCACATTGAATTTTCCATCATCATTATCAGCCTTTATCCGTCCACTGCTGAACATAGCCCTCCTTCAATGAACGTCGAGACGATCTTCGTGCAGTGGCCGGTCCGTGTAGATTTCGAGTGGCAAGGGATCAGCCGTCTTGGCGTTCATTGAAGTTAATTCGTATATAAGTTTATAAATAAAAAAAAAAAAATTTCAAACACCCTATTAAACATTTCGTTTTATGTATTTAATAAGTACCTATATAATATTTTTGTCTCAAAGAATGCTAGCCGTACGCTAGCAGTCTTACATCACGATAAAATTTTCGTAATTTTTAAAGTCTTATTCATAGATAAAAGTTTAATATTTAATTAAAGAATTATAATTGTAACTTTGTTGAAAATACTACATCTACTCTTCAATTAATTCACTGTGCTACTACTATGACTGAATATTTCTGTACCACAACCAACTGTATCTACATACACACTTACTCTTCTAAAAACAACTACATAAATATTTCATTATAAGGTACCAAAATCAAAATCAAATCAATTTTTTTTTAATTCAAAATAGTACTAATACAGTATCTTTTTGAACGTCAATTGAATCTACCACCGGTTCCAAGGTAAGCCCACTGAGAAGAACCGGCGAAACAAACTCAGTGGAACTAATCTTTTCAAATAATATATATTAATAACAATTTTAACATCTTATTTTGAAATCTAATTAACACAAATGTTGACTTTGTGAAAACTTTTATTCTAATTTCTTTTTTTTTTACTAATACAATTCAAATTAATTATAACTTTGTTACTAATATATAAATAAATTTTTGAAGTTACATTTTTTATCACCACATAAATAATTACTTTATTTAATTATTTACTTTTTTATTTATTGATAATTTTTATTTAAATTATATTTTTTTAAATAAATAAGACTCAAGTTCCTGTTCTAAAATATAATTAATTAACCGCAAAATTTAAATCGGGGATCTTTGCGAGTGCAACGCACCCTTTGACTCTTCAATAAAACTTTATTTTCTCTATATTCCGTAGACATGAACATTACGATTTATAATAATCGTTCTCCTTCTATATCCAAGCTCCGTGACATTGACAATTATA
Source organism: Helleia helle (assembly GCA_963853865.1). Lineage (NCBI taxonomy): Eukaryota > Metazoa > Arthropoda > Insecta > Lepidoptera > Lycaenidae > Helleia > Helleia helle. The sequence continues at coordinate 18,099,595 of OY971416.1, read as the reverse complement.
ACATTGCTGGTAATATCGATTTTGTATAGTTCGACAGCAATAAAACATGATTACTGATTACAAAATATTGGTCAAATATGTAAAGTAATGAAATAATAGTATTTTTTCGTACTATCCTTAGATATGGATAGTATATAGTACGAAGCATGAAATTATAGTACAAATACTATAATTATAGTACGAAATCCAACCCTGACACAGACTAATCTTCAAATCTAGTAATGTTACCATTGCATAAAATTAATATAAAATTTTTCACTATATATATTTTATTTTAAGTTTATTTACTTTTTAAACACAAAATGCTCAACAATTAATGTTTTAAAACTTATAATAATAGTTAAATATTTTTACTAATAATAACTCTTCAGCTTTGTGAAGTTTTTTTATTATGAAAGACCCATTTTTATTTATAGGCTTGCAGCACTGAACAATCCCCAAATAGGTCTCAAATAATGTCGAAGTTGACCACCCCTGGTGTATACGTAGTATTCTCTATATAGTTTGTGGGTGTATCGTCCCGAAGTTATTCGAGTCGAAGCTTCGTACGTTTGGACACTAAAAAGTTAGCGCGATAAAAGCTGTGGTCACAATAAAAATTTGGTAAATTCCTAGCATAAATTGAGTTTTGACTTTTTTTACCTTTTTTTTACGCCGGGAAATGCTTCCCGCGGGGGAGTAGGTCTCTCCAGGCGAGTATGTGGGACTTGCAGCGCGTGGGTGACGTGTCCCGGATCTAATGAGGAAACAGAGGACCTCGACGGCTAGTCCCTCAATGGACCGACGCGCGACGCCACCTCCACAGATAGGTTGTCCGGCACCACAGAACAACCCCTCCCAACGTCGGGACAGTACAATGAGATGAGGTAGGAACCTCACCCCATTGTACTGTCGAGGATGGGAATCCTCGCCCCTTGTCCCCTTGCTCTTTTATCCCCTCTTATTATAAGAGGGGTACAAAGAGCAGCTCCCTCGGCTCAATTTGCTTCGCCCAAGGTGCTTCGTTCACCTTAGGCTACTGAGCCCCACCGCCACTACAAGGCTTGAACTTGACTTTTTGTACCTATTAATTATTATTATATAAAACTTTATTAATCGTCATTCGAGTAATTGTGGACAGTTTCGTTGAGTTTGTTTCAGTGGTTCTTTACAGTGGACTGCTAGCTTTGAACTGGTAGTAGTGTTAATTGTACCTACTTTCAATATGATATTTTTATGTAAAACATATTTTTTTACAATGCTTTATTATAATACTAATACCAAGTAGGTACCTATCATTCGTACCTAGGTCGAACTCCATTTTTCGAAAAGTTTTATCCTTCATTTGCTCCTATTAGATACCGTTTCCTATAAACGAGATAAAAGAGAAAGTTTTTCACAAATGCTACAGATATCGTGATAACATTTGTGTTTGTGTGTGTGTGTGGTGTGTTAGCGCGCGCGTGTGTTTATGAAGGTAGTTATATAACTAAGAGGCATTTTGATTCGTACGTGGCTGTGTCGTGATTGTAATAAGTAAAAACTGCTATTGCTAAACAAGAAACAACATAAATGAGATCAATGATATGTACGTGATGATTATAATCACAATAATTGTTACAACATATTATCGAAGTATGAAGGCTGAGTGTAAACACCTACTGGCGTCGTAATACCTATTTGCCCCAGAAGTATTTAGGGAAATATTTCCGACAGTAACAGGAACAGTGGTTCCTATACCTAAGTGGCCGAGTGTAGGTAAATGTTGCTTAAGAGTTGTCATGTGTGTAAAGTACTTGATATTTTTTGGTATAATTTTATATGAGGTCAACAATATTAAACTTCTTTTCAGCATGATCCAAATATGTTCGGAATTTGAAGTCTAAATTACGCGGGCTCCAATAACAGATTTTTTTTTAACGCCGGGAAATGCTCTGAGGCATCCCGTTGGGGAGTGGGTCTCCCCAGGCGGGTGTGTGCAATGGGACTCGCTGCGCCCGAGAGCTGGTAAGTGGACGCAGCTCTAGCCACTAAAACCCGGCGAGAGCCACCAACGCCGCCTTTGGTGGGGTGCCCCGGATCTAATGAGCAAACAGGGCACCTCGACGGCTAGTCAGCCCCTCAGGGGGCCGACGCCTCCTCCATAGAGGGGCTGTCCCGCACCACAGAACAACCCCTCCCAACGTCGGGACAGTACATTGGGGTGAGGTTCCCGTCCTCGCCCCTCTTCTTATAAGAAGGGTACAAGGAGCCCCCTCGGCTCAATCAGTTTCGCCTAAGGTGCTGGGCAAACCTTAGGCTACTGAGCCCCACCGCCACGTCCTTGATCATGGTGGGGACAATAACAGATATGGAATGATTGTATTCATTGTATTATTTCAGCATCAGCTGTTTGGTTGATTACATCGAGCATATAAACGGATAGAGTAGTAATGTGAGCCACTGATACGTGATTTGTCACTGACGTAATAGCAATTAAACCTATCACTGTTCTGTATGTACATCCCATCAGCCAATCATTCATCAACGGCCAATCAGAGCGCAGAACCGGCGCACCACCATGGTTCAGGCCTTGTCGTGGCGATGGGGCTCAGTAGCCTAGGGTGAGCCGCTGCATCTTGGGCGAAGCGAACTGAGACGAGGGGGCTCTTTGTACCACTCTTATAAGAAGAGGGGACAAAAGAGTGGGATGCAAGGGGCCCCACCATGGTTCAAACCTTGTCGTGGCGGTGTGAGGCTCAGTAGCCTAAAATATTGTAAAATAAAGAATTGGTTATTTGAGCATTGAGTATTATGCCACATAAAACGCGTTAGTGCTGTAATTGGAAAATGCACACTTTTGAGAATGGTGTAGGTATTGTGCGAAGCGTAAAGCGTTGCTGTAATTATAACGTCAACATTAAGCATTATGCCGCATAGGGGCGTTAGTGCTGTCATTGGAAAATACACAATATCATCAAACATGAAATGCTTTATCAAATTCTACAAGGATTAAAATAAAACCCAACGAAACAAATCAAAACAGCTTTATTACCTGCTGGTTCTTTTAATTTTCAATACTTGTACAAGAAATACTACAGTTGTTTCATTACATTGGTAGGACTGTTTACAGTACTAAGTTTATTTATAGCGATTTGTATTAATGACATTCATTAAAAAAAAACTAAAAAATAATATACGATGACGAGCATTTAAATAGTATTTAGTACGAGATTATTACTGTAATCCATCACATTAAAAATGGAGTCGGCAACATTCGATGTTAATAATGACATTACTTCTAAAACGAAATACACTCCCCTAAGGAAATATTGAGGATTTCTATCCTCTTCTTTATACAATAATGGCAACACCGAAATGCCTTTATCATAAAAATAAGCTTTCATCGACTCGTTGGATGGGATATAGTAATACAATCAAGTAATATTAGTCACTGACCAGATGAATGGAATTTAGTCTTTATTTTTGACCTTCCTTATTCAGATTCTATCATTTTAATCAGTTTTTTAGAGATAATTAAAACTGTTTATTAACTAACTACGCACCGAGTTTTACCTTCTTAAATGTAGATTTAGTTGTAAAGCCGCTTTAGATCCTATCAGCAATTACTGCGACATAACGGATATTCTATAATGCAGTTAGATATTTAAAAAAAAACATAGGAAACACACATCAAAATATACATACTTGAAAACAAATACTTGGTTATTACATACCTTAAACCATTTTGCATAAAGCGTTTATTTTATGAAATTTATATTAAGGTTTACAGAAGCTCATTTATACTTTATAATTTAACATGCTATTGTCAAAGACAAGCCCCAGCAAGTATAAATGAGGCAGTACAGGCAGGAACATTTAATAATAATACTTACATATAGTTTGCTTATGAAATTTAAATGTTACTCAGTGCTTGGTTTAAGGTAAAATACCTTGTCTAATTAAAATGAGAAAAACAAATGACTTCATACACAAATATGCAAAAATAAAAACAGGAACCAGTTTATAATTTTAAATAAAATTTATGAACCGTCAGGATTCACGAATATAAAAAGCCCCTATATTACCCTATTAAATTAGCTATTACCTATAATCCATTCTAAACTATTATCAATTAAATACCATATTAATTTCGATAAAATTATAAGATGCAAACTCGTTTCGTGACTGGCAACCCTTAAGTTTTTACTGTGTTAGTCTACAATATGTACTTAGAATTTATTAAAATTTGTGAAGCACATAAGTAATATTTTTATGCCAAAAATTGTTTTAAGCAAAGCTTGCAGATAAGTAGTTTCAAAACATTTTATTAAATGTATAACCATTCAACCTAAAATGCCAGGAAATGGAAACTGTAGTAAATTAGAATTTAAATTTTAGTTTTGCATACATAAAAATTACCAATAAAATGAGGTGAATTTACCGATTTTTATATGTGCTCTTTATTGTATTTCAATTGACTTGAAATCGATATTTCCAAACATCAATATAATCGGTATTCGTGTCTACAATATCAGTCTCGCGTTAGTGATAAAGAGAATTATTAAAAACACAATTTTAAGAACAATGCCTAGAAAGATAAAACGAAAAAATACTATACAAAATATGTATGACTGTATGTACTGGTATTTTATTAAAATTAATGTCAAGCTGTTACATAATTACAACGTGGCTTGTGGCTTTTTCATTTAATGAATATGAATACAATTAAGAAAATACTCGTAATATTTTGTGTTAAAATGTAATTACGTATAAAATTAATTTGAAATATATATGGGTGTATGAATAAGTGTATAATATCCACTTACCATAGTGGTCAATTTAGGACTATTTGGGTAATATGAATAATAAAAATAAATTATACTAATCAACTAGCAACATTGTATTTTAATGATACAATCTGTATTAGTACCAATTTAAGCTTCAATTTCTTTTTTTTTTTCCAAATACTGTATTAGTTATTCATGTGAACTATACGTTATATAATTTTGATTAAGTAGACATATAACTCTTGCTTGCCTAGTAATCTAGCTTATTGCTTTAATGTTTTCTAAAGAAAAAACTAATTGTATGAATATGTCAAAAGAAGATATACTGATGGAATAGCTTCTGTAAGTAAATATTATGTTAAGTTTGGTCTTTTATGAAGGAATTTATTCGAAATTCATGTTTTCTCATAGAAGAAGTTGACTATCTATATATAGTACGACCAAAACTAAGTTAGATATTTAATAAACAATATATAATTAACCCGTGTTTTTAAGAAACTCCATTACACCTTTCAATCACAAAATCTGGAGTACATTATGAGGTAACAGGTCTGTACATTACTATCTATAAATAAGATATCATGGTGATGTAGGTTTTCATTTAACACAAGCATGTAAATTAATATTTTTACCTGAGTTCAAATCGCCTACGAAATTATAGACTACTTTAAAATATTATTATTAGCAAACAAATGTTTAATAAATGGATTATTCAAGAACAAAATGATAAAAGTGTGAGGTCAAAAATATAAGCATAGGCGGCCTCACTATTAGTTAATCTTATTAACCCCACTCAATAATATTTTTTTATCCGTATTTTTCTTTCCTTCAAATTTTTCATCAGGTTCTGTTTCTATAGGATCTATCATATTTCAATCTACATCACCATGTGTATGTGTGCACACTTATTTATAGACTAAAGAAAAGAAATAATTTACAAAATAACAAATAAAGCTAAAATTTAAATTTGTTAATAGAAAAAATATATTGAAACAAATTTGATTCAATTTAAATTGATCTCGGTTAAAACTCACAAGTTTGAGCTGCATTCAATTACAGACCTGCATATAAGCTAAATATTGAACTCAAACATTGAATAAACAATTAACAAAATATGTTAATATGCAAAATAATAGCAAATATTGCCTACAGATGAAACGCAGGCTTTAGTTCTAAAGAAGAACTAAAATTCAAAATGAGACCGTGTTAGTATACATCTTCGTTTGAGTCACTGCCAAATGCCTTAATGTTGATCCATCTGCAAGGGATAAATATTTTGTTTTATGGACACTATATTTACTATTGTACTGTAACTATAACTATACACAATTAGTGGGAGGGTACCGAGAGTAGAGAAGCGATGTGTCGCGCTCCTGGCTTCATGGGTATCACCATCTTGCTTGTTTCTCCCTTGAAACAGCTTTGCTGTGTTTCGGAGAGAAGGGCAAGACAGGCAGTGTAATTACTGCAACACATAAATGAGTTGCCTAGGCTCGTTCCAGGTAAACTAGTTTATGTTCATGGGCGATGTCGACCACTTACCATCAGTTGGCATGTTTATGTCTCGAGGTTAATCAGAAATATACAGGAAATAGTCTAAGTGATATCAATAAAATTTAAATGTTTTATTCCTGGTTCACTTTTTGAAAAATCTTTGACAAAATGAAAAAGAATTAAAATTTACCTGTTCCTGCCCGTTAGTTTCCTGAGATTTCATCACGTCTGGTAGGTCCGGTGGTGAAGAGTATGGTGTCAGATCAAGAGCCTCAAATTCGCCAGATTCTTTTCTGAAATACATAATTTCTGACATCTTTATCTTTATATATAATTCTTCTGTGCGTGAGTATGTGAATGAACTCCTAAGCAAATGTACATTGGATTGATCTTGATGAAATATTTTGTGTGTGTTCATGTGGATTTGAGAATGGTTAAGATTCACAATTCCTTCCACTACAACAACATACAGGTGATTAAATTATACTATAATAACTGCTCCTGCACATCAAAAATTTGATATTCATTCCGTTTTCTTCATTACTTCTGTTAGATATTTATAACATTAGAAATTTTAAAAATTCTAAAAAGTTTCAATCACTTGTCCAATTTTTGTGTGTTTAAGCGGATTTTAACGATTCAGATTCACAACTCTTTGTTCCACTACAATATGTTTTGTACAGGACGAGGAAAAGTGTTAGACCCACATGAACATGTAATTTGATCTACACCGCTGACCGTATGGTAACATTTTTTTTTTACTGTTACATCAATAACATTTTGTATCTTATCAAGGGTTATGCCTGATAGTATTTATTGAAAGTCCAAAATTCACCTTGCTGTATATTTACTAAATATTATTATAGATAATATAGTATGTTAATAGCAGTGAAGATTCTTTTCTTTTTTACCCCAATCAGTATTTTCTTATTTTCCATGATCTTCGTTCATACCTAATTCAATAAATCTTTATTTGAGAATAAATTATTTGATACTCTATTTGGCAGTCAGCTTTGGTGACTGATACAATCTCTTAATGGGTTTTTATACTTTTTAAGTTTCTAATAATAATTAATGATATTAACAGAAGTTCTACAAGGTGATTGGGAAATGGACTTTGATATGGGACCATACATATATTAGAAATAGTTAATACATTTCATACTTTCAAGTTGGATTGTGTTGTCAGAGTGGCTCCAGGTTTGGGAGGGTACCTTTTGTTCATAAATCAGTGCAGTAACAATAAGTAAATCAACAAATAAAAATAACATAAACACCTCTTGATTACCCTCCTCCTATCCATTTTTAATCTATCTGGATAATACCTACTCATCATCATCATCATCATTACCAGTCTCAATGCATCCACTGCTCGACATAGGCCTCCTTCTATGAACACTAAGATGGAGATTCCTCTGCCAGCTGCATACAACCAGAGCTGGTCATTGCTTGAAGATTGTAGTCTCTATCAAAACCTATTCATTATATCTGTAATAAAAATCTAAGTTATCTACCTTAAAGCAAGACCAATAGGAGCAGGACATTGAGCTTTAGCGGTAGCTGATGTCAAACCATACTCTGCCAGAGTCTTTTCATCTTCCATTAGTTGGCTATCCTTGTTAAAAAGCATTTGACTTGGGGGAGCCACTTTTAAAATTCCTGAAATAAATTAATTATGAATTAATAATAAATTTTTAATTTTAGTTCAATAACTTTTCTCATCAATAGACCTGTTTTTTATACAAAATAAAACATATAAGTACATACTAAATGTAGTAATGGTGTCATTGTACTATGTTAATATTTATTTACTTATTGTACATTCTGGCAATCGTGATAAAATTACAATATTATATATATTATATATATTACAATAAAATAACATTTTATACATACTATGTACAATTCAATATCAATCAACCAATCAATACATAATATAATCAATCAATAAAATATAATAACATAAACAATGTTAATAATATTAACTATTATAAATCAGCGGTGGTCTTTTGAAATTGTAATTGAATACTGAAAAATAATATCAAATTTATATTTATTATTATAGTAAAGACTATCAGGAGATGATAATTGCATTATTGAAACACAACTATAGTTAGTATTAACAAGAATTATTGTGATTAGCCATCCAAATTATCCTTTATCGTGCACAAATGTAATCCTAAAAGAAGTTTAATTTACCTAAACGTAAAGACGTCAGCAATAACAAAGCAAAACCAAAACATTCAGCATTTTTTTTATATAACATAAAGCCTTATTTAGGAGTTTCTTTATTGAAAATAATATTAAAACCGTAGTTCACTGGGTCACAAATTACGTGAAAAGACTAAACATTACTGATTTTGTAGAAGAAACACCATGCAATACGTCTGTAAGTCATCCGACATTACAACAATACTAAAAATAGATTTATTGAGTATCTTGTATTCCACACTCACCTTCTATCATCTTTTTCAACTCTAAAACAGTTGTGGTATCTTTGGCGTCTGTGAAGATGGTCAATTTCTTTCGCCTAATCATTAAAAAGACATCCTGCAAAACAAATTGAACTTTTGAGGTTACAAGTAAGGACTTATCCAGTTGTAACGACTGTCAATAAGCTGTTTTTATTAATAACTTTACTCATATATAGTGGCATTTTATGTATTGAACTCACCATAATGATAATATAATTAAATACTAAAAACTATTTATTTATATTAAAAATGCTTCAAATCGTAGGAAGCGAAATTAAATATTGAATGACAACTGAAATTTATTTTAACAGATGAAAAATACAACAGTATTGTCATAAATAAAAATAGAGTAAAATAAACTAAATCTTAAATTAAGGAATACATAATTATAATTTGTTAACACTCTTTAATTTAGGTTTTTTAAATAACAAAACAACATCAAACTACGGCTGCTACGGTTTTAGGAAAAAGTATAACTATTTTGCCTTCTGAAGAATATTAGTATCAAATGTATAAAAACCACAGACATAAAAACTCGCAGTAGAATGTTACAGATTGGCAAAAAAGAGTATGGAAAAAATGAGGGCGCCACTTTCACTTAGCTCTCATCATAATATGGAAAATCAGCAAGATAATTTAATCAAATCGTTAAAAATAAATGTGAAACACTAAGGTTTACTCAAAATCTAGTATTTGTCGGCCAAGTATTGTCAACATCATAGGTTTCCATTTAGTAAAATATTTAGTTCCACCTGTCACCACGTCATACTCTTTTTTTGCCAAGCTGTAATTAATCTATTCAATATTTTGATGATTTCTTAATCCAATACCACAGAACTATATCAAGATAGAAGTAGAGAGTTCCGTAATTTGTATGGGGACCGAGCGTGTGTAGTATTTTGTGTAGGTACGATGACGTCACGAGTGTAATTTAGTGAGGTGAAACACATAAGCCGCGCGAAAACAATTCAAAAGCATCGATTCACAGATCGATTATAACATGGCACCGATTTTATCAGTAGTATTGATCAAATAAACTATTTTATGATAGCGTGCTATGGACGATAAACTATATTTTTATACATTGAGTAGCTATATTATAGACTATATTATAACGTGTAATCATTTAATAGCTTGTTTTTATTATTATTGATTACTAGCTGTTGTCTGCAGCTTCGCCCGCGTTACTCAATTCCTATAAGCCATAGCGTGATGTTATATAGCCTATAGCCTTCCTCGATAAATGGGCTATCTAACACTGAAAGAATTTTTCAAATCAGACCAGTAGTTCCTGAAATTAGCGCGTTCAAACAAACAAACAAACTCTTCAGCTTTATAATATTAGTATAGATTAAAATGTTGATTTGATCAGATAATATAGATAGGGCGCCGACCGTCCACTGGCGCCCTTATTAGAGGGATTGTAATTTTCAATAAACCAATCAATTTCTTTAAAGTCATCACTCATCAGTGATAATAGTTGTAGTCCTTCTGATTCAACTTTTGGTGTTTGTTGTAACATATTTAAAATATGTTACATATTTATTTCATTTGAACTTCGCGCGAGTGAAACTAGGCGGCTCATGATAGGCCATAAGTTCTGACGTCACTCGGAACCTTCTGGTCGCTCGGGGGACGTGAGGTATCGGTGGCCCGCTCCTGAGACCTGACCGACGTTGTCCTCTCCGCTTCTGACCAACGAATCGTGTACATGTAAATGAGTAAGTTTGTAGTGGGGTAGTAATTGTAATTTTTAGCTTAATCATCTAAACGGCAAACGGGCCACCGTTTTAACTAATAACTTTTTTATTTAAGTAATGAATCCAAAAATTCGGAATATAAAACTATATCACATAAATCAATAATTGGAGAATGAATATTAGGCCTACTATTAATCACTGGTGGATTGTAGAAAAATTAACTGGTTTATTAAAAAACACAATCCATTTATTTTTGGAGTTATACTTCTTTTAGCGCGTTAGGGAAAAATGATGAGTCACGAAATACCCACACCCTGAAGTTAACTATAGTCAACATTATTATATATAACAATATTCACATAATGACAGTATAGACGTCAAAAGAAGATATTATAGTTTTTAACTACACAATATTAGCAACTTATGTTTCTCTTTTATATATATTTTTTTATTTACCTTGCATCTTCACAAAGTCTTAATCGATAGAGTCACGTTATCTAACATAATTTACCGAACATTATTCCACCCACTCTGACATTGGCAAATCCTTGAGGAAGCTAATATTGAAGAAGAAGAAGAAGAAGAACTACACAATAAGCAAAAAGGTTACAGTGTATGTACATAATGAAATTGTACTATGTATTTTTCTTTAAGGAGTATTACTTCTAACGCGTGTACATAAGTACACACACTTTTTATATAAGGATCATTCGGAAAACTGAAATAAGCTTGTAATATAGAAGTAGCCATAACCAGTTAGAAAACAATACATAACCAGTTTCTCAATAATATTTGCTTTGCATTAAAAAATGCTAAAAATAAAAGTTTATTATTTTTATTTTATATTTTACATACATTACATTATAGCTACATAATTATATAAAATGAAATTATCATTTCCTCTGCTTTCAAAATAGATTTTAATCGAGTAAGAAATTCGCAGTGTAGGTACAGCACTTTTGACAGAAAAAATGAGAAATCGTCTTCAACGTGACCTGACAATTTTATTAGCATATTTTACATCACTGGTTTTGAACGCTCGCCAAGTCTGGCTTGTCAAATAAAAGCCGCAATGGAAAACTAGCGTTAGACACAATCGCCCGCTACTGTTTTGATGAAAATAGTAAAATAAATGGTTTTTAAAATTATTAAGAGATTTTTTAGGACAAATAGTACTTACTGGTGAAGGAAATACCTCCATTAACAGATCCAATTTTACTGGTAGTGTTTGAACAATTAATTATTGAACAACGAGTCATTTTGTTTTTAAAACCTTACTATATAGATAATAGACTTAGAAATTAGAATATACTGTTATAATAGACCACCTGACAGCCAGAAAATGCGTGACGATTTTTGAAAAGTCAATGTGTGCAGAGCACACGCACACATTGATGTATCTTTTACTATCGATACTCAGTACAGCCCGTTCGAGTAAATTGTAAACGTTGTTTGGGGTGAATTTTCCAATGGTCAGATTTGTTATGGTTTTTATAAGGGTACTTAATATACACATTACAAAGTCACATAATTATTCCTCAGTAAGGAAGGTAGACTAACCTGAGGTTAGTCTGGCTCTTAAGCAGCTTAAAGGGGGGAGGGCTCCGGGGAGGGACGGAATTACAACTGAACTCCTTAAGGCAGGTGGCGAACCTGTTTTAAGAGAGTTACAAAAGATTTTTAATTTCGTCCTTCAACGGGGCATTTCCCCCAAGGAGTGGCATGGAAGTGAAATCGTTTTGTTTTTTAAGAAGGGTGATAACTCCCTTCTTAAAAATTATAGACCGATATCACTTCTAAGTCATATATACAAGCTGTTCTCGAGAGTCATGACGAACCGCCTCACTAAAAAGCTCGATGGATTCCAGCCACCGGAGCAGGCTGGGTTTCGAAGAGGATTTAGCACCTTAGACCACATTCACACTATAAGGCAAGTTGTACAGAAGACCCATGAGTACAACCAGCCACTGTGCCTTGCCTTTGTGGACTATGAGAAAGCTTTTGACTCGGTTGAAACCTGGGCTGTTCTGGAAGCTCTGCAGCGATGTCAGGTCGATTGGCGATACGTCGAAGTGTTGAGAGGATTATACGACGCCGCCTTTATGTCCGTTCTGGTTCCGGGAGGTCAAACAAGACCAATCCAATTGCATCGAGGAGTGAGACAGGGGGATGTCATTTCCCCGAAACTATTCACTAATGCTTTGGAGGACGTCTTTAAGACTTTAAACTGGACAAAATGTGGCATAAACATTAACGGCGAGTATCTCTCACACCTTCGTTTCGCCGACGATATCGTTATTCTGGCCGAGTCGTTGGAGGGCTTGCAGGAGATGCTGCACAGTCTAAATGAATCTTCCCGACGTGTGGGTCTTAGGATGAACTTGGACAAGACGAAAGTCATGGTCATCGAACACGTTCTCCCTAGGCCGGTTAACGTTGATGGCATAACTCTCGAAGTCGTGCAAGAGTATGTCTATCTTGGGCACACTTTGCAGCTAGGTCGACATAACTTCGAGAGAGAAACCGATAGGAGGATTCAATTGGGATGGGCAGCATTCAGGAAGCTTAGCCATATTCTCACGTCGTCTATACCGCAGAGTTTGAAGACGAAAGTCTTCGACCAATGCGTTCTCCCCGTGATGACCTACGGGGCTGAAGCGTGGCCTCTAAATATAGGACTGGTCCGCAAGTTTGCCGTAGCTCAACGTGCTATGGAGCGTGCTATGCTGGGTGTTTCTTTGACAGATAGGATTCGGAAGGAAGACATCCGTCAGAGAACTAAGGTAACCGATATCACGCAAAGAATCAGCTCGTTGAAGTGGCAGTGGGCTGGTCACACACTCAGAAGAACGGATGGCCGATGGGGCAATAAGGTTCTAGAGTGGAGGCCACGTTTAGGTAGACGAAGTGTTGGTCGGCCATTGACCAGGTGGGAAGACGATCTCCGTGCGGTGGCCGGTCCGTGTTGGATGCGAGTGGCAAGGGATCGGCCATCTTGGCGTTCATTGAGGGAGGCCTATGTTCAGCAGTGGACGGATAGAGGCTGATGATGATGATGAAGGAAGGTAAACTACATATTCCTAAAGAAAAGTTATCTGACGATTGCAAAAACAGCCCTTAAATTATTTGAGATAAAAGGTAAATAAAAATTGAAATAAAACAACACATAGTATATTATTTATTCTCAAATGAAATATCATAATACTCTTACACACTCATACTTACTATTTATATAAAATTATATGACTTTTATATGTAGTTAGGTACCTACTTTATATATTATTTGTTTCAAATGATTTTAACAAAAGGAACGACGAATCGATCAATATTCAATGGACGCTTGATCCATGACTTACTAGACAAGATTTACACAACCTAAGTATATGAGCAGTTATTATTTTAACGGTTGCTTTAAAATTATACTGTTGTAAATGTAAAACAAGTCATTTAATAAAAATTTAAAAATAAAAATCGGTAGATGTTATTGTCCTTTAAACAAAATAATCTTATTCAGGTGGTTCCTTACAGTCTCCTTACTCAAATAAAGTATGAATTAAGTATTCGTATTTCAGCCGAATATCGAACAGATGTCTATAATACTTTATTATTAAGTATCTGTGCCCACTTAAAACTTATTGGTCCATAATATTGTGGCTCGTCAAGCACAAAAACAAGTCTGAATTATCTTCCAATATTAGAAGCGTCGCTTTGCAAATTGTATTGTTGGGATTCCAACCAACACGCTCAGTTAATATCAGCCATTTTCCTCTAATTATCTTGAGGGAATCTGTAAAACAAAAAGATTATGATTCATCGCTAACAATCAAACAGTTCCACAGCTTCGCGTGGGTCCAATCAGCAATGTATAATACATATGTCGGAGAGGACATTAGTACGGGAGCGGCTTTGATAGCGAGTGCTGGAGATTGGTGGTGCTGCAGTGTCAATTCAAAAACTTGTGTTAGGATTGGCAAGAATATGGCTGGACGGCCGAGGCGTAGGGATGTTTGTATTACGTCATAGACACACCCGACTACTGCCTTTAAAAAGCGAGGTCTTGTTCGTAGAGGGGTGGGATTCGCCCGTTCGCCCGAGAGGAGACACCTGTGCGTTCAAGTGTTAGTGGATTTTATTGAGTGTACTTTGTGTCTGCTTAGTGTTGTGTCCTACACAGAGGGTCCGACCCTCTGTGTACGCTCAGGCTTCGCGTTGTGCCTGCCTGGTCGCCATCCGGTCGCTGGGCTGTGCATATCAGCGCTGTCTGTCGGATTCCCGGTAGTATTATATGTGGTAATCTGCCGGAATTCGTATCCTACTTCCTAAAATCACTGTAGCTGCGGCCGTTGCTCTTTAGCACGGCCGCTGAAGGGTCGCGACAGGTGCGAACACCTAGGACCTTCTACCAGCGAGCTCCAGCACTCCCCCGAGGCGACGATAGTCGCCCGTCAAGCGTGAGCGAGCGAGACGCAGGATAACCCCGCCGCGCGTGAGTGAGTGAGACAGATGGTGCGTCAACGGTGAGTTGTTTAACATCTACCTCCCGTCCACCATGCCTCGCCCCGAATCACCCGGGGCCAAGGCCCACCGGAACCGACGCCATTCTGCGTCTGGCTCCTCATCCAGGAGGGACCGTTCAGCATCGGCGAAGCCGTCGCCGAGCGCCGCCTCCTCCCGCCGGCCGCCACCAGACGTCGCCAACACGCCGACGTCTCAGGTGAGCATACACACCACCGAACCCAGCACGGAACTGACCGTCATGCCGCGCGAAGGACTGTCGCCGGCATTCGGGGCGATGGACGTTGACGTCCTATCCCTCGGATGCGTCCCGGCGGTGTCCTCTCGCGAGGCCGTTAGCCGGGTCGAAATCCCGAGTGGGTTGTGGAAAATGCTATATGACCGCGACCCTGAAACGTTCGCGAGTCCTGATTCTGTCAATGAATTCTGGAAGGAGCTCCAAAACCGCGTCGCGAGGGGCGAGCTAACTGTTCCCGCGGAGTATGCCAACTTAATGGGACTACCACAGCCAGCGCCGACCACTAGCGGCAGCAAGCGCCCCCGTGAGGCCACTACTACTACCATAGTAGACAGTGAATCTCAGCCTCCAACCTCACCTCCGCCTAAGCGGACCCCAGATGTGTCGGCCCAGGCCCCGCCTCAGGCCATTCCATCGCGTGATCCGCGGCTGGCGCGCTCGTTCGCCGCCGCCGCTGCGCCACCCGCCACCGCTACCGCCGCCGCCGCCGCCGCCGCCGCCGCCACCGCTGCCGCTACGGCCGGCTCCTCGCAGTCGAGCCAGCCCGCTGCCGGTGCGTCGTCGTCGTCGTCGTCGCAGCCACAACTAAGTGAAGCGCCCAGGTACCCACCCTTAATCGTGGAAAAGCTCACCCGAACATGGACGCACCATTTTAAGGTCCTTATCGGGCGTCTAGGTCGCAACCCCAGCGCGCGCCCCTTTGGCAAGGGTGTGCGCTTCTCTCCCAGGGACGAGCAGGAGTACCGCATTATCCAGCGGTATCTGACCGAGCTGGAGAAGGAGGAGGGCCTGGCGGGGCACTCCTACTCGCTCCCTGCGGAGAAAAGTGTCAAGGTTGCGATCCGTGGTCTTCCCGTCGAGACGGACGTCGACGAAATTCAAGAGGAGCTCATCCACCTGGGATTCGAGCCCGAATACATCCGGCCCATCCAGGCACGCAAAGGCAGGCCCGGATGTATTCACCTCGCCATTCTAAAACGAACAGCCAATACCATCCCATACATTTACGCCGTCGATAGCCTACTAGGCATGGACGGCGTCAAAATCGACGCATGGCGGGGCAAGAAGGGCCCCGCGCAGTGCTACAGATGCCAGCAGTTCCGCCACTCGAGCGTGAACTGCCACCGCAGACAGGCCTGCGTTCGCTGTGCAGGCGAGCACAGCGCGCGGGACTGCCCGCGCCCCCGTACGGAGCCGCCGACCTGCGTGAACTGTGGCGGGCCTCACACCGCCAATAACACCTCGTGCACGGTGTTCAAGCGGGAGGCCCGAAACAAGCGCGCCGGTCCGGTGACCCTCACAGCCGCTAGACCTGCGGCACCTTCCATTGCCGCGGCACACATACCGCCGCCGCCCGCATCCAGTCAAACCCTGATGGCCGCCGCTAACGATTTTGTTCCGCGGCCATCCACCTCCACAGCCGCCGCGCCCGTCGCCGCTGCCCCCGCCTCTGTGGGCCCCAAGAGGAAACGCCAGAAGAAGAAGAAGAAGAAGTCCTCAGCCCCGCCCCCGTCGAATCAGAGCGAGACGGAGCAACCTGCCCACCCGGTCGCACCCGCACTCCAGCCACCTAGTGGTGAGTCGCAGGTACCACCGGTTATTACCGCCGTCCCCGGTGGTGGCGCTAGGCGCCGCCCCCAATCAGTGCCCTCTACGGACCCGCTGTCTCAGCTTCTAACTGAGGCGGTGGACATTCTTCACACATTCGCCGCGCAGCTGAGCGGCGGTGCCAGCTTACAGCAGGCTGTAGTCGCCACACTGCCGCGCATCTACCGTGCCCTTCCCGTCGCCATCCAGGCCATCGCCAGATTAACCCACCAATGGAGCCGCTAAAGATCCTGAGCTGGACCGCGCGGGGTCTGCTAGGTAAGATCCTGACGCGTCTCCCTCATTATCATCATCATTATGACTCTCTGCCAGCTGCTGCCAATGTCGCGCACGACATTACTCAGAAATTCGCCGCAACGCGCCGCACCTCGCGGCCAGGGACAGCGCTCAGATATCGCCGACATCCACGAGCTCTTACCAGAAGAGCCCTCTGTGATTGTCGGCGATCTGAACGTTGCACTCCAGACCATCGGGCCCTCCACTGGCGCCCCGTTTCTGCCTCCTGCGCCTCTAGCGCCCCCTACAAGCGGTGCGTAGTAGGTATGCTTCTTCCATACTTGCTGCGTATCCGTTCTGACTTTCCGGTTTTTACAAATAGTTTATAACTGTTCTGTGTTTTTCTTAATCCCTATGTTATGTGTATGTTTCAGTTGTGTTATTCAGTCACTACCCATCTTCATTCATTTTCGCTTTTTCTTCACTCTTCATCCGCGATTAACCTCCGTGCTTCTGCTTGCCTGCTTTATTCTGCAGCTCGCTCCTGCTGCCGTCGCGGGACTACCATTGGTGGACTACGTCGACGCGCAGCACTGTTACTTCCCAGCTCCGGAATCACAGCGCCCCGCTCGCCTCGCTAATTTATTAATTGCCTGTCGCTGTAGTGGCCGCTCTGTGTTTTTCGTTCTGTGTCTTGTGCTTCACTCACCTAATCGGCCGTCCAGGCCAAAAAAATCCCTCTTGTCCTCTCTCGCTTCCGCCTGCTGCTTTAGCTCGCCCTCACCGCCGTCGTGTTGCTGCATACATCAACAGGAAACGACAGCGGAGCTTCAGCTTCTCTTTTCTTTTCTTTTCTTTTCTTCCGTTCCGGCATAGGCTGCTCACAGTCGCGGCTCTCTACGTGATCGCTGCGTCTTGTGTCCTGCTTCTGTTCGCTTCGGTCAATCCCCAATCGGCTTCGGCCATCCCCAAATATAACTCTCCATCTCTCTATTTTCCCTCCTTAAATCTAACCCTGCTTCCATCTCTCCAACTTGCCTTCTCCTGTCCGGGCCCTCAAAAGGTTACCGAAGATCAAATATGAAAACCACCAGCCAAGAACCTCACTACACCAAGTTCACTCCACCTCGTCTCATCTTACCTTCACTCATCGCACCATCGCATCAGCTGGCGGGCGCTACAAGCTACCTCTGCCGGGAGGCGCCCCGTGTCGCTGGTCGCCCTCTGCTGGGCTTTCACCTCGGTGAATTTACTCGGTAGGGGCTGACCGCCTGGGGTGCCGCCTGACGGAGCTTGTGACGCGCCTGCTCGAAGATGCAGCATAGCACATAGGCCAAATGGCCGCCCCAAGGACCGCCCCATATTGATGGGGTGCGATTGAAGCCGCTGACAGGGGGCCCATAAGCCCCGATTCAGCATCCTCCGAGCCCCTTGCGGGGCTCGAAGAAGACTACGGGCAGTAGAGGGGTGATTTATATCTGCGACCTCAAGGAGGACGGAAGTCTGTAGTAGTATTTATGATGTGTGAGGTTCGTACTTTGTGTATGTGTATGCATGTGCAGTATGGGTAAGGACGGAGGTGCTTTATGCATGCACATGCACACGTACCTACACATTACTTCTGGACCTAAGATTGTTTTATCAGAATGTAATAAAATTGTTGTTATTATTATTTAAATCGCATTTCACTTCTGATATTCCAGTTACATATAAACCTTGCTCTTGAGTCACTCTATATTATATCAAAAGTTGTTTTATTTTTGTTTGTTTGTAGATGAGTTTCAAATTAATGATATTATAAACCAATAAGCATGTCGATAAATTTGAATCAAGCACTAGCGTATATGTATAAAATATTGATGAAAATTAATCTTCAAATATTGTGTAATTTAAGAACAATTGTATCTTTAATTACGCAAAATATGAAAGTAAATAAGAGGATTGACATTATTTTATTTGAAATAGAGAAGTAAAGATAGAATATAGCAAAAAATAAACACATCTTAGCAATTAGGACTTGAAGATGAATTACCTGTGAAAGGTATAATTTTCACGATTGTTTCTATGATTCACATTATACCGCACCGCACAGAATCTTCATCTTTTTACATGCAATAGTATTTATTGCAAATATATCTGGAACAACGAATTAAATTGGAAATACTGAGAGGCTCTTTTAACGCTTGGTGACTTTGGCTGACCTGTCAAATAAAAGTGGTTACACTTGACATTAGATTGCTCTCTCTTTTCATCTTGTTATAATTCCATAAAGGACTGTCTTCTCTTTATTGGTCTATTATATTATATGTTTATGGTCGGGAGTATACTAAAGTTCGCGGCGAGCAATGGAGCCGTCGAGTCGTCTTTTTGCCACGCGAGGTACATACACTCTTTACTTCTATCTCGATATATTTCTGTGTCCAATACATATATTGTAGTCTTTGATCCAATATTAAATTTCCGTCAATGGTTGTATGTATACTGTATTAAAATTAAGCGATTATAATATTATGTGGAAATAAATTGATAAATGAACGCAGTTTTAAAAAAATGTCAGTCGCCAGTCGGCGACCGGCGTCATGGTGGCGTTCTGAAACCACATCTGAACGCCTACTTTTTATAAATTTCACTCTTATAAATAATAGGTTTTTTTAAAACGTTAAGAATATCTACTTAGAGGAAATAAAAAAATGGAATGTTATTGGGCTATTAAATAAAAAGTAATTATTAATATTAAAGCATTTTTGGTATTTAAAACTACAATAGAAAAGTGAAAAAAATAGTATCAATTATTAGAATTCGGAAATGAATTGAAATGATATTAAGTTTTTGAACGTAATTTTGATTTGATTTTGATTCCCTTCGTAGCTATTTCCAAAATTTAATATGTTTGTAAATAAGTGATTTATGTATATATTACAAGTACTTTTAAACTTGTATAAATATATCTTAACCTGTGAAATGTGAAAACATAATTTTTAACGACATATTGCTCATAACCTGCAAAACTATTTTTGCATCATGAACTCAAAGTTTTGTGTAAATTGCCGTAATAAAAAGCCTGTTAATTCGACGAATAATCGTCTAGTCACTGAAAACTGTGGCCATGTAAAATGTATGGATTGCCTTAAACTTGAAAAGTCAGGATGTTTGGCTTGCTTAAAGAGCAGTAAAAAGAAGGAAGAAGTAGTAGAGGAAGCAGTAGAAATAACTATCAGAGAAAGTGAAGTACCTACTGAAGGTGTAGACGTTGATGTTCAAAGTAGTTCTGGTGATGCTAACAGGAAGATAAAACCAGAAACATCACATATTAAAGAAGAAATGGGTATGTATGCTTTTTATTATTTGAAAACTATTTTTTTTTTCAGTTATTTATTTATTGTTTTTGAATAAGCTTCATTGGAATTATATGAATATCAACACTCACAGAATTTTATTTAGTTTGCTTAAATCACCATCACCACCACACTAGGCCTAATAATATTAGTACCCATTCATTTAGTAGCTCATATTTATACTCATACATATGCATATTGTCCTGTACGAAAATATTTTTGTTTGAATTGTGAATCTAAATCAAGAATCAAGTAACAAGTTAAGTAACAATGAAAGTGCACAAAAATATATAATTTTTCGCATTATACATACTTTTCTCTACTTTCTATGATAAAAATATTGATATATCATACTTAGAAACCTGCCCTAGTTTAAAACGAAGCTAATGAAGTAAAAATCGTAACAAAACCAGTTAAGTTTAGCCAATATTGATGCACAAACATAAAGATAATTGAAATTATAGACTTGGTGGCGCCAAACGGATGTGCTATTCATGAAGATAATTTTAATTGATAATTGGAGTACACATTGATAAATCTAGATATGCATTATTAATGATACTAATTATTAATTATGTATTTGCAGTAATTATTTATTATATTTTTGTGATATCTATAATAATTATTGGTTAGCAAATAGTTTTCTACTGACCATATGAGTTTGGTAAAAAAAGACACCAGTGGCGGTATTGTGGATCATTCTATCAGTATATTTTGTGAAGAGCGTTACTATGCTGAGTTATAGCTTCATTGTGATTGAGAAGATTCAATTGTGTTAATCAGACATTCTTGATGCATATTTTATTTATTATTATTATTACTTATTGTTACACAAGTAAACATTGGAGATAAAAATAGAAGAATTTCTAATAATTTGTTATTTCCAGATGGTGATATGAAGTGTTACACATGTACTGTTTGCAATAAGAGGTTTCATGCTCGTAGTCAAGTTGCCTATCATGCATACTGTAATGGCCAGCGGAAGCCATATCAATGTCCGGAATGCGATAAGGTAATTTAAAAAGAGTGCATATTGTATAAAATTATTTAGTTCAATAAAACAACTTTTTTATTAAGATCATTGTTTCTTATTTCATTTTTCATTCTAGAGCTTTGCTACACATTCTCACTTTAAATACCACATGCGAGTACATCGTAATGAAAGGACATATGCATGTGAGGTTTGTGGGGACAGTTTCTTCCAGATGTCTAAACTGCAGCGCCATAAACTAAAACATACTGGTAAGTTTATCATAATAATCCTCATAATCATGGGACAAGTCTAATTACATAATTTTGTTTGGCAACACTGTTGGATATCATAGTCTGGACAGTTTCATGACTGACTAATAAAGGATTTAATAAATGTACATTTTGGTATTTGAGTTAGGAAAAATATTTTAATTGAGTTTTATTAAACATAAAAATACTTTCAAAATTATAAAGTACAGTACTTGTTACTTGAGGTCAGGCTGGTGTCTGCAACTTGACGCTTGTGCGCCTATTTTGTGTGCTAAAGTATAGTAGAAACTCAATTATCCGGCTCTCAGTTATCAGGATTTGCAATTATCCGGACTACCAACCGCGATCAGTTATATTAAATACAAGTCGAATTTATGTAACCATGAACATATTGCACTGGTACATAGGCTGCACTAAAAGTATTGGGAATGGAATATTTCCACTGTTTCTGTCATTTTAAAATCTTTTTAATTGAAAACTCCTTGGTTTTAAAAATCGAATACCATTTATTTATTTAAAAAAAGATTCTCGGTCTTGTCACAAGGTCTTGCAAAACTTGTTTAGTCGTTGAGAAAAATTTATTTTTTTAGTTAAATCTAGACGTGAAAATGATGCAGGGCCATCTCACGAGTGCTTCATGAGATGGACGGTTCAGGCGCTGAAAACAGTTCTCAAGTGGTATGAAAAACAAACAAAGTGATACTATGAGTTAGCTACAGATGAAACGAATTCGTGATGTAGCAGCAATGAAGAGAAAAAGTGGCTGACGTCCAATGACAATTTACTAAATTAAACTTATTATTTTATTTCATGATTAAGGCTGATTCTGAAGTATTTTAGTATGTAATTTTAGAAAATAAGTACATAAATAAGTGCTTACTTACCTGTAGGTATGTATACATAATATGTATATACTTACGTATGTAACACATGATACATATGTTGGATAATGTATCTCTTACTAATTTCTTAATAAACATTGATTTTGTGACATATGCACAATACCCGCTTTTCTTCGTACATTCAATTATCCGGATTTTCGATTATCTGAATGCCTAACGACAACAATTAGTCCGGTTAATCGAGTTTTGAATTGAAAAACAATTCAATTCAAAAGATTCTATCTTGAGATCGATAAAAAATAGTGTTTGTTTTAGAAGAGAAGAAATATGCTTGCTCCCAATGCAATAAAGCTTTCAACAATGTGACATCGCTTCGTAAACACACACTCACCCACACTGAAGAGCGACCGTTTGCGTGTGAGGTCTGCGGCCGACGCTTTCGAGACAGCTCCAATTATAAGAAGCATGTGCTCAAACATGCCGAAAGCAGTAAGTTTAATAAACAAAATTCAGACATCTCCTTCACTTGGCAGGAAACTGAAGTTAATTGTTAAGAACATCATCAAATTATATAGGAAATATCTTATTTAAATTAAGTAATGTACAGATGGTATATATAAATAGAAGTGTTATATAATACTAGCTGTTGCCTGCAGCTTCGCCCGCGTTACTCAACTCCTATAAGTCACAGTGTGATGTTTTATAGATTATAGACTTCCTCGATAAATAAGCTGTCTAACACTGAAAGAATTTTTCAAATCGGACCAGTAGTTCCTGAGATTGGCGCGTTCAAACAAACTCTTCAGCTTTATAATATTAGTATAGATTACTAGAGGACTATGCTGTTCTAATGTTGGCGTTTTGATATTACACTGTACTTCCCAATGATATTAAAAAGTCACAATTTCAATTTTATGTATTGCAATTGTGACATTTTAAATATCCATGAATATTTTAATTCTTATTTAAATGTATGCCTGGGAAAATAATTTATTTTTTCTGATATATATTTTAGTATGACAAATATCTCATTATTTGTTATGGATTTTTATAAAAGTTGTCAATTGTTTAGTAAATCAGATTTTCACGAAAACGCTATCATGATGCCATATACCGGGTCCTTGGTACTGGATATTTTCATACCATCCTAGGACCTACTGGTATATACACAAAATTTTATCCCCCTATGTCCAGATGTTAATGCGGAGTAAGGTTTCAAACACACACGAATTTTACATATAAAAAGCATATAAATTTAATATGGGCTGTCCGCATTTTTCGCCATATGAATTCTAAACTCCAAAATAATTTCTAAGTATTATTAATATATAGATAATACTTATAATATAAGTATCAACTTTAGTTTATTTTATAGTTCTCTCCTAGGTGTAGTGTTTAATTATTTGTAGCAGAGAAAACGTGCACGTGCGCCACTACTTCGGCGGCGGTGGAGCCGGGAGCGGAGGCGGGCACAAGCGCGGAGGCGGTCACAGAGACTGGACCGTGCACGGAGTGTGGGTGCTCGCGGTCGAGGGGGCGTGGCCAAGGCCGCACCCACCAATGCCCGCGCTGTCCGCAAGCCTTCCACTCTAGGAAGGATATGCGCAGGCATGCCGCTGTGCACTCCGGTAACTAGCTACAGCAATATACTTTGAATTTCAACAGCCATGCACGTTTCTTCACGATATTTTCCTTCGCTGTTTAAGAGTCGATAAGGGATTCACTGGTCACGCCTGATCCCAGATAACACTTTGAGGACGAACCTTTATCAACTCAATAGTTGTTATATCTAGTCGAAAATAACTTACCGTTTGTTTTTAATATTTATTTTCAGATTCGAAACCATTTCGGTGTAAAGTCTGCAAGCGCCGGTTCAGAAGAAAGGATAATTTGGAGCGTCACATCCGCAACACGCATCCTGACTTTGTGCCGGCCACCGTCGTCGAGTGCGACGAGAACGTCCTTAAGGAGATGGCGGGCCCGGAGGTCAGTGACCTGTCCGACGAAATATACGAAAAGAATGAGAAGACCAAACTAGAGATACTTAATCCCCTACCACCGATACCTCAAGATGTTATACAGAAACACATCGACGAGCCCGATCGAGTTCCAAAGAAACATGCTAAAGATGTACCAAACGTGCCGGCAGAGGTCGACAAACTGTCGATAATAGAGGCGAATAATGCGCGGGAAAGTGTCATCGTCGAAAAACGGAACACAGAAAGTGAACAGAAGTCGCCGAGTCCTGAGAACGTGTATGTACACAAAATACGCAAGGCGATCATTCCCTTGCCGCCGATCGATCAGGAGAAATTCCGTACTGTCCAAAGAGGTTTTATACCCGATAATACAGACACTTCGCCGCCCATCAAGAACATGGAGATATATAAGAAAATTTTATATGAGAAGGATGAGAAGGAAACGAATGAAGCAACTCCAAGTCCGAAAATACATTGGAAGAAAAAGATGGAGCATGATATCAATTAGTAAGTTGTTTCGAGCATACTTTCATTATTATGTATGAATTAATTAGATCCCAAATTATAGTGGCTATCCTATTTTTCACTTTTTCGTAATTCTCATGTTGTTTGTTGTTGAATTTTTATGCCCCCGTTTTAACCAACACTTTTTTTCAGGTATGTAAGCGAAGGCTGAACGATTGCAATGCGATCGCGCCTGTATTGGGTAATTTTTCATGTATAATATTTTTTATATTGACGTAGGCTAAGAGACAGTGAACGTATGTATCACTTACAACACGTGAAAGCGAAGAGTTCTCTTCAATCTGAAGAGTCTGGTCTTATGTTAAGAGGTAAGGTTTCTAAAGTAGTAACGAAGCGCTTAAATATAATAGGTATACTAATTTTAGAGGCAACTATTAAAAAATATTTCTCATACTCAGTAATTATTAGCCGGTGAAGAAATTAGACCTCTCGCAAAGGAGACCTCTTTTAAATTGCTTTTCAAAAGTTCTTAATTAAAATAAGGTAGTAAAGAAAAACGGAGAGGTTTACTCTTGAATGTAAAAAAAATATTAAAAGTGCTTTGACACTAAAATTTGACTAAGTATAACGATTATGAACGGTGTCTCTTAAAATATGTGGTTTGACCGCACGTTTAAACAAGGCAGTCTGTGTAAAGCCTACAGTTGATGCAACATGATCTGAAACACCCGACAAAAGTGATTACTCTGTGCCTCTGTTTTTTGAAACTTTGTATGAAATTTGTATTTGTTATATTATGTATGAATTCCAATCAGTCAGTACGTTAATATTGTAAGTGCGTCCAAGACGTAGGTATATGAACTAGTTGTAGGTATTTTTAAATATTTTTGTTTGAGTTCGATGAAAATAATATTCGGCTCGAAGGACCAAAATTTATTTGATCTCAAAAGAAATTGATTGTGATTGTGTATGTTATTTTTATCAAAATTTTACATGAAATTTGATCACAACGAAGGAGATAAGCAAAATTACATACATTTTTAATATTAGTTTTAAGCCTAAATTTCTATTTCTTACTTAATTCCTATCTAATGTTTTATATAATATTTTTTTTTCGGTGATAGATATAGGAATGTAAAAGTTACCATATTGGCGGTATTGGCAATGTTCAAAAGACTGTTTATGAAAACTTTAGAATTTTAAATTGATATAAAATGTACTCATTGTAGCTGTAAAGAGCTTGCTCTGCCAAAAAACATTGTGTGGTGTTGCAGCAATGGTTTAGCATTCAAGATTAATTAAGTTTTAGTGATGTAACGGGTATCCATACAATAATCCTACCAGCCAATAGATGATATTCAATATATTATACACATAATATTTTGTATTTGCGTAAAAGATACTTTCTAAAATTTTGCAATCTTTAATTAGGTAAATAGCAATTTATCAATTTAAAGAATAGCGTCGAAAGCATTGGCTATAATTTTGCTAAGTCTTGGATCAAAAGACGTCTGTTTTCGTTACATCACTATTTAATAAAACGACTGAACAACGCGATCTCTAACATTGATCTCACAAAATATTTTATATAAGAACATTTCACAATTATTTAAGCTGAACTATTTTTTGTACACAACTAAGACGTCCAGTATGAAAATTTACTTGGCAATACTTTCAAAATAAGTACAAATACACGGATGTGACATTTTACATTAGGTACTTAAAAATCTTTGAAAAAGGCTATTATTTGAATGTGTATTTATGCAGATCAGAATATAAGAATGATATAGGCGCTGGTAGAGTATCCAGTACTTAAAAGTAATTAAAGAAAACTAAACTTCTTAATCTCATTCTAAAAAAATAACTTCTTAGTATTTTTGATTTGGTCACACCATTGTTCAATCAAATCAACAATCTTAAATTCATACATCTTGAAGTGATCGGTGGTAAGGTCTCGGAATATTTGCCAGGATGATCTTAAATAAATACGTGTGATGAAAAAGCGCTAAAGAAGGGACTAGCATATTACTGTATTTTTGTGACATTGACAAAGAAATCTAATCAAGTCTGCTGATTTACCTGCAATAAAAATAATCAATCTCTTTATGTTCATAAGTTGCAGTGGTTGAATGTGTAATAAATAGGAGAAAATGAAGCCGCGTCGGACGCTCCGAACCGCGGCACGCAATGGATTTTAGTTTGATTTATATAGAAAGTCATAAAGTCGGTACGGATCGCATTTAAGTGTCACTTTCTATACAAGAACCTAAAATCCGTTGGTGACGCGCGTGCTGTGCCTACGATGACATGTGGACGCTAACCTTTAAAAGACGTTCTAGTATTTCTATGATTTATAATCTAGACTTGACAAATCCGGTATGTAGAGAATGAGATTTCATTTATTTCAGACATTGTCCGTATCACTTCACAGCCGTAGATTTCTTCTACGCATTTAAACTATAATATCAAATTAGTTTGTATCTTGCAAAATATGTTTCTATTTTGTATTTTTTATACAATTCCTAGCTGTGATGTTACTTTATTGTTATGGCCATCAAAATTCCAGTTGCTATAAGTGACAGACAAAATGGCAATTGACTTCTTATACGAGCAAAAGAAATACGATAATACAACATTTATCTAAAATAATATTAGTCTGAAGTTTGCGCGCGCGGTGAATAAAAAAATATATACTCCGCGTTACTTGTACCTAAGTGCAGTGCGATCTTCGGTCTCATAATAATTGGAAAGCTACGAAGATTTTGACTACTTTGATTATTTAATGCTGTATATATATATATATATATATATATATATATATATATATATATATATATATATATATATATATATATATATATATATATATATATATATATATATATATATATATATATATCCCTTCAGGATACGGAAAATATATAATAGTTGTTAATTTCTAACAACACGAATCTTTCTTATATTGATCATGTCATTGTATCAGAAAACTACATTAAGCACGTCTCAAGCGCGACTTGAGGTGTGCACTTATGTATCCATGACAAGATTACCTTTTTAGTAAATCCTCGTGTGACAAATTTAAACGAAGATCCGATTACTTTTTTTTTCTTCTTGGCGATGAGTTTTTAAGCGATAATAGTTCTGATTATTTTGTTGTGACAATCCTTGTTATTATAAATTTTAGTTGGTGCTTTTGTATTAGTTATAGCCTAAATTACTTGTGCTTTGCTATCAAATATATTTTTTGTGTCTATTTTTTTAAAATAGAACACAAATATCATACACTTACCAAACTAGAATTTGAGTTCCATTATATTTTTTTTATACATACTTTCAATAATACTTTTAGTGTTATTAGTAGTTTTTTTTTACTATTTAATATCCATTACCGCTTCTTGTAATGACATCCCCGTATTTCACCAGGGCTATGAAAACTTAAGCACGCCATCTAAACTACGGTCTGCATCTTATTCCCACCAACAAACCCTTCTACTATATTCTATGAGTTTGCTTGAACGTGTGATAATGAGGATTGTGTATGAAAATAATTGTTTGATATTTCTTAAAGCAGACTTAGAGAAGATAGTAGAAGAGAACATAATAGTATCTGATAATGGTTGAATTAAATATAACTTTGTGTATCTAATATTTTTTTAGAATGGAATTGACCAAATCTGATACATATTAACACCCTGGGCTGTAAGTTTATGCTCTAATCGGAAGTTATATTGGCGAATATCATAAAGAACATCACTTAAAATATATTGAGAAAATATACCAACCATTTTTGGCTATTCTATGAAATGTCTCGTATGAAACGTTTTCTGCGATACAATCAGTATAAATAATATATGTTAGTAGTAGTAGTTAGTCATACCATAAAAATCAATTTCAAATCAACAGCAGATCACATTATTAGTAATATTTACTCCGTATTAAAGAGTAATTTTACAAATATGAATTCTGTATGCATCATATTGTGTGTAAGGAATGTGCGACTGATCTAAATGCTCCTTTATACTAAAAAGGTTGTTTACCTAATGATAATAAGGCCCGGTGCACACTTGACATCTTTATTTAACGTCAAATGACGTTTCGTGCCATTTTAGTGTGTATTGGACCTAAACAAATGCATTTACACGCCTTGTTACTATAACTTATATTTTGTTATGAATTTTAATAATTTACATATATAACAACCATTTGTACGTCGCAATACTTTAATACAAATATAATTCATTTTCAAGAAAATTTATTGTCTTATTTTAAATTTAAGAAACTTAAGAAAGTATAGAGTAGTTTATACCTACTCCATGCTTTCTGCGAGTGTTTATTTCGGACAGCTAAAATAATGATTTGTTTAAATGGAATAGTATTTCGGAAATAGTTACACAAATGAACTTCTAACACTTCCACCTTGAAATACGTTAAATAAAATCGATTGGGTGTTTGCCAATATTTCTTATAACATAGGAAGTGAACAGGGTTGTATTTTGGTATTCGATTTTTAGTATATAAATGTCATATTTTTATGACGCTATGATCTTATGTAGAGGTTACCGTTGGGTGTATGGTATTAAATATTTATTCAACATCTGGTTGGGTGGACCTTTTAATTAATTTTTATGCCTTTTTTTGAACTTCGAAAAATGGGAGCGTAGTCAAACGGCCCCTGCGTTTCCTCCCACAGCGAAGTCAGTAGGCCACTAATCTTTATAACAAGAAGTACCTACTTATAATGCATGATTACCGCTTTACTAACTTAGTATGGAAAATATAGTAAGATTGCCAGTAATTATTGCACTATTTCTTAACTTTATTTCCGAAACACAGCAAAGCTCTTTCGCAGGAAAAAAGCAGGATGGTGCGATGCGCGGAGGCGCACCGACTATTTACTATTTTACGACTTGCGTTAACCATTGCACAGTACCAGTAATATGCAGATTGATGTACAAAATTAGTCTAGGTCCTACTCTTCTGAAAAAGCAATCCAAGATCGAACAAGCAAGACTAAGACCCGACCAAGCAAGACAAATATCAATATTAAGATTGTCCTTGTCTGGGTCTTGTCCTTGATATGCTCATCAGTTAATTATGGTCGCCTTGATCTGCTGGGCCTTATCGAATAATTTGAATAATTTATACCGCAAAATAATTATCACCTTTAAAGTTGCAATACGGCCCAACAGTACAATTGATCTTCAAGTGCTTACGTAAAAATTTCAAGCCAAGACAGTCAGTGCCAAAGTCCGCTGATATTGTAGTTACACGTGCAAAAAGTGCTAATCTATTGAAATTGTGTCCTGAAACTTTTATAAGTCGAAAAGTTGTAATAATTACTGGGAGCACTAAAAAGATTAGAAGATAGGTTGAAAACAATAGAATAAAAAAAACGCACTATTTGAGCTTTTAGACCAGCGATGGATGAAGATATTATAGATAATATTTTAGATTTATACAATAGAAAGGACTGGAAAGCGATCGTAGACAAATATCGCGGTCATCCTGACAGGAATAAATTGCTATGGGTGTACCCGACAGAAGAAAATTTTAGGTTTATCAGTCAATGTATGAAGGCTTTAAAGTGCGATCAGATTTTAAGTATCGGCTGTGGTTCTGGTCTGTTGGAGTGGATGATTAAAGAAGTTACTGGTACGTGAACATATTTATATATTTTTAAGAGATAATAAGAACGAGTTAGCGATATTAACCTAGTATCAAAGCATGTCACGACGGTCACAGGTAACTGGAGTAGGAAACAATTCTAGATTATAGTCAAGTAAGAGCTTGACTTAACAAGAATACTATTAAGGTTAATTTAAGATTTTTCAATCTTCTCTAAAATAATTGCTTTCTTATAAGTAATTGAGAAATCAAATGCAAAAATATTATATTCAATTTTTTTATCCGACTAGGCATTCCATAGATTAACGTGTACAAATAAATAAACTCTCCTGCTTTTTATCTTAATATAGATAAAAACAAAGTAATATTTTCCGTTTTTAGGCATTCCAGTTTCAGGTGTGGAAGTTGACGGAGTTTGGTGGCAGTGCAAATACGCCCCGCCCACTTTCATACCCCTGCTTATTACTCCACCTACTCTAGACAAGGACATGATTAGCTTACTGCAGAAAAGTCAAAACACAGCCCTACTGTTCTGCTATTTCAACAACCGAAGTGCATTTTTGGAGTATTTAAAATATTACACCGGTACTACCATTATTATCATAGGACCTGGTGGTAATAAATACGTTCATACCGACCCTAAGCCATTCGGAGACTTGAGTGCTGATTGGGTGTTATACGACTCCCAAGAAGTTGGCTGCACTAAAGATTATATAGCCGTGTATTCGAAAGATAAATAGGCACTAAAGGATGAGTTGTTTCATTGTTTTATTAATGTTTCCCTAGATTTTAAGGTTTTTAATCTCCGTATTTACAAGGAATTAAAATACGTTGAAGTGGTTACGTTAGGTTACATACACCGGCACAGCGTCACAATCTTGTAGCTGTGCACCTCTCGAGCATGCGGCGCACACTCGAGAGCGATGAAGATGATGAATGAGGCGGCGGTCACCTCCTGCGAAACCGTCATTTCGCAGGAGGCCCCTAATATTTGGAAAATCTTTTTACTTGCCTCTCCTGGTTTGGGATTATTAATTACTTTAAATAAATATCATATTATGTTACGTGGCGCAGTCTTTTAATAAATTCAATTTACATGTCAAAATATACAACAATGCATCAACAATCATTTCATAACGAACATACAGTGTCGGGATTTGACCGCGATAAAATGACCAATTGTCGGCCATCTTGAATATACAAGTATACTTATGTATAACCCTACTTCTTATCTACAATATAAATTATTCATACTATCGATAGAAATTGTTCAACATCCCTAATTTATATCTATTACCCATTTTTTTCTAATGTATCCTATTTTATTATGTACATCGGCTAATTTTTCATTAATTCTATATTTTTTACATTAATCTTATTGGTTGTTTGCTTTCCCGAAGTGTTCATCATTGGATCTTTTTTGCCATGAATTAATGTAGTACAGTCATGATTTGTTTCTATTGGTAACACTTCTAAGCAGTCTTTTTGGTTTATTATGGGAACCTCGGTCACCATTCTGTTCATTTCACTTACGGCTTCAGAACTACTATTATTTATGACTTCGCTTTCTAAGAAATGAAAATCATTATGCATTAAGTAAAGGGATTCTAATGAAAAGTTCATATCGAATCTTGATAGCAGCTTATTATCGTCGGAATTATCGTCTATTTCTATCACATCGTTCTGCTGGTCAGCTTCTGGTAACACTACAGAAGAGAGATCCATGTGTGATGGATATTGCTCAGGAATAATATTGTCTATCAAATATTGATCTATAGTAGGCGGATTGTTTGCTGTATTGTTTAGTGGTATGTTGTAAAATGCATCAGATTTTACTTCGTTTTTAATTTCATTCATATTCTTATGTATATCTTCCAAGGGTGGCGATGCTTTATATTCTCTAGCTATTCCTTGATTATTTAAGAGAATGGGATTGCACATTCTTTCTAAACTCGGCGACTGAGTGTTTTGTTTAATAGTTGCTTCTAGTTTAATGTAACTCGGATCGTTTGATTGTATTTTTTGTGTTTGAGGGAGCAAGTTCATAGAATTAACGTTCATCTGTTGATTAAATGGAAATATTTGAGGGTTCTCATTTATACCACTATCAAGTGACGTCGGCGCGTTGTCACCCAAATTGTCTTGTGGATATGACATCATATTGTTTGGAGATTCACTCAACGCTGGTTCCGGTTGTAATTGCATTATTAGGTTGTTAAAAGTGACAACGGGACTAGGAAGACCGAATCTTTCACTGTCTTCTAAACGCTTAAATGAGTGAAACATGTTCACCTGATCCGGACCCTTTAATATGAGATTGCTTTTAACTGATATTTTAGGTTTCTTTCTGGGCACGCCTTCCATTTCAGTAGGAATGTTAATTGGCGAATGACTAGACGGTACTGGAAGAATTTGCATCGGCTTTATTATGGGACCAGTCACTTTGGTCATCGGCAGACAGATTTTATCGGCTGGTTTTAACGTGATGTTATTTCTAGCTGGTGGTGCCAGGGGTAGTCGAATAGGGAAGTTACACATTATATTGTTATTTATACTAGTATCTATAGGCGAGTGAATCGGCGCTAGGGAATTAACATTACTACTTTGAATGAGATTCTGTTCCATAGAAACAGCAGAAGTGTTTAGAAAATGTAAATTTGGCAAAGACGAATTAGACAACAAACATTCGGAGTTGTTGTCGTCCATGTTGAACTCGGTGACGATATCTACCTGGTTATTAAAGTCTGGCGGTTGCGTATCACTGGCTGAATCAGTAAGATAATTTTTCGGATACTCTTGGGTTAAAGTCTCCGGTAAGCTGTCACAGTCATATACTTCGATGGGTATCGGATTGACGATTGAATTGGCTGTTCTTGTAGTTTTCACATTATCTTGTTCGTTCTCGATATCTGGCATTTCAGTGCATTTTTCTGAAGTTTCACTTGGTATAGTCCAGCTTGGTTTGTTAGGTTTGCTGTTTGTCATTTCGATGAGTAGTTTAATGCCTTCCTTGTCTCTATGTGTGGTGAGGTGTACTACATATTTTTCTTTGTTAACTGATTTGAAAGGACAGTAGGGACATCGATGTATATTTTTTGGTGCAACGTCGGGATGATTCGATATCATATGCGAAGCAAATGTAGTTGATTGTATGGAGGTATATGGGCAGTATTCACATTTATATACTCCCTCCTTCGAATGTACCTTTTTATGTCGCCGCATTGCGTTGTGGTCTGAAGAACGATAACTACATTGGTCACAGGCGTAAGGTTTGTCACCTGAAATAATATGAAAAAACAAATAAAAAAGGCATTTGAACAGTTTTTTAGAAGAGGGGCAAACGGACAGTAGTTTTACCTGGTGGTAAGTGATAAGGTAAGTGTGTTGCCGGCCTTTCAAATTCAAAAGTCGTATCGATTCGGAAATACCGTAGATGGCAGCTGATTCCATATAGTGGTCGTGCGAGGCAGGATATGTCGTAAAAATGAAGTTGTTGTTGTAGATTTCCGGACATCACCCACACGGGTGAAATTCGGAATTTGGACGCGATGTCCGGTGGTGGAATTCTACTGCAGGTATTACACCTAACAATTCCTCAGAACAATCCCCGTGATAGATGCGGCAGAAGATGCAAAATGATCCGACATCTCTACGCAGCGCCAAAGAATCAAGCCGATTGGAGAACCTTGCTATCGACGATTCGAGCCGCCCGGCGTTGAACGCGGTCAGCTGATATTGGGGAAATCCAGCCCAGAGGTGGAAACAGTATTCCATGTGAGGTCGGACCTGCGCCTTGTGTAATTGTAGGCGGTGGAAAGGCATGAAATACTGCTTCGTCCCAATGAGCACACCGAGCTTCTTAGAGGCTAATTTTGCCTTTCCTTCCAAATTTTGACGCCAAGTATTCCAATACTGTCTAAGGCGGTTAGAGAAGTGCCTTCAAATTGTAGAGGAACAACGAAGGGTGATTTTTCAGCGGTAAACGCTCAAATTGTGTCTCATTGGAGTTAAATTGGATAAGGTTAAGTCGCCCCCATTCCAAGACTAGCTAACAGAGACTCGATTTCAGACACAAGTTTGTTCCGACAGTCATTGACTTGTTTCCAAGAAATATAAGATTAGCGACCAGTTTCCTTGCGGGACACCAGCATAAACATACTTGATGTCTGACCATGCACCGTCGACCTTGATGTTCTTTCTGTCAAAAAACTGGTGATCCACTTACATTTAAGTTCACGCTTCTCGGGAAGCCTTGTAAGAAGTGCCTTATGCCATACCCGAACAAAGGCCTTCGCAATGTCCAAACTAACTGCCAGCGCATCCCCCTTGCTCCTAACTGCTTTGGCCCATCGCTGTGAATATTAGCTGAGCAATTCCGTTAAAAACCATATTGCTGATCGCTAATCCGCTTCTGCTTCTCTAAATACCTCGGGAGCTGGCAGTTAATCATGGATTCCATAAACTTTGAGAACAAGGAAGTTATAACTGTTGGTCTATAGTTAGACGGGTTTAACCGGTCCCCTTTCTTAGGTATCGGACGGATTAAAGCTGTCTTTTACGAGCGTGGGACTACGCCTAATGAGTAAGAGTGCCAGAAAAGACGGGTGCCAAGTCCACAAGTTTGTACCACTTACAAAAATCCCTTGGACAGCCTTGGCGAGCGGACTTCTGCACAGCGGAGCACAGATTCGCTCCCCACCAAAATGGGCTGCCCCGTCTGGGGGGGACGCGCCACCGGATCTCTCACAAACCAAACGAAACACGACGACATTTGCCGCCATTTCACGTCGGTATAAGAGCGAAGCACTTCCCCGGGCGCGCCGGCTCTTTACTTTGTCAAAACATTCGTCAGTTACAGCATTTATGAACAGTTTTATGTAACTTTGTTACATAGTACAGGAAAATATCGTATGCCTGATGTCATAAATTTTACGACTAATGTTTTTCCCTATTTTCATGCGACCAGGCTGCAAAATATCCTCACAAGATTTTGAGGAGGACACCCTACAACAGTAGCAGATATTTAAAATGTGTACAAGCAAATGAAATTATAATTACCAGTATGTGACCTCAAATGCAACTTTAATTCAGCCTTCCTAGCTGCTGTGTATTCACAATGGCCACATTTGAACGGTCTGAACTTGTCATGTACAGTTGCAATATGGCATTGAAGTCTCTGCTCACTAATAAACCCCCTGCTGCATATGTGACATTGACTACGCGTTGCGTCTTTTTTGTGTATCAACCGGTGCTTGGAAAGTTGATTGGCATTTTTAAATGATTTATCACAGACTGAACCTGAAAAAAGGGTTTATTTTAACAGTCTTAGTTTTGTGTGCCAGTTCACTTTTCTACAAATAAAATAATAAAAGATAATAGAGTGCTGAATCTCTATTATCTGTATAAATTATTATCTCTTCTTTTGTTTTCTTTAAGTTTGGGAAAACGGAGGGTCAACCTCTCGAGGCTATATGGGATGACAATATCCATGAAGTACAGTACAGAGATTAGTTCTAGTTGGGTGCTGGGGATGGTGGGGGATCAGTCATCTTGGCGTTCATTGAAGGAGGCCTATGTCTATCAGTATACAGATAAAGGCTGATTATGATAATGATTAAATCATCTCCTAAACTACAACTCCATAGAAAAATCAATTTGCTTTGGATATAGGCCTTTTACAAGAGTTAAGTTGCAAATTTGGAAGTGAGAAGTCGCTGTAAATACAACTACATACATTTTAGAGTGAAGTCAGGTTTGAACAGTGTTACATATTGGTATTTATCTATCTATAATATGTATACATGTATTTAGAAATATTGTATGTATTTACAATTATCTGGTTAACATAAGAACAGGCTCTGCCTTGTTTGGGATCAAACGGCCTTGTGTGAGTTGTCCCAACATATTATTATATAGTATAATAATATCAACCCTTATGTGTCCCACTGCTCGGCACGGGTCTCCTCCTCGAAATCAGGCGAGGAGGGTTTTGGACCATAGTTCACTGATGCGCTGGCTCAATGCGGGTTGGTGAACTTCACACACCTTCAAAGACTTTTAATCTCAACAGGCATGAAGGTTTCCTAACGATGTTTCCTTCACCGTTGAGGTGCTCATAGAAATTTAGAAAAACCCATTTCTAGGCATCCCAGGGGTGTCAAGAGGCCGAGCCCCACTAGGCCATCTTAGCTCACTATTATATATCAGGTGCTATTATTATCAGCTGTACTAATGTTCATTAAAGGAGGCAGGCAGTATCAGACGGTGGCCACATAGACTGACTGTGATCATCATGAGGCCATTGAAAGGCCAATAAATCTTGTGTTTTTTGGTAATGCACTACACCAAAAGGCCACAAATAAGTTGTTTTTGGTTCAAGAGCAAGAGAGGTTCCTACACTGTAGGAACAACATGCTCTTGAATCAAAAAAAGCAGAGGTTCAAAATAGCTACAGTTACTCATTTAAATCATTACCCAAAAAATTGTACACTTACATGTATATTTTTTTGAATCACCATGGCATTTCATATGTATATTAATCAGTCTATGTCGTTTAAAGGTTTTAAAGTCACAAATATTACATGTATGTAGCTCTAGATCTATGGCATGAATTTTCCATAAATGTGTATGAAGTACTTCAACTGTGAGACAAACTCTGGAGCATTCCGGACATTTGAGTTTACCATTCAGATGGCATTTTCTATGGTATGCTAGATTATTAGGATCCTTAAGTCGCATATGGCAATTGTTAAGAGAACACAATACACCATTCTTTTCTGGATCAGAATTTTCTATTTTTTTTTCATTGAAGTTAACTGGATAAGGCATTAGTCTAGGTTCAGTTCTTTGTGGTGATAGATGAGGATTGACATCCTTGGGCTGTGGTGGTGATTTATCTACAGCTGCCAAGCGGGGCTGTATAGATGAAATCAGATCAGGGGTTACACTCGATACTTGTATAACATTACAACCTGCATTTGTTGTATTTGCATTAGATACATTTATAAATTGGGCTGAAACATCATTTGCATACACAATATTAATACTGGCCTCTTGAATAACTTCCTTCGGATCTATTTTTTCAAAATTTGGTGTTGACATTTTATTTAACTCATCTACAGATATGTAAGCAACACCCTTAGGTAATTGTTCATTTCTAACATTATTGAACTCAGGTACTATTTCTATTATTTGTGGCATTTTTATTTCAGAATCTGGTGGAACAGATGGGGAATCGTTTGATTTGACTTCTTTTTTTAATTTAGCATTTTTCAATGCGATTTGTACTAAGCTTTTAATCATCTTTTTGACATCCTTTATTCCCATTTTATGGTGGTTACGTAAATGTGTCCTTAAGGTGTCTTCTGCATCAAATATACTGGTACACCCTGGGCAGGGTATTTGAATATTATCTGCGAGACCATTCTTTCTCGCAAGTTCTGGATGCTCCGTAAACAAATGAAATTTTATGTCATCTTCTGCTAGGGCCATATACGGACAAGATTCGCATTTAAAAAAATTCGTAGATCCCACTGACTTTTCTTCATAGGACATAACTTTTTCTGTTGATACAGATGGTTTTGAATCATTTTCATTTTTGTTTGGTTCTGCTGTTCTATTCATATTCATAATGAAACATTGAGAAGTCATGGCTGTCAGCGACGAATAATTAATCTTAGAATGTACATTTGAACATATTTTAGTAGTATATTATTTTTATTAATTAATATCATATGAAATATGAATACAAAACAGCTGGAAATTGTAGATATATAAATAAAATTAGCAACTATTATGTCAAATGTGACATTGACAGTGGCATTTGCCCTTTTTTTCATTCTAATTGAAATAGTCTAAAATCAGAGACCATGTATATAATAAGACTAATACTAATAGGGATATTGACAGTATTCATATAAAAATATAATTTTGATGTTAATTTTAAATTTTGTTACATTTTATTTATTAAATATTAATTTAATCAAATAAAAATAAGGGAAATTATTATTGTATTTTTTCAGAATTCTATCATAGAAACTACAAATTAACACCAAAATTATATTTTTATATGAATACTGTCAACATCCCAATTCTCATTTGAATTGCATAGTATGTGCTTTACCTTATCGTGGTTTGCAAATTATTGCTATAAAACAACTCTGCCTATTGTATATCGGATTTCCATAAATAAACGTCTGATTTAATTAATTTTTTGTCCTATTTTTAATTTTATAATAAAATTTAAGTCTCAGATTCCGAGTCTCCAAAAGTAATTAAAAAAGACACCCTTTGACACTTGTGACTTGACAGATGACACAACTGATGTGGCGCTACACTCTTCAATAATTTACATTTTACGATATAATTCAACATTTAGCCGGCTCCGGTGCTTTTATATTTTATTAAATAAAACTATTCAAAATGAGTGTAAGTGCTACTAAAAGTAAGCTTATAATTACAATAAATTCAGCTGTTGTAATTTTTTAATCACGTTATATTGCATTACAGTTGGAAATTGAATCAATGGTCCGATACGCGTCGCCTATCAATCCAGCGGTGTTTCCGCACCTCACCTTGTTGTTACTTGGAATCGGTATATTCTTCACTGCATGGTTCTTCGTTTATGAAGTGACAAGCACGAAATCATCAAGAGATCTGTTCAAAGAGCTTTTATTATCCTTAGTTGCAGCATTATTCTCCGGTTTTGGCATTTTATTTTTGTTATTATGGGTAGGTATATATGTGTAATACTAGCTGATAAGTACTTTACCATTCCTCTGTCTAAAGCATTATATTGTATAAAAAATTAAATCTATTATTTAAAAGTTTTATTTTAATTACTTTTCTTAAAAACATGGGTTACAAAATATAATATCCCATAACCTTTCCGTATCTTATATAGAAATAATTTTCAAGGTGACATACAGTGTAAAATACACCATAATATATAAACCAAGATAATACTTTTGTTTGTGTGTCTATAATCTAAGGTGAAAAAACTACCTTGTTCAAAATTGTAGTGCTTGAATAAGTTAACCAAATCAAACTTAAACTAGCATATTAAGTTTGGTGCATTAATAACTACCTAATTTTTTGCCACCCATCTAAGATCTTATAAGTCAATTCTTTTTTTTTTTTTTTTTTAATAATACTTGTAAGAACCTTAGAATAAGTGTTTGATAATTAAATAAACAAACAAAAGGTGGAGGAAGTGCATTCATGGACAACTTTTTATTAGCAAAACATTGAACAATTTTGGTTTCACTTCTGTGATATGCAGCAAATCCTTGTAAATCAAAATAGTATTTGCCATTAAAGAGGGTAAACTGAGTTGAATATTAAATAATTGGTATAAATTTCAACAAAACAAATACATTTTTGAGGAATTTTATTCTTTTACAGAATAAATGTAATTTTTATTTATAAGTAAGTTAAGTAGTCAAAACTCAAACTGGTATATACTTAGATCATTTGTGTTTAGTCTAGCTGGGCCCTTACAACTCCTATATTGCAGTATTGTAGGAGGAGGAAATGGAGACTAAATACTTTCAACAGAAGGTATAGCTTATTAAAAAACTTTAAGTAAATCAATATAGAAGATATTAATTATTTATCTATGACTGATGTCTGCCAGCAATAGCACTCACATACACCTTACCTTTTGATCACCATTGTCTTATATGAAACAAACAAAATCTTGCACTCTATGCCAAAGTCATAAATATAAGTCAAAATACATGGTCGCATCCATCCATATCATGAAATAATCAATTTAACCATTACTTTTAAGTGTTTTTATTTATATAATTTAAAAGTATAAGCTTCTGTCTATATTTGATAGTATGAAACGAATATAAATAAGCCATGAATATCAAGAAATTTGATGTTTTAAAAGTAGATGTTAAATGGGTATAAAAGGAGTGTCCCACACACTAGTCTTCTATATGCGACAGCTAGTGTTGTGACATATAGATTGTAATATCGAGCATATAACCAGAATAGAGTCGAGCGGTATGATATGTATGAAAACAAATTACGCCAAATTTGTGCTGCGACGCTGTGCTGGTTCTGCGCTCTGAATTGCCGACTGGTGATCATTGATTATTATTATTATTTAAGGATGGGGACACCAGCGAGGTCAGATGTGATCGGTCCTCATTACCGACCATTTCACCCAATTCCCCAAGCTCGCCTCTGGGATTAGATGCGGGGATGGGTTACCAATTGCCCCTCCGATGTCACCCCCTCAAACCTACGTATTGACCTACAAAAACTACTTAGCTGACTTATAGTTAGGTACGCTAAATCTTCTTTCTTCAGCTCGTCCACTCCAAACAGCTCCCATCTTGCATGTGCAAATGCTGGGCATTCCGTTATGAAGTGCAGACTGGTTTCTTCTTTCTCTTTGCACTTTGGGCATCCTCTCCTCTGTTAGCTTCATTATTGACAGGTGTCTGTTGAGTGGGCAGTGTCCCGTCAATATTCCTACAACTGTTCTGATATTGTTCCTATTGAGTATAAGCAGCTCTTTAGTCTTCTTGCTGTCAAGCGTCGAGATGAAGAATTTCGACTGTCTGCAGTCGATGTCAATGTCCCAGTTATCTCTCGAGTCTATGCTTATTATGTATTTCTTGTCGAAGATTCTCTCCTTCTTTATCATATCATTGTTAGATATGAGCATAGATAGATTTTCTTCGTACTGTTTTGCTATCTCGGCGTGACCTTTGTCATAGTGCCTTCCCTTCCATAACTTGTTGCTCTTTCGCTTGAACCATTGTTCAGTCGCTTTCTTGATCGTGAGATCAACTGGGTTGAGGCGAGTATCATCTCTAGAGCCGCCGTTGGTGTTGTTTACATGGCACTCGATATCATGATGCTGGCTAGTCTTTGTACTTTTGTAAGTTCTTTCCTGTTCGTTTCTAATTGTGCCTTGTGCCACCACACTAAGGCTCCATGTAGAATTCTTGGCAGTACGATGGCCTTGTAGATCCAATGAACCACATTTGGTTTCATGCCCCAGTTTCTTCCTACCGCTCTCCTGCATTGCACAAGGGCAAATTTGGATTTTGTGCAAATCTCTTTTACGTGACGTTTGTGGTAATCATTGATAGATGATTGGCTGATGAGTGATGGGACGTACATACAGATCACTGGTTGATTGAATTGCTATTACGTCAGTGACAAATCACTGATCAGAATTTTACAGCTCACATTACTATAGGTACTCTATCCCCCCCCCCACCATGGTTCAGGCCTTGTCGTGGCGGTGGGGCACAGTAACCTAGGGTGAGCGGTGCACCTTGGGCGAAGCTAATTGAGCCGAGGGGCCTCTTTGTACCCCTCTTATAAGAAGAGGGGACAGAAGAGCAGGGGGCAAGGGGTGAGAATGGGAACCTCACCCCATTGTACTGTCCTGACGTTGGGAGGGGTTGTTCTGTGGTGCGGGACAACCCCTCTGTGGAGGTGGTGTCGGTCCCTTGCGGGACTGACTAGCCGTCGAGGTGCCCTGTTTGTTTTCTAGATCCGGGGCACCTCACCAAAGGCGGCATTGGTGGCACTCGCCGGGTTTTAGTGGGTAGAGCTGCGTCCATTTACCAGCTGTCGGGCGCAGCGAGTCCCACATACCCGCGTGGGGAGACCCACTCCCCTGCGGGATGCCTCAGAGCATTTCCCGGCGTTAAAGAAAAAAAAAGGTTTCAGCAAACACATATTATATTGCTTGTTTTTTTTTATAAAAAATATACATAGGAACTTCATAATAAAGCATTACATCACATTTACTATACATACCATAAAGTATACACATTTATTGATAGTATATAAACTATATACAAATATACAAAAAAAAACTAAATTCTTATTTTTTTATCTAGGTACGTCTAAAGGCTGAGTTTGCAAATTCTGGTGTGAATGGTGTTGGATTGAAGGCGAAGTTATTACTGTGGTCTGCTATTTGATCTTCTCGCTGTAAAAAAACATAACAAAATGATGATTAAGATTAACGAAGCCTTAAAACCATGGGTACATATTGTGTAATATCTGCTAGACCCCTTTTAACTTT
Source organism: Helleia helle (assembly GCA_963853865.1). Lineage (NCBI taxonomy): Eukaryota > Metazoa > Arthropoda > Insecta > Lepidoptera > Lycaenidae > Helleia > Helleia helle. The sequence continues at coordinate 18,057,053 of OY971416.1, read as the reverse complement.
TGGTTGTGTTCATGGCATGATAGCTGGGCACCGTTACTAAAAAAAGTCAACTTCGTTAAACGCTAAAGCGTTTTTTTTTAAACGGAACGGTTAGTCGCGAGCAAAGAGTAAAATAAACATACAGGAAGTCGCGAGCGAGCACTCGAGCCATAGACACTACTTGAGCAGTCAGGCACGCACACATGTGCATATACACACGTCAACCACTAGCAAAGCTCCTTCGCCTTCGTGAATTGCAATATCTATACTGGATTAACGATTTAACAGACTTGAAGAAATTTGATGGAAGTTAATGAGTTTGTCAACATTTTAAAAAGTTAACTTAAAGTTAATCCGAAGTCAAAAACTTCGTTAATTACCGATTGAAGGATTAACGAGCGAATGCCTAGCTATAGTTGTATTTAATTATTATAGTAGGTAGGTAGCTAGTATCATAGTAGATTTAGTGTTTAGCTTTTTTACCTGACTAGGGTACAAAAGACATCATTATTAGAACTTATAAATTGCTTTAATTTTTTCGTTTAATTAAGAGGCCATCGTTTTTATATAGTATCATTGTTTTGTAGTTGTGTAGTATTTGTATAATAATATAACAGACATTCTTACCGGTCTATCTCCGGTTATGGTCTCTTCAGATGGATTATAATCTAGCCTAAATTGGGGTAGATTCTCAATGCCAATAAGATCGGAGTCGTCTGATACGTCGCTGTAAATAAGGTAAAGTTATGTACTCATGCTGGCAAACAAATTATATAATGGTGGGTTCAGACCCGCTCACACAGCCGGGCAAGCTACCGACACTCGTATATGCGAGCCCGCCTAATCCGCTCAAAAACAGCGGAGCTGAGCACTCTAGCTTTTCCTCGTTGAAAGAAAGAATGTGAGCGCAGCATGAAAATGATAGCAAAGTATCTAAACTATAATATTGTTCTATTGTTTTGAAGATATTTTATAATAAAGAAAACCTTTCTAGGGATACAAAATTTATTGGACTTAATCCACTTTACTGATGCTAAAGAGGATCAAATATTGTGGTTTATTGTCTTTCCATTGAGTGACAATTATAAGAAAATTACAATTTGAAAATCAATTCATTCTAGCAAATACCTTTACAGATCCAATGATCTATCTGTTTTGTTATTTGTACTATCAACTTATGTTCTTGTCAGTGATGCTGCGCTATGTCAGTCGCAGTGACAAAATCACAGGAGAAGAGTCTAAAGTATCTGGAAAGTTCTTTTGGTACCTGATCGCATCAAAGTCGGGTGCTTTAATAGTTTCGTTCCATATAGGGTTGGATCCTTCCACGGCGTGCTTGTTGGTGCCCGGCGCAGCGATGCCAGCGCGGTTCAGACCGGACTCTTGAGAACCATATTTTGTCATAGACAGTGCTTCTAACCGCCGATTTAATCTGAAAATAAATATAGAGGTCGAATAGTAATATTCTTACATATAAACAATGCCATCGCTACTTATTATTTAGGGCGGTTCGGAGTTAGTAGCCCGAATGTGGTAGTATGTTTACTATACACACTACATTCTCTCTTGAATCAGTCTACGGAGTTTGTAATAATAGAGGCTCGGCTATGCAGATACCAATGACTTTATCCCATTTCCATTCTACTCATTGTAGCCAAAGTGTCATAATCGCAGAGTTTACGTATCATGGATTGTTTATTGCTCTTAACAATTCTACAATTATAACTTTCCGATGGCTGTATAGTATAAACCGTATTATAAACTTGTCGGAACTGGCTATATAGTTCCAAGTTCTAGCGGGACCACATATCGACATTTTTTTTAAATTTTTGGATGATTTTCCGTTTTTTACTATCATACTTTACACACGCTCAAAGTCTCACATTGGGCCCCTGTGACACAGCGCTAGATACGCCCCTGATACAATACGTACCGCCTAGATCGTACAATGAAGGCGATGAGCAGCACGAGACAGAGGAAGGCCAGCAGCACGGAGAGGCCGGCCAGAGCATACACGGTGAGCAGGCGCGAGTCTGACGTGATGCTGGGACTAGCGCCTGTCACGAAGTCCGTCAGTACCAGAAGACGCGTCTCCAGAGTCCTTTGGATGGTGCGCAGTAACTGCGTATCGCTGCGCATGCTATAAAAAAATAAAAAAATAAAATTTTTCTCCTCTTACACGAGTACCGCTTTTTTCTTCATGAGGCAGCTTGCAGTGTTCCGAAAAGTTAGGGATTAGTTAGGGAGGGAACAGGCATACAGTTGTTCTGCATTGTTTATCTCTACATCATATATGGGAGAGAATGCATTAGCATTAAGTCCGCCAATTTGTAACAAATTTTAAATTTGGATCAATAAAGTTTTAATAGGTAATAAAAAAGTCGGACAGCGAAAAGTCGACGTCTGTTTCCTACCTAGTCTTTTCGAAAAATATTATACTCTTGTTTATTGTACATATTTTTAAAGAGAAGATTTTTTTAAATTACTCAACAGACTCCGAGAGAACCTCTACCTACCCCCTATGGCCGGACAAAGGCTGTTCAACTCAATAAAGGAGGCTGAACGTATAGAATAAAATATAAAATAGTATACAAAAACTAAAACGACATAACTCACTCCTCTATGACTTCAGTGTCAACAGGCAAGTCGTTCTGGATGAAGTGCGCGCGAACTTCAGTCACGTCTTCGATGGCGGCGCCACTGTCGTCGCTCGCTTGAACCACTTGGTCGATGTTACAAGTCATGTTGAAACCTACGCCGAATGTTTGGGCTATCTGTGAAATACGGATAATTTTAACTTAAATCTGACTAAACTTAAAAAAACTTGCAAGTACCACTCAAAAACAGCAAAGAGTCTGCGTTGCGAGTACGGTTAAGCTTAAAAGTTTTTACAGTATGAAGTTCGCCATTGGTTTGAAATTGATATCTTTGTGATCAGAGACAATTAATTATATATTTTGGTGTACTTATAATATTTTGAATCCTTCAGAAGAGAAGCAGGAGGAATATTATATTTATTTCGTTATTTTAGCTTCTATTCTTTTTTTTTCGGAAGGGCTAGAATTTTCGGCCTGATGTCCTTTAAGCTCAATCGGTACAGTAAATGAGCAGATGGCTCACTTAAGCTTCTATTCGTCCGGAGCTGGACATAGGCGTCTTATAAGGGATCCAAATGGGCTTTTTTATTGCATAGGAGGGCAAACGAGCAGTCGAAGTTTTTTGGCGACTATCGACGCTCATACACATCCGCACAACCAGAGATTATGCAGATGCGTTGCCACCGGAAACTCAAAAACCGCACGAAACGCGACAGCATAGCTGTCACTTTACGCCCGTATTATGTAAGCGAGAGGTACCACTCGGTCGTGCCTGGCCCAATTCGGCTTCAAAGCAGCATGGCACCACCTCTTACAACTTTTGTTCACTGTTACTCAGAGACCGAATACTCCGTTATATGTATAGGTCGGTTAAGTAAAGCTGGCACGTCCACAGTGAAATTGCACACTAGTGCAATTTCACTATACAGTATATTTAAAAATAAGATTTTTTGTTACTAAGCAACTAACCACAGCTACCAAACTATACAGCAACTTATCAACGAAAAAACAGTGTATAATTTACTTAAATAATAATTTTTCACAATTCAGCCCACTATTAAATGTTTTGTACAGGACAACGTCTCCCAAGGCCGCTAAAAGTATAATATTATATAAGTATTATATACTAAAAAAGATCACTCTGTATTTATAAACAGTAGCAAAAGTAAAACAATAACTATCTCCTTTGTACTTACAAGTTTGACCGCGCGCGAGAGGGACAGAAAGACTTCATGACGTGCATCAGTGCGACGTAACGCCGCGCGCTTATTCACACACACTACACAAGCACAACGTGTGAATGTGTTGAACGCACCAGCTTTAGCTACATACACCTATAATAATGATGTGCAAACTTACAAATTCTCCTTCTTCGCGCACTTGGTCTACAGGATTATAGAATGTAAAGAAGACACGGTTTTGGGACGATATTAGATAAATTTTCACCTCCGCTGTATCATTCTCTCCAGCTGAAATATAAAAATATTGTAGAAGAATTTCATGTAAAACAAGCTTTTTAATACCTACATACGCACTGAAACTAGATAAAGCATGAGCTCGTTGATGGCAACCATTCACGATCGCTCTATGTTCATATAAACGATACATTTTCATGATTACTTTTGATATTCGAAGTATTTTCTCGTTAATTATATTTTATATGTAATAAAATTTCCGAGACTTGCGATGCGACATTCGCTCTATCTCACTCTCTCTCTCTCGATCTTTCTCTCGCTTGCTCCCTACTCTCACTCCATGGCTATGTGCTTCATGCTACGTTACGTACGTGCTACGCCCTTTCTCACTCTCTCTCAATCGATCTCAATCACTCTCTCCCTCTCTCTCAATTTACCCTCATGCGCGCAAAGAAGTTACATTAAAAAAATTACCAGTGTCTGTGGCGACGACATTAAACTGGAACATTCCATGCATGGTGGACGTGGGTTGTATAGTGAGCGTCAACAATCCGGTCTCTGAGTTCAACCTGAATGCGGTTTCTCTCACATGCGAGAGACTCGGGTCTTCTACCATCGAGGACATGTCTATGGTATACGATATTTCCGCGCCTTCAGAATGAGTGGCCTGCGAAAGATACTGGTAGTTAGACCTCATAGGCTTTATGACGACAAATGAGACGAACGGCCACGAGGTCATTGGCAAAGAGTTGGTCTTTTGTCTCATTTGACACAATGTGGATGGAATTTTAGATGATCGTCTTAAGTCTTAAGTTTCTGTAAACTGCGTGTTAAGTAGTGCTTACATGCAGTTTACTTGTGAGTAATAACATAGTCAGTACGTCGATATAGCATGCTGTCAATTACACGCCTTGTGCGAAATACTTTCGAAGTTTCACTACTGTAACCACTAACCAGTTCCTTAAAGTAAGCTGTATTCATCACGTTTGCAAATCATCAACCATTTTCCGAGGGAAGCGCTGTGCCGCGCTCCCGGCTGCATGGGTACCACCATCTTGCTTGTTTCTCCCGTGAAACAGCTTTCCTATGTTTCGGAGAGAAAGAAAAGACAGGCAGTGTAATTACTGGCACCGAGACATTAACATCTTATGTCTCAGGATAGACAACACATAAATAATTGTCTGGGCTAGTTCCAGGTAAACTATGTTCTGTTCATGGGCGACGTCGACCACTTACATCAGCTAGAACGTCTGCCACTTTGCTATCCTATTAACATAGAAAATCGAGATCGACACACGGTATCATAAACAAAATACCTGCACCGTCAGTAGTTCCCTGTTGATGTTATCTAATGTTGATATGCCGGCTGTATATACAGGTTGAACAAAATATGGCCGTGGATTGGCTTCTCTCACCTAAAATATTTGATATAATTAAGTATTTTTATTGATGTAACCTTCTTGATGATCATGATCATGAATCTTCTTTGATATTCAGAATAAGACTCTTCTTGCTACCATGAACCACTTATTACTTATTAATATATAAATGAAAGCGATGTCTTGTGCAATATCTAACACACTTTTAGTCATATATTATGAACCATGAAGTTAATATACCTAGCGGAATAGTTATACGTATTAACTTTATGCTACGAACTGAGTATCTTTTTTACAATTAATCAGATAACATAAATATCAAACCAGCCGAAGTATGGCTAAAGCCAATTATATAGACTTACGAACAATACAAGAAATTAATACATCTTAAATTCGTCTTACATTAAATACATACATTACATTAAATATATAGATGAGACGGGGAATCTCCCCGTGATCGGGACCTCAATAAAAAGATAAATGCGGTAAGCACCCGAAACAATATTTATTTAAATAAGCTTACCTTCTTTATAGTTTACTAGCTGGTGCCAGCGACTTCTGCTGCGCAGGATTAGACTTTGGACAATTCACACAATATCTTTATAAATTACAGCCTATCTGTTATTTTGATGTATAAGCTATGATATTTTAAAATTTCATTAAAATCAGTAGCTTTTGTGTGAATGAGTAACAAACATCCATACATACAAACATTCGCATTTAAGTATAAGTAAGAAGTAAGATGCATAGAGAGAAGATAATTAAGAAGTCGCGAGCAAATACTAGATACGAAGTACTTACGTTGACAGTGACTGTTAGAATGGAACTAGCAAGGGTGAGATCAGGGTTTTCGTTATTACTGGCGGCGATACGCAGGGTATGCGTATTGTGTTCTTCGCGGTTCAACTCGCGGACAAGATATAGGACGTTAAGGTTTTGATCTACAGCGAAGTGACCACCGTCATTTCCACCTAGAAAAATAAATAAGTAAAGAAATAATTAATATAAAATAGATATTTAGTTCCAGAACCCTAAACCACGCTAAATAATTACGAGGTGAGCTTGTAGCTTGTCTGGGGTTTTTGCTGAAATAATGCTGTAATTATTGACTTTTTAACGTTGACGTGAATCTAAAGCATGTCGAAAGTCCAAACCCTAAATTTCAAGCGTATATTATGATTAGTCTTAGGGAGGCTAGTTACATGAGCCGTATAAGTATATAGTTACAGTTATATTATAAACTAGCTGTTTCCTGCAGCTTCGCCCGCGTTAACTTAGATTTACAACCGTATTAGGCATATTTAGGATATACAAATCCAATTTCCACCATACATTATCTGACGGAAACTCCGTCCGGCTAGGACGCGAGGCGTGGCGTCATGGAGCGCCCACGCGGCTCGTTCGAATCACGGCGACGTATTATTTTAATTTTGCTATATCTCCTCAGGTATTCATTTAATTTCCTTGGTGTAAAGGGAAAAAATAATCTTCATGAAATTCTCAAGCTAACTAACGCATTTAAAATGATAGGGATTAATACCGCGTTTGTGTAAATACCTTTCCAATTACCGCTTTATAATTGCCAATTTTTTTTAATATTAAAATGGATATAGTATGTTATCCTTGAGAGAAAGATATATGCCATCCCTTTTGTAAACCTTTTTAAGTTGTACAATAATGTAGTACATTATCTTGATCTATCCGATAGGTTTCAGCCAGCGTTTGCAATGTAAGTGCAAAAAAAGTTTATTTACGACGTCACATTAGAAACCTCTAAAATTATCAGTGTTTATCTATTTTATTATGCATGTATTATACATATAAACGGAAGGTTTATATGTATAATACATGCATCACTCTATCTATTAAAAAAAATGCATCAAAATCCGTTAAGTGGTTTTAAAGATCTAAGCATACATACAGACAGACGCGGGAAGCGACTTTGCTTTATACTATGTAGTCATATGATTTACTTACCAACAATGCTATAAAAGATTTCCCGACAATCTCCGTCACAAAGATAATTTTTGGGATCGGTGGCTAATGGAAGCTGATGTCTCTGGGTAAGTCCTACATCTTTTTCTGAAAAAATCATGTTATTTATTTACGTGATTTATATATTCGGAAAATGTAGAAAAGGCATAAAAACTGAATCGATAAGATGTTAAAAAACTTAATAACACCACAGATATGACGGCGTAATTACGGGAAGGAAAAAAATCAGTGTGCCTGAATACAATACAATCTGCTTATTTCAGTCATCAGATAGGTGTGCTTATTAAATATTTCGGAACGAAACGCAGCACCTACACACAAATCACAATTACACTATATTATATATCTCTTAGCGCGAAGGATGCACGGGGCGAAGGCAGGGTTCGGGCGGTCGCTGTCATGCGCCTAATTGTTTTGGTTGAGTAGTACATCTGCTGTTTGCCTAATCGTTAACGCAATTAAGAAGGAATCTAAGTAGATGCTTACCGAAGAAGGCAACACTGGCCGTATTTGTAATAAATTCCGGTTCTCCTTGTGTCGGCACGAACACCATATGAACAGTCACTTCAGAGAACAAAGAGTGAGGCTCTGTCCCGCCGTCAGTGGCCCTGATTGTGAGCTATTGTAAGTAACACCAGTTTAATAGTTAATTTCTAATGTTTAGATTTCCAATGTTACGGCTGGCTCTTACTAACTGCTTGAAATTGAATTAAATATAGGTATGTATAAATATATAAAAATAAAATAATTAGACTTCATCAGAACTTTCGATTGTATTGGAATAATTAAAATTTTCGATAAATTTTAGGGTATAAACAGAATAAAGCGATATTAGGACGTTTGACACTTTAGTAAAAAGTATCCGAAATGTCGGGAATATTTTTACATTTGACGAATGTGATGGTTTGTGGTCGTTAACTAACAACAGAAATATAACAAAAAAGCTCTTACTTGGAATTCTCTAGTGCTTTCGGCGAACAAGACTTGCAACATTAAATTTCCTTGATTTTCCACGTTGTTATCTATGACGAAGTACTCCTGTGCATCCGCTGCAAAATGAATTACAAGACTTTATTACATCTTATAAAAATGTCTTGTAATAAATAAATCGCGTAATCTTTATATATATGTATATAATCCTTCTGCGCGTGTGTTTTTCACTGAACTTCTCCTAAGCGGGTGCACCGATTTTCATTACCTACATTTTTGTGTCAGTTCAAATGGATTCGAGAATGGTTTAGATTCAAAATTCGATTATCTACAAAAGGTTTTGTACAGGACAACGTCAATCGGGTCCTATTATTAAATATTTTATGGCCATTTGCTACGATCTTAGGGAGCCCGGGGATACGCTAAAACTTGCCACGAATTTAATAAGAAGGATTCAGGAGGACCGAGGAGTATAAGTCAATATTTTTAAGTTTCTCTTCCCGGTTAAAGCGGGAGACAGTACAAAGTTGCACTGGCCACTAACTAACAAAAATAAAGAGAAGATAGCACCCAGGAGAAGCCCAACTGCAATGAACCACGGAGAAATTACGATCACGACTACAAATAAGCATGGTAAGATTAATATTAATGTATTAACTACACCGAAACATTACATTCTCCACCACTCACCATCTCCGGTGACGGAGAACGTGATGATGCCAGCGTGGAGACCATCCTCGTCTACCGCCTGTATGGGGTCGAGGAACTCCCCGTTCACCAGCACGAGACGCCCAAGAGCGACAGTCCGTTCCTGTGCGATTTACAGAATCGTGGTCATTGGAATGTTATTTAGTTTTTAAACATTATCTACATTCATATTAGGTATAAATGTGAAAGTAAGTTTGTTTGCGAAAACTACTTAACCGATCATCATGAAACTTTGTACACATATTCTTGGAGGACCTTTTTTGAAAAAAAAAAACTAAAATTTTATCCTACGCAAAGTCGCGGGCACCAGCTAAATAAAACAAGCAACAACCCGTCAACTGCTGAAAATTGTATCATTAATATGGTCTGAATCAGAATATTCTTCTTATGTTATGTCTGTTAAAATTGTATCATGAATATGGTCTGAACCAGAATATTCTTCTTACGTTATGTCTGTTAAAATTGTATCATGAATATGGTCTGAATCAGAATATTCTTCTTACGTTATGTCTGTTAAAATTGTATCATGAATATGGTCTGAATCAGAATATTCTTCTTACGTTATGTCTGTTAAAATTGTATCATGAATATGGTCTGAATCAGAATATTCTTCTTACGTTATGTCTGTTAAAATTGTATCATGAATATGGTCTGAATCAGAATATTCTTCTTACGTTATGTCTGTTAAAATTGTATCATGAATATGGTCTGAATCAGAATATTCTTCTTATGTTGTCTGTTAAAATCGCGATCGCTACTTTGTAGATGTAGGTACTTTTTTTGTAAAATTATGTAATAACCTGTAAGACTCATTTCGAGAATCACTATTTTTTTTCCTGTATTTCGATCTGTGTTCTTTTATAATTAAGGGATGACTTGACCGATCTCGATGATATATAATAAGTATCGGTGCCTATAATTATAATGGGCGAAGCTCCACCGCGCCGCACTGAGAGGCTTCAGACTACGCACGTTTGTCATGTTTCGCTTTGCAAGAAAATGTATGTGATTATTTCCACTGCAATTCACGGACACTGTACGCATTAATTAACATTTTCTTATAGTTTAACACACGAGCATCTGTGTGCGCCACTGTGGAACCGCGCCTTAGTGCATGCTCGTCCTTTCCGAAAATGACGGTACCGTCCAGACGGGCGCGTGACACAAGACATCCCTGCCACCGATAAAGACGCTAAAGGACGCATCACAACGTGTCATATCATTATCATATATCCACCATTGTGTCCCACTGTTAGGCATAGGTCGAACCTGTTGTGCGGGTCGAAATCTGGACCATAGCTCTATACACTAACCTAATGCGGGGTGGTGAGTTTTTCTTCAAACGATGTTCTTATGGTCAGGTGCAATAGATGGTCGTCGCTCTAAAGAGTAGGTACTCACCCTAAACAATCGTATGATCGTTCCGTGTTGCGGGAACACAAACACCGGCGCGTGGTAGTTGTACGGCCTGACCACCAACTCGTACACTTCCTCAGAGAACATTTGGGGAATGCCGTGGTCGTAAGCCTGCAATACGTTTTAAGGCCCTTACACACACGCAAGTTACTGTTGCGCGCTACAAACGCGCTGCAAACGCTCTGCTGACGCAACTAGGCGACAAAGTTTTTGCCGACGCACCGTTTATGTGCTATAGCGAAAGGCGTCGACGTCACGTGAAAAAAACGTGGTGTATTAGAACCCTTAACTTCTAATTGGGAATTTTGTTTGTGAGTATAGACGTTGACGCAGGTAATATTGAAAACTACTCGTCCGATATAAGCAAATGTTTCAGCAGTATAAAGTCTCGTTATCATCAGTCCGAATACGGCTTCAAATCTAACAAGACTCCAGGCAACAGTCAGTACAAAATAATAAATTTAAAGCATTATAATTAGCTTTTAATTAGATTTTACTTATGTGTGTGAGGAAGGGTTCCACTATCTCTATCCACACACCACATACCTTCGTTCCACTTGAAACTGCTACAAATTGGCTGGCATTGTATTTCAGCACGTGAAGCACGCCAGAGCCCATTATGCCAATAACTCTTATCCTTTGTTTTATTATTTGCGTCATTTTGACTGTAGACAGGCTTAAAGCCTTTGAAGTTGGAAGCGTCTGTGGGTGGCGGTAATCACTTACCATCTTGGGATCCACGTATTCGTTAGCTACCTTATATAAATAAAAAAATCGAATGTTAATAAAATAAAAAATATGACCATTCTCCTGATCACTTGTATTCTGACACGAGGTTTGGCCGTGGTGCCTAATCTAACACTTACGAGGATGCCTATGGAGTAGGTACCCCAATAGCCTCTAAGATCCATGGCGGTCTCCAGCTCTCCAGTGACGTTTGCAATTTGTATCATCCTGAAAAGTTCCGGGACCTCAATGTCTCTGTTGCTGAGCGTCAGGTTGAGGATCTCGTACCCCACTCTTGAGTTATCAGTGTCGGGCTCGTCACGATCCGGTGCGTAAATTTCGGGAAGTATTCGGGAATCCTAAAAACAGGGGAACAATTTACTAGGTAATAGGTATTGAATATTTAGAACAAGGAATTGCTTTTAAATATAAGTTAATAACAGTAGGGATATACCTCAGACAGGGTCATAGGTTGTATGCCTGACGTTCCCATGACCCTGTCCAATGACAGAAAGGAGGAACATCGTTGGGTTTTAGTGGGTGCGATTCCCACATAACTCCCGCCCGGGGGGACCTGGTAGTATTCAAAAGGCATTTCCCAAAGTAAAAAAATGAGACGAGTATACCTAGTTAGCGTCTGATTATGATTATGATTGTATCTCCCAACCAGACATTAAGGCATAGTTTTGCAGAAAAAACTGCAGTTACAGGCTTTAAAGCAGTAAAGGCCCAAAAGGTAAGTTGAATGTCAACCACTGACAATGTCGTCTTTACATGACGGTTTATTATTAAAATTAACAGTTTATAACTGGCTCACAGGGCTTTATTTTAAAATCTATTCTCATTCATACATTGCCTATCCTGAGATGTAAAGTATGGTTTACTTTTTCTTCTCCAGCACCATCATCTGAAGACATATAATAAAGTATTATTCTTACCATTGGTAGGCTCTCTGACACGGACCACGATAGTTCTTCCGGCGGAGGCAGCTCTGGCGCGTTGTCGTTCACATCCAGAAGAATCACCAGAACTTCTGATGTATTTTGATTTCTGTTGCCATCTTGAACACAAACTTATTCTTATCACCTACTGTATCACGTATTATATATTTATCATTCTGAATTTCATTTTCCCTATTAAAACAGTAATTAATCTTTATAAGCATAATTCTTCTGTACGTGTGTTCTTCATATTATGACTCTTCCTGAATGGCTCGACAGGTTTGGATGAAATTTTGTGTGTATACAAGTAGGTCTCTCCGGTAGATGCCGTTCTGATCGTTTTATGAAAAAAAACTAACCCAACCAGTCACAGGCACTGCCAATAGTAGAAGTGAAAACAAAACAATTAAATTCAAATACCTATAATATAGGCTATAAAAGATTATGACAACCTATACAATTTATACGGCACACAAAATGGCCGCATGAAATAATTTAGAAGCAACACAATTTGCAAAACCAATATTGCATAATCTTATATAAATAAATCAAACGTCAAACTGTCTCCAGAGTTTCGTGTGCGGTGTCGCGAGTCCACGTCATATAAACGTCAAACTGTGTCTCCAGCGTTTCGTGTGCGGTGTCGCGAGTTCAGAGACTTTATCTCATCTAAAAATATGCGTACCGCGCTAAAAGAAGTTTACACTTCAAAAACGGATTACCGGAACAATTGAATAATTTCACTGGTTTGATTTCAAAATAATTTTCTGTGTATTAAAATTTTGTGAATTTGTGGGCCATGACAAAAATTCTCGCTCTTTATAATGCTATTTTCTCGAACGAAATAAATTATGCTATCCTAAAAAATAATGAGGGGATTCATGCGAGTGGCAAGGGATCGGCCGTCTTGGCGTTTATTAAGGGAGGCATATGTTCAGCAGTGGCAGTGACAGATAGAGGCTGAGGATGATGATTATGATGATGACCCTAACAAAACGCCAAAGCCCTGGATCGTTAGAAAGGAAGTAAATTATATGTAAGTAACAACGCCAACGTTAGGACCGTTACAAACGACGTGTGTCAAGTACGCTTATAAATGATAATAATATGATATGTGATAAAGAACGTACCTCCTTCAGAATAAAAGTTGTCGATGAGGTTGAAGAACAGCTGGTGAGTGGGCTCGTCTCCGTCCCGGTCTAGCAGCTCCTCGGTGGTGTTGTAGAAGTACACCAGGCCCGTGGCCAAGTCCACTGAGAAGAAGTCCCGGAGACGGGGGTTCACGGCGTAGTTGATTTGGTACTTCACCGTGTGGTACATTTCTGAAAGATTTTGAAAATTTTAAATAATAGCATAATATCTTAAAAACAGAATGGAAGTGAAGTGATTTTATTGATTCATGAATTATTATGCCAGTGATTTATTTTCACGATAGCCAAGCTACGTTATGATACGTGAAATTAGTAGAGTTGTTTGTAAAAATATAATAAGAAAACCAGACCATATGAAAATATAACTGTTATATATCACTGGTGATATAACAAAACATTTCACAGGGTGATAATGTATTATACCTTAAAGGCTATATAATTATGTTATTTAAAACTTACAACCTTAAAACGGCACAAACGATTTCGATAAAATACGTTAGAAAACCTGCCTTTAAATATAAAACCGTATGTATCCAAATCGGTTGGCCCGCTTAAAATCTGACACTACTGTACAAGCACAGGGGTAGGTTGTACCCTTTTTACATCGGGGCTTAGACATAGCTATAATGTCCATAGTAAGTAATCGAGCATCACGTACCGTCTCTATCTAGGTCAGAGGAGACGAGCTGAACGATCTCGTCCCCAGCGGTGGCGTTCTCGTATATCCAGACCGTGGTGTTGAACCGGTCTGGCTGCTCCAGGGGCACCTTGTTGTTCGTGTCGATAATCTGGATTGTAATCTGAAATACAACACTATATTTCAAGACAAAAAACAACTTTTTTTTAAAATGATTAAATTTTTAAACAGAAAAAATGGATTTTAGCGTTTAATAAACCTATAGGTCAGTTTATTCTTCTTATAATGGTCATCTATGGATTTTATATAATAAAATAATAATATCAACCTTTATATGTCCCACTGCTGGGCACGGGTCTCCTCCTCGAAATCAGGCGAGGAGGGTTTTGGGCCAAAGTTCACCGATGCGCTGGCCCAATGCGGGTTGGTGAACTTCACTCACCTTCAAAGACTTCTAATCTCAACTGGTATGCAGGTTTCCTCACGATGTTTCCTTCACCGGTGAGCAAGCGAAGGTCAGGTGTAGGTAGAAATTTAGAAAAACCCATTTCTAGGCACCACAGGCCGGGGGGTCAGGATCGAACCGGGACCTCTCGACTCTCACTCAAGAGTCCGAGCCCATACCCACTAGGCCATCGTCGCTCTATGGATTTTAATTATTATTACTTTATTTCTTAAGGTGTTAAACGGGTATGCAGCTCATAAGATGCTCATTGCTCACCAAACGACAAGGCTCTAGTATCTGTGTATGTAGCTCTAGCTCTCTATGGCGTAAGGTGATAAACGAGCATGTCAGATTCCTACAACTTTAAAGGCTGTAAACCTGTCCCTTTTTGGGTACTAAAGATAAAATACTCTAAAGAAAATAAAGGGCGTTATGGAATATGGATTACACTAAACATGACCTACTCAAGTACTCAAAAGCAGTGACCACTATTTCAGTTTCAAGTAGGACAGGAGTGTTGAGCATTCGGACAGCAGGCCGGCTATGGGAGCAGTGCCCTCCTCGCTCATTACCTCTCCTTCTGTCTCCCAGAAGGTGGGATCAGCGGGACAGTCCTCGGGGTCGGGCTCGGAGCACTTGTCGCTGGCAACGACGGTGTAGTACAAGTTGTAGCGCGGTGGCTCGTCCGCATCTATAGCCGCGTTCAAATCCACCTCGATCTGTCCAGAAATTAAGTCGATCTTAATGAGGTCCCCTGGCGTATCCTCCCTCGGCCTGAAAGTAAATCCAAATTGTGATATAAACTCGTGCAGTGAATTTAAAATTTAAAATATCAGGACGTCGAGTCTCCTGAAGGATGCCTCGGTGTGGGTGGTGTGATAGCGAATCGTGCGATGCTTGTGAGTTGTGTGGTTGTGGTGTGTAGTAGTGGTGCATGCAAGTGTACGTATATGCAATGTGGGAAAGTTTTGTGAAATATGCATGGATATGCGTGCACTCACACATTTGTTGTGAAGACTGCGCCTTCGCGGAATTATTGCTTATTAATATATAACATAATATCTTTTAAAAATTAAAATATTCTATTATACTTGCAGACACGAATCAAATTGTGTCACACTATCACTAAGTAAAATTTCAAATCTGTTCTTAACTAATGACTGTGGCGCTTATTTTTCCCATACCTATGTTTTTTTCCATATTTTCTATTTTCCTTCAATTATTTTCCATATAAAACTAAAATTGAAAATTAGTTTTAGCTCTATATTTTATTAGCAAATTTCTTATTACCTTGAGAGAGTGAGATCCTGAGTGTGAACGCTTTATAAATAAATTAATGTTTTGGCTGCAATATTGGTGATTTGTGTTCAACGATGGCTTTTTGGGCATAATTGTGCACACTCACAAAACCAGCATTTTAATCTTCGATTTTGATCGAAGTTTTTAGTAGAGTCAGTTTTAAAATAACCGAACAAATTCACTCGGAACATCACTCGGATGTTGGCTATTGGCTGGAATCCTAGAGGAAGCCAGAATTTAAAAGAAGAAAAGCGACGATGGTCTAACGGATCTCTCTATTGGAGAGAGTTCTGTCTTGGATCCTAACCTTGTAGTCCTACCTTGTGAGTCTTAAAATTGACTAATAATAATAATAATAATATGTATCTAATTGAATTTGTATTTTCTATGTTAAATAATGATAATAACTTGTTGACATATTCACACACCATTGTTATGGTAGGATGTGTAAGAACTGATGAACCTATTGTATCCACCATTGTTAACCACATTCTGTGAAATAAATGACTTATTACTATTGTCCTACCCAGCTATGCTGTCATGTTTCGTGGGTTTGTAAGTTTCCGGTGGCCCATTGGGGGATAGGGAAAAAGAGGGTAGCGCATCTGCTTAAACTCTTATTGCGCGGATGTGTATTGGCGTCGGTACCATAAGGTTCTGACTGTTCGTTTTCCCCAGATATAAAAAAAAACATATTAACTGCTTTTTAACATGCATTTTCTCCGTTTTAAATCTACTGTCTCTTGAACAAATTGCAAATAATAGAGTTTATAAAACTGACACGATCGTGTAACGTATCTGGTTGTAGAGCGGCCCGTCCCGGTCGGTGGCCTGCACCGTGCCCACCACGGTGTTGGTGGCCGAGTTCTCCCGCACCCTGAAGCTCTGCTCCAAGGTCCCCGCCCACCAAACCGGGGCGTTGTCGTTCATGTCGATTATAGTTATAGTAAATGTCACTGAAAAACAAAAATAATTTACTGCGACTACTCCATAACCATTATTTTATATTGTTGTCTAATGTTTACGTGAATTTCACTCATTATAATGTTTTTTTTTACGGATTTTATATGGGTTTATTAAGATTTGCTCCCGTGACCATGATTGCTGTAAAGTATCCGAAACGACGGGCTAACAATCTTAGTAAACAACAATAAAATACGCGATTCTTTAATATCACCTATTTTAAAGGTTTATTAGCTAGCTGGTGCAGCTTCACCCGCGTAAACTTACATTTACAACCGTATCCAGATTTAGTATGATTATTTCTATTGCCTTTTTTTTTCTTTAACGCCGGAAAATGCTCTAAGGCATCCCGCGGGGGAGTGGGTTTCCCCACGCGGGTATGTGGGACTCGCTGCGCCCGCAGCTGGTAAGTGGACGCAGCTCTACCCACTATTATTATGTATACCCGGCGAGTGCCACCAATGCCGCCTTTGGTGAGGTGCCCCGGATCTAATAAATAAACATGGCACCTCGACGGCTAGTCAGTCCTCCAAGGGACCGACGCTACCTCCACAGAGGGTTTGTCCCGCATCACAGAACAACTCCCTCCCAACGTCGGGACAGTACAATGGGGTGAGGTTCCCGTCCTCGCCCCTTGCCCCCTACTCTTTTGTCCCCTCTTCCTATAAGAGGGGTACAAAGAGCCCCCTCGACTCAATTAGCTTCCACCACCATGGTTCAGGCCACGTCAAGGCCTGAACCATGGTGGGGATTGTTTATATAGCCTATGTTATTCAGTGTTAACGTTATAGTAATCTAATGATAGAAGAATTTTTTAAATCGGTGACTTGTTTGTGAGTTAAATCGTAACAAACAAACAAGCAAAAAATCGAATCTTTTCTCTTCTCTTTATAATATTAGTACACTAGCTGTTGCCCGCAGCTTCGCCTGCGTTAACTTACTCACCTTAACTACTGTTAGTCACAGCGTGATATTATATAGCCTATTATAGCCTCCCTCGATAAATGGGCTATCTAACACTGAAATAATTTTTCATATCGGACCAGTAGTTCCTGAGATTAGCGCGTTCAAACAAACAAACTCTTCAGCTTTATAATATTAGTATAGATATAATATTATGTATTAGTATAAATGTAAGTTAAAAAGGAAACACTATTACTAAACTCTACCTTGTACTACATTAATACATTTTTTAACATAAAATCTATGGCATGATTATTACTTCACGATTTTTAAAACTGTTTCTCAATAAATGATATCATTACTAATACGAAAGTGTATACGTACATTCATCGTAATCTTGTCCAATTTTTGTATTGATATCGACCACTCTCATGGTGAGAAACAGAAACTCGAATTCCTCGTAATCTATAGTCACGTTGTATCTGATCTCCTTCACGACCAACCTTCCAACGGCCGCTCCCAGTTTGCTTGGATCGGGGTATACAGTTTCTATGTCTATGCATCTGAAGAGATATTAAATATAAGTATGATTGCACTAAGAAAATATCGGATGCATCTGCCGACGTTGAATACTCCATATACACGTCAGCGAACGCATCTGCCGATGCATTTGTCTACGTGTAGAGGGGCTATGACGAAAGGTATTTGGTAGAAGGAATTAAAAAAAATATTGAAGTATTGTTAATGATTCTTTATTTTATGGTTATATTTTGTTTAGCATAACCAAGTATAACTCTTATACATATTATATAAAAGTTGTCTTTTTAAGTATAACTTAGGCGTGACTAGATTTTTTTTTTGGTGCGAGGGAAGCGCCGCCGCTCCCGGCTGCATGGGTACCACCATCTTGCTTGTTTCTTCCGTGAAACGGCTTTGCTGTGTTTCGGAGAGAAGGGCAAGACAGGCAGTGTAATTACTGGCACCGAGACTTAACATCTTATGTCTCAGGATAGGCAACACATAAATGAGTTGACTGGGCTTGTTCTAGGTAAACTAGTTTATGTTCATGGGCGGCGTCGACCACTTACCATCAGGTGGCACGTTTGCCTATCCAACTAACATAAAAAAAAAGCGTGACTAGAGTACGTATAACTCAGATTTTTTCTGACGGAAGTAACGCTCAGCTACCGCATACCCGGCGCCGGCTACGCGGCAACCAGCACGTGTGAAAAGGCACAAAATATTCCCAGCACACAGGTTTTTCTCATTTTTCATTTTCGTGCGTTGTCGTCCATTTCTGAGCTATGGATCAAATTTCAATCTAAGTCTCTATCTAATCGAGAAGTTAGTTTAAATCCATTGCAAAATTTCTTCCACCAGTGGTAGGGTTGCGCTGTGCCGCGGTTTCATCTGCCTGAGTACCACCATCTTGCTTGTTTCTCCCGTTTGCTGTATTTTGGAGAGAAAGGCAGAATAGGCAGCCTAATTACTGGCACCGAGACTTAACATCTTATGTCTCAGGATAGAAAACACATATAAATGAATTGCCTGGGCTAGTTCCAGGTAAACTAGTTTATATTCCTAGGCAACGATGACTATTTATCATCAGGTGGCACATTTGCCAGTTTTCCTATCCAAATAACACAAAAAACACCCGGACTAGCAAAGCCAAAAGCGAGTTAATTTAAACATGCTAAAATACATTCCATTCCATCTTTCAACATTACACACAAATATAGGAGAATGGCAAGATTTCTCATCTAGCCATTCTCCTATATTTTAGGGCTCTCATATGATATAATAGAGTATGTATTCAAATCTAAAATATAGATAATAAAAAACATTATTGCCTTACCCGTGATATTCGATGGGGTCTGTTTCCCGCCCTTGTTTCGTCGCGTACGAGGTCTCCCAGTTTATTTCGAACCGCAGTTCGGCGGTGGTGTCCGGATCGGTCGCTTGTATCTCTTGCGAGTCTTGGATGATGACGTACCCTTCCGGTACGTTTTCTTCAACATTGGGACTTGCACGAGGCTGAAATTGAGGAAATTGACATATTTTACAGTATTTTTGAAGTGAAACTTCTTTGCGCATATGAGGGTAATTTTTTTAACGGATGAAACGTCACGAAAATGTGCAACGTTTTTTTTTGTTCCTCAGTAATATTATGTAAAAAAAATCAGGAATATTGTGGTAAAATTCTCCATATATTATGTTAGATGATTCTATTACTAACTCTTATCCACTCTATATCCATCATGTTAAACATCCATGTCATTGTTGCATTAATTTTTACACAGAGTAGTGCAAATGATCAAGTTCCATTTTACCAATACCAATACTACTTATTTCAAGCCCAGGGAGATACAATTAAAAAACAATTTACTACGACTATGGAAAAGCCGAAAGGAACGGTTAAGATTTTAAAGTTCTAGCGAATTACTATTCGAAAATATAATTTTGACAAATGATTTATTATTAACTTGTCATTGTATGAATTATGATTACGACGCGCTCCACCGCAGGGCAGGCAGAGGCTATGCACGTGTGTATACGTATCGTGTATCGTATATGTGTAGCGTGGCCGTGGGTTGCAGTGGAAACAATCACAACCCTTTTTTGCAAAATGAAACTTGACAAACGTGCATAGCCTTTCCGAGCGCTGCGGCGCGGTGGAGCTGCGCCTTTAGGGTAACATGGGTATATTTTAACCAACTTAAAAAAGGGGGTTAAAAACTCTTCACATCAGGGTAAAAGTTTAAATGTTTTTAAACATTGTCTTTCTTGATTGAGTTTTTTTCTCCCCCGGATTTCGATGTTCTCTTGGTAATATAAGTAAAAACTTACCAAACGCAACGTGGGTGGAGTATTGTTGATGTCGTTCAGGTGTATCGACAACTGGGACGTGGCCGTGTTGTAGGGCTCGCCCAAAGTGTCGTCCGCACGGATCTGAGACGAAATTATTGCAACTCTATGACAAATCTACATCACTAGTTTAGCTAGTGCCGTGCCTTGCTGTGTCTGTAAAGCTACCTTAATCCTAAAGCTAAGCTTTTTTTCGAATTGATCTCTACCTTTGGCTTGTTGGACTTAAAGCTGCATCGGTACAGTAGGCGAGCAGAAAGCTCATCTAAGAAAGAAGAAGCTAAACGCTATCATTATTATTATTTACGAGTGTTCCTATTCCAATGAAAAGTTCGGGTTAAAAAATTACGTGAAAAATTGTTTTTCGTTTAAACAAGACCGGAAACCCTAGCGATGCATGGCCACGAAAAAAATTTTGTCTACCCCTTTTCTCGTATTAACTATATGAAATAATACGACAAAATTTTGTCTACCCCTTAGACAAAATTTTGTCGTGCGCGCATGCTAGCCTACAGGTTTAGCTAGTAGAATAATAAAACCTTAAGACATCTTACTCTTTAGTAACATTTTGATTGCTCACCTGTACCAGGATCTCATTTTGCCTGTGATAGTCAAAAGCTCCGTCTATTGTGACCGTGATGTCTCCAGTATCTTTGTCGATGGCCAAAAAGTCGAGTGCGTTCCCCATTATTGTGTGCCTATAAAAAGATGTGGAATAAGTCTTGTCGTTTCGAAACGCCACAATGCTGTTTCATATAATAAGCGTGAGGTTCGCACTCGTGCAGACTGGCGCCCGGCACAGTGGCTCCTCTCAACAGTATACAGCCAAAAGTAAACATGGTACTGAAGAAGATCTTATATATTTTTCATGTATACATAATTAAGTTCACTCTAGCCTTTCTCGTAATTCGTCTATCTGTCGCTTTGTGTTACTTAATAACATCAAGCATATAACCTGTTTTAGGTAGAAGCCATCAGCTCTCCTACTCTTCCGATTTCGCATAAAGGTCTGTGGACCATAGCATAGGTCAATTCGAAAAAAAAAAAAAAAAAAAAACTAGCATATAACCAGAATAGAGCGGTAATGTTTTGTATTTTTGCGGCGGTTCGGCGCTCTGATTGGCCAATGGGACGTACATTCAGATCACTGGTTAGTTGAATTGCTACTACGTCGGTTACAAATCACTGACCAGTTTAGGAATTTTATGGCTCACATTACCACTCTATCCGGTTATATGCTCAATGCCTATTGCCTAATAAATACATACGAACAAATACCCTTTCATTCCAAATTTCGTATATACGGCATTACAATAGTAGGCATGTGAGTTTCAAAATTACTATAAATTTTATTCGTGTTTAGATATTTATATGTATATCTATTTAAGTTAATAGTGCTAAGAAGGAAAGCGCATTAGTATTGTAAATGATATTATGTACTCTACAAGTAAAGCTTTTCAAAAGTTGGAGAGTTACTTAAGAACCACAAAATAGTGTATTTAATATTATTGCACCAATTTTTATATAAGCTATACTCACTCCACTCTGTCGTCGATGTCCCTATCTTCTGCCAACACCGTACCCACGTGGAAGTCTTTGCCGACAGTTTCGTCAAAGGTGACACTATTGATGGTGTTTTTGAAGATCGGCACCTCATCGTTCCAATTGATTAGATCGATGAATACCGTCGCGACGCCAACAAAATCCGTATTATTCAAGTCTGTTGCTATTACCTTTAAAAATGATGAAATTGTAACATAAATATATTTTTTTATAGCATAGGAGGGCAAACGAGCAGTCGAAGCATTTTGGCGACTATCAACGCTCATACACTTCCACACAACCAGGGATTATGCAGACGCGTTGCCCTCCTTTTCCTCTCCCCCCAATGGGCCACCAGAAAAACTCATTAACCACATGAATCGCGACAACATAGCTATCAATTTACTCCGGTATTATGTGAGCGAGAGGTACCACCCCAGTCGTGCCGGCCAAATTCGGCTGCCAAGCAGCGAGGCACTAGTCACTACCTCTTACGACATAAATTAGACACTCTAATGCTATTCGATCATTCGACTTCGACCATTTATATGTCTGAATTATTATGGGTAAAGATTTTTAGCTTATGCCCCTGATGGTACTTAAAGCCGTGATCTCCTGTGGTATCTGGTCCCCTTGTCATCAAATCAGCATTACAATATAGTTTTATACAAGAAGAGACGATGAAGAACTGGCCAGTGCTGTTAACTTATTAAATGATGACCTCTCTGCAATCTCGTCTTGGAGTGAGCGGCACGGACTTTGTGTAAATCCACATAAAACCCAGGTCATTATAGTAGGGAGTCCTGGACTCACGTTACGGATAGACTGGGCAAGCTTGCCTCCTGTAAAAGTTAAAGGTACAACTATACCTTATAGTAAAATAGTAAAAAATCTGGGAGTATACATTGATGAAAATCTGTCCTGGTCACACCATCTCAAACAGATAAGTAGGAAAGTCTTTGCAACATGGCACTCTCTTAGGCGTCTGCAATATCTGCTTCCCATTCCTACCAAAATTTCAATTGCAGAGTCACTATTTCTCTCAATCATTGATTACGCTGACATCTGTTACACCAATCTAACCGAGGAACAGCTGAATAGGCTTGAGCGCCTTCAGAATCTCTCAATAAGGTTCATATTTGGCTTGCGCAAATATGACCGCGTATCTCAATTTCGTTCAAAACTGAAATGGCTTCCCATAAGATATCGGCGGAATGCTCGAATTCTTTCTGCTGTTTACTGTATCATGAACGATCCTAAAACACCAGCTTATCTCAAAAACAGATTCGAGTTTCGTACCCTAGTGTGCAAAGAACTTCGTTCTACACAGAATTTACTCCTCCATTTACCTTTATGTCACAGTAAGTACTATCAATCGTCATTTACAGTTAGGGCCATCACTTTGTGGAATGCTCTACCGTTACATATAAAAATTTCAAAAAATCTAGCATCATTTAAAAGCCAAGTCAAATCTCACTACTTAGATTTGTGCTGTCAGTGACTATTTATAATACTCATACTGATAACTATATATTATTTTTATATATATTTATAATGTAATTATTATCGTACCCGACATACACCGCTGCTATATGTGCCAAAGTGTAGTACCAATTATTCCGCCAATTCTGTTCTGTCTAGACTACCTCGTCTATATAATGAATTGTGTAAGGACCTAGATATATTTGTAAATTCAAAACCTCAGCTAAAAAGTCATATAATAAGAGTTTTTAAAAATAAAATGTAAATTAGGAATCTCGTAGCAACATAAACGTAATAAATTCAATATAATAGGTACATACTAATAGTTAATTTTAATGTGTGTTTGCTAATGTTTGTGATAACAGTACTAAGATGTTTAGATAGGGGAAACCTATTATTGGCCTTACTGTTAATATTACTTTAGATTATATGTATACGAATTGTAACGCTGTTGGTTTTCCAATAAATAAATAAATAAATAAATAAATTTATGCATCATGTGTAGATAGGTTTATGTAAGTATATTATAAGTATTAACTTGTAAGTAGGTTTATTTAAATATAATAATAATGAATATAATGCACTAGTATTGTCTATGTGTATTATCTTAATGTGATGTGTTTTTCTGTTAGTTTGTAATTTTTGTGCTTACTGCCATATTTGTATTTTTTTTTTCTTCTATCGTATACATAAAGGTTGTCTGGAAGAAATTGCTATGCAAGCAATAAGACCGCCTTTGTGTACACAAATTTGTGTGACATAATATTTTGTAATTCTGTCTTTATGTTTTGTTTGTTTGTGTGCACAATAAAGAATAATTCATTCATTCATTCAAGAGACGATTTAAATTTGTAACTAGAACTGAACCCTAAAAGCCTTTACCGACCTTTAGTTCAATATGTTGGAACTCCGGGACTTCATAATCCAACATGCTATGGTTTGTGGTGCCCATAATAAACGTCTGTCTCTGGTAGCCCACCTCGGGCTGTATGAAGAAAGCCTCCGCCGCGCCGGGTGGGTACACGCTTTCAAGGTGCACTTGGTATTGGGCATGGGCACCCTGAAATAGAAGATAATATTTGTTTTATTGAGGTAATAAAAAGGCAAAGAAATTATAATACATATGGTGAAAGATTTATCTCAATAACTTGAAAAACGACAAAACGAATCAAATTTTACTGAATCCCGAATCCGCGCGCGGAGCTTTTGCACTGTGACGTCACAAGTCTCGCTGAGTCAACGGTGTGGCTAAGGTGGTAGTTCGACTCAAATTCCAAATATATAAAAGTACTCTGTGGACTCGAACGAGCGCGGAGAGAGTCGAGGCCCGTGGGCGAGACTTATGACTCCAGAGGCCGCGCGCCCAGAAGTTTTAAAGCGAACGGGAAAAGTATCATAACTTCGTCATTTATGGAGATAATTGAAAAAAAAAATCAATGGGCTTTACTATGAGTTTAGGTACTATTTTTAAAACATAAATAAAAAATATAGGAAACTTCCTTATTGTATCATTAAGTGTGTACGCAAATATAGTTAAGGAGAACAAGAGAATATTGCGCAAGCAGTGTTTTCGTTGTGCATAAAATATGTTTAAGTCTTTATGTACGTATCTGTAGTTTTGTTATATTTGTGAAGGTAATGTAACAGGTTTTCTCTATTTTGAAACGCGTAGTGCAATGCATCTTAGGTCTCAGGATAGACTACACATTTATCAGTTTCCTTGGCTGCTTCCATGTGTGTATTCATAAATGTTCATGTGCGACGCTGACTACCTTTCATCAAGTGGCTCACTTGTCAGTTATTTTTTACATTTCTTTTAATTTTCCTACATATTAATATAAGTCATGTTAAAAATACGTAATTTCGTTTCATTTTAAGCTTAATAAACCATGTCAAATATGAAGTTGTGAACAGAATGGACTGAGCCTACAAGATGACTGGAACAAGCGTAATTTATAAATACTCACCAAATCTCTGTCATTAAAACCAAATTCCTTATCAAAATTAAGCGTTTGCGGAGTTTCTTCATCGATCGCGACTGTATAAAGCTCGTGTAGAGGTTCAGGAATCTGATCGTTTATGTCGTTGATGATGATGGCGATGTTGGTTGATGTGGAGAAAGCATCATTGTCATATTTGAAAGCGGTGATGGTCATCTGAAACAGCTCCCGCTGTAGTGCATCCCTGTCTATTGGTTCTACGCGGAGAATCGCACCGCTTCTGCCACCTTCGATTGTGGTCACGTTGAAGTACTCCTTGTCCTCTGAAATGTTTCATGGATACTTAGAAAGAATGACATCACATTAATATTCTAGTAAACTCGTGAGAATTTGTTTTACAAGTACAAGGAACGGAAGAAGATATAAATACATATACCTATACGTATTTATATAAGTTTCTTCTGTACACCTATTTCGAATTAGAATTTAGAAGTTTAAGAATTTCTCTAAAAAACAAATTAAATAGTGTCTATAAATTGTTTTTCTTTTGGTCATAATTTTTATTACTTTTCGTATTATTCGAAGTAGGTATAATATTAGTTTTTTTTACAATAAGTAATATCATTTTTTTGTTAATCCATTTAATTCTTGTATTGAAATTATTTTCAAATTTTTAGTTCTGTTTGTTAGTTGCGTGTTTTTTAGTTTTTTTTTAAACTATAATTTATAATACGATTTTTTTTATTAATTTACCTTACTCAATTTATGTCAATCACTTTAGAATGAGTGATGTGTTGATGTGCTATCCTGATTATCCTGATCAGGATATTGGAACAAAGTTATTAAATAATTGTATTGTCATCGGTCCTTGAAGAGTGTGTACAGTTTCAATTTAATCTGACGTCTTAAAGTGGGTCAAAATCTAGTCTCAAGGGGTCGGTTACATACAAACATACAGGTGATCCTAATATAAAGCGTGTAAAAACCTTTATAAACCGCGAAAAAATGCATAGTAAAATTGTTTCATTGTAAAACTTTACCATCGGTATTGTCAGCGATTATTCGATAGGTTTGTTGAAAAAAAGAACTCTAGATAGATAGATATTTAGATAAATAGAATTAAGTACCTACACTGAAGTGTTTGTTCTGAATCTACCAGTCGAATTTAAATCTATTCGCATTTGAGAGCCCGATTATAGAGGAAGGTTTATGGGAGTACGAGGGCGGCACTGAAAATTTCGGGAATCAAGGAAGTGACACAACATTACTATTTAAAATGTATTTATTGCTTTTCGAAGTATTCTCCGCGAAATTTTTCCATACGATGAAACCAATCATTAAAGCAACCATTCCATTCGAAAGTTGGGGTCTCCATGACTCGTGAAATGGCCGTTTTGTAGGCGTCCACAGCTTCTTCAGGCGATGAAAATCTCTGACCACACAATTTATTCTTTATTTTAGGGAAAGTATAGAAATCATTAGGGCTTAGGTCTGGGCTGTACGGCGGATGGTCTAATAATTCTATGTTTTCTTGCTCTAAAAACTCTTTTGTTCTGTGCGCGGTGTGAGAACTCGCATTGTCGTGATGGAGGATGATGCGGCGGTTGCAGTTCTCTTTACGGAGTTCAGATACGACCTGTGGCAAACAAATGCTAGCATACAATTCTGCATTAACCGTTCTTTGTCCCTCAATAATAGTCGCAACATGGCCGGTTTTGGAGACAAACGTGGCCACCATTTTTTTTGCAACACTCCGTGAACGAACAATTTTAGTTGGCTTTAACTCATTTTCGAACACCCAAACTCGTGACTGGTTTTTTGTTTCGGGTTCGTACGCGTATATTCAGGATTCGTCACCTGATACGATGTTGTATACAGCATTTGAGGATCCTGCTTGATTTTCTACACGCACTCTTTAGGTCTGCTGGCAGAAATCTCTTAAAGGGATAAGCACACCTGTGTATAATTTTTAATTATTAACTATATTATGTTACTTTAAATACCTTTCATGTACATAAAGAATAAATAAATAAATAATAAATAAAGTTGCCTGAATTTCGCGGTATGTCACATGTCGATCTTCCTCAATCAGCCTACGCACAGCATCAACGTTTTCTTGGGTGACTGCAGTTTTTGGACGACCTTGACGGGGATCATCACTGAGCTTGACACGTCCACATCGATAAATTGTGGTTTTGGAAGGGGCTTCATCACCAAATGCAGAAATCATCCAGTCAACACACTGTTTTTGTGTTAAACCACTTCGAAAGTCATAATAAATCATCGTTCTAGAATTTTCTCGAGTCAATTCCATTTTCTCAACGACTAAACAAGTTTGAAAAGACCTTGGCCTGTAGACAAAGTGACATCGCTTTGTAGCCGAAATTCGTTATCGTCTTTGAGATAACGATAAAAAAATTCTAGCCAATGATCAATCAAAGATCGTGACAGTGCAACGACAACAACTGTCAAGTGTCTACAAAGTTCGACAAGAAGTGTCAAATCGGACCAAAAAATTAAAATTATTATCTATGTAAATAGACCTCATACACACTATAACTCATAAAAATTGTGAAAATGTTGCCCTCCATGGCCCACGCCCACGGATAACGAATCAATATCAATAATAAAATAACATAAGTTTGACATAAGTGTTCGATAACCAATTGACAGTTTATGATTTTGTTACGAATTTTAACATTGTCTACCAACTTGCGATAACGATAACGAGTGACATAATTGACGACGGCTTATGTCAATCCCATACATTTTATTTTTTTCGAACTTCGTTATCGTTTTTTTAATGTTACTTTGTCTAAGGCCTCTTGTGACAAGACCGAGAATCTTTTTTTAAATAAATAAATGGTATTCGATTTTTAAAACCAAGGAGTTTTCAATTAAAAAGATTTTAATATGACAGGAACAGTGGAAATATTCCATTCCCGATACTTTTAGTGCAGCCTATGTAATAATATAGGCACTTTCATAATATCTGTGGGCAATTTTTTTCAACTTTGGGGTGAGTGCAACTGCGAAGAACAGTTAGTTACATAATATATAATCCCCGTTATTCTAAATCCATAACCAGCGGCCAGCGAGCATATAACCGGATAGAGCAGTAATGTGAGCCATAAAAATTCAAACTGGTCAATGATTTGTCACTGAAGGAATAGCAATTCAACCAACTAGTGATCTGTATGTACCTCCCATCGGCCAATCATCCATCAATGACCATCAGTCGGCCAATCAGAGCGCAGAACCGGCGCAGCGTCGCAGTACAAATTTGGCGGAATTTGTTTTGTTACAAAACATGACATTACTGCTCTATTTCGGTTTAATTTGCTCGATGCCTGCAGCCCACCGAGCCTTTGTGATGTGTCTAGATAGCTTTAATTGTTTTTGCATGACAACCTTATCATATATTCTAAGCCTTACCAAATCATTCACATAAATTTTTGTATATTATTAATGAGCAGTTTTTTTTATAATAAAAAAATATTACATTTTGCAAAGCTATTTTTATTTAACAATAAATTTAATTTATGTAGGTAATACATGCACATCAAAAAAGTCTAAGCAACACATACAAATTTTACAATGTGTTTTCGCATTAAATCCTTTGTATTTTCTTATTTATATTAATTTTTAATGCTTTTTTGATATTAAAACTCAATTGTTTTTTTTTTTATAATCTTAATTCACAATAATTACGAGTAAGTACTGTATGTACGTAGTACAAAGTAAAGTACCTAATCAACTAATCTTAAACTAAAATTGCATAAATTAATACAAAGTGTGGCCTCCTCTGTTATTGAGAACCTGCTGGCACTGATTATTCATAGAATCGATGAGACTGTTAATGTTATCCTGCGGCAATTGTCCATCAGTTGTTGGGTTGTTGTCACTGCATCCAAGTCCTTTAAAACGCGCCTCTAGAGCATGTCCCATGCACGCTCGATGGGGTTGAGATCTGGCGATTGTGCAGGCCAAGGCAATACCAGGATGTTTTCCCTTGCCAAGTACTCCCGTGTGTGCAAAGCTGTATGTGCACGCGTATTGTCATGCATCAACGTGAAATCGGAGCCAAGCGTTTGTGCGAATGGACGAACATAAGGCCTTAGAACATCCTCAACGTAATTTACAGCGTTCATGTTACCATTTACAAAAACGAGCTCAGTTCGTCTGTTCTTCATAATACCCGCCCATACCATTACTGTTGAGCCGTTGTATGGATGCACTTCCTTAACACACCTCAGTCTTTCAGTATTTCCATGACGACGGTACACTCTTACCCTTCTAGTATCAGGCTTGAACCCAAATCGAGACTCAACGCAAAATAAATTTTTATCCCATTGTTCCCGGGTCCATGTAATGTGTTCCCTACATTATTAATTTCGACGAGCGCGATTCCCGTGACGTATCGGTGGGCTCCTAATTGGCCGTCGTGCTCGTAGGCTATACTCATGCAGTCGATTTCGCACAGTTTGGCAGCTAACAACAACACCACTTGAATTTTGTAGCCTTAAACCTATCTCTCGGGCGGTTAACATAGGCTGGCGACTTGCAGTCAGCTGTATGTATCGATCTTGCCGTGTGGTTGTACACCTTTCTCGACCTGGGTGCTGCTCAGCAGGATCTCCCGTGTTAGTGTAACGCTGATGAAGACAGCAAATAACGCTTCTGTTGACACCAAAATACCGAGATACCTGAGATTGACTTCTTCCCGCTTGCAACATCCCTACAGCTCTTTGCATTTCATCTGCGTTCAAATGACGTCGCTCCATGACGTAAAAAATGTCTCAAAATCCAAATTTGTTCAAAACTTTTTATATAAAATATTATAAATATATACAGAATACTAAATTATACAGAATACTATACATAAAATTGATACAGAATACTAAATTTTAATAAGCAAAGAAAACGCGATAAAATTCCGACAAATGCATTCACTTATGAATTTGTGAAAAAAAAAAACAAATGATACTCGATTTTTTTACAACCAGCCAGTATGTCCTCTAGATCAAAAAAGTTTACATAGGTATTACCTACTTGGTAAGAAATTATTTAATAATAATTGATTAATAATTTGAAATTGTATGTGTTGCTTAAACTTTTTTGATGTGTTTATATTGAGGTCCAATGTACCATTTCGAAAGCGTACTTGTTTCCCATAAAAAAGTTGAGTATGGCTGTACTAAATACTAATACAATGACAACTTACCATCAGCGATGGTCAGCGAGTACTCGATGGGCTTGTCGATGCCAGTGTCTCCGTCTATAGCCCGGATGTTGAAGGTCTGCGCGGTCTTCTCGTCGAACTGCTGCACGGCGAAGACCTCCACCCAACGCGGCGGGCGGCTCTCCACGTTCTGGACCTGGACCATCATGGTCACGGTGTGGGTGTTCGGGAGGGAGTCCTGGAAACATTTTATCACAAAATTATCTAATTAGATTTTAAATTAACATCAATATCTTACTAGATTTTAAATTATCAAGGTAGTTATATATATATATATATATATATATATATATATATATATATATATATATATATATATAATTTTCGCGAAAATTAATATGTATATGGCCCCTTATCCCAAATTGTTGTTTCTAGATCGAGGTGTTTTCATAGATAGGTTTGCACTTGCGTTGCGCGGGAGATGTCTTTATATGAACTCGGTCGGAGGAGGTCGTCCTCGTAAACATCCACACAAGAGAAACACATTTTTTTATACTATATTAATTGTTTTAATTGTTTTAAAATTCAACAAAATTTAGTTGTCGTATGCTAGGTCCAGGTTCATTTTCATCGACCCATACATCATCGATTAATTTTAGACACGGGTCTCCTCTGAGAAGAGGGTCGAGGCCATAGTCCTCACGACACTGCCCTGTGGGTAGGGGGCTAGGAAATGATTGCAAATCAGAAATATTTTGAGATGAAGGTTCCTCATTTTCTTTATTGTCGGGCAATTTGAATTCTTCATGTGTTAAAAATTTCTGGCAGAAGACATCACTACATAGTATAAACTATAAAGCAAAGTCGCTTCCCGCTCTGACTGTATGTATGCTTACATCTTTAAAACTACACAACGGATTTTGATGAGGTTTTTTTAATAGATAGAATGATTCAAGAGGAAGGTAATAGGTACATGCATAATATAGTAGATAAACACTGATAATTTTAGAAGTTTCTGATGTGATGTCATAAATAAACACATTTTTTGCACTTACATTGCAAACGCTGGATTTAATACACATCCATGAACCAGGAACACAGAAAACTTTTTGTTCCCTGGCGGGATTCGAACCCGCAACCTCCGGCTTGAACGCTAACGCGCTAATCATTGAGCCACAGAGGTCGTCCTCGTAAACATCCACACAAGAGATTATGCAGATGCATTACCCTCCTTTACCCCATCCCCTGCCATGGGACACCGGAAACTCACACACCGCAAGAAACGCGACAGCATAGGTATCACTTGACGCCATTATCTTGTGAACGAGAGGTACCCCTACGGTCGTGCCGGCCCAATTCGGCTGCAAGCAGCATGGCACTACCTTTTAGACCTATGAAAGCTAATTCATCCTTCCTAATCCTTACTAATATTATAAATGGGAAAGCGTGGATGTTTGTTACGCTTTCACGCGAAAACTACTAACCGATCATCATGAAACTTTGTACACATATTCTTGGAGGTATTAGAAGTAACATAGGATACTTTTTATAAAAAAGAGAGGTGTCAAGGGACACCCGGATGTATCGAAGTTCCTTTCGATTAATTAGTAAAGAAATAAAACTATCTTACCCTGCGCAGACGAAGTCGCTGGCATCAGCTAGTATTTCTATAAATCCAAAACTAGATAACTATAACAATAACAAGATTTTGTTATGCATAATTATTATCACATCTAAGAATAATTCGAGCATAGTCAATCTACTGCTTATTCGTATACTGTGGCGTGCTTGCCGGCCGTGGTAGGTCACCGGAGTTCATATAAAGACATCTCCCGCGCAACGCAAGTGCAAACCGATTCGGTGCGTTAAATACCTATAGTTTTGGCAAAAGGGGCCCTTAACACCATATATTCACAGGTATTTCTGTCAAATATTTCGACTCTGTCTACGAATGCCTTGTTCCGGAGACTGAGTACTGGAGTAGCAGTGCTTATAGAGTAAGGCCATATTATGCCATAGTTTACTTGTGCAGATTCCTCAAGATGTTTTCCTTTCCTAATTTTTGTATACTGAATTACAACAGCCTGTCCATTTATATATATGTCCTCTATATAAAAAACAAACCGATGAAATATTTTTGATCGTATCGAAATTAACCATATATTATGAATGAACAACCCTAGGTGAGATTTTTTTTTAAACATTCGATTTTGTAAATTCTTAAAAAAAGGATTATTTTAGTTTCACTTACCAGAATCACTATATCTTGTATTATTACAATTTTAAAAGTATAATTTAGCATTATTAAAAATAATTAAAAAACTCTTTAAAAAATATAAGTATCTACATGAAATACAGCTGTTATAACTAAGTACAAATATTCGAACGCAGCACTAAAGAAAGAAAACTAGGAATAGAAACTAGGCACGTTAAATATATAACACTAAGTACATATAAATAGTAAATACTCTTTTATATTTATTTCAAGTAATTACTTACATTACCTATAATTAGATACATTTGGCTGGTGCCAAAACGTTGCCTCCTGGTTACAAGTAGATAAAATTAAAACTGTACCTACTTCAATTAGGTATATTTGATTTTTAACCGACTTCAAAAGAGAGGAGGTTATCAATTCGTCTGTGTTTTTTTGTATGTATGTGACACGATTACTCCGCCGTTTGTGAATGAATTTCGATGGTTATTTTTTTGTTTGAAAGCTGGTGTTTCCAATTTGGTCCCATATTAATTTTATTAAGATCTGACAAGCCGATTTTTTGTTATTCCCAATAACGCCTATTTGGATGGTTTCGTTTACCTCGACGATAATATGATCATTTTATTACTTGTCGATGTAACAATTGTATAGGATATTTTAGTAGCACACCATAGTATGTCGCGGTCATTGTAATCATCATCATCATCATCATCATCATCATCATCATCATCATCATCATCACCATGATCATCATCATCACCATGATCATCAACATCATCGCAATCAACATCATCACCATCATCGTCCTTTATCCGTCCACTGCTAAACATAGGCCTTTTTTTTGTTCTTTTACGCCGGGAAATGCTCTGAGGCATCCAGCCTGGGGAGTGGGTCTCCCCAGGTGGGTATGTGGGACTCGCTGCGCCCGAAAGATGGTAAATGGACGCAGCTCTACCCACTAAAACCCGGCGAGTGCCACCAGTGCCGCCTTGGTGAGGTGCCCCGGATCTGTTAAGCTAACAG
Source organism: Helleia helle (assembly GCA_963853865.1). NCBI lineage: Eukaryota > Metazoa > Arthropoda > Insecta > Lepidoptera > Lycaenidae > Helleia > Helleia helle. The sequence continues at coordinate 18,023,317 of OY971416.1, read as the reverse complement.
GGCACCTCGACGGCTAGTCAGTCCCGCAAGGGACCGACGCCACCTCCACAGAGGGGTTGCCCCGCACCACAGAACAACCCCTCCCAACGTCGGGACAGTACAATGGGGTGAGGTTCCCATCCTCACCCCTTGCACCCTGCTCTTTTGTCCCTTCTTAAAAGAGGGGTACAAAGAGCCCCCTCGGCTCAATTAGCTTCGCCCAAGGTGCTGGGCTCACCCTAGGCTACTGAGCCCCACCGCCACGACAAGGCTTGAACCGTGGTGGGGTGCTAAACATAGGCCTCCTTCAATGAACGCCAAGACGACGAATTTCGGAATCACTAAAAATTAAGAAATAAAATAATTTTACAAAAAAATAAAACCTACTAAACTAAAAAGTAATAAAATAACTGTGTTTCTTGAATTTTTGTGCTTACAACTTATAATCAACTAAATTTTCTACTAATGTACAAGCTTTGCGTTTACCACGTCATTATAGTTACTTTTGGAGTCGGTGTCAACCAAGGTAGGTAGGTAGGTAGGGTACAGCAACAAATACGACATTATTATATTTACCGGTGGGAGGGAAGCGCCGTGCCGCGCTTCCGGCTGCATGGGTCTTCGTCGGCATCTTGCTTGCTTGTTTCTCCCGTGAAACAGCTTTGCTGTGTTTCGGAGAGAAGGGCAAGACAGGCAGTGTAATTACTGGCACCGAGACCTAACATCTTATGTCTCATGATAGGCAACACATAGATGAGTTGCGTGGGCTCGTTCCAGGTAAAATAGTTTATGTTCATGGGCGACGTTGACCACTTACCATCAGGTGGCACGTTTGCCAGTTTGCCTATCCAACTAACATAAAAAAACATCATCAGCTTCTATCCGTCCAATGCTGAACAAAGACCTCCCTCAATGAACGCCAAGACGATCCATCTGTCGCCACTTGCATCCAAGACGGACTGGTCACTGCTCGGAGATTGTCTACTTTGTCAACCTAAACGCGGTCTCCACTCTGGAACCTCTAGTTTATAGGCTATATAGATGATAATTTACATGAGTTCCCACTTAATATATAAAAAATATATAATAGTCAATAATACAAATTTTATATTTCGCGCCGCTTCGGCAGAACAGAGGTGTGCTAAAAGCATCCCGGTGCTCCTAGACTAACCTCCATAGGTTAGTCTAGGAGCCCGTACTATCTAGGGTACCCCGTACCCCGTACCACGTCCATGCATGGTACGGGCTACGGGGTACCACACGATCTCCAGGTAATATAGGTCTGCATGGTTTAGAAACGATCATGAACACGGTCTGGTGATTATAATTATGAGAATGATGACTTTTGTATAACATGATCAACGATGATGATGTTGATCATGATTTTCAACCTTTTTCATGTCCTTATCTGAACAGCAAGACGGCCGATCACCAACACTTGCGACATAATATAATATTTGCGAGTGATGCGAGAGATGCGAGTACCAAACCGGTGAACTAACCAAAGCGGTGACCCGGAATATGTGTAGCGCGTTGGTCTCATAGTTCAGCGACTGGTTCAGCCCGACGGTCATGGTCATCCGGTCCCACACGCCTGGTATGAAGCCGCCCTGCATGTGGAATATCTGCGCGTCGTTCCTCTCGCTCTCGATCTCGAAGGTCATGGCGATGGTGCTGATCCTCCCGTCCACATCCGTCACGCTGTACACACAATCCGTTAATACGGAATCGTCTAGTTCCTGTAAAATGATAAGCGAATTATTTTCCACTGCTTATGGATATTTTATTTTTATATAAAGATAAGAATTAACATGTATGCGGCAATTATTTATGGAATGGTCAGTGATGATTTTAGGGCTTCTCGCACTTTTGCTACCTATCACCATCGTCTTCAGAACAGTTTTACTGTTAGTACTGTTAGTACGATATCCGAAAATAGATTGACCTTGACCCATCTGTTTACCGAATTAAATATTTTTTCATCAAATTTCACACATAGACAAATACGTCGTGCATGTATTGCGTATGACAATATTATATTCATAGCTAATAAAAATAAAAAATATATATTAATTATTTTTTAAGCAAGTTTCACCCACTTGTTTTACCAATCAAATTTTATTGAATAAGACGATAATAAGATATAGACAATAAACATAATATGGCGATCTCCGTGCAGTGGCCGGTCCGTGTTGGATGCGAGTGACAAGAGGTCGTCCGTCTTGGCGTTCATTGAGGAAGGCCTATGTTCAGCAGTGGACGGATAGAGACTGATGATGATGATGAAACATTTTAAACATATCACGTTCATGGCTACCGGGCAAGCAGGTATAAACAGGTATAAGTAAATAAAGATGACTGCATCGATCTGTTTACCAAGCAAAATATATGTCATAATAGAGGTTATTTAATAATAAATGCGATGATATAGTATAAATATTATATTAGTATTAGTATTTCCTGCAATAAACCGTTCTTGAAATACTATATTTAAAAAATCGGAGCAAGTAAAGTTGCGCAAGGGACAAATCCCAGCGTCTTATTTAGTGTAAAAAAGAAGGACGGAGCATAGTAGTAGCGCGCGACGCCTTCGTTGAATAGAAGAGAGTACACATGCACTTACCACCAGGGGGCTCATCTAAGAGTTTTCCTATCCATAATATGAAAAAGAACTTACTGGAACGACACATGGATCCAATATGTGTATGATAGGGGCATTGTCGTCGATGTTAACGATCTGCAGCGATATCCCGCCCACAAGTGATTCACCTGCGATGCGAATATTCATCATGTACACTTGCATGCCCGGCGTCTCATAGTCCTGCCTAGAAGTAATACGAGAAAGTAATATAATAATGTAGATTTTTTTTCTTTTCAACATTGCTTAATAGAGTATAGCGCACAAGGCACTGCACAATGATGTAATCTTTCGACCTCATACGAGAATTGAATCTTTCAATCCCGCTGGTCTCGGGGGTCTCCTGTGTTAGTAGGATCCGAGACACTCCCCTTTAAACGGCCGAAGGTAATTCGCAGAGGTTTTAGTGCGGTATACCAGTGCGGGGGTAGCGGGGATCGCAGGGAATCCAACATATTCACGGAGACGATCCATCCCCGGGTGAATGCGCAAAGCATTTCCATTGCGACAAAAAAGAGATAAGGAATAAGTTGAGAAAAAAATTAGCATCCATATTTATATTCTACAGTTTTTTGAGCGGCAAACACGAAATGATCGGCCAATGATCTGTTCATTGGTGTTTGCTGCTAGACAGTGGCCTCCATTCAATTTTCCCACAGAGCCTGTGCGATTCCGAAACGATTTACAAACGTGTCTAATTGGTCCTTAACCCATTCCGCTCCGGCAACGCATACCTCGCGTGCTGCAGAGTTTTTGCTGTGTGCCGCCAACGCACCATATGCGTTGTTGCAATAGTTATATAAAATTTTATTTTTTTGGGCTACGTTCCATACATTTTGTTTTTTTTTTGATGACAAACAATAGATAAACATTTTTGACGTCTAGTAATACTGATGGTTTGTCAATGTCACATTCGAAAATATAATTTCTCAACGGTTTTATGTCGATCGTAAAACGTGCTGTAGTTTTTAAGCGAATTTTTATATTATTTAGAATTATACAGTGATTAATTGTGTAATTATCGAAAGCCAAGTGTTTTTGCTATTTACTAATTCATTACATGAGTTATATCAGTAAGAATTGGTAAAGAAAACATATCGAACGCAAACGGTGCGTTCGAGAAAACTGACCAATACCAATCAGATGGATGGTGTTATACAATCATATCCATTTTTGCTGTAGTACAACTACAATGATAATGAAATATTTTTTTGTCTCCGATATTTATGGACCGACTTTTATACCTAAATAAATATACCTATAGCATTCAAGTTTTTATTTAATAGGTACGAGCAACTTTTACTATGGCACCGGCATTGTAGCTCGACATAAAAAATCAGCTGTTCCATTTATTTTGGTCGAATTGGTATTGACAATTTGTTTTTTTTTGTTGAGCTACAAAGTCAGCCCCATAGTAAAAGTTGCTTGTGTTCATGAGTAGAATTACTCAATACCGGTGGGAGGGAAGCGCTGTGCCGCGCTCCCGGCTGCATGGGTACCACCATCTTACTTATTTCTCCCGTGAAACAGCTTAGCTGTGTTTCGGAGAGAAGGGCAAGACAGGCAGTGTAATTACTGGCACCGAGACTCAACATCTTGTCTCAGGATAGGCAACACATAAATGAGTTGCCGGTGGTTTATGTTCATGGGCGACGTCGACCACTTACCATCAGGTGGCACGTTTGCCAGTTTGCCTATCCAACTAACATAGAAAAAAAAATTAGAAAAATATTTCGCAATACAAAAATATTATTCCTGTATAATTTATTTAAACAAAGTAGCTAATCTCTCTATCATTCATAAAAAATTTAAAATATTACAGTGCGTTGACGAAGTATTTAAGTTAAAATTTAAATAGTATACATAATATTAAAAAATAATAGATATTATAGTAGAATACACTTAAAACTAATCTAAAATAAAAACATAAAATAAATAAAAATACCAATTTGGGTTAATAGGTATTTTGAAGATATGCATGAAATTGTAAACGATATGGTTTTACTTGTAAATTTTGTATCTAGGTACCGACTGGCAGTGGCCACTATTCTACTTTGCATCTTGCATAATACTATCATATGTACAACGCAAGGTATGCGTTGTCGGATCTCACGGAAGAAAATTTTACCTGCGTGCCACCAACGCGCCATTTGCGTTCGCTCTTTTTTGTTATTTTTCAAGCTCTAAATAACAATTTTTAAGATAATTTACTATTTATTATACTAAAATAGGTTATTCTTAAACACATTTAACAATAAAAACAAGTGGACTTTTACGAAAACTTTTCAATATATAGCGGAGTGGAATGGGTTAATTGTTTTAGTTGTACCGGGTAGGAATGAAGCCCTGCGTAGTCAATGTACGTAATAAGGGTTAATTAATTGTTTGTTATTGTAATTAATTTCAGTGCCATGGTTTCAAGAAAATTTATTTCAGATGTTTCAGTATGAAAAATAACCGGATTTTGGTTCGGATTACCTTTGTGTAATATACAGGTACCATGCGTCGTCCTGTCTCCGTATCTCTGGCCCTAACATAGCGAACGAACCAGCCAGTAGCGGTACCACCAATTCCGGTGTAGCAGCCCCTAAAATGTCATAATTAAATCCTGTTTCTATATTTCGGTCTACAATATTATTATAATAAAATGAAGAATGTAGATTAAGAGAATAAAGATGGATTTTTTTTTCCAAATTATTGAAAGATTTTTGACGTGACAACGTCTAACAAATCGAAAAAGTCATTATCCCGTTATAGTAGGAGAGCTGGCACCAATTTTTGGGCCGCAAGCGTACAATGAGCGAAAGTAGGAGAGCTGGGACCAATTTTTGGGCCGCTTTCGGTTTTGTTATGACTTTGTCACGTTCAACTATCGTCCGTACCAACTTTACAGACCGGCTATTTTTTTTACGAGTTTTGTTGCGGTTTTGTGATTTTTACGTTCCCGAAGCTTCGAATACTTTGCTCCAACCAATATATTGCGGTAACTTAAATTCCGTAAAAATTTGTTTCATATTATTGAAACAAATATTCGTGTAAACACTAGAAAACAAATATTGTGCATTTTACTATCACTATATTTTATGCTCCCTTGATATTTTGCTGTCGAAACCGGGATACTTTTCTTTAATTTTGTAATTCATTACTGGATGGGATGTAGTTTTTTCTGGATTAATTAATTATGCCAGTACTCAATACAATAATTGACCGATCTGAATTCATTTTGCAGTTTTATTATATTCAGGGTCTTAAAAGTAACAGTATCCAGATATTTAAAAAATTATGACAGTTTTGAAAAAAATGAGATTCTTACCTTGATAATTTAGTTTAGCGATAACCACGTCTCCTTCGATTTCCTCGTCCATGTATATAATTTGAAAGCCGCTGGTTGACGAGATAGCCTCATACTGGTCCATACATACATCCTCCCTGTCTGGGCCTGGTATGAACGGTCTTTCACTCCAGCTTAGACCTGAAAAATTATAATAAAACTTAGCAAACGTCAATGAAAAATCGGTAAAAAATCTTAGACAATTGATAACAATAATAAAACAAACAGATAAAATGTTTTTTTCTTTAGAAATATTAGCAGTTAACTTTATTAAAAGAAAGGTGGTGTTCGGTACTCCGCACTCGTCAACTGCCCGAGGAACTGTGATTAAATGAAACTATTTCTTCCAAGCGAGAACTAAAGAAATTTATTTATCGAATCCTTATAAAATATTCGCAGGGAATCTTGACAGCGTGATTCAGAAAACTACATTAATTGTAAAACGTCATCTATTGAGCTTAATGTCAAATTTTACGATCGAACAGGTGGCATTATTGAAAGTATGAATATTATAATATTATCGATCTTCAATGAGCAAGGTACACAAAAATTTACAGTAGATTTCTTCTGTATCTTTAATTAATTAGATTGTAGTTTTTGTGTATTCGATACATGTCATTATTTCTTTTTTTTTATTTACGTAGCACGATCTAGGGGACAAAGGAAAAACGTCAAAAAATCACCATCAAAGTAAAGTTCGGGTAACTCCGGTCTTGGCTCTCGAGGGATGTTAACCATATACGCACAGCGGTCTGCATCTATAAAATAAAAATCATTAGTATAACTGAAACTGTCTCAGATGCTTAATTTAAAGCGCGTTTTGAACTGTACATGAGCTGCCTGTATAAGGATTAATGTTATCCGTGGACAAGCGAGACAACTCGCGACCTATATATTTTCCTAGGCCCCAGCAATTTATCTTGAATCGCAAGATGGTAAGGCTTCACTGTTATTGCCTGTCTAGCTTTCCTATATAAATTACTGCAAAACTATCACGGGACAAGCATGCAGCGGTGTCACGGGTGACTACTCCACACAAGGCCACAGTCGAAACATTCAGCTGCCTTAATTTCTGCGTCGAATCATCTCATCAGCCATGCAAATTTCCTCACGTAGTTTTCCTTCGCCGGTGAGTAAGCGATAGTCTCATGTTCAGGTGCACTTAAAAATTTAGAAAAATTCCTTTCATACCACTACAAGGGCCAGGATTGAACACGGATCTCTCACTCAAGAGGCCAAGTCCATACCCATTAGACCAATGGAAGTGTTGCTATTTAGTTGTGGCCTGGTGTAGAGGAGAAAACTTAAGGCCCTTCGTGTCTGCTTAACAGATAGTATTTTGGGCTGTGATGGGGTTTATATGGATTTAAACTATTTCATGCACATTTACCTTGAGCGTGTATGGTACTAGCTAAGGCGAGGAGGATTATCACATCTGTAGTCGTCCGATGTCCCATCTTTCATATTCACGTTGTTCTAAAAATAATAAGTGGTTTAAATTTATAATTCAACTTATAGTAGAAGCTAGTCAGATAGATGTAGATGGAGGTAAATTGGGAGTATAATGACATAATATTTAGCATCGTTAAATCGCTTTTATGCATTAGGTACTACGATAATGAAATCCATGGCCACAAGAAGGCCTATTCATTCATCATCATCATCGGCCTCTATTCGTCCACTGCTGAACATCGACCTCCTACAATGAACGCTAAGATGACCAAACCCTAGCCACTCGCATCCAAAATGAACCGGCCACTGCACGGAGATCGTCTTTCCACTGGGTTAATGGCCGACCAACACTTCGTTTACCTAAACTAAAGCTACCGATATCACGCGAAGAATAAGCTCGTTGAAGGTCACACACTTAGGCGAATGGGTGGCCAATGGATCTTTTCATTTAACTGTCAAAAATTCGAAATATCAATCGTCATTGAAATGAAAGAGCCATTTGATTCCACAAACCACTTTTAATCTACAAGCAGAGACAATTGTATACGTATTTATTGCATACAATATTATACCTCTTTTTTTCTTTAACACCGGGCAATGCTCTGAGGCATCCCGCGGGGAGTGGGTCTACCCAGGCGGGTATGTGCCCACTAAAACCCGACGAGTGCCACCAATGCCCTCAGTCCCTCGGGGGACCGACGCCACCTCCACAGAGGGGTTTGGCCCGCACCACATAACAACCCCTCCCAAGTACAATGGGGTGTGGTTCCCGTCCTCGTCCCTTGCTCCCTACTCTTTTGTCCCCTCCTCTTATAAGAGGGTTACAAAGAGTCCCCTTTTTCATTTATTTAGCTTCAATTAGCTTCGCCCAAGGTGCAGTGGCTCACCCTAGCCTACTGAGCCCCACCGTCACGACAAGGCCTGAACCGTGGTGGGTAAACAATATTATACCTACCTTAAAATGCCGGTGCAAATGAAAACCTTTAAAAAAAAACTAACCCAACTAGTAGAAGTGAAAACAAAACAATTAAATTCAAATACCTATAATACAAGCTGTATAAGATAATGACAACCTATATAATTTGAACGGTGCATAAAATGGCCGTATGACATTGACATTTCAGTGTGTTTGACGATTAGTTATGTAAACAAATATTGCATAATCTATAAATAAATCAAACGTCATATAAACGTCAAATAACGTCTCATAACGGTGGTAACGGTGTCGCGAATCCATAGATTTTATCTCTTCTAAAAATATGTTATTTCTATGATGCGTCAATTGGATCTAGACAAACGGTGAGACGAACAACGTAATGATAAGTTTTTTTTTAATGTTAGTTTTTTATGTTAGTTGGATAGGCAAACTGGCAAACGTGCCACCTGATGGTAAGTAGTCGACGTCGCCCATGAACATAAACTAGTTTACCTGGAACGAGCCCAGGCAACACATCTATGTGTTGCCTATCCTGAGACATAAGATGTTAAGTCTCGGTGCCAGTAATTACACTGCCTGTCTTGCCCTTCTCTCCGAAACACAGCAAAGCTGTTTCTCCCGAGAAACAAGCAAGATGGTAGTACCCATGCAGCCGGGAGCGCGGCACAGCGCTTCCCCCCCACCAGTCCCACAAGTGGACTTGCACAAGCAACACATTCATTCATCGCCTATCCTTAGACGTAAGACGGTAAGTCTATGTGCCAGTAATGACACTGCATGTCCTGCTCATCTCTGCGAAACAGCAAAGCTCACGGGAGATATGAGCAGGATGGCGGTACCCATTCCGCAGGAGGCGCGGCACAGGGCGTCCCTCCCACTGGATACTTAACATTTTTTTTTTAATTTAATTTCTTTGAATTCTAGTTTTAATACTGATTCGAAGATTATTATAATACTGTTCAAATATATGTGTCGTATAATACTAAGTACCTAATACCACGTAATAGGTACTATGTACTAGTTTTCTGTGGCAGTACCTACTAGGGGCCATTTTTTTATATTAGGCCGCCTCTTTATGGTGGGTATTTTTTAATAATGATTATCTTTAAGTCTCTACGCATTTTTTATCTATGAAATTTAAAAATAGAATAATCAAATCAATATTTGTGGATTGACAGAGACTTGTAAATTGTTTTTAAACATTCTTATCGGAAACATTTCACGCTATCTTTGTGAATAACAATTGATATTAAATGTCACTTTATGCATACGACGTGTTTAGTAAATATTAATGTAGGTATGTACTTCTCAATATATTTTATAATATTCCTACTTTTTAAAATTATTTACATAGCAATAACTAATATTTAAAAGTTTTCGAATATCCCTTAATATTGCATATTAATAAAAATAGATAATAAGTGAATGTGACAGCGAATATTTTTATAAATTACAATAACATTTCGAATATGTAGGATCACTTTATAAATTGTCTCAATAGATATCTATTGAGACAATTGTTTTATTTATTTATTCCCATGAATGAAGTAAATACATAGGTGATATCACTACATAGTATAAAACAGTCGCTTTCTCTGTCCCTATGTCCCTTTGTATGCTTAAATCTTTAAAACTACGCAACGGATTTTGATGCGGTTTTTTTTAATAGATAGAGTTATTCAAGAGAAAGGTTTATATGTATAATAACATCCGTTAAATAGTGGAGAAATACTGTTATTTTTGAGGTTTCTAATGTGATGTCGTAAATAAACACATTTTTTGCACTTACATTGCAAACGCTGGATGAACACTAATAGATAGATCAAAATAATGTACATTATTGTACACCTTAGAAAGATCTACAAAAAAGTACGCGATGGCATATGTGTATCTCTTAAGGATAACGTACTATATCCATTTTAATACTTAAAAAATGGGCAGTTATAAAACGGTAGTTGGAAAGCTATTTACACAAATGTGGTATAAATCCTTATCATTTTAAATATATTAGTTAGCTTGAATATTTCATGAAGTATGTTTTTCCCCTTTACGCCATGCAAATGAAATGCATATCTTAGAAGATATAGCAAAATCAAAATAATGCGACACCGTGATTTCGACCGAGCCGTTCGAGCCGGGCGCTCCGTGATGCCGCGCCTCGCGCCCGAGCCGGGCCCGGTCCCGGTTCCGAAAGTTAGGATAATAATTATTATTATATCAATGTAATATGGTAGAATTGTGTATCCTAAATATGCCTACTGAAAAGTCCGCGATGGCATAATATGTCTATATTAGTTGAATATAACATACTACCTATATCCATTTTAATACTTTAAAAATTGGCAATTATAAAGCGGTAATGTAAAAGCTATTTACAAAAATACGGTATTAACCACTTCATATTATAAAATAAAGTCCTACGCCCGTCCATAGATAAATAATCATCATCAATCCGTGTACGGCTGTACATCTAAGTTTTATTATTACTGCAGTGCCCTCTAGTTAGTTAAAAACTTAATATCTATCTAATAATATGCACCAATCTAATCCGAACTCATCTCTGAAAACCGCATCAAAATCGGACAAGTAGTCTTGGAGATAAGCAGCAAAATAGGTTTACACACACAAACTGCCTCTCACCCCAAACGCATATACAGTCTCCGTTCCGTCGCGGGTAATAAAAAGCAAAATTAAAAATTTTGAAAAAAACCCACGACGGTTAAAACATAATTGAAAAATGATAAAATAATATAAAACCCCGACATTTAAACAACAGAGTATCAGTTTTCATAGCACTTCCCTACGCACCTATTTGGTTCTCGAAGACGTAGATGTGGCATTAACATATTATTCAAGTCCCTATGAACTTAATATTAAACCCAATATAATCCGTCGGGGGCGGCCATCACTATTTTAAACTTCAACATAAATATAAAAAAGCAAAATTATACATAAAAAACCCACGATGGTTAAAATGCAGGTAATTGAAAAAGAATAAAATAATTAAAAAATCTAAAGATTTCTAAAAATAATTTAAAGAATTTATGCCACTAGAGATAATAAACGTAAAAAACGAAAAAAAAACGGTTCCCATTTCTCTCCAAAACTACTAGTCAAATTTTGATGCGGTTTCATCACTGTTTTAAATTTGAAGAAATATAAGTATAGCAATAAAATATCTCCAAATTATTCACGTTACTATAAAACTACAAATCTAGTCCATTCAATGGCAGCCCCCGACGGATTATATTGGGTTTTATATTAAGTTCATAGGGACTTGAATAATATGTTATTGCCACATCTACGAGAACCAAATAGGTGCGTAGGGAAGTGCTATTTAAACTGATACTCTGTTGTTTAAATGTCGGGGTTTTTAAAATTATTTTATCATTTTTCAATTATGTTTTAACCGTCGTGGGTTTTTTTCAAAATTGATAATTTTGCTTTTTTATTATTGTGTGTTTAAAAGAGTTAACATTCAATTTATGATATAAAATTGTTAAATAGAATTTATAACTTACATGTATGTACCTTTTATAAAATTCCTTTTTAAACAGTGACACAGAACTCAAATGTATACAGCCAGGGATTTCACAAAATATTCAATAATGACTGTAATATGATATCAGGGCATTCCTTTGTAATAACTTTATCGGGTGATAAGATGCCGATAAAGATATCGAACTCATTATAATATCGATTTACTAAACGCTATTTAATCTAATCGAAATATATATCACATGTGCGCCATTTTCCGCTATATTATATTATGCCGTTCTTTCCTCTGCTACCGGTGTGAACTGCTTTCGACATTACGCTAGCCTCTTACGGTTTCAATTGCCTTGAATCGATAAAAGATATTCGTAAAAAATAAAAACCTACCACTGTCCCCAAACCCAACTCAACTCACCCCAGTGGTACGACTTGACGAATGCTATTTTATATTTTGTCGTCTCGTACCACGGCATGAACATGTCGTAGAACCTCTTTTAAACTAATCGGTGTGGACTAACGAGTTCTTAATATTATTACCTAACAGTCGTGCAGAAAATATTTTCTCTATCTCTTTCAGAACTATGTTTTTATATAGCATAGGAGGGCAAACGAGTAATCGAAGCCTTTTATCGACTATCGACGCCCATACACATCCGCACAACCAGAGATTATGCAGATGCGTTGTCCTCATTTTCCCTATCCCCCCCCCCCCCCATGGGCCACCGGAAACCCACTAATTATACTTTGTGTAGGACACTCCCACATAGGGTCAGGAACCCATCTGATTCCGGGGTAGCCTGGCTACATGTGTAAAGAGTCCTGCGTCATATAAAAGGAACTATTTAGATAGAGATCATTTACTTATTACTTATTAATCACAAGAACCCGAAAATCATTTTTTATACAAACCTATCCCGACATATATAATTTGGTGCAGTGGTTATGAGAAGCTATGGGCGTACAATGTACTTACTGTATACATTTCAGCGATAAATTTTTATTTATATATTTTTTTATTTATATTAATATTTTTTTATTAACTAGCTGTTGCCCGCAGCTTTGCCCGCGTTAACTTGCAAAAGATGATTAAAAAAATTGGGGTGAGCAACATAGCATACTTACTGAATATACATATACATTGTACGTATATACAATCAATTTCGTGCCGTTTCGGAGGAGTATAAACACTAAAACTGTGACATTGGAATTGTATATATCAGATATATTAGTACATTAGTGTTTATTTACATGGACTTTATTCTTGTCACGCCTCTCTGTTACATGTGAGCCGTGTAGGGTTAAGTCCGAGGTATTGAAGAGAGTATATACATAGGAGAATTAAGACCAGTAGCATGTTACGGTTGGGCGACTTAAATCTATTTAAAGTATATATTAAAATATTATAATAAACTAAAAGAAACGTATTCTGAATATCATATGAAACAGGTATTATGTAGGCTTTTTATTGTATAAAATCCGTAAACAATCTGTATAGATTTTATGCCTCAATGAGATTATAAAATTATGATTATATTATATTATAAATTCCGGTAGTCCAATTATAGAGAAGGGTTACACCAATAGGTTATTTTTTTATAAATTCGTTAACTGTATAGTGATAGTGGTTTTTTTCTTTTTTTTTTTTCTTTAACGCCGGGAAATGCTCTTAGGCATCCCGCGGGGGAGTGGGTCTCCCCACGCGGGTATGTGGGACTCGCTGCGCCCGACAGCTGGTAAGTGGACGCAGCTCTACCCACTAAAACCCGGCGAGTGCCACCAATGCCGCCTTTGGTGGTGCCCCGGAACTAGTAAACAAACAGGGCACCTCGACGGCTAGTCAGCCCCGGAAGGGACCGACGCCACCTCCACAGAAGGGTTGTCCCGCACCACAGAACAACCCCTCCCAACGTCGGGACAGTACAATGGGGTGAGGTTCCCATCCTCGCCCCTTGCCCACTGCTCTTTTGTCCCCTCGTCTTATAAGAGGGGTACAAAGAGTCCCCTCGGCTCAATTCGCTTCACCCAAGGTGCAGCGGCTCACCCTAGGTTACTGAGCCCCACCGCCACGACGAGGCCTTGGTGGGGAGTGATAGTGCTACGTTATCACTGAGTCACATACAGCTTGGTCTAACTATAGGGAGGCAGGGATGGCAAATGCCACAAGCCCCAGACCCAAGAGGGCCCCGGCCCTAGACCCTTAAAATTTAGTTTTCTGAGGTAAAAAAAGTCATCAAAATCTTTACAGCTGCATACACCTTGAATTGTGTATAAATCCGCCGCTGCCATCAAATTTCCAAATTCTAGAGTAAAAAAGGTCAGCAAAACTTTAAGGCCCTATCCAAAGAATTTGCCACGGGCCTCAGGTGGCATAGTTACGCCGTTGTTTTTTTCTTTGGAATTGGTTAAGCTATTCGCCTAATGGCTCTAATGCTACATCGGTTTGGTGGCGTCGGGTTTGTTTCTGTGGCGAGTCTGTGCCGCGTCACCGTTGGGTGGAGTGGTACCCCAGTGGTGGACCCGGCAGATGGCGCCAGCGATACTGGGGCCTTGAATGTGGATGTTGGGAGCCCCCCCCCCCCTCCAGCGATAACGTATGGTTTTGACTAATCAACACCGCCGGTGTCATGGGTCATAGGCTATGTAAAAATCATCAGCACCTATGTGACTGTAAGTCTAAGATTATTTTAGTTTTTTTTTAAAGATATAATATTAGTTTTTAAATTAAATTACTTTCTATATTATATTTATTCGTGTAAGTTGAACGTAGCGTGTAAACTTCATCTATCTTTAGGTTCACAACATAAAATTAAAAATAGTAAAATTTTGGACGTTCATTAAGTCGCGTCGATTAAGATTGTGTCGCATTTACTTAGCGCAGCATATAGACCACACGCAGCAGCGTCGCAGACGATAGTTGAGATCTCATTCCAATCGAGAGCAGAGTTCGTTGCGTTAGATCGTGACCGCAGAAACATATCACAGCTAACAAGTAAGTTATGATTTATTACTAAAAAAATTCATATTATAAAATTGTAGTAATTTTATTGCTGTATTGTATTTTATTTACAATTTGGTCTTAGTCTTACATAGGTACCTACAATGATTGGTACTATGAAATATAAAAAAGTAGATGCAAAATCTTAAAATAGTAAGTAACTTACTCATGTTTTTAAAGTTCGCTTAATTGATGTGATTGACTATTTTTCACAAATTTAGATACAAAAAGGAATCTTCTCATACGTTCTCAATTTCGAATTTAATTTGTCTTATAGAAGAATAATGTTTGGAAAGGAATTGTAGATAGAGTAAGGAAGACAAAATAAAGTTGGTTTATTATGGTCTTTCGATCTATGTAATCAGTAGGTTAGTGCAGTAAGTGACGTATATTATTATTATTATTATTATTGTCTACGATGTCTAATTAGACCCCATCCAATTTTTAAGAGACTATTGCGAATTTATGCGTGACTGTAAATTTCTATTGTTTAGGATGTATCGTAGCGTCCCTTTTGTGATCATTTTCCCAAATGTTTAGGTCTTTTAATTACCCGCACCACATCAAAATTGGTGTTGCAAATGTGCAAATGCGCGTTAGTGCTGTAATTCGAAAACACACTATAACTTAATCACAACGTTTGCTGTAATCTGTGTATTCTTTCTCTTATGTATTGCTTAGAAGTTTTTTTTTATGTTAGTTGGATAGGCAAACTGGCAAACGTGCCACCTGATGGTAAGTGGTTGACGTCGCCCATAAACATAAACTTGTTTACCTGGAACGAGCCCAGGCAACTCATCTATGTGTTGTCTATCCTGAGACATAAGACGTAAAGGCTCGGTGCCAGTAATTACACTGCCTGTCTTGCCCTTCTCTCCGAAACACAGCAAAGCTGTTTCACGGGAGCAACAAGCAAGATGGTGCTACCCATGCAGCCAGGAGCGCGGCACAGCGCTTCCCTCCTACCGGTAAAAGTTCTATAATTGTCTTTTTGTAAGTGCTTCTTTTAGGTGCTTATTACTTAAACGTACGTAACTACTTAAAGTTCTTCTAATAAAATCCGACAGATCATAGAATTAAGAAATATTGAAAGAAAGAGTATAATGTTGGGGAAGAATATCCTAAACTGTGATTCTGAAGGTCGAGGTCGGGTCTCCTAGTATGAGATAAGGGTCACTTGTTTTATTCTGAAGGTCGAGGTCGGGTCTCCTAGTATGAGATAAGGATCACTTTTGTTGTATTCTTAGAATACAACTTAGTATATTCATAAGAGTAACAGTATCTGTTTTAAAATAATGGAGTTCCGGGTTGTTTTGTCATTTATACATTTTTGACCTTCGACCGAACGCGTATTATCGATTGTGGAACTTCATTGTTATCTATCCAGGGATGATATAGTTTTACGAGGAACACCAAAAATTAACAATACAAATAACTACAACACTAGCTATATAAACGTACCTCTCTTTTATTTTACGCCAGGAAATGCTCTTAGGTATCCTACTACTACGTGGGTAACACTGAAAATGTTTAGAACTGACCAGTTAGAAACATTGAAAATGAAAACTTTTTTTGAATTTCAATTTAAGAACTCTTTGGTAACCTAATGTAGTATATTGCATTCATTTGTCATTTGTTTTTGTGAATTAGCGGCAAATCTAAAACTCTTGTTACACGTGAAAATGAACATAACGCGAGAAAATTTTCGGTCAATGATTTATTATGACTATCGTTGTGGGCTTACTCAACAACAAAGCTATGATAGGCTGCGATTAGCATTTTTTAATGAAGCCCTATCTCGTGCCACTATTTACAATTGGTTTAACGAGTTTAAGCGTGGACGTAGCAATCTCAGTGATGATCCGCGCGAGGGACGTCCTTTAACAGCGACTACTGAAGATAACATCAGTGCTGTGCGACGCATGATAGAGGAAGATAAGAGAGTGACCTATCAGCAGATACGGGCAAGCCTAGGCATTGGTATAAGTCAAGTTCAAAAAATATTACACGAACATTTAGGCGTCAGGAAGCTTTGTACCAGATGGATTCCCCATACTTTAACCGACGACCAGAAACGCCTCCGCATGGACTGGTGTCGCCAAATGTTAGATAAGTTCAACGGCGGTAACTCAAATGCTGTATTTGACATCATCACAGGTGATGAAAGCTGGATATATTGCTACGAACCCGAAACCAAAAGACAATCAGCTCAGTGGGTGTTTCTTTTCGAGGATCGGCCAACTAAGGTAAAGAAAGGAAGAAGTCGAGGAAAAAAGATGATTGCCTCATTCTTTGGTCGGAAAGTCATTTCGCGACAGTTGTGCTAAAAGATGGAAGGACAGTTACTGCAGACTGGTATGTCAATCGCTGTTTGTCTGTTGTCTTGGAAAAAATTCGACAGCAGCGCCCACGAAGCAGGATCCTCCTTCACCACGACAATGCTTCAGCGCACTCCGCAAAACGGACTGTTGAATATTTGACTATGGCAGGTGTCGAGGTAATGAGTCATCCGCCTTACAGTCCTGACCTGGCGCCCTGCGACTTTCATTTATTCCCAAGAATTAAAGATAAAATTCGAGGTATTCGCTTTACGAGCCCTGAAGATGCGGTGAAAGCGTACGAAAATGCCATAGAAGAGACTCCTAAGGAAGAATGGGCCCACTGCTTTTCTCAGTGGTTCCATCGAATGCGACGATGCGTAGAAAGAAACGGAGATTACTTCGAAAAACAATAAAAGTATTGGCAACTTTCTACATTAAGCCGTTTTTCATTTTCTAAACATTTTCAGTGTCACCTAGGTACTAGTACTACTACTAGACTACTCCCCAGGCGGGTATGTGGGGCTCGCGGCACCCGAAAGATGGTAAGGTGGACGCAGCTCTACCTACTAAAACCCGGCGAGTGCCACCAACGCCGTCTTTGGTGAGGTACTCCTCCTCGCCCATTGTCCCCCCCGGCTCCCCTGTCCCTTCTTCTTATAAGAGGAGTACAAAGAGCAGCTCCCTCGGTTTAATTGTCTTCGCTCAAGGCGCAGGGTTCACCTTAGACTGAGCCCCACCACCTCGACAAGGCATGAACCATGGTGGGGTATATAAACGTACTTATGTAATAGTTATACAGATGCGTGGTCCACCTTTTCCCTATTCTCTCCAATTCCCCCCCAACGGGCCCTCGGAAATATGTCACGTATAGCTGTCACTTTACGCCGGTGTTATGTGAGCGAGAGGTCGTGCCGGCCCAATTTGGCTGCAAAGCAGCATGGCACTGCTTCTTAAAAGGTTCATGTTCATCTAAATATTTTGGTGTCACCATATTGTTTAATCAAAGGCATAACAACACACTCTTCATCATAAGCTTGCCGGTTGACTATCAATTCTTTGGAGTATTTGACTAGCCAACTGCCATTTTTGTGTGTTTCATGGGCACATGCTTTATAGCTCTTCTAACCCTGCTGTTAGAGGCCTTTTAGGCCTAAAGAAAGGACATATTGATTTTCACTTTCACTGTTTGTGGTTTAACTTTCTAAACCTTAGTTCTTATTATAAACAAACCATTATACCAATTATAAATAAATAATCGATAGTTACGATTGTTGCAGCCGCAGATGCCAAAAAAAGGCAATTTACTTAATACTTTTTATTAATTAAGATATTACAATTTAAATTATATTAATTAAAATTATACAAACTAAAAAGAGTGATTCCCTACTGATGTTAAGTAAAAGAATGGTTTCCACGGTCGGGGCCAGAGCTGAGGTGGTCGAATTCGGCTAACTCCAATATTTCACCCGAAATGATGTCGAAATGTTGCACCGTGTACGATACAGCGAAATAAGGCTGTGGGCACACCTGGGTTTCTAATATTAAAATATCATAGGGACTTTATTGTCGATATATGAAGTAAAGTTGAGGGCACACCGGTGACGTGGGCTAGGCTAGTGTATCACGATCGTAAATATTTTTGCAGAAACAACAACTAAAAATAATGTAGGTTTTCAGAGACAAAATCTTACGGTCTTCTATAATTAAGAATAATAGCTGGTTATAATCCCGGCAATTGACCTTTTTGTACAGAGTTTCACCTGGATCGAGAATCTTTGATCGTGAGTTACGAACCCAAACTATTTTTAGATCTCTCACATAGTAGGTTTGCGCCTAGTGCTCTGCTGTTGAAACAAAAATTATTAAAGTAAATTTTTTTGCTAGGAATGTTTGAGGTCCCCACGTAATTGCTCCGTGATCCCCACCATGCTTTAAGCCTTGGTGTCAAGCCTTCGTGGCGGTGGCTCAGTAGCCTAAGGTGAACCCACACTTTAGGTAAAGCAAATTGAGCCGAGGGAGCTGCTCTTTGTACCCCTCTTATTAGAAGAGGAGCCAAAAGAGCAGGGGGACAAGGAGTGAGCATTGGAACCTCACCCCATTGTCCTGTCTCGACGTTGGGAGGGGTTGTTCTTTGATGCGGGACAAGCCCTGTGTGGGAGTGGCGTTAGTCCCTTGGGAGCGACTAGCCGTCGAGGTGTCCTGTTTGCTCATTAGATCAGGGGCACCTCACCAAAGGTGGCATTGTCGGCACTCGCCGGGTCTTAGCAGGTAGAGCAGCTTCCACCTTACCGCGCGCTTTCGGGCGCAGTGAGTCCCACATACCCGTCTGGGGAGACCCACTCGCCCGCGGGATGCCTCAGATCATTACCCGGCGTTAAAGAAAAAAAAATGAATGTTTAATGGTGATATTCTTACTTGTCTATACGTCAATAAACCCTGACATTGTTGGAATTATCGCCACTCTAAGGTGTATTTTGTACAAATGTGTATTTTTTAAAAATGTTTTGTAGGTTTTATGCTCCACTTTTGTTATCCACTTTGTCGCAACTCGCTACTAGATGGCAGAACTAAACCCAGCAGGCGATGCTGAGGGTAACAGTTAGTAATTACTGCATATTTGCATCATTGTTATTTATAGAAATGATTCATTAAAAACGTAGCACGAAAGATAACCTTCAATTGGAGAAAAATAAATAAAGTTAAAAGAATACTTTGCGATCAGTCTACATCTTGGCAGTGTGGCAGCTTTTGACTGATGCCGATACAGTATTAAAAAAAATCATTTTAAAATATATTTCCAATAAAGTAATTTCTTTAACTATTAATTTAATAAAATGACAGTGCATGGGATAGGATCAGATTCCTCCAATGGTGGAGTTTTCACTATAAATAGTAGAGCAAATAGTGTTATCATAAAGAAAGCTGAAGTTTTACTGGAGGCTGTTAATAAAACGAAAGTCAAAGGTATTTTATATAATAATTTTTCAAATTATATTATATATACAAAATTAATAAATAGTTATTACTATTATAGTAATAATGAATATGTTTATATCAGATTTAGTTTATAGTAGGTTACGTTGTTTACCCACCAAGGTTCAGGCCTTGTCGTGGCGGTGGGGCTCAGTAGCCTACGGTGAGCCCAGCACCTTGGGCGAAGCGAATTCCCGCGGGAGAGTGTGTCTCCCCAGGCGGGTATGCGGGACTCGCTGCGTCCGAAAGGTGGTAAGTTGGACGCAGCTCTACCCACTAAAACCCAGCGAGTGCCGACAAGGCCGCCTTTGGTGAAGTGCCCCGGATCTTTTGTATTGAATTATTTATTTTTCTTTGATTCTCTATAACTTACTCTTATGACCCTTGTTTGATAAAGATGCTTATGAGAAAAACACATAAAAGTGAGATAGTGACAGTTATAACAGTAAATAACCGATAAATGATCGAATAGGTACATGAAATGATTTATACGTGCGGTATAATATGTGATAATATTATGCTACTCGTACTAAAGTGTACAATTTTTATTGTAAACTATTGATATACTAGTCGTTCCCCGAGGTTTCACCCTTATAGTTCCCGTTCCCGCGTAGTTACGGGAACAAAGTATAGCACTCACAGAACAAACAAACAAACTCACATAATTAGAGAAAGACTTGTTGAATTCGGCCAGTATAATATATAAGTTTGACGAATGCGTCGTAAGCGCAAACCCCTCACCTTGCGTTAGAGCTGTTGATAATTTTTAAAATATCGGATTTTCGATATATGGATATTTTTAAATATATCAATATCGGAGTTCGATATATCGACTTTATTAAAAAATCGTAAGTCAGGTCAGAAATGATTACACAGCTTATAGTCCAGTATACATATTTATTAAACTTTAATTTCATTATTATTCCGCGGGCTCATATTTTGACATGGTCTACGAATGGTTCACGAGACATGTAAATATCACGTAACTATTAAACATGAGCTAGGCCCTTAATTAAAAATTGTCGTTACAGAGGGGTTAAGGGATATGTTTCTGTTTAGATGCTACTTTTGTTATTTTTAGGTGATTTAATTTTACTACTTAGATTGAAGTTAGTCATTTACGTGCGCGTCAGTATCAAATTATTTTGTGTAGGAAATCCCTCGATCATTGCTACTTCACCTTGCCTGTCATAAGTCCAGCTACGTTATATCGCTACTCTCTAGTACTTTACTGTCTCTACCGATTACGCCTTTGCTAAACCCAGCGCAAAAAGCGATCCGATATCAGATCAGATTCTAATAAATGACAATTATTATATATTTAGCTTAGATATAAAAATAGCTACTACCTATAATGTAAAATATGGCTTACTCTTCTAAGCCATATTTTACATTATAGGTAGTAGCTATTATATATGTATAATCGAATGGCATCTTAACTAATTTGAATATTAAAGAAAGTTTTTTTTTCAGTGACGAAGGTACAAAGGCCTATGCTGCCAAGGTTAGAGTCGCTACATAGAGTGGCCACCATACCGATTGTTGAGTCCAGTATTGGCGTCACCGAAAAGATATATTCAACTATTAGAGTAAGTTACTTTTATCGGCTTTAAAATATACACTTTCAATCAAAAGTCTTATTATTTTTAACCGACTTCAAAAAGAGAGGAGGTTCTCAATTCGTCTGTATTTTTTTTGTATGTATGTGACATGATTACTCCGCCTTTTGTGGATGGATTTCAATGGTTATTTTTTTTTGTTTGAAAGCTGGTGCTTCCAATTTGATCCCATATTAATTTTATTAAGATCTGACAAGC
This sequence comes from Helleia helle, assembly GCA_963853865.1. Classification (NCBI taxonomy): domain Eukaryota; kingdom Metazoa; phylum Arthropoda; class Insecta; order Lepidoptera; family Lycaenidae; genus Helleia; species Helleia helle. The sequence goes on along the minus strand of OY971416.1, from coordinate 18,001,379 downwards.
CGTTTTTAAGTTATTCAAAATAATGCCTATTTGGTTGATGTACTGAGAGGCTACAGTCAAGATGGCAATTCATTTGAACTTTTCTTTTAATGATACCTTGGGGGACAAACAGTAAATGGTTCGAATAGCTCGCTTCTGCAACACGAAAATCGTTTTAATATCCGCGGCATTCCCCCATAGTAAAATGCCGTAAGACATTAGACTATGGAAGTATGCATGATATACTAATCGCGCTGTATTTTCGTCAGATAGGTTTCGTATTTTCTTAATCGCAAAGGCTGCAGAACCGAGTCTACTTGCCAACATAGCTATATGTGGCGCCCATTGTAACCTAGCATCCACAGTAATTCCAAGAAATACGGTCGAATCCACCAAGTCCACCACCTCTCCGTTTATGGAAACATTGGTTTGCACTTGCACATTAGGCAGTGTAAATTTTATCAAATTGGTTTTATTACAATTGAGCAATAAGTTATTCGCGCTAAACCAATACACCATATTCGAAAGAGCATTGTTTACATCGTCAAAGTCCATCAAATGATCAACGTCATCAAAGTCATATATTTTTTGACTTTGGATAAAATATTTCTATAATTTAATTTCATCTAAAATTTATTACATGATTTTTGCTTTTGTTTAGGAGTCCAATCCTCTTATACGATGGTACCTATCCTTGGGAGAGAGATCCCTCGCAACAGGCGTGCAACTTGCACTACCGGCAGTTCAACTTCTGGAAACACCGATTCATCAACTTGATAGATTCCTATGCAAGTCCTTGGATATCGTGGAGAAGAGAGTACCGTCTATATACTTACCACCTCAAGCCGTGAGTATTTATAAATTATGTCAGCCATTGGTATAAGTACCTACAATACATTGAACATATCCATCGAGACTATTTTAAGGATATAATATGTATACGAAAATTATTTAAAACGGGATATTTACCATGTTTTTCATTTTTATTTCGCGGATCTCGATATTTCGACATTATCTACGAATGTCTTGTTCACGAATAATAATGAAATGAAATAAAAATTAAAAACATGGTAAATATCCCGTTTTAAATAATTTTCGTAATGAAAATAACCATGTTAACTTAAAATCATATATAATATGTATATTTCTGAAAATGTGGAAAACTACAGGTACGCATCACACAATGTCATTGTTTTAACCCAATTTAAGGGCGCGGCTCCACCGTGTCAACGCTGCGCACTTTGTCAAGTTTCACTTTGCAAGAAAATGTATGTGATTGTTTCTACTGCTATCCACGGACACGCTACGCTTTATTTGATTTTTTTTAACATACGTGCGTAGCTTCTGTGTACGCCGCGGTGGAGTCGCACCCTAAGTCACCTGGGTCTCAAAATGACTTGCTATATCGAATAGTCCTTTTTTCTGTTGACAAAAGCCTGAAAATCATGCTAGTAATTATATTAGTAGGCAAGATTATTAGGTAAATGTTAGGGATGACACCAAAATGTGTCGACCGGACAAAGATACCGAGGGCGAGCCCTATAAGAGTTCTAAGATCCAGTATCCATAGTTACTGAATACAAGTTACATAACATAGATGTACTCCGAAACACGCCAGTATGTGGTGCGGCGGGCGGACTCGGTGAAGCAGCTGGGGTCTGCGGTGCTGGACTCCCGGGTCACCGCCGTCACCGCCACGGCTCTGGACCGCGCGCTCACCACCGCCGACAAGTACGTGGACATGTACCTGCCGCCCGACCAACAGGACGCCGCCGACGGTGAGTCGCCAGCAATAACTTTTATATTGTTTTTTTGTAATATTCTTTATTTATAAAGCTATACACCTATATAAGGTTAAGCCAGCTAATAACTTTTATATTGTTTTTATGTTTACGCAAGTTTTTGTCGTAGGTAATGAAACACCTTTTTACGGATTTTATCTTTACTTTGCAACAACCATGGTCCTTTTTATTTAATAGCCCGGGAAATGCTCTGAGGCATCCCGCGGGGGAGTGGGTCTCCCCACATACCCCACGGGTATGTGGGACTCGCTGTGCTCGAAAGGTGGTAAGGTGGACGCAGTTCTACCCGCTAACCGGCGAGTGCCACCAATGCCGCATTTGGTGAGGTGCCCCGGATCTGTTGTGCAATCAGGGCACCTCGACGTCTAGTCAGTCCCTTAAGAGACCGACACCACCACCACAGAGGGGTTTTCCCGAACCACAGAACCCCCCCTCCCAACGTCGGGACAGTACAATGGGATAAGGTTCCCATCCTCCCCCTTGTCCGCCTGCTATTTTGTCCCCTCTTCTTATAAGAGGGTTACAAAGAGCAGCTCCCTCGGTTCAATTAGCTTCGCCCAAGGTGTTGGGTTCACTAGTAAGCTACTGAGCTCCACCGTCACGACCACAGAACAGTAAAAGAGGTTAGAAAGGCTGAGTGGGCATAGCGCGCGAGCCGTAAATGTGCTCCTGAAACATATATCTGTCAAAGTGCTTACAAACTCACTTCAGTTTTGCCCAATTCTCGTGCTCGTCTCAAAAAAAATGCCAAATTGTGCTATAATTTGGTCACAAACACCGATATTTTAGTGAAATTTTATACATAAACGCAAAATAATCTTGATACGTAAATTATAAATAGTGCTTCCATGAGCAACATAATAAACTTATCGATATCGATAACTTTTGCTGTTGAAATAAAACTGAACTGTGACACATTTTTTTATGTTAGTTGGATAGGCAAACTGGCAAACGTGCCACCTGATGGTAAGTGGTCAACGTCGCCCATGAACATAAACCAGTTTACCTGGAACGAGCCCAGGTAACTCATCTATGTGTTGCCTATCCTGAGACAAGATATTTAGTCTCGGTGCCAGTAATTACACTAACTGTCATGCCCTTCTCTCCGAAACACAACAAAGCTGTTTCACGGGAGAAACAAGCGTAAAAGCGCGGAAGGAGTTACTCGGACTCAGATGGATAAATCGATTAAATTTAAAAAAGAAGCTGTAATAGCAAAAACTATGCGAGATCTTATTGGTTAGCCATTGTTTCCTGACATTCATTTTCATCCAATTGGGGCGTATCCCATTGGCAACAAAACATTTTGTACTGTATAATATTTTTCTTTTTTTAATTTAATTGATATATCTGCTCCGATAGCCCAGTTAGGAATAATCCTGCCTCTAAGCTGAAAGTCGTGCCTTCGAATCCCACCAATCACAAATCTTTGTAAATTTTATTTTTAAATATTTGTATTATACATAAACACGGAGAACGGATAGCCGATGGGCCAATAAGGTTCAAGAGTGGAGGCCGGTTTAGGAAGACGAAGTGTTAGTTGGCCATTAACCAGGTGGGAAGAAGAACTCCGCAACAGCAGTGGCCGGTCCGTGTTGGAGGAGAGTGGCAAGGAATCGGCCGTTTTGGCGTTCATTGAAGCAGGCTTATGTTCAGCAGTGGACGGATAAAGGCAGATGATGTATGTATTTACAAAAAATGTATTAGGAAGGAAGGAATATAATAATATACAGCCAGGTCATATGTTTAAAGCCTCGGTCAGACGCTGCGATGATAAATGTCCAAATACAAATGTAGAATTATTGTAGATTTTTATAAATGTATAAAAACAAATCTAGCAGCTTGACTTAAAATAAAAATATTGTTTATAATACTTATTCGTTATTTTATTGACAACAAACATTTTCATCACAGATACATTAATATAATACTTGTATATAAAATGAAGCCTAAATATTCATTCCTTATAATTATAATTTTCATGACTACACTTACCTCTCAATCTCTGAGACGCTGCTTAGATTCCGTCATATAAGATTATAATATATTATTTTTTCTACGGAAAATGAGTGCCGTGTGTATAAGTGGTAATTACAGTAAAATTCTATGTATTTTGTGCAAAAAAAATTTATCGATAATTTATTGAATTCTACCACATCCCTACTGTATTGCCAATGTAAAACTTATTTATTTGATTGAATTATGGATAACTTATTAGTTCGTGAATAAATAATTATTTGGGACCAATTTTTTAATATTGCACAACTATTGTTTGAAATAACTCGTCATAAATGCGGTTAAATTTTAGTACTGATAAAAAACTTTGCACGAAATAGTGCAAAATTTGTTATGTGTGGCAACTCAAACGAAGTGATATACTTTCACACATCAGCATATTGACCGAGTAGGTGGTAGAAACGACCCTAGCACATTAATATAAGGTATATTTTTGAAATAACCTTTTTGCTTAGTGTTTGTAACCAATAACAACGACTTTTTTTATGAAGTGAAAATACGAAGTATTTATTGAAATGTGTGCGACTGGTAACAGCGGTTTTCATACAATTGTGACTTATTCGCCCTTCTACCTCTTTTACTGTTCTGTGGCCACGACAAATCTTGAACCATGGTGGGGAGACATCTATACCAAATTCGACCAGGGTCTAAAATTTTCACATGTATAAAGACTTAACTGTAGTATTAATTTGTTTATTTAACTCACATTTAACTGTTGATAAATATATTTATTTATCATGTCCATATCGGATATTTCCTTAAAATTTCGGGCATTTGTCAATATTTATTTATATCGAACATATTTATCACAGACAACAAGTAATTAACGTCTATTTAACATACGAATTTCTTTGGCCCTTATCAACTGTCTGGCTCTTGTCTTGTAGAACCAGATTATTGCCTATTATCCTGTACAAAATTGATCCTTATACGAATGCTATTAGACTTAAACTCAATACAATCTAAACCTTCGTTCACGGATGCAAGTACGATGCAGAGGTTATCTATCGATGAGACGCGAGGTGACAAATTGTACGTCATATCATGCACTGGACTCTGCACCTATATTTGTAAATACAGATAAATACATCCAGTGGATTGTAACCGGGCTTATTAAGATAAACGACAATGGGCTCCAGTAATTGTCTTCATAAATTTTCCATTCTGTAATCCTATGCCATCTGTAAATATAGGGTATTATTTTTTGCGCCTGGAAATTGTCTATGGGACATATGGTGAAGAGCCCCAAAGGGAGATCTCCGACCGAGCGAGATTGTATGCTCGGTCAGGCCGAAGCCCACTTGCTATCAATACAGCTGTTGTATGTGTAGCGACGAGCTGTGGAACTTCGATAGCGTGATTCAGAAATGTGGCGCTGATTGGTCGAGAGCATTACGGAAGTTGAGAGATATAAATTTGTGAAGATAGAAAGAGAGAGTTACGTTTCGTAAAAAGACTAAATTTCGTCGCCAGCTACGGTCGCCAGGGTAAATTCGGGTCTCCAGTTTCACTTGGTTGTCAAATATTTATAAGTGCGTTCCATAAAGTTAATATACCTCGCTAGGTATATTAACTTTATGGTGCGTTCAGAAGTTATATAAATCCTTAAAAAAATTCAATTGGTTGTCGAATCTTTGAGATGGGGAGTTTTAACTTTTGCAAAAAAAGATCTCCACTATTTTTAACGTACCTAAATCCCACGGTTTCTGAGATATTTTTAAAAGGCGTTTTTCAAGATTGCGGCTAACGCTCGCGGTTTCGGGCGACAATAAGTAATAAGTTGATGTCATACACAACATACGGAGCATGCCCGCGCCCTGACAATATAATCTATTGAAAAAATCACGTAGAAGGATTTATATAGAACAAACCGATTATTGGTGCTAAAATTCTGGTTGTGACTTACATAAAGGCGCGAAAAATGAATAAAGCCGTAGACTGAATATGCGCGGCAAACTGTCTAATATAATGGCTAGCGGTACGATGTTCGATCCATCACCCGGGGCGTAGCTACGGCTGCATCAGACCTATTAATAATATAGGGACCCTGGTGTGTAAGCTTATTCTTAAAACTAAACAAAATCCCATTTTAAAAATTACCCGACATGTCAATACAGGGCCCCGCTAGAACAAGATATTATGCCTCCGGTTCGACCGTTTGCTGCTCGTAAATCATACACCGCTTTGGAGGTGGCATTATTGCCATATTGTACGGTCACGTGTACAGGGGGGAGGGATGCGCTCCCGGCTGAAAGGGTACCACCATATTGCTTGTTTCTTCAGTCAAACAGCTTTGCTGTGTTTCGGAGAGAAGGATAAGACAGGCAGTGTAATTACTGGCACTGAGGCTTAATATCTTATGTCTCAGGATAGGCAATACATAAATGGGCTAGACCTGGGCTCGTTCCAGGTAAACTAGTTTATGTTCATGGGTGACGTCGACCACTTACCATCAGACGACACTCCTGCTAGTTTACCTATCCAACTTACATAAAAAAAGTTTCACTACCGTTTACTTTTTCCATTGTTTGTGATTTTTTTAAATATTCATACAATATATATATATATATATTTATAAATAAAAATAAATAATTTTATTGTTATAAAATGTTTAATATACATTATTATTTTTATATTATTATAAAATGAAACGGAAAAAATTGTATCCTTCACGATCAGTGGTGATAATAGTGACGAGCGCGGACGCGGTGGATAGCGCGGACGAGTCGGGGCGGGCGCGCGCGGCGCAGGCGGTGCAGCACGGCGCGCGGCTGCGGAGGAAGCTGCAGAGACGGCTCACCAGACAGGCCCTGGCCGAGGCGAAGGCTATTAAGGAGCAGATACACGTCCTCGTATACGTTGCTGAACTTGTAAGCTTATAACTTATTTCATTTTATAATGACTATAAGAAGAGGTGCTGGACTATGTTTATTGTATATTATAATATAGTAATTTGTGTTTGTAAAAATTAATTCACATTATATCTTAAATAGTGTAGAAAGAAATAGAAATACTAAATATATATACTATCTTATAAAGAAATAAACTAAAAGTCATTGGATAAAGTTATTACTTTTAAAATTAGCTTCCAACTACTTCTAAAATACAAATTTTAAACGTAACAGATAGCAACCGACCCGGTGCTGGCTTGGCAAAAAGCAAAGGAGCTGTACAAGAGCCTTAGCCAGCCCGAGCCAGAGAACCAGGCGCGGCCAAACACTGTGGAGGAGCTGGTGGTGCTGCTGACGAGGGAAACGGCCAGGAAAGTGGTCCACCTCATCAACTACACACACACCGACCTGCCCACGTAAATAATGCATAATATATCATAATTCTCTCTCTCTCTTCCTTTAAGAACCTTAAATCCTTACTTCTCTTGTCCAATTCCTTCTCCTCCCGATACGATACGACCTGTACCTTCTCATTGATCTTCTCTACATACGTTCTTTCATAATTGCTAGATGGTGTCAATTTTGCAGTCTCCTTTCAGACGGGTATGATTTTTTATTTTGAGATTGATCAACGGTTTAGCAAAACCTATCAATATATTATGTACCTAGTGAACTTAGTCATTTTTAAACATTCTATCAAAAAGCTTGGGTAATTAGTGTTTGATCACCTTCGTACACACCATATCTTGCAGGCTATCAAAACAAATTAAAAAAAAAGAATACAAAATCGAGTCGGGATACGATTGCAGCCTAAGTACAGCTTGGCAAAAAAGAGTATGGAAAAAATGAGGGCGCCACTCTCACTTAGGTCTCATCATAATATGGAAAATCAGTAAGATAATTTAATCAAACTGTTAAAAATAAATGTGAAACACTAAGTTATACTCAAAATCTAGTATTTGTCGGCCAAGTATTGTCAATATCATAGGTTTCCATTTAGTAAAATATTTAGTTACACCTGTCACCACGTCATACTCTTTTTTGCCAAGCTGTAAATCATAATAAAAAATCTATATCCGAATAATTATTTTCTTTATACATCGAATAGAACTTGAAATTAATATTTTTATTATAACAAACTTCGTTCCTATCTGGTGTCCCACGACACCACACGGTTTATTTTAATCTGTCATATTTGAGTTTTGACCCACCGTTCCTTCTCCAGCAACGTGCGTCAAGGACTGGCGCTGGTGTCGAGTCACCTGTCATCTGCTGCAGAATCTCTGCTTAAGGTAATAAAGTTATCAGAATAGTACATTTTTTCCTTTACGCCGGGAAATGCTCTGAGGCATCCCGCGGGGGAGTGGGTCTCTGATCTCTCCAAGCGGTAATGTAGGACTCGCTGCACCCGAAAGGTAGTAAAGCTGACGCAGCTCTACCCATTAAAACCCGGCGAGTGCCACCAATGCCGCCTTCAGTGAGGTGCCCCGGATCTATTAATGAGCAAACAGGACGGCTTGTCAGTCCCTCGCCACCTCCACAAAGGGCTGTCCCGGATTGTCCCGCACCACAGAACAACCCCACCCAACGTCGGGATAGTACAATGGAATGAGGTTTCCATCCTCGCCCCTTGTCACTCTGCTCTTTTGTCCCTTCTTTTTATAAGAGGGGTACAAAGAGCAGCCCCCACGGCTCAATTTGCTTCGCCCAAGGTGCTGGGCACACCTTAGGCTACTGAGCCCCATCGCCACGACAAGGCTTAAACTATGGTGGGGAGTATAGTTAGTACTTTACGACCAAGTGTGTAATGTTATAAAGTTCTTACTTAGAATATTTACTAGAGAAAATTACTTTTACTTTTTACATAATTAATAAGATAATAATTAACATAGGAAAACTGTAGATAATGTTCAAGATTAGAGTTAAAGATTTACCATAATATAGTAGTCTATAGGAGTATAGTATACTATTTATACTTATATGTGTTATCGGCCAAACCCGATTTCAGGACAAACTTGTTTTGCCTAGGCTAAACTAATTATTCCTATACGCGATAGGATTAACTAGTACCTATAGACTAGGCCAAACTAGTTGATCCTGATATAAATACGCATACTCTAGGATAAACTAGTATGGCCTAGTCTCCTATGGGACATCGAATACGACTGGGTCCTGCGAGGCCGCCTCCTCCCCGGGATGGGTGTCATATGCTATGCGGATGACACTCTCGTTTATGCCCGGGGACGAGGCTATAAGAAGGCGGCGCGGCTGGCTGAGGTCTGGATCAACCTCGTGATCAGCCGCATAGAGGTTAGGGCTTCGGGTCAGACCTGCAAAAATCGAAGTCCGCGGGACTGGAAGGAATGGATCCCCACCGGGGGCTGCTCTCCAGATCGGAGGGGTGAGGGTCAGGATGAGCCCCCCTATCAAATATCTGGGGCTCATTCTTGATGGAGGGTAGACCTTCGGCCCTCATTTATCAATGTTGGGACCAAAGGTCGTGAAGGCGGCGAGTGCACTGGGCAGACTCCTTCCAAACCTCGGAGGACCCAGTGCCGCCTGCAGGCAGCTATCTCGGAGTCTACCGGAGTATGGCGACGTACGGTGCACCCATCTGGGCGGGTCACCTTACCGCGAGGAATAAGGCCCAGCTGCGCCCAGCGCAGCAGTTCATCGCGGTAAGAGTGATCTGCGATCCTCCGGGTTCGCCGACTAGGGCAAGAGGCGTTAATGCGGAGGTAGGGGGGAGGACCTGGTGCGGCAGCCGTATGGCAAAAGCCGTAAGCCGTATGGCCGTTGCTCTGCGTCCGGTCCTCGAGCGGTGGATGCGCCGTAAGCGCAAACCTTATATAATAAATGGAAACCATATAAAATTTGATACAAGCGATACATGAATAAACTAGGAATTGGTCACTCAGATAGCATTTGACAGCTGTATAAAGGCTGTACAATGGAAATTTTGAAGGGCTTAGGCTGTACAAATTGGCTGTATTATGGCTGTATATCCGGATATACAGCACTTATATCCGCAATTTGGGCCACAAATTATACAGCTTTAAGAGTAGATCTAGCTGACTAACAGCTGTATAATAGCTGCGTAATAGCTGACTTAGAGCATAATTAGATACCATTATACAGCTACTGTTCTCAAATCTTACCTATTTTATTCTTATATACAGCCTCAGGCTTGTAAACGTCTGAATATAAGAATAAAATTATCTTTGTGGTTGAATTTCCTTCCATATATACTTATTTTTAAAAGACAATTATTCATCGGATCAATAAGTGACACACTGTGGCCATATTTTAATTTGTGAAGTGAACAAATATTATTTTGCTGTATGGTAAGTACCCATTCTTAATTTATGGTCGTTATTTTGCTTGCGGCTGCTACTTCTTCGTGAATATGTATACTAATAGTAAGCCAAAAACTCATGCGCTCTCGAAATAATAGATAATAACGAAAGTGTAAGTGTAATAATAACCATGTAACCCAAATTCAGATTAGCTTTATTAGTCCGCGGTGCCTTAAATAGTAAAGAAATTAACTTTTGTATTGTGTACAAGTAAAATTATGTGTAAATATCGCCGAATTTTTCAAAAATATACATATAAATATGTTATAAATTATGTTACCATAATTTTTAGGTTATGGTTTAATGGCGTCTTCAATTATACAGCTGTTGCCCTTCTAGTACTCCACTATAAAGCTTTTGGCGTAACAAAGCCGTAATTTAAGTATATACAACAGCCTAAAGAGTAATGATGGATGTACCTTAGAGTTTAATTGCCATAGTAGCTGCTTAAAAGAGTACGTTTAGTAAATATTACAGCAATTCAGGGTTCTATTGAAAGCAAATAAACCCATTCTGTATATCCAATGTACACTGGAGATTACATTAACTTTTGCACTTTAGATTTACAGCCATCGTTATGACGCAATCATAATTAATTATAATGTTTATTCATTTCAGGTACTTCATTATTCAGGTACCTAGCTAGATATTGACAAGTTATTTTCAAACCAAAAACAAATTCTGGATAAAGAAGAGGGAAAAAAAGAAGATGAGAAAAACTTATAATTAGTATGAGGTACAAACAAAATTTTGTGACTGATCGTGTCATTATCGAAATAAATAACTAAAAGTATAGCGCATTTTTTTTATTTTTAATACAGTACTTATGTAAGACTGGCCACAATATATATAATTAACTATGCAAAAATGTCATTTCCAGTTTGACAGACATTAAAATATTCGATAAGCTGCGTAGTTCTCTATTTAAACACTATTAACGTAAAAGTCATCTACTGTAACACCGAGGGCTGTACAATAGATAAAAATTACGCTTATCGCGTTAGCTTTACAATAGAGTAAGACTAAACTCTTATGCAGCAGACATCATATTATTACACTCTTATACAGAAATTTGCTTTCTAAGGGTTTCTTAGATAACCATTGAACAGTTATTATCCAGCCTTATATGATGACTGTACTATAGAGTAATTATACACTAATATCCAGAAGGTAGCAATATTCAATGCTCTTGTACAGCATTAGGCAATACAAAAGTAGATTTCTAGAGCACTATTCAGTCGATATACTGCTATAGTCTTATAAACTTGCTGATAGTGGTTTTTTACACCATACGCTGTATTTTAGAGTTTTTCGGTGCTCTTTACAGGCTAAAAGTAATAATTTCGGCTTTATATAGCCTTATAGCAGCTGTACTGTATTAAATAATACAATTTACCCTCTACTACAGCCTTAAGTATATTTTGACGCTTTTGTACATCGTTTATAAAGCTTCTAGCTGTTATTGCACTGGTTAAAAGATCTTTTTTCAGCTTAAATGTTATTGGGCAGTAATTATGGATTTACGAACATCACATTTGACAATTTTTAAGTTTGAAAAGTGAGTCAGGTTAAACCGGCATATGAGCTGGGAATATAGACACAGTCGGATCACCCTGACAAGTATCGTTCTACACACACATTATACACCCATATTTGAACGTGTACTTTTTGTACTTTTTCATCTAGGATGTATGAATATGGACCTTTACCTTTCCCTATGACAACATAAAAAATAATACGATAGTGTCAAACTGTCAAATTACAAAAAATCTACTTTTACTGGAAATTAGTCTAAACATCTGAAACGTGAGCAAACCAAATTTTTGAAGCTGTATTTCATAAATAATAAATGGAGATCATATAAAATTGATAAAAGTAGGTACAAACGACGGCATAAACCTAGAATTGGTCTATAATTATGGTTTTAAGAACACAACTGTTGATATTTTTAAGTTTAAAAAATAAGTTAGGTTAAATCGACATATGAGCGGAGCGTCACTTGTTAGCGTGAGCCACGCTAACAAGTGACACGCCATATTATACACGTCGGCTCACGCTCCCAAGTGACGTTTAACACACTGTGTTTGAACGAGTACTTGGCGCGAGACACTATCGTGTCTTCGGATTAGTTTAGCCTAGGCAAAACTAGTTTGTCCTGACATCGGGTTTGGCCGGTAACATATGTATACAGTACTAGCACAGTGTAAATACATAGTATGTTAAAATTCTCAATGCATCAGTCGGACTCGCACTAAGAAAATAATAAGCTATTATTTGACTACATTATGTAGTAAGAAGTAGTGCCATGCTGCTTTGCAGCCGAATTGGGCTGGCACGACCGGGGTAGTACCTCTCGCTCACATAATACCGGCGTAAAGTGACAGCTATATTGTCGCGTTTCGTACGGTTTGTGAGTTTCCGGTGGCCCATTGGGAGGATAGGGAAAAGGAGGGCAACGCATTTGCATAATCTCTGGTTGTTGGGCGTCGATAGTCGATAAAAGGCTTCGACTGCTCGTTTGCCCTCCTATGCTTTAAAAAAATCTTTATGTTTTATAATATTATATACTTATTAATTAATATCCTTAATATTGTGTGTATCTTCCAGGCATTACCGGTGGACGCGGCGTTAATGGAATTGCGGGGTTTACGCGCCAGGCTCCAGGATCTGATGTATCAGTTACAAGCCAACTCCAAGTTATACCTGGTAATATTTCCTACTTCCAACAGTATCCATTGCGTAATGCACGCCTGTTAAAATAAGACGATGTCAACAAAACCTTGTACATCCGCCTCATTTACAAACAATAATTTTCGTGTGACACCATGAAAAACTTAAAATTTCATATTATCTTAATACTATCTGTTGCCCGCAACTTCGTCCGCGTGAGCTTATATCATCGAGCATTGATTTACAGCCATATCGTTGTTTTCGCCGTACCTTATTTTTTCCTAAAATACAAGTAGCCTAAGTTACTTCTTATAACATCTGACAATAAATTTTCGGTCAAAATCGATCCAGGCTTTCAGGCTAGCCGGAAGCAAACAGACAAAAAATTTTGACTGTTTTTAAGTACCGTATATACCTACTTTCATATGCAATAGCGAAAAGCTGTTAATTTGAAATTACCAACAGCCACTTCAATTTTATTTATTAGTATATACTGCTCGTATAATTTACTTTACCATTTTTTATTATTTTCCGTAGTACAATAATTTGATCTTCCTCATAAGTTTTAACCAGAATTTGCGATTTAAGGGCACAAAAATGTATTTTTTGGCTTTTTTGTACTGCAATATGTATTTACTAAACTGACATAAATTACCTAAACTTTCTCTTTAATTACTCCATATATTGCTAACAACTGCATTAAAATCAGATAAGTAATTTGAGAGATCTAAGTGAACAGACAGCGGAAGCGACTTCATTTTATACTATCTAAAGATTAAATCATATTGCAATGTTAAGAGAATTTAAGTTGATAAAATCCTAGTTAATATTCTAGTAATCCTAGTATGAGAAAATAGTTGTACTAATAAGTAACAATGTTTTATTCACATGTTTAATTGTGGACCTTTTATTTCACAGGAACACCTCGCCATGTTTTTGGCCGGAAACGAAGAGCGCGAAAAAATAGCGCCGCGTTCAGTTTATGAACAACGAGATGATCTAGCCACATTCAACGGAGTAAATTAAATATTAAGAAAATATAAAATGTTACGCACCTACCTATATCATAGTTTATAAGAATCTTGTTTAAATTATGAATGAACTAAGAATGACACGTGCATAGTTCTATTTCTCGTTTAAACCTTTTTTCAGGAAAGCAGTGGGACATTATCTTGGGTACAATATTAAAAAGAGGCTCACTAGTATGACCATCATGGATTACCAAGTATAAAAATTAAAATCTAATAAAATTATAGGTTTAAGTTATGGAACGTTATCAATTGTGTATATACCTACGATCTAACCTAATCTAGCGTGACCAGACGTCCCGTTTTGAACGGGACTCTCCCGTCATTCGGTAACCAGTCCTGTGGACGGAACGCAAAATTGACCCTTTTTCATTTTCATTAAGAAATAGAAAAGGCATTTTTAAACCGAAAGAAAATGAAAGTGAATAATTATCAGTTCATTACCTAAAAAAGGTCGTTAGAAAAAAATCGTAAGTAATAGAAACTAAATATATTGTTTAAGCAAAATTGTCCCATTTTACATTATAATGAAACTATTTTTACGGATTTCATGGCGGTTTACCTATTAAGATTTTACATTTTTGAAGTGAAAGCTTCTTTAGCATCGTTGTAATTTGAAAATCGATGAAACGAAAGAGCGACAGTAAAAAGAAACAGACACAAATTCATAAGATTTAACGTGTGAGAAAATGAGGTAGTTAACAATAGGTAGTGGTATTTGTTCGTGATTTTTTAATTTTTCACTTCTACCACGTGAATGCCCACATGTTTTTTTTGTTATATCTTTCGTTATGATTTCAAAATGATCACGTTAGGTTATGTTAACGTATACCCGTTACTACTGTTTATATTATGTTAAGAATTTTATAGTAATAATATAAGATAATATTGTAGTTAAATATATTTTTTTAAACCTGTCGATTTATTATTTCATTCATTTTGTTTGCCAGTATACATCCCATAGATCATGATAGAAAAGTTATTAGTCGAACATCAAGTAGGTTTAAAGCTAAAACACGATATTGTGCGTCTTTTTATTTAGTCTACTAAGATTGCTATTATTTTTGACTCTACAAAATAAAATGAGAATGATTCAGTCATCAAGTGAGCCACCCGATGAGTACGAAAGCCGGCCGTAATATCGTTTTAAATGGAGAACAATTTCTAATAAGTATTACATATATAAAATACTATAATTGTCTAGTCAACAAGTGCCTTTTTGGCCAAAACTTTTTCTCTGTCCGATAAAAATATGGTTGAGGTGCCATTCCATTCGGAATCGCATGTAAATAGTTTTTGAAAAAAGTAAACGTGGATGCGCTCGCAAAAAATACAAAAGCAAAAATTATATTTTTTTATATTATATAGGTAAGCAAAAAACCAAACCCCTTTTTATTTTCAGTTAATTGTAAAATTTGCAAGCGCATCTTAAATTTTTCAAAACTATCCACATGCGATTCCGAATCGAATCAACCCTATTTAAAGGAGAAGGCGAAAAAGTCTTCACCGACCTAATTGACTAATATACAGGGTGTCCCGTAAGTAGTGGACCAACGGGGTGTGGGTGATAGGGGGAACTATTATCTACCAAAACCACTAAAAATTATTGTTCTAGGTCTTATAGCTTTGAAGTTTCCCCGACCTGAATCCTTTGGATTATTTTTTATGGGGTTACTTCAAAGAAGCAGTTTATGAAACGAATATTTCTGATGAAAGAGAGTTACGACAAAAATTAAATCATGTTGCTGAATCGATAAAAAATAATGAACGGGCTCGACGAAGTTTACAAAGAAACTTTATACGAAGATGTTGGTTATGCATAAGAGCTAGAGGAAAGCATTTCGAGCACTTAATGTAAGAAAAAAAATGTGTAATAAAAGCTTTTCCATAATTAGCAATGTATTTTTATTTTCTTGCAAAAATGTCCATTGGTTTTGATAGTAATTAAAATAGGAAAAATACTTATTTGAAACTAGTTACTTTTTTGTAATTGGTATGACATGTAGATGTTTTTAAAATAAAGTTTCACTAGGCTATAATACATTTTTTTACACCAGCTTAGCTCAAACACCACATAGAGCATCTTGAAATGTAAAAATTGCACTAGTTTTATTTTTTAATTTTCATGCTTATGATAATTACACCTAAATAGAAAGACCTATGTATTATTAACCGCCTAGAATAAAAATAACAAAAAAATAAGTGATAGATTTCGTAAAATTATAAAATGTTTGTACATAGGACGATAATTTCACCTATTTATTTAAAAAAATCATAACTTCAAAACTATAAGACCTAAAACAATATTTTTTAGTGGTTTTGGTAGATAATAGTTCCCCCTATCACCCACACCCCGTTGGTCCACTATTTACGGGACACACTGTATAATATTATGCCTAAGGACGAGGTGTATAGGTGTATAAAAGAAGAAAATAACCAAAAAACCAAAAACTATATAATATACTGTATACAGGTACATGAAAACAGTAACCATAAAGTGTGGAAATAAGGGCGCTGCTCCACTGCGGCGCACGGAGAGACTACGCACGATTGTCAAGTTTCGCTTTGCAAGAAAATGTATGTTGTTGTTTCCACTGCAACACTTGGACATGCTACGCAATAATTGATCTTTTCTTGCAATTGACATTTTCACATGTGCGTAGCCTCTGCGCACGCCGCAATGGAGACGCGCCTCTCTGTGTATGCAAAGTGTCCGTTGAAAAGAGTCATAGTAAATTAAGATTGCGCCACAGTAGCAAGAGTGTTAATATTTAAATCTGTATGCTCCACGAAATGAGCGCACACGCCAACCAACCCACCCAAAAGTACACACAACCACATTTTTCACACACGTCAATCCGTGGTAAGTTCTCGAAGAACTTGTGTTACGGGTACCAGACAACGGAAATATATTTAATACGTTTAAACTATACATATATTTAAGATTTTTATTATTTACCTACACATATTTTATATACATCCTCGGAACACAGAAAACATTTTGTTCCCTAGCGGGAATACCATACTCGTTTTCTACACGGTACACCACACAGATATTTGAAATAAGGAGATATGTTTTTTCATTCAAAATGTTCGAGGACTCATGTCGTCACTTTCTCCTTCCACATTTCGCAAGGCCGCGCACACACATAGCTATACATAAATCATAACGTTCTAAAGAATAAAAAATAAACCTTATGTTATCTTACACAGCGCTCATCCAACATGCACTGTAGATACGGATCGCTCGGACTCATTCTAAGCATTCAAATTTAAACCTTATTTTATCAACCAAAGGGCTCATCTTAGTAACAGAGGAACAACTCTCTCACTCTCGTTCTTTCTTGAAAAGTGATGTACTATATCGGAAGAATGTCGATACTTTGATTTATTTTTGTATTTTTTTGACTATTATGGTCAGATATTATAAAGATAAAATGATCAGAAAATAATTTATTATAAATAAAAAAATATGTTGCAGGAAATAAAATGAAGTAAAATGTTTTATTTTGCTTACTTTTCGTTGTCATAATTCTAAATATCGCTTCTTATTCGAATATCTCATAACTACACAGTAAAATGATGGGAATTAGTATAAAAAACTATTTGTAGAACTAAGTATATGGTTGACAAATATTAAAATTTGGCTATAATTCATATATTATTTCGTTAAACAAACATACAATAAAATAGCAATGTAAACAGACGCTTAACTCATAATACACTAATCAGTTGAACACTTATAAAAAATACATAACATATTATAACTAAAATTAAACGAGTACATACACACAAAATGTATAATTAACTGCAATAGAAATAAGTCAATCGATAATCGACGTGTTGATGATAGCTTGAATCAGTTGCTATGTATGAGCATCACTGTCCCGACGACAAAAAACAGTATCGTTTAACGATTGCTAATCGTAGAGTCTACATCCTGAGGATGCCTCGGTGTCGGGGCGAAACGTGCGTAGATTGTGTGGTGGTGGTCTTTAACTGTGGTTGTGGTGCATGTGGGGTGGTGGTGCATGCGAGTGTACGCATATGCAGTGTGGGAAAGGAGGGCGGTTCACACATTTGCAGTAAAGACTGCGTGTTTTGCGGGATTATTGCTAATTAAATTATAATTTAATCTTAAGTATCGTTTACATTGCGTGTCCAGTCACTCCGCAACATAATAAGGTAGTGGTTAAAAAGCAATATATTTTGCGCTACATAATATATTTTACGTATACTTGTTTTTAAAGATTTTTAAGTAAAATATACTAACAATGTAATATTTAGATATGATAACAGATTCCATAACTTGTTAAATGTTTGATTTCACTTCTGTTCTTACAACAAACCACTGAACACGTCGGAATTGGTATATTTTTTCTCGTTTGCGGGCGACATCATACTGATTTGCGCTGCCGGTCATTTTTAAAATGTATGCCCGGTTTGCTCAAGCAGAATCTACGCGGACACGCCTCCGTACCACTTCTCTGGTACACCAGCATCAGCTTACATTTAAAAATTGACCCCTTATCAATTTTTCTACTATAATACGATATAGAGAAGCGTTCTGTGTATAATATAGGTAAGGTACTCCATGATCATCAAGCCTACAAAATGATAACAGTTTTTATGAAAACGTCATTTTTTTTAAAGTTATTGCGCTTGTCACTTTCAGTTATTGACGTAATATCAATAAATAATACTATTTTGATGATCCTTTAAAATATTATTTCGAAATTATTTACTTCCATTATTATTACAAATTATACAAGTAATGACGGATCAAATACAATTGCAAAAAGAAATTTCAAAACGGGCATATTACGTAAGTTATAAATAATATACAGCCATATTCTAAAATTTATTTGAACCGTAGCTTCTCTTTATTTTAGGATAGCGTCTATAACCGCAATATCAAAAACCGCAATACACAAAATATATCAAGAACATATGGAACTTTTTACAAATAACATTTTTACTAACCATCATGTTTTATTTCTTGCGTTAATGAACCAAGAGAATGTAATCACTACGTTTTATTGAATTAAATTATTATTCGCTGTTCTGTTTATTCCATAAACATGTTTATTTTTATTATTTCCTTATACTGAAACAAAAACATAAAGGCTCTACAGCTAATATAACGCCTTCATTTTTTGAAGACAGGTTACGGTTAAAAAGGTTAAATTATGAATATAGAATTATGCACATCTTCTTTATGATAAGGTACGGTAAATTTGGTTCAGAAAATAGTACCTAAAGCTTAAAGCTCTATGTTCACTAAAAGTTTTTTAAGATCATATTCAGAGTTAAGTATAGACTGCTTGCTTTGCTTGATATTATATTCCTTTTCATTCCCATAAGATAGAAATGCAAATATTATGGACAACGCAGTTGGAGAAAAGACATAGAGCATAGCTATTATTGCCTATTTTTAATCGTAACTCTCATTGCGTGCCGGTCACTCGAGCAAAGATTTTGCTAAATAAGACCTTCGGGGTTTTATGCTATACAATATTGAATGTTTTAGCGTAATTTATCTGCCTGTCGCCCTTTTTTTGGAAACACAGCAAAGTTGTTTCACGGGAGAAACAAGCAAGATGGTAGTACCTATGCAGACTAGAGCGCGACACGACGCACCCCTCACACCGGTAGTCATGAAAAGTGGTTGAGTCGGCGCGTGCGATTCCCAACGTACAAGGCCTCAAGAGGAAGACCATGAAGAAATTTTAGCGGAATGGCTAAATTAGAGCTCAGGGTCCGACTATGACAATATCGACCTGAATAATTTTGTTGTCATGGAGAGTCAATATTTTTCGACATTTGAACAGGAAGGGTCTGAAAGTGAAGAAACGACATCTGAACAGCATGAAATTGAATTCAATGAACATTATTTCCTACAATATGGTGCCTTGTGATATAAAAATAAACGGTTGATTATTTCTTAATTTTTTATTACCATTGTTTAACTATGTAGTTATTAGTTTTTGAGAAAAAGTGTAGTGAATATAATATAATAATTATTGTTTATTTGAATAATAATTAAAAGATTTTTTTCAAAGACTGAGACTATACGTAATGTAAATGTTTTTAATTAGTAATAAATTTTAAAACTTCTATATTTTGTTTGACATATACAATAACTAGATATATAAACAATACAAGGAACTGTCTTTTTAGTAGAATATCAAGAAACATAAAAGTGGTCTACAGTCTACACGACAGCACGTCGGCACTAATGTAACTAAAATAGTACGTCGGTAGACACACACAGACATATAAGCTCGGTACATACTTAAAGGATAACAATATGACAATACAATCCATAATTATTGGTTGTGTATTCACAGATTTTTGCATTGTAGTATGTGATTTATTGCTTTAAAAATATTGGGAAACGTCAGAAAACTTCGGAACGCATACTTGTGTTTTTTTTGGTTTCCCGTTATTTAATGGTTATTTTGAATTTTATTCATTCGTAGCGGTTTTCTATAGTATATAGATATATATATATATAGGGTGTGTAGAGTGGAGAATGATAGTTGATTGATAGGGGACTGGAGGGGCGAAACCGCTCACTTTGACAATGATTTCCCACCGTTTTTACCATGCATCACTTGGATTCACATGCACACTTGGCTTCGGCCTAACAAAACAAATACAGACTAAGCTTATATTGCAGTCTTATATTGATTACGACAGAATTGGCAGCATGGCATCTGGTCTTAGCCTATTCGAATAGGAACGAAAAAAAATTGTTGTCAAGTGTCAACTGACAGTGGGAATGGCGGGAAGCATCGGGGCGCGCGGTTGTGTTTTTTTGGTTTCCCAGGGGCGAAGCTGCGCTCCTTGGGGTTTCCCGCCATTTCTCCGTATTACAGACCGAATATTGTATTTTGTATGGCTCATAGCCTAGTAGCTAATGCCTTTAAATGAAAATAATAATAAAAAAAAAACAACACAGTGAATCTCGGGAAGCATCGGGGCGCGCGGTAGTGTTTCTTTTGGTTTCCCGTTAATTAATTGTTATTTTGTGTTTTGTCCATTCAGAGTGATTTTCTATGGTGTTTGTTTTAAAAACTTGATCTTTATATAATATTGTGATGATTGGTTGGCGAATCTTGTGGAGGACCATTCTGGAGTCGTTTTCTTAGTAGGGCTGTTCTGGCGGATTTCTATAGTGTTTGTTTTAAAAACTTAATCTGTGTAATATATAATGTGATTGTTTGGCGAATATTGTGGTGGACTGTCTTGTGTGGATGGAATGGGGAATGATAGTTGATTGATGGGGGCTAGAGGGGCGAAGCCGCGCTCCTTGGAGTTTCCCGCCATTTCTCCGTATTACAGACCGAATATTGTATTTTGTATGGCTAATAGCCTAGTAGCTAATGCCTTTAAATGAAAATAATAATAAAAAATAATAATCAACTGACAGTTCTTCAATCTTCATTAATCTTGTAAATTTTACCTTGTAAAGCTTGGGTTAACCCTATTAAAAGTTATTAATTAATAATAAAAAGTTATATAAAGGTTATCTATACGTGGAAATATATTCTAAATTAATTTAAATTTGTATCACAAATGTAATAAGTCGAAAATACAAAAATGCCTTCTATTGACGTTATGGGTCCGCCGGGGCAATCCGACGCTCTCCCTGACGAAACACCTCCAGCGCCTCCCGCCCCAGTTATAGGCATTATATATCCGCCTCCTGAAGTGAGGAGTATCCTTTTTAACGGCTTTCAAATAGTTTTGAAGATAAAAGTAAATGTAAGTAAATCCAACTTAATATTATTTATTCGTATGAATGGTGCCATTTGTTGCTCGTCAACATTTGTGTTTTATGTGGATACTATTAAAATAAACAATGGTGAAAATGCCACATAACCGAAACAAGTCACAGTCCAATAGTAACTGCAGTTCTTGTACTATCAAAGGCTATATTGTATCGTATAACAAAGTTGTAGTGTTATTTCCCTATCAGGTTGGATGTGAATAAAATATTTATTTGAATTTCTATCTTTAATCACTGTTGATTTTTATTATGACGATGACACATTAATATTTATCATGCTCTTCATTTTTAACATGCTTGATAATACATCTTTGTCAATTCTGTTAAACGACTTCGAAAAGGAGGAGGTTATGTTCTATATGTGAATTCTATTAATTATAGACCATTATAAAATTCATAATTATTATGTTTTACACAGAACTATATCAAGATAGAAGTAAAGAGTTCCGAAATTTGTATGGGGACTGAGCGTGTAACAT
Source organism: Helleia helle (assembly GCA_963853865.1). Taxonomy (NCBI): domain Eukaryota; kingdom Metazoa; phylum Arthropoda; class Insecta; order Lepidoptera; family Lycaenidae; genus Helleia; species Helleia helle. The sequence continues at coordinate 17,979,363 of OY971416.1, read as the reverse complement.
TTTGCGTAGGTACGATGACGTCACGAGTGTAATTTAGTGATGTGAAACACAAAAGCCGCGCGAAAACAATTCAAAAGCATCGATTCACAGATTGATTATAACATGGAACCGATTTTATCAGTAGTATTGTTCAAATAAACTATTTAATTATGATAGCGTGCTATGGACGATAAACTATATACATGTAATCATTTAATAGCTTGTTTTTATTATTATTGATAATTAAAATGTTGATTTGATCAGATAATATGGATAGGGCGACCTTATTAGAGGGATTGTAATTTCTAATAAACCAATCAATTTATTTAAAGTCATCAGTGAAAATAGTTGTAGTTCTTCTGATTCAACTTTTGGTCTTTGTCACATAGTGTAATTTTGCTTATTTTTAGCTTAATCATCTAAACGGCAAACGGTGGCCACTTTTTAATTTAAGTAATGAATCCAAAAATACGGAATATAAAACTATATCACATAAATCAATAATTGGAGAATGAATAGGCCTACAAATAATCACTGGTGGATTGTAGAAAAATTAACTGGTTTATTAAAAAACACAATCCATTTATTTTAGGAGTTATATTTCTTTTAGCGCGTTAGGGAAAAATGATGAGTCACGAAAAACCGACACCCTGAAGTTAGCTATAGTCAACATTATTTTATATAACAATATTCACATAATGACAGTTTAGACGTCAAAAGAAGATATAGTTTTTAACTACACAATAAGAAAAAAGGTTACAGTGTAAATGAAATTGTACTATGTATTTTTCTTTAAGGAATACTACTTCTAACCCGTGTACATAAGACGTACACACACACTTTTTTATATGAGGATCATTCGGAAAACTGAAATAAACTTGTAATATAGAAAGAAGTAGCCATAACCAGTTAGAAAACAATACATAACCAGTTTCTCAATATTTGCTTTGCATTAAAAATTGCTAAAAATAAAGGTTTATTATTTTTATTTTATATTTTACATACATTACATTATACATGCTATGCTTATGCTACATAATAATATAAAATGAATTTATCATTTCCTCTGCTTTCAAAACAGATTTTAATAAGAAAATCGTAGTGTAGGTACAGCACTTTTGACAGAAAAAATGAGAAATCGTCCTCAACGTGACCTGACAGTTTTAATAGCATATTTTACATCGCTGGTTTAGAACGCCCACCAAGTCTGGCTCGTCAAATAAAAGCCGCAATGGAAAACTAGCGTTAAACACAATCGCCCGCTACTGTTTTGATGAAAATAGTAAAATAAATGGTTGTTTAAATTAATAACAGATTTTTTACGACAAATAGTACTTACTGGTGAAAGAAAATACCTCCATTAACAACTGCAATTTTACTGGTAGTGTTTGAATAATTAATTATTGAACAACGAGTCATTTTGTCTTTAAAACCTTACGTCGCATGCTGACCGCGATCGGGAGTATACTAAATTTCGCGGCGATCAATGGGGCCGTCGCGTCGTCTTTTTGCCACTCGAGGTACATACACTCTTTACTTCTATCTCGATATATTTCTGTGATGTTTTATCTAAGAATGTATGTGTGGAGACTTATGTTACAACAACTAAATAAGTATGTTGGTCATTTTAGAGCTAAGCTTGTAAGATTTTTATATATTTTATCTCATCAACTTCATGTATTTCGCCGTTTCGGGAGATTACACCGACCGCCGACTTTGCGCCCAACATTATCGGCCGCATTTTATAAAAGTCAGTACTTGAGTCAGTAGTCCGCGGAGAGTCAATACGAGTGTGTTGTAACGGACCTGTATCATTAATTATATTAATAGTAAAGTCTGTAGTGTATTAAATTCTTGTAAGCCATTCTAAATTCAATATAGTTTTGTGCACAAAAAAAGAACTCTGAGTTTCCGAACCTCATAAATTATAAATAATAAATGTGATATCATAATGGTTTTTATAATATCCTTAATTCAAGAAATACAGATATTGTTGACAAAACTGCTAGCTTTGTTGCTCGTAATGGTCCAGAATTTGAAGCCCGTATTAGACAAAATGAACTCGGAAATCCAAAATTCAACTTTCTCAATTCCGGTGATCCATATCATGCATACTACCAGCATAAGGTGAAGGAGATAAGAGAAGGAAAAGGTATGTCATTCATTTACTATAACATGATGCTACTGACTGCATCTAAATTATGTTAGCTATGATTGAACTTTTTGCATATGCTTTAATATCCAATGGTGCTAATGGAATCGTATTACTGAAATTCTGGTATCTATTTGTCTGGTAAAAGATTGTATCTTTTGAAACATAATAGTTGTTTCGTTGTAGTTGTTTATAATAAAATGATGTAAATTCAAGTAACTTCAATATTGTATTTGGTTTTTTTATATGAAACCTGTTAATTTAGTTTTTTATGTCTACTACTAGTCACTCATATTAAAAAGTTTCACTTAATATTATGTAGTGTTAGATAATGTATATAGCAAGGAACTCTTGGTGTGCCAGATCTCGCAATTGGCAGATCTTTAAACTACCCAGAGTTTTTTCATTGATATGGTTATGATTTCTAAAAATAATTGTTAGACTTAATCAATATGTAACTGTGCTTTGATGCTAATGGTAAAGAAGTCATTTTGTTTATAAATACATGTTAAACAGGTCCAGATCCTTCTGTACCAGCTCCAGCACCTGCCCCTCCACGCCCCGGTCTCGCTCCAGCCACAGCGGCACGGCAACAGGAACTTCTTAAAGCAGCTGCTCCAATAGAACCACCACCTCCGAGAGATCCGCCACCAGATTTTGAATTTATTGCCGACCCACCATCAATATCCGCTTTGGAACTTGACATTGTAAAGTTAACAGCCCAATTTGTGGCTAGAAACGGAAGACAATTTTTAACAGATTTAATGAAGAAAGAGGAACGAAATCACCAATTCGATTTCTTGCGACCTCAGCATTCACTGTTTCAGTACTTTACACGCTTGTTAGAACAATATACGAAAGTTCTTCTACCACCTAAAGAATTGGTCGCGAAGCTGAGCGCAGAAGTACGTGGTGGTGTCTTGGATCAAGCACGTAGTAGGGCCGCTTGGCATTCCCATCAGGCAAAACGCAAGGCTGCAGATGAAGCAAGGATAGAGAAGGAGAGATTGGCCTATGCGTCTATCGACTGGCATGACTTTGTTGTAGTGGAAACAGTGGATTATCCAGCTGGAGAACCTGGAGATTTTCCACCTCCCACAACACCGTTGGAGGTGGGGGCCCGAGTCCTCGCTCAGGAACGTGGGGAAGATATAATGCATCAAAACGACGAGGATGACACCGAAATGCAGCTGGAATCGGACTCAGAAGAGTCATCGGATGACGATTTAGCTGAGATGGAAGATAGGACTCAACAACAACAGCGTCCCGATGATAACAGAGTACAAGATATGGAAGAGGATAGTTCATCGTCTGATGACGACTTGCCGCCGGAACCTCCTAAAACTTCTGGGGAAGAAGCGCCGCTCCCACCTCGGCCAGATCGCGTCGTGGTTAAGAAGTATGATCCCAAACGCGCCAGACCGCAACCCACGCCGGCGAGTGAGGAATGGCTGGTGTCACCAATCACGGGTGAGAAGATCCCGGCTAACAAAGTGGCTGACCACGTCAGAATTGGTCTGCTGGACCCGCGCTGGTTGGAGCAGAGAGACCGCGCGGCTGCTGAGAGAACTGACCGTGATGAGGCGTTGGCTCCCGGTGCTGCCATTGAGGCCTCTCTTAAACAGGTACGCCATTGCAATACTGTACTTTGATTGGTTATTCAATAATAATAGCACACAGTCAATATTCTTCAGTAGCAGTATCTGCAATGTTGCCTCTCATGGATTTGAAGAGTTGCCTGGATCTGACGCCTTAAAAGGTCCAGGTGAACTTGTTCCCCTTCGTGATGAAATGGCTCAATTACCATTAGGTAGTTACTTTACAAAACACATTAAAGTTTGAATCTAATTCAATTACAGTTGGCCGAGCGTCGTACGGACATCTTCGGTGTGGGTGATGAGGAGACTGCCATCGGTAAGAAAATCGGCGAGGAGGAACGACGGCGTGATGAGCGCGTCACGTGGGACGGACACACTTCCAGCGTGGAGGCCGCCACGCGGGCCGCGCGCGCGCACATCACGCTTGAGGACCAGATACAGCAGATACACAAGGTGAAATGATAAATAATACGATATATTTCTATGTTCTATATGGTCCATCCAAAATGCAAAATGATCCGTAAATTTTCTCTTGCTAAATAACATTTTATTGAATATGCAAACCTCCCTGAACTAAGCGATTATTATAGAAATCCATAAAAAATACCTCAATTCACGTTTGTGATAAATATTAAAAACTCACCAATTAGTACCTGTTATTTTGTATCAATTTGTGAAGCCTGCATCAATGTGTAAGATTAAGATCTTAATATATAAATTTTAATGCTACAGGTTAAAGGTCTACTGCCGGATGAGGAGAAGGAAAAGATCGGACCGAAGCCGGTGCCGGCGGGGCGGGGCGGGTCGTCGCGGCCGCCTCCGCCGCCTGTACCACGCGTGGCCGCGCCACCCGCGCCCGCGCCGCAGCCCGTACTGCTGCAGCCTATCCCGCCGCTCATGGTGATCCCACCGCTGGCGCCCCGCCCACCGCTTATCCCCACGCCGGTGGGCACGCCATTTGGGTACCCAGTGCCGGGGGGCGTTGTCCCGGTGCCGCCCGGCCCGCCTGACGACGACGAGCCCACCGCCAAGCGAGCGCGCACAGAAGACGCTCTAGAACCAGAGCAGGTGTGGCTCAATGCACACCCGGGACCTGTGCCCATTCAGGTCAGTAGATACTGTTGAAATGGGCCATTAATAAACATTCGCTTCCACTGTTTTAGCATGAAAAGAAAATATTTTACAGTAGAGACAAGCAAAGAAACCGATAGGACTTGTTGTGTTTTGATTTTAAAGTGTATTAGGTAGTCCTAAAATATCGACTTAATAAATAGTTATATGCTAAAAAAGTATTTCCCTACACATACAAATAAAATGTTACACATACATCTGATACATCATTCATAATATTTATTTAGGATACAAATTATATTGTACTACAAGATATTATTTTTAAGCGGTTTTCAATTATTGTAATGCACTTTAATAACTTAATGTAAACTCTTCTATGTGTTTACACCAGATGATGTTTGTTGTAAAGTAAAAAATGAATATTTATATTGGAATGAATTCTCGTTAAAACTGTGAATCACTCCAGGTGGTGTTGCCGGTGGCGCCGGAGCGCGCGGAATGGCGGCTGGACGGGCGCGTGCTTCAACTTACCCTTCCGCTGGGCACGGGCGTGGGCGAGCTTAAGAGCCTGCTGCAGCGCTCCACCAACATGCCCATCGCCAAACAAAAGCTGCACTACGAGGTATGTTGTGCATGAACACAGTTATATGCATGAACACATTTTTATGCCTGAACACTGAAGTCTCATGCATAAAAAATTCATTAATGCTTGACAACATCCATAGCAAATCGTGAATAATTTATTACAATAATCTTGTGGAAGACGTGAAAAACTTCCGTGCATTCATTCTATTTTGCCAGTTATTATTAGAAAATTAACGTAACCGCAAATCATACAAATACCTCATAGTTAATATGATACACTTGTATTACTTCTCTTATGTAGGCATTTGTTGATTTAATAAATAAAACCCACTTGCAAAATACTATTATTATTACAACCATGACATATAATATAAACATGAAGATAAACATAGTAACTCATAGTTAATATACACATATAGATGTGTATACATAATATACTTACTATACAGATATTTGTAGACAACAATTTCTCCGTAGTGCATTGTAACCAGGACCAGCACCCATCATTGTCCTGGCTGCAGTCTTTTCTTGACTTGTTAGTCAATGCAATTTGTGCTGTCTTCTGCTTTAATTGGATGGGAAACTGGCAATATTTCCTACTTCTGAATATATTCACTGCCCAAGGCAGAACATTTACCTCGGGCTCCCTGAGATCATATCAAAGGATCATTTGGTGGTTACTGCTGTCGATCCTGGCTGGAACAGTGGTGGGAACGAGTGGTGGACCTAGCCTTGTTCAATGCTCCAATATTTATTTTTTGGCTTGATTCAGAAAAATATTGTATAGTATAATATCAAATTTCATTTAGATAATGTGATTTTGGCTAGAGCATTTATGCATTAAAACAATCAGAAGTAGCAGCAATGTTTTAACTAATATCATGTAAGTTTCATGACTTGTATTTGTTTCAAACGAATGAATATAATCTTCTGCAGTACTAATACATATTTTTAGATTCTCTTGTTTTCAAAGGTGATACTCATTATTTTGTGTGTATGAGAGGGTATCAGGTGAAAGCAACATACATTTATGCTTATATTCCGAGAATGATAGACACATTTCTCATGTTGTGGATTTTTCACTTTAGTTACACTAGTTTCACTTTTTGCAGGGTCTGTTCTTCAAGGACACAAATACACTTGCTTACTACAACATAGCTCCGGGAGCCTCCATACAGTTGCAAGTCAAGGAGCGTGGTGGAAGGAAGAAATAAATTACTTACATCAGCTAATATATGTCAAATTCTTTATACAGTTGTCTGAAGTAGAAGGAATAAATATTTTGTAAAATCTAGCAAGGATTTTTCTTAACATTTTATCTAACTCAAAGATTCCAAACTGGGTTCTGCCAAATTGTCCTGAACCCTGATGGTTCCGCTAAAATTATAGCGGTCAAGATTGGATGCTACCTTGGACATACATATACAATTGTCGGACATAATACTAGTCTTCACATTAAAACTAAGTTAAATGTGTTAGTGTAAAGACGACCTCTGTGGCTCAGTGCACGTTGGCGCTCAAGCCGGAGGTTGCGGGTTTGAATCCCGCCAGGGAACAAAAATGTTTTCTGTGTTCCTGGGTGTATAATACACATCCATGACATGACAATAAAAATTTAAATATTTGTATAGTATAAAAGTATTAAATATATTTCCGTTGTCTGATACCCGTAACACAAGTTCTTCGAGAACTTGTGTTACGGGTTTACCACGGGACCAGATTGACGTGGTGTAAAAGCGTCCTTAGAATATGAATTATAAAAAAAAATGTATTCTATATAAATTTCAGTGTTGATTTATATTCATTTGATATGGGGTTCCTTAAAATAAAAGGTATTTTGGTTTTTGTTCCGTTATCTGTAAAAGTTTAGGAACCCCTGATACTAGCATATTGTGTATTAAGTAATTTTATAGATCCGTTATGATTTTTACTGTGTTAAAGCTGAAGTTGTATCTGTCAGTAATTACAGTGTCTGTAATTACAGTGGATGGCTAATGTGATTCATATTTTTTAATTGGAAATTGAGATTTGTAGAAATATTAAACTAGTAAAGATAGGTATAGATTTTCAGTTTCTAAGGTAACAATTTAATATGAGTAAATAATTTTTCTACTACAAATAATCAAACGAACATTTTTAAACAATTTTATTAAAAAAGTGTAAAAATAAATATAACAAAGCAATAAGTGTATATGAAAATGTCTTAATCGAGGAATGTGTAAATAAATCACTGGTACGATATGTCCTACGCTTATATTTACGAGAATCTTCATTAAACTTTAGATTGCATGTTTATTCCAATTTAAGACTCAAGTCAGTATATTCTTATGAAATGGTAACATTTTGTGATACATACATCCTACCATCTCTTATTCGCTATGGTTGCCTATTTTTGATTAAACAGAAAGGCTGAACCTGACTTATGAACATATCTAAATATATTAGCAATACATTTGCTTCATTTTTCCTTACATTTATGGATATGCTCCATAATAATTTATGTTAGAGTACATGTCAATGTATATAAAATAATGATTATTTTGGTAATATAAAGTACTATAACGATCAATACATACAAAGTAACAAGAGTATATTGATATAAATGCAATAAGTTATTAAAATTGAATGTGTAAAATAAAAAATAATATTATTAACAAGCATTAGGAACAGACATAATTTACTTATCTATGTGATATATTTTGAATGTACAAAAAACAACAATTTATTTAATTTTTATAAAACAAAAACATACATTCATTTTAAACATATCAACTTTAGAAAAAAAATACACAGAGTACGAGCGCTATTACTTGACCGGATAACAAGTCTGTGAAACTCTCAGAGATTCTAGCATGCATTCTGTAAACAAAAGTCTAAATACTAAAAGTTATGTTTGCGATTTCACTATAGCTAACTTCAGTCCAGCGAAGTTAAGTAGCGCATACTGAGACCGTTCATATATAACATATATTTAAAACAGACAATACAATATTTCTTGTGCCTAAACAGATATCTTTTTGGCCTAAACTTAATTAATTTATGGAAGTTCAATTTAGCAGTTTAGTTGGCTCAACATAATTTTTTAACAATTGTAACGATTACATTTAGTTGTAATATCGAGAGATACATTTCGACATGCTCATAGGTATTTAATCTTTTTTTTTTTTTAATACTTACCTTCTAAGTTTTCTGATACCTTGATAAAAACAATAATTCATTCTAGACTTCTAGCAGTTAGAAGTTTACCTCCTTAGTAAAAAATGTGATAATAGTTCCATATATGCAGTATTTCTAGGTCAACTAATCAACAGGCTTATGAACAAACACGAACTTAGTCAACAAATTGACCTAAATGCCTTATAATCTTAGAGAAAATATAAAATGCTTAGGTTAATGACTAACAATGTCTGGTTTGGAGATTGCACCAAGTCTCATAATAAAATATTTAAAATAGAAGTTTGTAAAAGCGTTTAAAAATGTAGTTTTGGAATGTGTCATGATTTTCGATGTAGTAATATTCTATCCTTATAAAATTAGGACAGACTAAAAAGTTCATAGAAAGTAACAATTTTACTCAAGTTTAGGAATGTTCTGAATCATCTTTCTATAGCGCTCCAACATGGGCGTGTAGATGGTCTCGGCGTCGGAGTACGGAGTGGCCACCGGAGACACTGTCAGCTCGGATCCTGGATTTTGAAAACATTGTTGACATTACAACAATATACATTATTAATAAGTCACATACTCAATAAATAAAAATATTACTATGTTGACGAAATCATGGGACAAGGTTAAAATAAAGTTTTTACCATGGTACAAAGTGAACGTACTTACCTTTCAACTGCACCCCGTTGGTCTCCGCCCACACTTCAGCGGCGCGTATGGCACCACCCAGGAGCGCGGCGTTGGCGTGTTGGTCCTGAACACAAGCAAAAACTAAAGAATGTTTGTAAGTTTGGACGTAGGATTTAAATCTTGAAACTACTCATCTGGTTTAAATTTTTTTATGGTATATCTGAGTGACATATCGTCGCAATCGTAGAACAAAGACGGATTTGCAAATCTGTAACTTTACACCAGAGCACTTAGAAGTTTTGAAACGACATTTTGTATGATATTTTTAATATGCCTTATTCAATCTCCTTCAAAATTGGGCATTTGACTGTGTGTAAGACCTATTATAATATCACTTGCAAAGTTATTTCTAAATATGGTTAGATTTTTCAAAAAATCACATGCGTCTTTGTTTTGTGGACTTTAATATGGCGTATAATTAAAGACGACATTATTTTGCGGACTAAGTTTATGCATAAAATGACGCATAGATAATTCCGACGTTTTTCTTTGGAGCATCTTCTTATAAAATTCTTATAAATCAGCGTCGGATTTGAAATTTTTATTACATAAAATATATATCTACGTATTATTATTATTATTAAAAAAAAAAGAAGGTCGTGGGTTCGATACCCACCCTGGACAAATGTTTATGTGATTGAGCATGATCATTTGTTCTGTGTCTGGGTGTAATTTATCTATAATATTATGTATGTATTTAGAAATTATATAAAAGTAAATATCAGTGGTTACCATAAGAACAGGCTCTGCCTAGTTTGGGATCAGATGGTCGTGTATGAGTTGTCGCATCATATTATTATTAAATTAATAACCATAAAACATATTTTCATCCATAAATGCGTAGTTGTAACATTAGGTATGACATATATTCTGCAGGTTGGTACCAAATTACGTCTATCAGCATCTTTTGAAGATGCCAGTCTCATAATAAAGACGTAATAGAATACGATTACGACTTTATTATGTACAAGAATTATTGTTTTTAAATAATAATTTGATACTTATTAAACCTTTTTAACTTTATATTTTAGTAATGAGAAAAAATAAAAACTTAAAACACGGAAACATACTGGCGCATAAGGCTCATAATCAACCTAAGTCCTGAGACCCAATGTAGTTTTCAACCTAATAGAGGCACGGTTGTCGCCATTTCCGTTGTTAAACAGTCACAAGTAAAGAGTCTTAAACAACATAGTGACCTCTATCTATTTTTTATGGACTTAGGATCGGCCTTTGCCTGCACACATAAAATTGCTTGGGCAGTTTAAAAGCTCTGTAAAGTTTGTTAATTCGGAACGCCAATTCCAAGAGGGTGTAAAAGCTCGTGCTCGTCACGAGAACAAATTCGTAGAGTTCCCAGTTACTAGGGAAGATAAACACGGTTGTGTTATGGCTCCCAACCTTTTTGAGATCTACTTTGCTGCGGTTAAGAACGATGCTAACAATAATAATGTAAGAACCAGGTTCTCATATATTTCTGTATGGACAAAAGCGTTATCGATCACACACGATTTAGAGCCAAACGTAAAGTGCACTCTGTCCCAGTGACAGAAGTTGAAAATATGTCGATCGCGATGATGTTTGCCTCATTGCTGACGGCTTGCATCGCTTGCAGACCTATCTTGACAATTTAAAGAATATAATTACAGATTCGGCTTGGTAATTACTGCTTCAAAAACCCAGATTTTAAGCAATCGCGAGATAGAAATCTGCACGCGACGGCGCTATATACCTAAATGGAAATCCACTGGATGATGTTACCTTTAGGTATCTTGGATCTTTAGTATGCGAAATAATCGTCTCGAGTCTGAGATCTCATGAAGATGACATAAGCCGCCGCAGCCTTTGGTGGAGTAAATCAGAAAGTTTCAAAATTAAACGACCTGAAGCTCTATACAAAGCTCAATCTTTACAGAGAAAATATTTTTGCCATTAATGCGCTACGTTTCGGATACCTGGTGCCTTTATAAGACTATATGAGGTGCCTTGACGCCTTTCACTTGAAATGTCTTCAAACAATTCTTCGGGTGAGATGGCAGAATGGTGTACCAAACTCTTAGATTCTACGTCGGACTAATCTGATGGAGACGGAGGGTCCCAGTTGCGCTGTGTGTACTTCTTGCGCGCATGAAGTCCTCCAGATTGCCTAAAAATCAGGAGACACGTTAGTGTCTAGCGCCAAGAACACATCCAAGTAGTTTGGCGTGAGGCACTGTGTATATATTCTCGAGACATAATTATGTAAACATAACCTCCTCATATTTTTGGGGCTAAATTTTGTTATTATTGCCAAAACACTAAGACTTCACACTATTTTTAATAAGTTTCTTTTTACGAATTTTACACATATTACAAAAAAATATTGGGTCTCAGCAATTATCTAATACATTTCAAACATGAAAATTATTGCTTACGCCGTTTTGCGATTAAAGAGGTTTAGAGAAAATATTTTATATGACGTTACAGTAAGAATTTTGAGTTTTGACATCGAAGTTGGTTGCTTGTTTTTTAGTTTTATCCTATCGGAACAATATATGGTGTTGTATTAAAAATTAAGTATTTCGTTTTTTTTCTTGTATTCTCTATAACTTATTTTTATTTATTTTTTCTGTCATATTTTATATTTGATAAACGTCTTTCGTATAATATATTTTTTCTGTCGTATTTTTTATTTGATAAACGTCTTTTGTTTCATATATTCGTTTCTGTTAAGAGCTCAATCTTCTTGGTTTCTTCCCAGTTTCCCGTTAATTAATTGTTATTTTGTGTTTTGTTCATTCTGAGTGATTTACTAGTGTTTGTTTTAAAAACTGTATATATTGTGATTGGTTGGCGAATATTGTGGAGAACTATTCTGGAGTGGTTTTCTATTGTAGGACTGTTCTGATGGTTTTCTATAGTGATTGTTTTTAAAACTTAATCTGTGTAATATGTAATGTGATTCGTTGGCGAATATTATGGTGAACTGTTCTGGGTGAATAGAATGGGAAGTGATAGTTGATTGATGGGTGCTAGAGGGGCAGAGCCGCACTTTTTGGCATTTTCCACCGTTTCTCCAAAGCACAGACAAGATATTTTTGTTAACACAACAGATATGGCAGCATGGCCTCAGGTCTTAGCCGGTTCCAACAGAAAATGCCAATTGGAAAGAAAAATGACAATACAGTCTAATTATTTTTCGAGAGGAATGGCGGGAAGCATCGGGACGCGCGGTTGTGTTTTTTTGGTTTCCCGTTAATTAATTGTTATTTTGTGTTTTGTCCATTCAGAGTGGTTTTCTATGGTGTTTGTTTTAAAACTTGATCTTTATATTATATTGTGATTGGTTGGTGAATCTTATGGAGTACCGTTCTGGAGTGGTTTTCTTAGTAGGGCTGTTCTGGCGGTTAGTGTTTGTTTTAAAAACTTAATCTGTGTAATATATAATATTATTGTTTGGCAAATATTGTGGTGGACTGCCTTGTTTGGATGGAATGGGGAATGATAGTTGATTGATGGGGGCTAGAGGGGCGAAGCCGCGCTTCTTGGGGTTTCCCGCCATTTCTTCGTATTACAGACCGAATATCGTATTTTGTATGGCTAATAGCCTTATAGCTAATACCTTTAAATGAAAAAAAAAATTTTTTTTTTCGAGAAATAAGAAAATTATTTAACAAAGTGAAATGTACTATCTCTATCTATGTAATTGTGGTGCTTTAATGTGATTTTAATGTATTATTTTATTTAGTTTCAACCGATTTTATTCGGTCAAAACTCAAAAAATTAGACATAACCGCATAATAAATGCCGCTGGAGTTTGTTTCTTGACTTCATCTCGTACCAATTAAATTGGTATTAAATTTTTGCTATACTCTACTATAGCCAATTGATTGATTTACATTAATCAACTTATCAAGAATGGAAACAATGTGAAGTTAACGGAGAAATGCTGTTATGTTTACAATAGAAAAAACAGTTTGGTGGCTGTAGCAAACCAAGAAGATGGTGTTTATAAGTTGGTCATGGAACATAAACAATGTTCTTTTACTCCTACTTCAACAGTAGTAATTAGTGAAGAGTGTCATAGGAGATTGGCCATTTGAATATAAATGACCAGAATAAAATGAAACATGGAGCAGTTACGGGAATATCATACACAGACAGCAATCTGAAGAAGAAAATGAGGAACCAGTACCATTTACTTTTAGTAAAGGGGGACCCAAATTAAGTGAATAAAAAAGCTGCCAGAGCGTTATAGATTTCCAAATCTATGTACAACGTTGAGTCCAAATGTTACTCATGATCCAGTCTGTGTCCATGAAGCTCTGGAGAGCCCAGAAAGAGACAAGTGGATTGAGGCAATAGAGGAAAAGCTGCATGCAAGCTTTTGAAGAAAATGATGCATGGGTTCCTGTGAGTGAATTACCTTTTGATTAAACTTTAGTACAGTGCAAGTGGGTATATAAAAGGAAATTAAATAGTGATAATAGTGTATGTTACAGAGCATGTTTAGTGGCTAAGGGCACAAGGTTACACAGGCCTGGTATTGATTATGAATAGACTTTCTCACCAGATGTCAGACATTCTACTTTGAAATTATTGTTCGCACTATCTGTTCAGTTAAATTTAGATGTCACTCATTTAGATGTAAAAACAGCATTCTTAAATGGTTTTCTTAAAGAGGACATTTATAAGGTTCAACTAGTTATTAATTGTGATTCAAATAAGAATAAGATTGTTAAACAAAGTAATTTATAATAATAAAAAAAATTAATAAAATGTTTATTTCAGAAACTTACATATTAAGTACAATAAAATCTATAATTACAATGCAATGTTTCTTAGGTATTTACAATATATGTACTGACTGCCTGAACTAGGAAATTCTTTGTTTCAGGCTAAAAGGGCTAGTGTACTCGCTTCACGAATCATATTTTATCATTTATATTAAACTATAATATATAACTTATAAGATAAAAGTATAAATAGGTAAAGTCTAATCTAACCTAATTAACGAATTATCTGTCTCTTCGTACGACCTACTTTGTAGCGACAACTGGATTTTTTATATATTTTTATATAGAGAATCATATTGTATCATTTATATTAAACTACATATAACTTATAATATAAATGTATAAATAGTTAAAGTCTACTCTATCCTAATTAACAAATTCTCTGTCTCTTCGTACGACATACTTTGTAGCGACAACTGGAGTTTTTTTTTTACATTTATGGTAAGTTAGTCGATAAATATCTAACAAAGCATTTAATCTGTTGTAGAGATAAGGGCCTAGGTATATATAAAATTTAGTTATAAAGATATGTTTTATTGCAATTTTTTGGGAGCAAACTATATCTTTTCTTCGTTTTTTAGTAAGTTCAGTACAGTAGGCAAGAGCTGCGTGCTGTTTTAGTACTATGTTTAGTATAAAAAGTTGTCTGAATGTTAGGACTTTACATGTTTTATAAAGAAGGTTAGTAGGGAATAGGAAAGGGCGAAATATAGCCACCTTGAGAATGGCTCTCTGCGCTCTCTCGACGGATATCAGTATCGTTTTCGCTGCACCACCCCATGTGCTGATACTTGATGATTTATGGTTTAAAGCAGTCATCTAGATCATGGTATTAGAGAGTGGAGCAATGTTTATGTGAGTTAGGTTTCAAAAGGAGTCGTATAGAGCCATGTGTTTTTACAAAAATGAATAATTATGTAAAAATTGTTATAGCATTATATGTTGATGACTTATATTTGTTCCAATAATCAAATAGAGACAGACAAGTTAATTTCAGTATTGATTATGATATTATGTAAGTAATTTTACTTGAAATTTCTGACTTGTCATACTTTTATTATTGTCAATACAATTTGTTTTCCCATTGTTACAGACCGTGCAATAAAAAAAACTTTAAGCGGAAAAGAGCTGGTTGTAAACAAAAATTGCGAGACATTATGTGTGTAGTATTTCTTAATTTTAATTTTTTTCATTTGAAGTTATTTCCTTACTGTTTTACATTTTTTTAGCTTCTGGAAAGGAGAATATTTAAAGGCCTTAAAGGACAATAAACATAATAATAAGTACTTTGGTATCAAGTAAATTTATGACTTTCTTCGTATGGAGTTGGATTTGAATTATTCTTAAGAAAACTATAAAGAAAGTAATACATCTAAAGTTTTGAATTTTTTTTTATTCTGAAGGCATGGTAGTGTTCAACTATAACTTAATAAATTTAGGGTAAATAATAATGAATCATATATTGGACAAGAACAAAAAATATTAAATTTTTTAAGGGTACCTTCTCCCAAAACTATAGGTATTTAACGCACCGAATCGGTTTGCACTTGCGTTGCGCGGGAGATGTCTTTATATGAACTCCGGTGACCTACCACGGCCGGCAAGCATGCCACAGTATACGAATATGCAGTAGATTGACTATGCTCGAATTATTCTTAGATGTGATAATTAATAATTATGCATAACAAAATCTTGTTGTTGTTATAGTTATCTAGTTTTGGATTTATAGAAATACTAGCTGGTACCAGCGACTTCGTCTGCGCAGGATAAAATAGTTTTATTTCTTCACTAATTAATCGAAAGGAACTTCGATCCATCCGGGTGTCCCTTGACACCTCTCTTTAGTTTTTTTTAATAAAAAGTATCCTATGTTACTTCTAATACCTCCAAGAATATGTGTACAAAGTTTCATGATGATCGGTTAAGTAGTTTTCGCGTGAAAGCGTAATAAACATCCATGCTTTCACATTTATAATATTAGTAAGGATTAGGAAGGATGAATTAGCTACATAGGTCTAAAAGGTAGTGCCATGCTGCTTGCAGCCGAATTGGGCCGGCACGACCGTAGGGGTACCTCTCGTTCACATGATAATGGCGTCAAGTGACAACTATGCTGTCGCGTTTCTTGCGGTGTATGAGTTTCCGGTGTCCCATGGCAGGGGATGGGGTAAAGGAGGGTAATGCATCTGCATTATCTCTTGTGTGGATGTTTACGAGGACGACCTCTGTGGTTCAATGGTTAGCGCGTTAGCGTTCAAGCCGGAGGTTGCGGGTTCGAATCTCGCCAGGGAACAAAAAGTTTTCTGTGTTCCTGGTTCATGAATGTGTATTAAATATGTATATTATAAATAAAAAATCTTAAATATGTGTATAGTATAAAATATTAAATATATTTCCATTGTCTGGTACTCGTAACACAAGTTCTTCGAGAACTTACCACGGGACCAGATTGACGTGGTGCAGAAAGCGTCCTTAGATATTATTATTATTATGGGAGTCGGTAGTCATCTCAGGTTCCGAATGCTCGTTTGTCCCCCTAAGGCCTAAGCTATAAAAAAAATCAATCATTCTAAGAATGCTTAAATGAGATTAAAAAAATGTAGACAAACATATTCTTTTATACTATATTAATCGTTTTAATTGTTTTAAAATTCAACAAAATTTAGTTGTCGTATGCTAGGTCCAGGTTCATTTTCATCGACCCATACATCATCGATTAATGTTAGACACGGGTCTCCTCTGAGAAGAGGGTCAAAGCCATAGTCCTCACGACACTGCCCTGTGGGTAGGGGGCTAGGAAATGATTGCAAATCAGAAATATTTTGTGATGAAGGTTCCTCATTTTCTATATTGTCGGACAATTTGAATTCTTCAAGTGTAGCGGAAGAAGACATCACTACATAGTATAAACTATAAAGCAAAGTCGCTTCCCGCGTCTGACTGTATGTATGCTTACATCTTTAAAACTACACAAGGGATTTTGATGCGGTTTTTTAATAGATAGAATGATTCAAGAGGAAGGTAATAGGTACATGCATAATATAGTAGATAAACACTGATAATTTTAGAAGTTTCTGATGTGATGTCATAAATAAACACATTTTTTGCACTTACATTGCAAATGCTGGATGAACCCTAACAGATAGATCAAAATAATGTACTACATTATTATACACCTTAGCCGGGCCCGGTTCAGAATTAATTATTATTGTATCAATGTATGGTAGAATTGTGTATCCTAAATATGCATACTGAAAAGTCCGCGATGGCATAATATGTCTACATTAGTTAAATATAACATACTACCTATATCCATTTTAATACTTTAAAAAATTGCCAATTATAAAGCGGTAATGTAAAAGCTATTCACAAAAATACGGTATTAATCACTACATATTATAAAATAAAGTCCTACGCCCGTCCATAGATAAATAATTATCATCAATGCGTATATGGCTGTATATCTAAGATAACGCGGGCGAAGCTGCGGGCAACAGCTAGTTTGTAATAAAACTGTATTAAGATTCTTTTTCTTATTTTACTTTTTTTATTCGCCATTTCAATTAAATAACTAGGTACCACACAAACTCAAGTATCTATTTATTTACCCTAATTAAAGGTTTTGTATTACAAACTAATTACAACTAAGAACAACAATTGTTAGTAAGTATTAATATAGCCATATTATTTACACTGTGTCGTCTTATTTATTTCAAGGTAATAATTTGATATGCGCGGAAACAACGTTGTCACGAGCAAAAGTGGCACAGGTCCTACTTCGATGACGCCCGACTGGGCTCTGGTGGGACGTGGTGCGATGCGAGAGAGCCTTCTTATCGTTTTTTATTTTTCAAAAATTTTTGAAGTGACATAATAAAAATCTATCCAATCATTTCCCCGTCATCTCCGTTTAGCAATTTAAACGTAAAAGTTTCATTAAAATTGAGTTACCCGAAGTCTCATACTACTCAAACTGCTTTTAAAATCGACGTTACTTTAGAATTTTTTTTGATCATGTAAAATGTTAAATATTGTATTTTTATCCAAAAAAAATCCCTAGATCAAAGATGTATCTATACCATATTTTTTTATTATTATTTTAAAATGACGACTTCTATGAAAACACCTCGATCTAGAAACAACAATTTGGGATAAGGGTCCCTTAATTACATATTTGAGCTTATTATTACATGATTTACTAATAAACAAATATAATATTTTACTTTAATTTAATTATTGATTTGAACTGCCGGTCAAGTTGCATGTTGCGCCATCTGGTATCTAACTTTCCCTTTTACACTCTAAATATTTAAACAGGAGGAATAACAGGAACGCATGCTCTATGTTAATTTTGAAAATCAAAATAACATTTAAAAAAATATGACGATGTTGCATTGGTCACTGGTCAGTCACAAGCGTCATTTAAAGTAAAAGTATTGTAATAGTACTAACCTCTTTTATTATTAAATTATTTGAGAAAATTTATGAATAAAAATTTTGACGAATTACTCAAGAAGTTTAAGTTTAAAATTTTAAAGTATTTGAAATGAATTACTCAAGAAGTATAAATATTTAAAATATTAAAATATTTGAAATGTAATTATGTTAATTATATGCTTTGCAAAAAAAAGACATATCCCACAAAAACAGTTTCACTGTAAAATGTCGCGCCAAGTACGCGTTATTTTTGCTAAACGTGTATGGTTAGACGTGTACTTGGCGCGACATTTTACAGTGAAACTGTTTTTGTGGGATGTAATTTACTCGTAGCTTGTCTCAGGAAAACGCAAATCAGGAGGACAGTATCTACGCTACAGGGATGTAATGAAACGTCACCCGACTACAATCGGCGTGTCAAGTGAGTCGTAGGAGAAGCTTTTTCCGGAGGACGGAATAACGAACTGCTGTGAAAAATATTTATAAGTATATTGCCTGTTCTGTTTTAACTCTTGTAGATTTTTTGTTTCTGTTTCTGTCTGACTAAACCCTTAACTCCAAAATTTTGTAAAAATATTCCTTCGTAATTCATTTTTCAATAGATATATTTTTATTATAACATTTAAGTCAGCATTCGCCTTCTTTTTGAGCAATAACTTCTTACCAACTAAGGTTCTTACGGTTTTTACTTTGTATACCAGTAATTATCATTAAGGTAATAGGTATTAGAGACGGTTGATTCGAAATAGTAGTCACGGTATCTACCTACTGATGAGTAGGAAAACTCATCAGATTTGCTGAAGTGATAATCTGAATCAACTCGATGGCTAGAAATTATAACACTTCTTTTATATAAATACGTCATCTAATACTTCGTGCACTTTTTATAGCATAGGAGGGCAAACGAGCAGTTAAAGCCTTTTGGCGACTATCTACGCTCATACACATCCGCACAACCAGACATTATGCAGATGTGTTCTCCTCTTCCCTATCCCCCAATTGGCCACCGAAAACTCACAAACCAAACGAAATGCAACAGCATAGCTGTCACATCGGTGTTATGTGAGCGAGAGGGACCACCCCGGTCGTGCCGGCCCCATTCGACTGCAAAGCAGCATGGCACTACCTCTTTCAGCATTTGCTCGCATATTGCATCTACTCCAGATGGTACAGGCGATGATTGTTTTTCGTCTAAAAAATAAAATAATAAGTACTAAGCAATAAAAAAATAATAGACAAATAAATAACTAAATAGTAAAAAATCTTTAAAGCACTTCATCAAAAATTTCATCTTTTGTTTTTTTTTCTAACTGTAAAATATTGTATGAAAATAACGACGTATTTATTACACTTACTCAAAGAACAAGGACGGTTGTGTAAATCTGACAACCCTAACTCCGATGAACAACGTCGGTTATGTACATCCAACTGAATTTTATCCGTAAAATAATGACGAATTTTATCAAGCGCCTATTACTCTTACATAGAACAACGTCGCATAGTAGTATCCGTCACTAATAAAAATGAATTTATATTTAGATGGGAAATGTTAAAATCAATAATAATTATGTCTTTTGTTTTGAGATAAATACCGAAAATCCAAAAAACGAATATTACTATATATCCCAAGTACAACGACGGATGTAACACAACCGCCACTGTTCCTCGGGGATCCTACTAAAATAGTATATCTCATGAAAATTAAAGCTTATTTGAAGTAATTATGCAATTAATACTTGACAGATTTAATTTAATGATATTCTCCAGTTATATTAATTGATTCCTAATTGTAAAACCTAATAATTTTCTCTTCATCTGCACTGTTGTTATGTTGTTCACTGTTTTGTAATAAAGCTAATTGTTGTTTCTAGATCGAGGTGTTTTCATAGAAGTCGTCATTTTAAAATAATAATAAAAAATAGGGTATAGATACATCTTTGATCTAGGGATTTTTTTGGATAAAAATACAATATTTAACATTTAACATGATCAAAAAAAATTCTAAAGTAACATCGATTTTTAAAGCATTTTGAGTAGTATAAGACTTCGGGTAACTCAATTTTAATGAAACTTTTACGTTTAAATTGCTAAACGGAGATGACGTGGAAATGATTGGATAGATTTTTATTATGTCACTTCAAAAATTTTTGAAAAATAAATACGATAAAAATGGCTCTCGCGCATCGCACCACGTCGCGCCAGTACCCAGCCGGGCGTCATCGAAGTAGGACCTGTGCCGCTTTTGCTCGTGACAACATTGTTACCGCGCATTTCATATTATTACCTCTAAATAAATAAGACGACACAGTGTAAATAATATAGCTACTTAATACTTACTAACAATTGTTGTAATTAGTATGTAATACGGAACCTTTAATTAGTGTAAATAAATAGATACTTGAGTTTGTGTAGTACCTAGTTATTTAATTGAAATGGCGAATAAAAAAAGTAAAATAAGGAAAAATAATCTTAATACAGTTTTATCACAAACTAGCTGTTGCCCGCAGCTTCGCCCGCGTTAACTTAGGTATACAGCCGTATACGGATTGATGATAATTATTTATCTATGGACGGGCGTAGGACTTTATTTTATAATATGTAGTGATTAATACCGTATTTTTGTGAATGGCTTACATTACCGCTTTATAATTGGCAATTTTTTAAAGTATTAAAATGGATATAGGTAGTATGTTATATTTAACTAATTATTTAACTTTTTAACTAACAATAATAATTAATTACCCTAACTTTCGGAAGCGGGCCCGGCTTAGGTGTACAATAATGTAGTACATTATTTGATCTATCTGTTAGGGTTCATCCAGCGTTTGCAATGTAAGTGCAAAAAATGTGTTTATTTATGACATCACATCAGAAACTTCTAAAATTATCAGTGTTTATCTACTATAGTATGCATGTACCTACTACCTTCCTCTTAAATCATTATATCTATTTAAAAAAAACCGCATCAAAATCCGTTGTGTAGTTTTAAAGATGTAAGCATACATACAGTCAGACGCGGGAAGCGACTTTGCTTTATAGTTTATACTATGTAGTGATGTCTTCTGCCAGAAATTGTTAACACTTGAAGAATTCAAATTGTCCGACAATATAGAAAATGAGGAACCTTCATCACAAAATATTTCTGATTTGCAATCATTTCCTAGCCCCCTACCCACAGGGCAGTGTCGTGAGGACTATGGCCTTGACCCTCTTCTCAGAGGAGACCCGTGTCTAACATTAATCGATGATGTATGGGTCGATGAAAATGAACCTGGACCTAGCATACGACAACTAAATTTTGTTGAATTTTAAAACAATTTAAACAATTAATATAGTATAAAAGAATATGTTTGTCTAAAATTTTTTAATCTCCTACAAGCATTCTTAGAATCATTGATTTTTTTTATAGCTTAGGCCTTAGGGGGACAAACGACCATTCGGAGCCTTAGATGACTACCGACTCCCATAATAATAATAATATCTAAGGACGCTTTCTGCACCACGTCAATCTGGTCCCGTGGTAAGTTCTCGAAGAACTTGTGTTACGAGTACCAGACAATGGAAATATATTTAATATTTTATACTATACACATATTTAAGATTTTTAATTTATAATACACATATTTAATACACATCCATGAACCAGGAACACAGAAAACTTTGTGTTCCCTGGCAGGATTCGAACCCGCAACCTCCGGCTTGAACGCTAACGCGCTAACCATTGAGCCACAGAGGTCGTTCTCGTAAACATCCACACAAGAGATTATGCAGATGCATTACCCTCCTTTACCCCATCCCCTGCCATGGGACACCGGAAACTCACACACCGCAAGAAACGCGACATCATAGGTGTCACTTGACGCCATTATCATGTGAACCAGAGGTACCCCTACGGTCGTGCCGGCCCAATTCCGGTGCAAGCAGCATGGCACTACCTTTTAGACCTATGTAGCTAATTCACCCTTCCTAATCCTTACTAATATTATAAATGTGAAAGCATGGATGTTTATTACGCTTTCACGCGAAAACTACTTAACCGATCATCATGAAACTTTGTACACATATTCTTGGAGGTATTAGAAGTAACATAGGATACTTTTTATTAAAAAAAAACTAAAGAGGTGTCAAGAGACACCCGGATGGATCGAAGTTCCTTTCGATTAATTAGTGAAGAAATAAAACTATCTTATCCTGCGTAGACGAAGTCGCTGGCACCAGCTAGTATTTCTATAAATCCAAAACTAGATAACTATAACAATAACAAGATTTTGTTATGCATAATTATTAATTATCACATCTAAGAATAATTCGAGCATAGTCAATCTACTGCTTATTCGTATACTGTGGCATGCTTGCCGGCCGTGGTAGGTCACCGGAGTTCAAATAAAGACATCTCCCGCGCAACGCAAGTGCAAACCGATTCGGTGCGTTAAATACCTATAGTTTTGGGAGAAGGGGCCCTTAATCTATTTTAAGCCATAATTAACTAATCGACTATAAACTTAAAGATTTTTTTTTGTAAAAACCACCACTTATAATTTAAAAATTAAACTTACAAAGAAAAAAAATCAAAACAAACGTCTATTTCTATTCACCTTTCCGTATTGCACGAAGAAGTCCGAAGAACACAGCCGGCTATAACAATCCGTCTTGAGGAAACGGGTAGCGGGGGGCAGGGGTCAACGGCGTACAGCGACGATATGTATCACTCGTCATTTTACTACGCTCAAAAATCAAAACCGCCGTTGTTCCAACTGTGTATCTCGGTCATTTTCAGTAATTAATTGATATAATTTATACAAATAGAACAACATATTTCAAGTAATTTTACGTCATAAACGTAATTTCGTAAAAATGTCAAATCTGACTTTGTTCTATGACTGCGACGATATTGCTAATATTATAAACGCGAAAGTTTGTAAGAATGTATGGATGTATATTTGTCGCTCTTTCATGCAAGAACTACTTAATAGATTTTAATGAAACTTTACAATAACATAACTTATAAATCAGAATAACATATAGGCTATAATTTATCCTTGTACTCCCACGGGAATGGGAAGTACGCGGGTGAAACCACGGGACTGTCGGAAAAAAATAAGCCGTCTGTGAGCTTTCAACGAAAACGCTGCCTAAGCCCTTTTATATAACAAAATAATGTATGATGGAATTGTGTATCTTAAATAGGTCTACAGCAGAGTCCCCGATGGCATATTAAGTCTATCTCGTAAGGAGAACATACTATATCCATTTTAATACTTTAAAAAATGGGCAAGTATAAAGGGGTAATTGGAAAGCTATTTACACAAATACGGTATTAACTCTTATCATTTTAAATACGTTAGTTGGCTTAAGAATTTCATCAAAATTATATTTTCCCTTTACACCATGCAAATTAAATCAATACCTTAGAAGATATAGCAAAATCAAAATAATGCGTCGCCGTGATTCGACAGGGCCGCGCGGGCGCCCCATGCCCGCGTCGTCCCGCGTACGCGTTTTCGAAAGTTTAGGTAGTATTGTATGTATCCTAAATATGACTACAGAAAAGTCCGCGATGGCATATTGTGCTATTAAGCCTTTCCCGATAAACGGCATTTTGAATTCTGTTTTATTTAGAAACTAAGCCGATTTAAGGTTTGACAAAAATATATACTCCATCATCATAATATTTCGGTTGTTCGATACACGATTACTTATATTTTGCTGCATTAAAAAAAATTGCAAAGATAGGTCAAAATTGAGATGAAAAACCAATTTTATTTGAGTAATATCAGATTCTGTAAAATAAAACTTATACCATAATAAACCTTGTAGAAAATGTGATTAAAAACGGTCGTCATAAATTATTTTTTTATAAATCCCTCCCTTCAATTAAATAAATGTGTTTTCACTCGCTGCCAAAGCGCTCGACGAGGTTTCACTTACTGATACTAAATTCAGTTCACGGACATCCCCGCCTTAATATGTTAAAGATAACATACTATCTATATCCATTTTTAATACTTAATGACATTTTTCAGAAATGCAGGCCTAAATATTATCAATTTTTGCTTAAATAAGTCTAATGCCTATAAAATCTTGCATTTTATAATGCAATTTAAATTTCGTTCCAAAACGCTAACACATATGTTGTTAAACATCGTAAAAGTGATAAAATGATTCTAGTTGTCGTTAATAAAAAATGGCTTTTAAGTTTTATAAGTGTTGTACGGTGCCTATGTGTGTGTACACCGTCAAAACGCCTGAAAATTAGTTTTTAAAATATGTACTGCGTACGGAAAATGGTGTATAAAAGTACGTCAATATTCTTCCGCTTCCGCTAAATAGGAACGGGTGACGTCATTTCCGTTTATTATCACGTGACCTATTTTAAATTTTGTTACATTTTATTTATAAAATATTAATTTAATCAAATAAAAATAAGGAAAAGGATTGTATTTTTTCAGAATTCTATCATATAAACTACCAATTAACATCAAAATTATATTTTTATATGAATACTGTCAACATCCCTATTATAAAAATAAAAAACTGCCAATTATAAAGCTGTAAAAGCTATTTAGTATTTACACAAATACGGTATGAATCCTAATCATCATTACATAATATCTAACAAAGTCCTGCCTTATTTCTTTTAAACTGCAGTGCATCAGGAATGTTTGCCGAAGCCAATACTGATGGTTTCAATGCCATCCTACGAAAAAGGATTGCGTCCATGATGCCCCAGGTTGGGGTGATGGGCGGCTGATATATGCTCAAGTGTGCAATGTTGAGCGAGATATGTCTGGCCGCCAAGTGTCATTTCAACGTCCTCGTCGTTCACCCTGGAAATATCCGGATCTGCAAACAGGCATTGCACACCACCAACTACCCTGGGATCCGGGTAGCTAAACGAAATGACGCTATCTCGCCAGTGCACTCCAACACGGCGGGAGAATCCCTATACCCACTTCCTTTCCTCTCCCCCAATCCAAGGTGTAAGACGGACCGTGCCGAGGGATGCGTGGCCAAGGGGATGCTTGGTCTCGAACGGTGTCTCTCCAATGAGATGGCAATCTTGAAGTAGTAAGCGGCCTTACCCGAGCAAGCGGGGCTCTGCTCGGGCTGACCTTTTAGTTCCCCTGCTACTCGTGGGAAAAGATGGAGGAAAAGTCTACAAAAACCAATAAAAACCCAACCCCAGAACGCGTTGAAAGCGAGTCGCTTGCGAACGCTTTCAGCGCGTCACTTAAGTTTTCGGAGGAGGCACTGCTGGAGTCGCCTACCCCGTCCCCTAAAAAGGATGAGGCCCAAGGTTCCGGTAGTGCAGGTAGTGATAAATACCCTAACACTTGGCAGATGAGCCGTAGTAAGTGGAAGCGGGAGAAGCGTAAGCTGAAAAGGAAGATTCAGGAGGCCAGTTCGGCTCTCGCGTCGCAGGGCTCTCTGGCGAAAGCCTCGACGAGCGCTGGGGCGGGGGAGCCGAGGAGGCCTCCGAAAGTCAAAAGACAGGGGACGGACCCTGAAGAGGGCCCGTCGCAGCAGCGCCCGGCCAAGCGACAAAACCGAGGTGAGGCTCTGGCTGAGGGACCGCGCTGCTCTGCAAAGGAGCAGAGCGATCTCGCGGTCATTGTACACCGGGAGGATGGCGCTAGGGTGGACGAGGCTGCGGCAGACCTCATCAGGGACAAGCTGGCGGATCTTATATTCGCCAAGATGGAGGACCCCCAGGAGGACATGGGGAGATCCACTGCTTTTGCGACGTCGGGACTGGTGTCAGAAGGTTTCTTCCTTGTGACACCGCTCACGATGGAGGCGAGGGAGTGGATCTTGACATGCGACTTTGGTGTGTATAACGGGACCCCACTAAAGGTTAAGCCACTGAACCGGAGCAGAGTAGCAGTATGGCTGCCTGGTCAAGTGGATCCAAGAGCGCCGAAGTTTCTGCAGGGGCAGAACGCCTACAAAACCGAATTGAGGATGTCGGAGTGGACCCTTATCTCTAGGGAGAAACTCCTCGCTGGGGAGAGACTGGTGATGGGGGTCCCCAACGACATCTTCAAGGAGGACATAGGACATGTCTGGCTTAACTACCAGGCCACCCAGGTTCAGGCCCGATTGCTGCGTACGAGCAAGCAGCAGGCGAAACCTGATGTGGCCGATGCCGGACATGTTAGCGGGTCCAATTTGACGGACCAGACGTCCCAAACGGAGTGCGCTGGAACACACACTGGGCACTCTGTAAAAGACAGCGGCACACAGACAGACCCACAGAACTCCACAGAGGAGTCGCTGGGGGGTAAGGGCATAGATTGCGGTGGTGTCTGTTCGGGAGAAAATAGATGCTCCCAACAGCTCCTGCGATCAGCCCTGCCCAACAGCGGCCCAAGCACATCAACAGACACAGACCTGGGACCTGTGCAGACCGCCCCGCTGAAGACACCTGAAGCTCACCATAGTGTGACTGAGTGTGATCGAAAGCGGGGCCCGAAGCATTAGGTCCCGGGCGGCACACACACATTACACACAATGACTCTTCACAGTGACACTACACACGCACACACACATACAAACACAACACAAAATAAAATAAAGATACTTCAGTTAAATTTGCACCATTGTCGCGAAGCCATGACAGAGCTTTGCAGATTTGTGGTAGCAAATAACATAGACATCGCCCTGCTACAAGAGCCATATGTTATTAATGGCCGCGTTGTTGGCATTGGCTGTCTGGGTGGTGAAACTATCTACCATCGTGTTGGTGAGTCCGACCCCAGAACATGCATCTATGTTAGCAACAGAGCTAGGGCGTTAGGACTAATGGAAGTTGAATGTTACAGAGATCTCACGGCTGTACTAGGCACACTATGTATGGCAGATGGGAATATAAAGAAAATGGTCTTCATGTCGGTCTACATCCCGAGTGAGACGGACTACGAACCACCAGGACAACTCATTGAAGAGATAATGTCGAAATATGTATTGTGTCGAAATATGTGTATGGGTATCCCGATTGTTGCGAGCTGTGATGCCAACTCCCACCACAAGGTGTGGGGCAGCACGGATTGCAACAAGAAGGGAGATTTATTACTTGAATATATTCTTAGCACGGACCTGGAATAATGAATGTAGGCAACACACCCACGTTTGTAACTAGAACAAGGAAAGAGGTTCTTGATATAACATTAATGTCAAGCGATGCCTCCCATCTGTTGAAAGATTGGAAGGTTGACACCTCTTATGCCTTCTCAGATCACCGCAGAATAACATTCCACCTGAACTGCCAGCTGGAAGTAGTAAAATTTTGAAATAATAGGAAAACAAACTGGGAAACGTTCGATCTAGCGCTGAGTGAGTGGATGGAGAGGTAAAAGAGAATTAAGAGGAAAGGAATAAATAGAACAAGAAGCCTGTAGGCTTGAGAAAGCTCTTAACGATGCCTACCTCAAAGCCTGCCCACAGAAAGAGATAAGACCGGGGAAGGGACAACCCTGGTGGAACAAATCCCTGAACAAAGCAAGGAAAAGGACCAGAAGGTCACTTAGAGTCGCCTTGAACAGGGACGACGACGAAAGCTGGAGAAAATACAGAGAAGAAAGGAACAATTTTAAGTACCAGAGCCGCAAAGAAAGCAGAAACGGGTGGAGTTCATACTGCGAAAGCGTTACTAAACAGCCAGAAGCGGCCAGGCTGGTAAAAACGCTAGCAAAGGACAAAACCTGCAAACTAGGAAGTCTAAGAAAAGGTGAAACCCTAGTAGTGGAACCCAAAGAAATACTTGCAGAAATGATGGCCATACTCTTCCCGGATAGCACAAGCTATTCAGAAGAAGATATGGTTGTCACATCCGGCGATAATCTAGCAGAAGCGAAAGCAGAAGCGGAACTGATTATCACCGAAGAAGCATTAACATGGAGCATTTTATCATTCCTACCGTATAAAGCGGCGGGACCCGACGGCGTCTTTCCCAAGATGCTACAAGTTGCCCTTAGGTACATCAAAGATGACCTCCTCACCATATACCGGGGCAGTTTAGCAACAAACTACATCCCTAGTAGCTGGAGAAGGGTCAAAGCCGTCTTCATACCTAAACCAGGGAAGGTCACATATCACGAGGCGAAATCCTTCAGATGTATAAGCCTTTCTTCGTTTGTATTGAAGACACTCGAGAAGATATTAGATAGACACATGAGAGCAGGGATACAAAAGAGTTCAATGCCGCTACACGCCAACCAACATGCCTACATGGAAGGAAAATCCATCGACACGGCATTACACAATGCGGTAATAAGAATTGAAAGAGCTATAGAGAACAAAGAATATGCCCTTGGCTGCTTCTTTGATGTAGAGGGAGCCTTTGACAAGGCCACCCCTCAATCCATCGTGGAAGCACTTGACAGAGAGGGGATATCTGGACAGATAAAGGGATGGATAACAAATATGTTAAAACATCGCTCGATACAAGCTGACTTAGCGGGAACAACATGCACCATTCGAGCAAGAAGAGGATTTCCGCAAGGAGGATGCCTGTCTCCGCTCCTATGGTGCATTCTCATAGACGAATTAGTATCAAAGATTAACGCCATGCACATTTCCATACAGGCGTACTCAGACGATGGTCTAATTCTGGTCACAGGTAAAGTACTGAGCGTGACCAGAGACATCATGAAGCGAGGAATCGACACAGCGCTACGATGGTGCAGGGATAAAGGGCTAAACCTGAACCCAGCAAAAACCAAGCTAGTGTTATTCACAAACAAGAGAAAGATTGACAACATGATTCCATTGAGAATCGATAACGAAAATCTAGAGGTAGTCAATGAAATAAAATATCTGGGGGTAATCCTAGATAGGAATCTGAACTACAAAGCCCACGTTAAAGAGATCTGCACAAAATTAAAATGTGCCCTTGTGCAATGCAGGAGAGCGGTAGGAAGAACCTGGGGCATGAAACCAAATGTGGTTCATTGGATCTACAAGGCCATAGTACTACCAAGAATTCTACATGGAGCCTTAGTGTGGTGGCACAATTGGGAACGAACAGGAAAGAACTTACAAAAGTACAGAGATTAGCCAGCATCATGATATCGAGTGCCATGAAAACAACACCAACGGCGGCTCTAGAGATGATACTCGGCCTCAACCCAGTTGATCTCACGATCAAGAAGAAAGCAACTGAACAATGGTTCAAGCTCAAGAGCAACAAACTATGGAAGGGAGGGCACTATGACAAAGGTCATGCCGAGATAGCAAAACAGTACGAAGAAAATCTATCCATGATTATATCAAACAATGATTTGATAAAGAAGGAGAGAATCTTCGACAAGAAATACAGGATAAGCATAGGCTCGAGAGATAACTGGAACATTGACATCGACCACCCAAAAACAACGATGGTCGGCTACACAGATGGATCCAGGAAGGAATCGACAAAGCTGTCAGGGGCTGGCGTATATATCAGCCATCCAACTGAAATGAAAGCATCGTTCAATCTAGGCAGATTCTCCAGCGTATTCCAAGCGGAGATATTCGCAATACGAGAATGTGCCAACATGATTAAACAAAACATCATTAGCGCACATAGGATTGAGAAGGCAGTCATATACAGTGACAGTCAAGCGGCACTGAAGTCCCTCAGTAAGAGGGAGACTACCTCAGCACTGGTCAAAGAATGCAAAAACACCCTGCAAGATCTAGCAGACCAGACTGAGTTAGAAATTGCCTGGGTACCCGGACATGAGGGAAATGCGGGCAATGAAGAAGCAGATAGATTGGCGAGAGAAGGTGCCGATGAGACGTTCATAGGCCCTGAGCCGAGACTGCCAATAGCACACAGGATAACAAAAAATGTTATAACCTTGAGAATAAACAAAGAAACGAACCAAAGATGGAATGACATGAAGAGCTGCAGACAGTCGAAATTCTTCATCTCGACGCTTGACAGCAAGAAGACTAAAGAGTTGCTTAAACTAAATAGGAACAACATCAGAACAGTTGTAGGAATATTGACGGGACACTGCCCACTCAACAGACACCTGTCAATAATGAAGCTAACAGAGGACCCTCTATGCCCTAAGTGCAAAGAGAAAGAAGAAACCAGTCTGCACTTCATAACGGAATGCCCTGCATTTGCATACGCAAGATGGGAGCTGTTTGGAGCGGACGAGC
The DNA here is from genome assembly GCA_963853865.1 of Helleia helle. Taxonomy (NCBI): domain Eukaryota; kingdom Metazoa; phylum Arthropoda; class Insecta; order Lepidoptera; family Lycaenidae; genus Helleia; species Helleia helle. The sequence goes on along the minus strand of OY971416.1, from coordinate 17,948,761 downwards.
TGAAGAAGGAAGATTTAGCATATCTAACTATAAGTCAGCTAACTAGTTTTTGTAGAGCAACACGTAGGTTTGAGGGGGTGACACCAGAGGGGCAATTGGTAACCCGTCCCCGCATCTAATCCCAGAGGCGAGCCTGGGGAATTGGGTGAAATGGTCCCGCTGATGAGGACTGATCGCCCGTCTGGCCTCGCTGGTGTCCCCACCCTTAAATAATAATAATAATGATGATGCGCCAGGTACGTGGATGCGTCAATGACATTCGGAGGGTCATTAGTGATAAGCCTTGCTGTCCCATTATGGCGCATTGGATGCATGTGCATGTAGCCGGTGCGTCAGATGGGGCAACAAATATATGAATTAAAACAGTATCATTATTACTAACATAGTTTAAGTAGTGTGTATTACTAACGTAAATTCCAGGATCTTTGGTCTGAATTAAAGTATTTTTATTTTATTTATTTATTTAAAGATATTAAAGCAAAAAAGTAAAATAATGAGATGATCATTATTTTCGTCAGTCCGGATACGTTCGTAGTAGGCTATACTCGCAATCCGCATGAAACTTTGCAAACAAATCCGCGTGACGTCACCAAGTACAGCTAACAAAAACAATAAGTTTTATAATTTAAATAACAATTATTGAATTAATGTTGTCCTGGAAATAGGGTTAAGTATTTATGATGATTGTGGAGATAGCTTCAAAATAAAACCAAATAATTATTTGAATAATTTCCAATTTTTTTTTTATTTTTTTTTATCGCAGGGAAATGCTTTTTACGCATGTAGCCAGGATCTCGGGTAGATCCTGACCCTATGTGGGAATCGCACCTAGGAGTGCCCTACCCGTAAACTAAAACCACTGCGAGCGCCTTCAGCCGCTTTAATTTGAGGGTCCCGGATAGGCATTCAACAGGATCACCTCAGCGACAGGCTGGCCCCGGCGAAGGCCAGACTACTCCTCTTAAGGGGGGCTGCCCGGCTGCTTGGGCAGTCCCCGCGACGTCGTGTCATACTGGGCCCAGGTTCCCATCCTGAACCCGACACGAGCACAGGGGCGTTACTGGAGGCGCATTAAGTAGCGCCTCCTGCGCACCCCCGTTCGTCGCCCACGGGGGGAGGCCTCGTCGGCGGCCTCCTCTCTCGCCCGCTCGTCGGCCTCCTTCTGGGACATTACTGCCTCGCAGAAGGAAACCATCGCCGTCCAGGACTCGTCGTCACCGAGCATCGCGATGATGACACTCGGCAGAGACAAGTCCCCTCCCATTACCAATGTCAGATCATGACGCAGCGCCGCCCATCTCGGGCACACCTCAGAATAATTTCCAACTAGTCCATTGAAAAGTTAGGGGTTGAAAGTTTTTGCGCTGTATATCGGAAACTAGCAACCCTACATAAAAAATTGTAGGACATTGTTTATAGCAATTTTTTTTTGTTTACAACTTTTTTTCTATTACTTTTTATCGTAAAAGGGAAAATAAAAAAATATGAGCATAAATAGCAAATTTTCTTTTGGGCTTTATATCATCATTTTACAATAAAATGACATTAGAGCAATCTTATAGACGAGGGTCAAACTTGACAACAACTTTAACAAATAACAACGGCTACTCCCCGACCAGTACTAACGGTACTGAGTGTTCGTGTTTGGTTACGTCATCAAAATGGCGGCCAGGCGCATTAGAAATTTGCGGGGATTATAATCATCATCAATTCGAATACGCTATAAATTAAGTTAACGCTGGAAAAGCTGGGGGATACAGCTAGTAAATTATTTACTAGAATTTATAATTTAAATATTATAAATTCAAGTAATAAATAAAGTTAGAGGTCCCGCAGAGGGCGAAATTCGACCTCTATTTTTTAAATATCACTAGGTATATCTATTTTCGTTATATTTCATTAATAATTAACTAAATGTCTTTGCCTGTTTTTGTATAAAAAAAGTGTCTATTACGAGTTTGATATTTCTATGAACAAGTTTTTTCTATGAACAACTATAATTCGTATTAATTATATTTTATCTCATTCAAAGTATTTGTTATAAATACTGGTGGTATATAAATACTAATTTTAAAGCCTACAGATATTTATTTCTGATAATATGAAATTACTACTATTAAAGAAGAGCGGAGATTGGAAAATTGGATTATGGAATAAAGATTTATTTATTTATCTTTTCATCCAAATTGGTTTAAGATATATTTATAGAAGTTACTAATAATAATGATTTCGATAGCGTATGTTCTCTTGATATCAAATTATAAATGAATTGACTCTGTGTTTACCAAATTTTCTCGAAATCTCATTAGCGGTTTAGCATGAAAAGGAAGAGACTAACCCCCAAATACTCAAACGAATCTCAAATTTAAGAGGTAGGTAGGTACTTAAACTCATGCTACGTGTCAGATTCAAAGAAAAAAGAGGAACAACACGAGTTTAAGTACGTCTTAAATTTGGGGGTAAGCTTAATAGGCTCGGCCAAACTACGTTTATTCTTATTTTTATTACCATTCGTTTTTAATATTGTATAAACGTTTTACTACGACCAACGTGCTACTCTACTGACACCTACACTGGGAGGAGCCGACTGGAGTCCGAACATAATAATTTTCTTTACTTTTTCCCTATCTTTACGTAAACAGTAAACACGAAATTATAAACTAATAAAGAAACAGAAATTAAAAAATATTTACAAGAGGAAAGGTAAGGGGAGGCAAAATATGGGACGTCACACTGGAGAGGGGGTCTCACAATTGTGAAAAACTGTGACAAGGACGGGGGAGGGGTGTCATGAAATTTGTGTGACGTAATTTATGGATGGTCCTTAAGAAAGGCGTCTCACCTGTACATAGACGGGCGCGTGGAACACGTCGGCGAATATCTGCAGCAGCTCCTTGTTGACGGACGCGCCGCCCGTCGCCACTACGCGCGACTGTTTGTCTGTGTGACACGTTCATTATAGTTACCATTACTACGATACAACACCAGTAGTCATAGTAAATATGTGGGTGAACGCGTGTATGCATGCACCCCTTTTCCATGCTGCCATATGCCAATACTTTCATGCATTCTTATGCAATATGTGGTGTGTAGCACTACAGTAAAAACAGACACAATCGAGGTATTCTTTAGATGTTAATATAAAATAAGATGTAAAATATTTTTTGTGCAATTTTAGTATTTTTATCAGTTTATCTGTCTGACATATTTGAGATCAGAATGGTCCAATCTATCCTAATATTATAAAGCTGAAGAGTTTGTTTGTTTGAACGCGCTAATCTCAGGAACTACTGGTCCGATTTGAAAAATTATTTCAGTGTTAGATAGCCCATTTATCGAGGAAGGCTATAGGCTATATAACATCACGTAACTGTGACTAATAGGAGTTGAGTAACGCGGGCGAAGCTGCAGGTGACAGCTAGTAGGTATATAAATTTGTACGGATTAACTAAATCATTAATTGTAATATAAGCGGTAAAGCTTAGGATTTAATGGATTTGAAATATTGACTATTATGTGTATAAGTTAATTGGCATATTATTGATACAAATGATAATGTAACTCATAAGTTTGTCTGACAGACCACATTCTTATAGACGCCTCTGTCCAATGACGATAAAGTCGGAATAAATAAAATACATATCATGCAGATACCTAGGTAACACTGAAAATGTTTAGAAAATGAAAATGGTTTAATGTAGAAAGTTGCCAATACTTTTATTGTTTTTCGAAGTAATCTCCGTTTCTTTCTACACATCGTCGCATTCGATGGAACCACTGAGAAAAGCAGTGGGCCCATTCTTCCTTAGGAGTCTCTTCTATGGCATTTTCGTACGCTTTCACCGCATCTTCAGAGCTCGTAAAGCGGATACCTCGAATTTTATCTTTAGTTCTTGGGAAAGTCGCAGGGCGCCAGGTCAGGACTGTAAGGCGGATGACTCATTATCTCGACACCTGCCATAGTCAAATATTCAACAGTCCGTTTTGCGGAGTGCGCTGAAGCATTGTCGTGGTGAAGGAGGATCCTGCTTCGAGGGCGCTGCTGTCGAATTTTTTCCAAGACAACAGACAAACAGCGATTGACATAAGAGTCTGCAGTAACTGTCCTTCCATCTTCTAGCACAACTGTCGCGAACTGACCTTTCCGACCAAAGAATGAGGCAATCATCTTTTTCCTTGACTTCTTCCTTCCTTTACCTTAGTTGGCCGATCCTCGAAAGGAAACACCCACTGAGCTGATTGTCTTTTGTTTTCGGGTTCGTAGCAATATATCCAGCTTTCATCACCTGTGATGATGTCAAATACAGCATTTGAGTTACCACCGTTGAACTTATCTAACATTTGGCGACACCAGTCCATGCGGAGGCGTTTCTGGTCGTCGGTTAAAGTATGGGGAATCCATCTGGTACAAAGCTTCCTGACGCCTAAATGTTCGTGTAATATTTTTTGAACTTGACTCATACCAATGCCTAGGCTTACCCGTATCTGCTGATAGGTCACTCTCTTATCTTCCTCTATCATGCGTCGCACAGCACTGATGTTATCTTCAGTATTCGCTGTTAAAGGACGTCCCTCACGCGGATCATCACTGAGATTGCTACGTCCACGCTTAAACTCGTTAAACCAATTGTAAATAGTGGCACGAGATGGGGCTTCATTAAAAAATGCTAATCGCAGCCTATCATAGGTTTGTTGTTGAGTAAGCCCACAACGAAATTCATAATAAATCATTGACCGAAAATTTTCTCGCGTTATGTTCATTTTCACGTGTAACAAGAGTTTTAGATTTGCCGCCAATTCACAAAAACAAATGACAAATGAATGCAATATACTACATTAGGTTACCAAAGAGTTCTAAAATTGAAATTCAAAAAAAGTTTTCATTTTCAATGTTTCTAACTGGCCAGTTCTAAACATTTTCAGTGTTACCCACGTATCAGACATTTTGTGTTGGGTTTTTTTATCCTTTTATAATATGATGTAAGCAAAATGTATAACATACTCAGTTTCAGATTCATGTCCTCAGCGTGAGCTCGTCTTGCGAGCGCCTGTCCCTCTAGTAGCGCCCTGGCTTCCACCTGGGGAGCCGGATGAACTGGTTTCCCTCGGACGTCCTCGATCCACCGACCGGCACCAGCGCGGGGTAGGATCTCGGGGGTGTCCAAGTAGATACCTTCAAAATGTTACACATTGCATGTCTTGGGATAAACTAAACTATAGTATGACTAAAAATGTATTTTGTTTACGCGCAAAAGAAATACGCCAATTTTGAGTAAGTACCTATAATATGTTGTGCTGATGTTCTACTTTTTGATTTAAAGATAACTGGAGGATAGAAACGAAAATGTGTATCCATTTATATGGATTGGACCAATGAGGTAAATAGATTAAACAAAAAGACAGCCACACCTCAAAACACAGCTTACATAAGTGTGATATTTAAGAAAAATAATAAATAGGATAGAATCTTGTTACTATGAGATAGGAGGTTTAATTTAAAATACAAAAAACAAACTTTTGTCATTATTTATTATTATTATTAACACAGCACGTTGCGACCAACCGGGTCGAATAAAGCGGAGTGGCTTTAAAACTTTAAAAATATCCTGTGACTAAACTATTGATTCTATTGATGTAAGTTTTGGTGTGTAGCCTGAAAATGGTACATAGTATATGTGGTTTAATTTAATGCCTCTCGCTTTTATCAACCTTGTATAAGTGTGATATAAATAAATAAATAAACAGTTTCAGTTTCAAGAATAATGCTTTTTTTGACAAGGCAAGAGTAGAGCACTCTCAACGCTTCGTTTATGAGGCGTACAATTAATACATTTCATAAATCAACACTTCATTTTACTTATAGGTATTGTAACAACAGAAAAAAAACAATGTTATGTACTTACCCATATACCCCATATTCCCTCGTACAGTAGACCGGAGCAATTCGTTGAAAGCCTCCCAGCTAGCTCCAGCTAGTCTGTCGCGGTGGGCTTGTCTGGTCAGAGATCCGTTCGCAAAGCACAACAGAGCCATATACGGCACGGCCTTCGTGGGACCAACCAGGACGTGAGCCGCTAGCGGAGCGCTGGGCTGACCGAGCCCGAGCACGAGCGTGTCACTAGTGCCCAGACTGAGTCCTACCCAACCTTCTTCTAACCGTAGTCCTGCAAAATGATAAAAGTTGATGTCTGATGCTTTGCCCACGTATAGATTAAAAGCAGAGTAAATATCTAGTTTAAGGACGGTTTATGAAGAACGCAAAATTCTATAAACTCATTTACGAGAAAATGAGACATTATTAGTAAATATAAAAAAAACACAACTACTTTCACAATTGTACCTTGAAAATGCTGTTCCATTGGAGCACCTATATAAAATCCTACAGACAGTGAGAAATCACGCGTATCAGTGTTCCGTGGTCATAACACTGTATGTGAAAGTGGTACACAGAACGCGTCCTTTATACTAAAAAAAATCTATCAACAACCACCGGTTTCAAAGCGAGCCCACTGAGAAGAACCGGTGAAACAAGCTCATTGGAACAATTTCTTTCAATTATTAAAAAAAAAAAAAAAAAAATGTTATCCTGAAATGAATAAAGGAGGAACGCCCCATTCCCAAAGTGTATTTTCCATAAAATATTTTCCTTCATGTTATAAAGTTTACCAAACATACACTTGAAAAATTGTGAAAGTATTTAAAATTTCCAAATTGATACGTCAGTCATATAAACGCGCGTATTTTATGTATAATGGTTGATTTGAATAAAAACATGAAAGCAAATACATACACCGGCATATTTAGCGGAACATAAAATAAAGGTTTGATATCAGTATCATATAAGGTTGCTGACTGGTTTATACGTCATTTAATTTAAAAAGAAATATTTTCAAATTAAGAAAACAACTGAGGAAATGGCGGGAAGAATCGGGACGCGCGGTTGTGTTTTTTTGGTTTCCCGTTAATTCATTGTTATTTTATGTTTTGTCCATTCAGAGTGGTTTTCTATAGTAAGCCGAATCCGCGCTCATTGGGGTTTCCCGCCATTTCTCCGTATTACAGACCGAATATTGTATTTTGTATGGCTTATGGCCTGGTAGCTAATGCCTTTAAATAAAAATAATAATAAATAATAGAAAACAACTGAACATCACACTTTATGCAATTGTTTTAATTTTATTCAAATACACCTTATCTGGAGCGAGAGGAATGGCGGGAAGCATCGGGTCGCGCGGTTGTGTTTTTTTGGTTTCCCGTTAATTAATAGTTATTTTGTGTTTTGTCCATTCAGAGTGGTTTTCTATAGTGTTTGTTTTAAAAACTTGATCTTTATATATTGTGATTGGTTGGCGAATCTTATGGAGTACCGTTCTGGAGTGGTTTTCTTAGTAGGGCTGTTCTGGCGGTTTTCTATAATGTTTGTTTTAAAAACTTAATCTGTGTAATATATAATGTGATTGTTTGGCGAATATTGTGGTGGACTGCCTTGTTTGGATGGAATGGGGAATGATAGCTGATTGATGGGGGCTAGAGGGGCGAAGCCGCGCTCCTTGGGGTTTCCCACCATTTCTCCGTATTACAGACCGAATATTGTATTTTGTATGGCTAATAGCCTAGTAGCTAATGCCTTTAAATGAAAATAATAAATAAAAAATTATCTGGAGCGAACTTAGAGTATTTCTTCCTTCTGAGTTTGATTTAAAATTTCATTGAAATACTGTTTTTTGTTAGTTTTTTTTAAATCGCGTATCTGTTTGGAGTTGAGGACAGAATTATGCCTGACTTAGTCCCAACGGAGATTGCCAGGGGACTCGAAATGCGAAGAAATGGTCAAACCTACAGAGTGATATCCGGTTCAGGGAGACCGGTACTTATGTGAGAAGAGCATTACAAGGCAGAAAAAGACGCACTTCGAGTAGGGATCAAGGCTCCAAGGCTCGAGGTAAATCATCGTAGAAACCGGTTAACTTTTGCTTAGGAACATCGACTTTGGAACGCGGACCAATGGAGTAAGGTATTGTTTAGTGATGAGTTCAGAATTCTCTTAAATCAAATTGACGGCAGGCAAATAATATACAGACGCAAAGGAGAACGATACATTCAGACAATTTTTGAAACTACAGTTGCATACGGTGGTGGATCAATAATGGTTTGGGCGGGCATTTGTTTGGGAGCTCGCACAGACTTGGTAGTGATTGACAGAGGGAGTTTGACTGCAGACCGCTATATCAGAGAAGTTTTAGAAGAAAATGTCGTACCGTTTGCCCCATATATCGATGACGATTTTGTTTTTATGCAGGATAATGCTCGGCCGCATACCGCTCGGGTAACTCAAGCTTATCTTAATGATATGAATATCACTGTTATTGAGTGGCCGGCGAGATCACCGGATATGAACCCAATAGGACACGTTTGGGACTTGCTGAAAAGAAAATTTAAGTCCAGAATTCCAACTCCTGCCAACGTGGGTGAACTGCGAATCGCCGTAGTTGAGGAATGGCGGAGACTATCCCAGGGACCATCGTTAACATCATTCTCAGTATGCCTAGATGGGTAGAAACTTTAATAAGAGCACGTGGAAGAAATACGCGATATTAATCACCATTTTTCTAATTTAATTAATTGTTATTTTAATATTAATTTTCACTTTTTTCCCGGTTACATGAAAAGTTCAAAAATGTATAATTTTTCACAAATAGCCTTTACTCGCAAAATCTGTTCTTAATGTGATCTCATTCTAAGTAAAACAAATGAAACTTTAAATAACAAAAGAAGTAAGTAGATTTTAAAATAAAACTGTCGGCGACGAGATTCCGAGTCTAACCAGTATGTAGAAACGTAGTACATTCATATCAGACCGACCCCATATGGGTTGCGAGCCGACTATCGGCGACGTAGTTTCAAGTTAGGAAAGTTAAGAAAGTTGTCACGAATATCGGACTCGCCCCATACCGGTTGTGGGCCGACCGAACCGATGACATACCTTATGAAAATTTGAAATGTTAATTTTAGTATGTTTTTAGGAAAATATGATGTAAATATAAGGTAAAATGGATATAATTAAGCAAGTAGGATAATAATCAGGATGGTAAACTCGAAAATATAAGCAGAAATAGTTAGAAGTATTTACCTCTCGCTCGTAATCTGTAGGAGTAAGAGAGATGCAATGATGTTATTCTAACAAGATTAATTTTGATTAGTTTTTGATATTTTTATGCTAATTAAGTTAATATAAAGTGAATATTTAGGTTTATCTATGTAAATATGATGTAGAACACAATAAGTCAAGTATATTGGTATGATAGTTCTATAGGAAATTGAGTCTAATAAGAAAGTGATTAATTAGAATAATTAGATTACTTTCCAATACTTATTAATTGTATCAAAAGATATATTTTAGCAGGTTTTAACATTTTTTACATAGATTCATAAGGATATAAGTAGTTTGATAGGGTTTTTGTACAGAAAACTACTTTGTTTTTACATGTTCACGAAAAATCAAAAGTTTAGTAATTATTTTGAAATGAAAGTTATATTAAAAGAAAGGTCTCAACTAATAGTTTATAATGATAAAAGAAACATAATGATACGATTTATAGTTTTAAAAATATTAACGAAATTGTGTGATGCATCTGTAAAATTGTCGAGATTTTGTCATGTTTGTCTAATATCTTTTTATTGTTTAAAGAAATGTTTGAGATTTATGTTTTATTATGTAAATGATATCGTGACAATTCTAAAAATGTATATTATGTAAGGATTATTTGAAATACAATAATAAATAAAGGCGAAATAGGTCTCGGCTCAAAGTGAAAATGACGCGCGAATCGAGCGCAACTCGAACCGCGACGCGTCCTTGGGACGCGGGAGTATAAATACCGGGCCCGCCGTGGCAGTCAGTCGCGATCGGTCGTCCGAAGAGAACAGCCGAATAAGAAGAGGCGAATAAAAGGAAGAGCGAGTATAAGGAAAAACAGTTGTTTTAATTATTGACTCCCAAGATCCCCGACTCTGTTTCAATTCACGCCTCTCCCGAGGTCCTCACGATCGTAGTGCCAAAATACGCATTCATGGGTGCGTGGTGGCGTACGTTACCGGCGAACGTAAGGAAAGACGTACGTCAAAATATAGTGGGAGATTGTCCCAGGCGAAGCGGCGAGCTACAGTACAACCGACATACAGAGGAACTGCCCAAGCCCGACCGCCTGTAGATGGGCGCGCCGCAAACAAAAACCATTTTTTTTTAATTATGGACCTTTTTTTTGTGTTCCGCGAAATATGCCGGTGTGTTTATTTTTCGTATACAAATTTACATTAAGATATCATAACATATCATAAGAGATTCAATTCATAAAGACATTTTATCTATACAAACACCTTATCTTATCAAACACAGTTATCCCTCTTGAGATTTGCTGCAAATTACATTATAAAATGTTTATGGGACGACAAGTGACGTTTTATAGATTAGATATAAGAGTCAATGAAGTCACAAATAAAATTATTTACACAAATGCCGTGATAGTCAAAGCGACCGAGTAAAAGAGGAGTAGGATGTTTTTAAATGACCAAGTAAAAGAGGAGTAGGATGTTTTTAAATGACCAAGTAAAAGAGGAGTAGGATGTTTTTAAATGACCAAGTAAAAGAGGAGTAGGATGTTTTTAAATGACCAAGTAAAAGAAGAGTAGGATGTTTTTAAATATGTTACTTCTATAGAAAAAAATAACTTTGCATTTAATGGTTTATTAATATACTACTTAGATTACTTAGATTTACAGCCGTACTCCGCGTATGGTTGATGATGATTATTTTTATAGCCTAAGTTACTCCTTATAACATCAGCTATCTGCCAGTGAAAGTACAATCAAATCGGCCCAGCCGTTTCTGAGATTATCCAAAAAGGCTATTTTGGTATATGTACCGTGTATACATTAATATGCATTCAATAAAAAGCAGTTAATTTAATATTACAAACTGACACTCCAATTTTATTTATCTGTAGATTATATGCTTAGAAATTTATATAGGTAACATACCTGCAAGGGCAGAACAGTTGTCTCCCGTAAATGCAATTACTTTGCAGTCTGGTTTGAACCCATATCGCTGGACGTAGTAAGGTGATATGTCACCTAAGGAAGTGTATGAAGGTACTGGTTCACCCAGTTTCTCTGCTAAGCTTTCATCACCACAGGCCTATAACGAAAAAATGCATTCAACCAACTACAACAACTAAACAATAAATCTCGTAAAAGTATTTACGAAATTTATTTAATTAATATATCTACTTGAAAATTATTAAGATTGAATATAATCACCTTCAAGGCTTCCTCACACCATTTCTTACTATGTATGTCTAGTAAGTTCATTCCAGAGCCATCGGAAAGGTCTATGGGAGCAATTTTTCCAAGGAACAATGAGCAAGCAAATGAAGACACAAGAGATATCCTCTCTGCTGCATGATATATTCTCGGCTTTGTGTGGAACATCTTTTTTATTTGTGGTCCAGTAAATCTTTCATATGCAGTTGATCCCGTTATTTCTGATAATTTCTGAAAGTAAAAATAAATGTAAATTGAATGGTTCACTTTGAGAATAAATTCCTTTTATTCAGAATAGTTGGAATAAATTTATACATAAAGAAATAATCTCCTTTCTAGGCAATCACTTTTGAAACTCAAAAATTAATATGAATATGCTGATTTGACACACAAAATAACTTTACCTGCGGGCCACCTATTGCCTCTTCTAAGGACCGACATTCAGCAGTAGTGCTCGAGTCCATCCACACAGGAGAGTTTGCAAGAAACACTGTAGCCAGTTGGGTATGTAAAAAGTCATCAGCCGAAAGGTTGGCTAACTTATTCTCTGCACCCTTGGCCCACCAAACAGATCCATGTTGCTAAAACCAATATTTTTTGTGAATGTAGGACTACCACAGGTTAACTTAATAACTGTTGGGTCTTTTTCCTTCACTAGTTAATCAGAAAGAAAAATTTGTTGTATAATCTGTAACCCCCAAATACTGAAACAAATCTCAAATTTAAGACATACTTAAACTTGGGTTGTCCCTCTTTTTTCTTTGAATCTGACAGGTCATTCCTCACGTCAAGTCCTGAGTTCAGATATAATAATGAATATAAAACACTAAAAGAAATACAGGTCTAAAAGTGTGTAACCAATATAATATTACCTGTCCTGCACCTGACAATGCCTCTACCAATGAGAAATCAACACCGGCTACCACTAGCCGATCCATAACCATGTCTAAGGCTTTGACCCATAGCAAAGGAGGTGCAGTCACCTCACCCCTCTCCCCTCGAACCACGCCACCTGATGTTCTGAAAGTACATATAACTGATTTTTTTACAATTTTTTTTTTAATGTGGATAGGCAAACAGACAAGTCACTTGATGGTAAGTGGTCACCCATGAACATCATCAAGTACACCTTGGTAGCCCAGGCAATGTGGCATCCTGAGACAATAATAGAAAATCTTAGTGCCTCTAATTATACTACCTATCCTGTCCTTATTTCTGAAATACAGCAACGCTGTATTACGGAAGAAGTAGTAGATGATGGTACTCTTGCAGACAAGTGTGCAGCACAAGCAAATCCTTCCACCAGTAAAAATTATTCAGTGTATTTTGTGACAGAAAAAAATGCAGACAAATAATTATGTTTATTATTATTAGCAAAAAAAAGATAGTTAAAGAAATCATTGTGGTAAATAAAATAAATTGGAATTTACATATTATTATTTTTTACTATATTACTTACTATATTCAATGTTTACTATATTCAAATTTATACTTGCATAACTTTCAAGTTGAAAATACTAATTACCTGAATTCTGGTAGATCGACATCAAATTCCACATCCGCTTCATGTTGTATCACATAGTCCTCACCAATTACTATCGCTTTCAACTAAAAATATTTTTTTTTACATTTAATGTATTCAAATGAACACTACATTAAATGTTTATATACTTTAGGTTAAATAATTAACGTTTTATAAAGCATTTGTCCGATTAATACTTTTACCTGTGGAATTTCTATCCAATTAAGTTAATTAATAAAGGAATGAATAATGAGTTAGTACTTGACGTGTAAGTAACTTTATAATTTGTATTATACATTTAAATTAATTGTTGAATTTCTTAATAATAATAGAATAAACCATCGTATTAAAAAGTTTAAAGACACAACTATAATAAGTTTAAACTTTAAATAGGTTTAACATTACTTGTTTAACTTCTCCATAAACCGGCAGCTAGGAAAACGAAATTAGATAAGTGATATAAAAAATTAAACTCACTCTCTGTGTACTAAAATCAAATCCTAAAAAAGTTTTTTGCCTTGTTTCTTCAGTCATGTTTTTTACTTTTTGACAGTAACAACAAGTACCGACCGTGACTGAATTTTGAAAATTGAAAGGTGTCTCTACTGTCTGATGACAGCACGTTCAGAAACAACCGCACCTCCAAAGTTTATTTCGTGACTAATTGTTTTTTTTTTTTACATCCATGAGCTATTTTATGAATGATAACAGTTATGAGTTATGATACAGTTATATGAGTCTTTTTGAGCATTTGATGTTTATTATTAAGTGTGTTTTCAAGGTTAAATATTATCATTTCGACACTTAGATAAATGACGTTACACTGAATAATAATTAAGTGCTTGAAAGATTCCCATAATATTTAATTATTTACTTTTTGTTCAAAAGCTGTTCATACAGATATAATAATAGATGAAAAATAAGTTTATGACTTATTTTTCATCTATTATTATATAATGTAATAATAGGAATAGATACCTAATATTTATTACACTTAAATAAAAACAGTACTTAATCTATTAACTGCCTCATCATCAGCTCGATATCGATAACCGCGACTCAAATATATTATTATGGTACTTACTGATTTTTTTTTGAAAATGAAATTTCATGTAAACACTAGGAAACAACAATTATTTTGTTACGTATGAATCGTTGTCTTCTAAAAGAGTCCCTGGCCCCTGCGTACGGATAATAATTAGGTATTTATGAGTTATGACTGTAATTATATTCCTTATTATAGGCGGTTTACCTGGTGGCATCGAGCATATAACCGTATAGAGTAGTAATGTGAGCCATAAAATTCCGCAACTGGTCATTGATTTGTCACTGACGTAATAGCAATTCCACCAACCAGTGATCTGTATGTTGTACCTACGTGCCATCAACCAATCATCCATCAATGGCCATCAGTCAGTCAATCTAAGGCGCAAAAGGTGCAGCGTCGTAGACAAATTTAAAAAAAGATCGTCCGAACTACGCTGGGGCAGAGAGTCGGGGTATGTGGTGATTTTTACCCACTAAAAATCTCCTCGGTGATCTTCCTAAGCGCTTGATGGGGAGACCTGGGATCTCGGTAAGAACAACGCCAGAACTCCCACCACGCGATGCCGTAGCACATCCCAGTCTAGTGTCTAGACAGTTATTATCGCGAAATGGGATCACTCCATTTCGTTGCCATCCGCGGGAACCAAGATCAAACATCTATGCAGATGTTTGATCTTGGTTAGACAAAAGCCCCATAGTGCCTACCTGCAACCATATTTACCCCTATAGGGATGTTCTGACTCCTCTTCGACTTCACCTACGATCCAGATTAGTCCGCTCTCGGCTACGTTCTGCAGCTTCCTTTTGGAGCATGACACTCTCGCTGAAATTTACTACAGCATCCCATGTCGATCGTGAATCCAACATCGCCGCTATTAACGCCGGCAGAGAAAGGTTTACTCCAGTATGTGAGATCAGGACCTGTCGCTCCGATTGCCACGCTGGGCAAAACTCAAGCGTGTGCTGTGCACTGTCCTGTTCATGGCCACAATGGTGACAATGAGCCGTGGGTTCCTTTCCTATCCTTTTGAGATATTCACCAAAGCAGCCATGTCCAGTTAATATCTGAGTTAAACGGAAGGTTACGGTACCACCATTAATTCGGCTCAACCACGCCTGGAAATTTGGTAAGATAGCCTCAACAACACGCGGTCTTGTGCTACGCGGTTCTTGCAGTCGTGTCTGCCAGGCGTTAAATGCACTTTCTCGCTGTCTAACTTCGGTAACCAATGTAGGAGGTACAATACCATCTCAACGGCGAAGAGCACGAATTTCATTATACATATACGCCTCCATTTATATATCCAGTGGTGGAAACCGCGCGAGGATACCGGCTGCTTCATATGAGATGGTACGATAACCACGCGCAACTCTTATTGCAATTCGTCGCTGAGCAGCAAGGACTTTAGCTGCACGGCGACGGGCGCCGCATAACCGATCATACCAAACTGGAGCACCGTATAATGCAACGGATCTAATATTAGTCGAGTATAGACTACGGACTTCCTCGCTAGGACCTCCATTATTGGGTAATAGTCTTTGTAAAGCACCCGAAATCTTCTGTAGTCGTGGTACTAAACGAGTAAAATGCTCTTCGAAAGACCATCGACTATCTAGATATATGCCTAAGTATTTCATACAATGGCCTACGCGCACTTCAACATTTTTCACTCGAATTGTTAGACTTGGTGGCTGTACATTTCGGCGTAGAGTATGAAACCATATCGCTTCGGTTTTTTGTGGGGCTATCTGAAGCCCTAGGTCACGAATTTTTGCAACAATCCTAGTTAAGCCAGCTTCCGCTAGGGCTATTGTTCCCTCAAAAGACTCCTCTTCAGCCAATATCAGTGTATCATCGGCGTAACAAATAATATTAATGCCATTAGGAAGTTCCACACGCAAAACTGCATCATACGCAAGATTCCACAGGAGAGGTCCCAAAACCGACCCCTGTGTAACCCCACATACAACTCCTATGTATTGTCCCATAGCATCCCACGTAACATATACTCCTCTCCGACAGGTAGGCGCGAACAATGTGCTGCAGATAGAGTGGTAACTGGTGATATTCGAAAGCCCTTACAATCGTCGACCAGGGAAGAGAGTTAAATGCGTTGATTATATCAATACTTACAGCAAGTACCACCCTTCCCTGGGATATTGCCTGTGTTGATAGATGTCGGGCGTAACTAATTGCAACTACCGTTGACCGCTTACAACGGAAGCCATATTGCCCATCTGATAAATCAGGGCCATCGTTCTGTAAGTGTTTATTGATGCGAGCTGCAATAATCCGTTCAAATAGCTTTCCTAACTCATCAAAAAAACAAATAGGCCGATATGAAGATGGAATGTCAATGGGCCTTCCTTGCTTATGTAGAAGAATCAGTTTCGCTTCTTTCCAGATCTTAGGAAAAACGCCCTGGCAGAGACAGCGTGAGAATAATAGCTTAAGTCGGTCTCCTAGCACTGTTTGGACTATCGCCCACACCCGCCCCGGAATACCATCAGGACCAGGTGCAGTATTCCTAACAGACACACGTTTGACTGCTCCCTCTACTTCGGACTCGGTGACTTCCAGAGTTTCAGACCACTCCATTATTTGAGTTGAAAGCGGAGAAGGTTCGGAAATATTCGTTGGAAAAAGAGTGTGTAATAAATACTTCGTCTAGAAAATTTGGATCCAGGGTTTCAGTTAAGGGAGGGAACCATAACAGGTACCTACCGCTTTATTACCTATGCTCGTTGCCTGTTGGTAAGCGATCACCGATATTCGTAGTTATAATAACATTTTTTTTTGTTGTGTGAGAATTTTGCAGTTTGCACTCTATAAACTAAATATAATGGGTACCCGATAAACTTATTATTAACCATTATGCATTTGGAGTTTGAATTCATCGCAGTGATTGAAATTACACGCTATTTATTATTAGCCAGCGGTTTATACTGAGACTACTTATGTTTTTCTAAAATACATATAAGACTTTATTTGTGTAGTCTAGGTATCTATACATGATTGCACCAGTCCAAAAATGGAAAAATAAATAGCCTTTTTAACATTCCTCAAATACAAAAATAAATTTTCCCCTCCGACTTGTAGTTCCAGAGATTACTGCGTTAAAATAACTCTTCATCTTCATTATGAAAGTTCAAATATTTACTAAAATTAAACTGCATAGGCAGTATATAATTCGATTTAGTTTAAAAGTAAGCGTTTTAAAAAGAGATTTGTATTAGGTCAGAATTAGGCTAACACTTAGATAAGCGGTCCGTTCAATCGGACGGGTGACAGGCTTGTAGGGTGAGTATAAATAGCCTCGGAGCGACCCAGCCGTGTGGGTTTCCGACCGATTACCTCCGCTACACCCTCGCTCAAGTACGTTCAGAAACAGTCATATGCGACTGTCTATACTTGCGTACTAATTATGTTCAAAAAGGTTAGGATCTAACGACCCTCCACTTGATAACAAGTCTATTATTGGTATCGAAAGACCTGTGCATATAAGAAGATCAGAACTTTGGCCCTCAAAAGTCATCACACACATAAAAAAACCCAACCAGTCACAGAGACTGCCGATAGAAGTGAAAACAAAACAATTAAATTCAAATATTTATAATACAGGCAACCTATACAATTTAAACGGCGCACAAAATGGCCGCATGACATAAGTTAGAAGCAACACAATTTGCAAAACAAATATTGCATAATCAATAAATAAATCAAACGTCAAACTGCGTCTCCACCGGCTCGCGTGCGGTGTCGCAAGTCCATGTCATACAAACGTCAAACTGCGTCTCTAGCGTTTCGTGTGCGTATGTATAAGTACCACGCTAAAAGAAGTTTACACTTCAAAAACTTGCAAAACTTTGCATTTTCCAAACACACACGTCTGCAACTAATACATTTCTATGTTAGATAGGCAAACAAGCAGACAGGCCACATGACGGTAAGTGGTCAACATCACAAACAAATAACAGTTTATCTGTGACTATGGGCTACGCTATCATCGAGGTAAAGAAAACCAATCAAAATGGGCATTATTGGAAATAACTAAAAAACGACTTGTGAGATCTTAATTAAATTAATATGGGACCAAATTGGAAACACCAGCTTTCAAATTAAAAAAGAATTTTTCAAATCGCTCCAGCCACCTTCGAGTAATCGGGGAACATACATAAATAAAAATTTAAAAAAAATCCGTCGAATTAAGAACCTCCTCTTTTTAAAGTCGGTTAAAAATAGGTGACTCATGATTTGACTGATCTGCAGAAAGAAACGCGTATTAAAACTTGTGTTGCCTTGTTGAATCGATACAGAAATGAAGGAATATTGGATCGAATTGTGACATGTGATGAAAAATGATGTGATGTGGATTATTTACGATAACCTAAAGCAAAGCTACCAATAAAAAAGTAATGGTAACTGTTTGGTGGTCTCGGCATGGTGTTATTCACTATAGTGTGCCTTAAGGATGCAGCAAATTAGTCTGGTTCGATATAGTCTGATAGCCATATTATGGTATCTGACGCCGGTTTTCAACCCAACATGTAAAGGAGTGTGTCCCTAACGTCACGTACAAAACAATAATATAAAATCAATTAGTACAAACATAAATATAAAATAATTAATAAAATTTGTTCACAGGCCCAATAGATACAAGTATAATAATCTATACTTATAATAAAACTGTAGAGAGGTCAATTCTGTACAAACTGTTTTAGAAAAACTGCAAAAAAGAAGAAACTGTTTTAGATGTCCTTTGAACGTTTCTAAAGCGTTGAGTGCCCTTATTAGCGGCGGCAGGTTGTTCCACATCTTCGACGCCAAGTACCAAAAACTACCTTAAAAGGAAAACTGAAAAAAGAAGAAACTGTTTTAGATGTCCTTTGAACGTTTCTAAAGCGTTGAGTGCCCTTATTAGCGGCGGCAGGTTGTTCCACACCTTCGAAGCCGAGCACCGCAAACTGCCTCAAAAGGAAAACTGTTTTAGAAAAACTGCAAAAAAGAAGAAACTGTTTTAGATGTCCTTTGAACGTTTCTAAAGCGTTGAGTGCCCTAATTAGCGGAGGCAGGTTGTTCCACATCTTCGACGCCGAGTACCGAAAACTGCCTTAAAAGGAAAACTGTTTTAGAAAAACTGAAAAAAGAAGAAACTGTTTTAGATGTCCTTTGAACTTTTCTAAGGTGTTGAGTGCCCTTATTAGCGGCGGCAGGTTGTTCCACACCTTCGAAGCCGAGCACCGCAAACTGCCTCAAAAGGAAAACTGTTTTAGAAAAACTGCAAAAAAGAAGAAACTGTTTTAGATGTCCTTTGAACGTTTCTAAAGCGTTGAGTGCCCTTATTAGCGGCGGCAGGTTGTTCCACATCTTCGACGCCAAGTACCGAAAACTACCTTAAAAGGAAAACTGAAAAAAGAAGAAACTGTTTTAGATGTCCTTTGAACGTTTCTAAAGCGTTGAGTGCCCTTATTAGCGGCGGCAGGTTGTTCCACATCTTCGACGCCGAGTACCGAAAACTGCTTTAAAAGGAAAACTGTTTTAGAAAAACTGAAAAAAGAAGAAATTGTTTTAGATGTCCTTTGAACGTTTCTAAGGTGTTGAGTGCCCTTATTAGCGGCGGCAGGTTGTCCACACCTTCAAAACCGAGTACCTGAAACTGCCTTAAAAGGAAAACTGTTTTAGAAAAACTGAAAAAAGAAGAAACTGTTTTAGATGACCTTTGAACGTGTCTATTGGTGGAACTCGCCGGGTTTTAGTGGGTAGAGCTGCTTCCACTTACCATCTTTCGAGCGCAGCGAGTCCCACATACCCACCGGGGGGGTTGTCCACTCCCCCGCGGGATGCCTTAAAATTTCCCGGCGTAAGAAAAAGAAAATAAAAAGGCCATCGAGCACATATCTGGCTATGTGCTCGATGTTGCAGGCAAACGACCTTTTCTAGTAACTTTCAGATACTAGGCAGGATGCAAATAGGCCTGACATCTTTCATATCTACTGGATCGTCCTTTTTTGGTAATAGACGAACAACAGCAATTTTCCATATAATTCGATGGAGCCGGCTGCAAGAACGAAAAAACATGACGCATGCGGCGTTACCTCGCTCTGAGGCGTTCCATTTTCTTATGACGTTGTCACGTTCAACTATCGTCAGTAAACCGACTTTACAGGCAACCGATTTTTTTATTTCAGTGATTTAACTTTGCGGCAAATAATATAGCGCCCTTAGAATAATTACACTATAGAAAGTCAGTCTTCATACAAGCGCTCTGTCAAAAATGAAGCACTAAATCCATTCACAGTGTTGCCAATGGTGGTGAAGTTTTCCCGAAAAGGGGAAATGATTCAGCCGCTGATAACGATTTGTTATAGCAATAATTATTAATACATAAATAGTGTGGGCATATCTATAATTTATCTATTAATTTATAACAACTTTACATAACCATGCCCATACAAGCTATATTGTTATGTAAAGTTGTTATATTAGAAGAATTTTTATTTATATGAAACGAATAAAAGATAAAAAAAATTAAATAAAACTTATAACCGACTTCAAAAAATAAAGTAACTAAAATGTTATAAAATAATCGCGTGTACAATCTTTGCGTATACCACGTCATTATTGTTACTTTTGGAGTCGGTGTCAGCTAAGTTAAATAGGTACCTACGGCAACAAATACGTCACCATTGTCGTATTTGTTGCTCTAGGTACCTACCTATCTACCTTGGCTGACACCGACTCCAAAAGTAACAATAATGACGTGGTAAACGCAAAGATTGTACACGCGATTATTTTATAACATTTTAGTTACTTTATTTTTTGAAGTCGGTTATAATTTTTATTTAAAATTTTTTATTTCTTAATTTTTAGTTTTGGCATATTGAACCGTATGAAGTAAGCCCAAAAAAATCTGTAAATCATCGAGGAGTTCCCTCGACTGTCTATAGTCTCCATCATCATAACGGTAATGGCACGTATCATCCATAAGGGTGCAAAGTTCGCATCAGTATAAATTAATTAAGTCCAATCACAAGGTAGCTACTTTAAACTATTTAGGAGTTCCCTTAACTGAGCTTCGTCTTCATCATCAGACCCCCAATCACAGTCACAACCCATCTAAGTGTAAAGTTCTCATCAATACAAATTAATCAAGCCCAAACACAAGGTTACTGAAGTAAATCGTCGAGGAGTTCCCTCGACTGTCTTCCAGCTCCAGCATCAGATCGACTCTAGACCTTCATTAAATTGTAGTGCTTTAAAATGCTTATTTAAAAAAATATTAAGCACACTAGTCATTCCTACAAATTTCGAAAGTTTCCCTCGATTTCTCTAGGATGCCATCATCAGATCCTGGTTTCCTTATCATGGGACCAAATGGCAAGTATACCCTTTCAAACAAAAAAAGAATTTTGAAAATCGGTCCACAATTGACGGAGAAATCGGTGTACATACATAAAAAAAAATACCGGCCGAGTTGAGAACCTCCTCCTTTTTGTTGAAGTCGGTTAAAAATGTAACAGTTGTTGTATTACTATTTAAACTTGTAACTTTTTGTAATATAAATGTGAAAGTTTGTATGTATAGATGTATGAATGTTTGTTATTCTTTTACTGTTTGTATATGATATCGTTCAATCACACAAACACATTAATTAGAGAACGGTGGGAGGGAAGCGCTGTGCCGCGCTCCCGGCTGCATGGGTACCACCATCTTGCTTGTTTCTCCCGTGAAACAGCTTCGCTGTGTTTCGGAAAGACAGGCAGTGTAATTACTTGCACCGAGATTTAACATCCTATGTCTTAGGATAGGCAACCCATAGATGAGTTGCCTGGGCTCGTTTCAGGTAAACTAGTTTATGTTCATGGGTGACGTCGACCACTTACCATCAGGTATTACAATCAACTAACATTTAAAAAAAAACGTGTCACGTACCTACGTAAATATCAATAGCAACTGTTTTAAAATTAATCAGTGGGAAAAATAGTCAGTAAAAATATTTTCACTATCGCGCAACACTGAGCATTGAAAAAAAATGTTTTTATTTAAACCGAATTAATTACAAGATACTACGAAATATTGAAAGAGTTCCTGTGAAAAGTGATTTGATTTGAACATTTATTTTGTTTTTCAGATGTATTGTGATACAATTTAAATTGCACAAATCGTCATAATATTTTTTTTCGTCTCACTTTGACATTAAACACTACGGAGCGGGCCGGCGTTTGGAGCCATGATGGCTCCAACAAAGGTGCTTCAAAATGGGCGCGCGGACTTGGTTTCTATAGTGTTATTATTCTAAGATAGCGCCAATATTCCGGTTATCTTACTCTTACTAATCAATTAATTAATCCTTACTTCCTTACTATCCTTACTAATATTATAAATGCGAAAGTAACTCTGTCTGTCTGTCTGTCTGTCTGTCTATCTGTCTCTTCTTCACGCCTAAACCGCTGAACAGATTTGGATGAAATTTGGCACAAAGATAGCTTAAAACCCGAGGAAGGACATAGGATAGTTTTTATCCCGGAAATCTTACGGGAACGGGATTTATGCGGGTAAAACCCCGGGACTGTCTATCTTCTGAACCACGGAACAGATTTGGGTGAAATTTGATATGAAGATACTTTGGAACTTAACGTAGGATTTAAAATAGTTTTTATCCTAAAAATCCCACGGGAACGGCACCTATGTGGGTAAAACCCGGGACTGTCTATCTTCTAAACCACGGAACAGATTTCAGTGAGATTTGGTATGAAGATACTTTGGAACTTAACGTAGGACTTAAAATAGTTGCTATCCTGAAAATCCCACGGGAACGGGAGTTGTGCAGCTAAAACGCCGGGACTGTGTATTTGTTAAACCACTAAACCGATTTGAGTGAAATTTGATATGGAGATAGTTTGAGACCCTAGGTAAGATATAAGATGTATAATTAGTGTAACAAGAAGTTTTTTAGATGTGTCAATATATGGCGTTAACACAAAATGTAGATCACGCTATCCATTATAAGATGAGAATCCTTATAAGGATCGCACTTTTGTATTGCACGCGTTTTTAATGAAGTATTCATATATTAGTAATTTATCCAAAAATGATTTATTAATAGAATTCATTAAATTATAAAAAAGGAATACTTATATATATAATAATGAAGCGGCTGAAAAAGCTAAAATATGCAAATACAGGGGTCTAGGCTCCGAATATGATTTTGTCCCATTCGGTGTCGATACCCTTGGTCCGTGGGGTCCTAGCGCTTTAAGGCTCTGTAAGGAAATAACAAAAAGGTTAGTCGACATCACAGGAGACCGAAGAGGTGGCAGCTACCTCGGACAAAGAATTAGTCTAGCAATTCAAAGGGGGAACGCTGTGAAAACCTTCGGAACCTTGCCTAATGGGACTCCCTTTTATTAATATACTTAAGTTATTATATTATATTTTTAAGGTTTTTAGTTTTAGTTTCTTTGTAATTTATATCCAATATGTTTTTATTTAATAATTTAAAATTGCAATAAATGACAAAGTACTATTTATAAACAATGCTAGGAACAATAATAAAATATATGAATAAAAAATATAACTTTTTCGTAGTTTTTTTGCTGGTAGTAGGTACTAATTTGAATTAAAATATTGATGTATCTATCATAGGGTAGTTACGAATAATTTTGTATCGTTTGGACACAAAATAAATACGTCTGACACCTCAATCCTCCCATGAACATGGTTGCTGGAAAGTATCCGAAACGTCGGGCATTTAAAAATCTTAATAAACCGCGATAAAATTCGTAAAATGTACTACTAAATTAAATAAATATATTTTATAAAAGCGTACTATCGGGCCTTACAGTGGAAGTAAATAGTATTCTTTAAATTATTATAGTTTTTAAATTGGAACCATTTTTTTTAATGTCACATGGAGGCAACCGAGCAGTCGGAGCCGGAGGTGACTAACGACGCCCATAGACATCGGCACAGCCAAAAGTTATGCAGATGCGTTGCCTTCCTTTTCCCTATACCTCCCAATGGGCCACCAGAAACTCACAAACCGCACGAAACGTGACAGCATAGCTGTCACTTGACGCCGGTGTTATTTGAGCGAGAGGACCACCACGGTTGTGCCGGCCCAATTCGGTTGCAAAGCAGCATGGCTACTACTACTTTATTTTGAAAAATAAGATTTAAAACAATACTTCTTATACGCGGACGAAGTCGCGGTTAAAATCTATGAAATAATATACTGCACTTACATTAAGAAAAACCATTTTTGTCCGTCTGTTTGTTCCGGTTAATCTCTGAAACGGCTAAGCCGATTTTGACGAGGCTTTTACTGGC
Organism: Helleia helle; assembly: GCA_963853865.1. Lineage (NCBI taxonomy): Eukaryota > Metazoa > Arthropoda > Insecta > Lepidoptera > Lycaenidae > Helleia > Helleia helle. The sequence goes on along the minus strand of OY971416.1, from coordinate 17,924,543 downwards.
AGATAGCTGACGTTATATGGCGTAACTTTGGCCATAAAAATAATCATCATCAATCCGAACAGCTGTTAATCTAAGTAAACGCGGGCGAAGCTGCGGGCAACAGCTAGTAATATAATAAAGGCGAAAGTTTGTAAGTGTGGATGTTTGTTGATCTTTCACGGCAAAATGACTGAACTGATTCGGTTGGAAGTTGAAATGGTGATGCCTTATACCTTGGATTAGGACATAGGCTATAGAATAATCTAATATAACCTACGGTTGTAAATCTAAGCTAACGTAGGCGAAACTGTAGGCACCAGCTAGTACTGAATAAGCTTTAAAAACATTCTAAAAAGTCCTGACTTTGCTCCTGCGCTTAATTATTATTTTTTATTTAGCATAATTAAGTATTTGTAGAACTTTAGTCATCCCATCCCGCAGTTCATACACCTTTTAATTCTGCATTAGGCAAGGGGACTTTAATTACTACAGGGATTCTCTGCGCCTGTTCTGCATTTCAATATCTCGTATGTCGTAGTACCTTAATCCCAAATCTTTGTTCAAGCTGCGTCTGATTGCGGTTTAAGGCTATTTTTAGCTTGATCATTTGGAACTGCTAAGGTTTTTTAAGAAAAAAATCTGATTTAAAAAAACCAGTTCCTGACCAAATTGTATATGCAATTTTTTATTGCACCACATATATATTTTTCAAACGTTTTCAATACTTAGACAGAATGAATAAATACTAGTGAAATACAGTCAGAATAGACAGAATGAATAATGTTATATTATGGATAAACATAAAATAATGTTATATTATGGATAAACATAAAATAATGTTATATTATGGATAAACATAAAATAATGTTATATTATGGATAAACATAAAATAATGTTATATTATGGATAAACATAAAATAATTTTATATTATGGATAAACATAAAATAATGTTATATTATGGATAAACATAAAATAATGTTATATTATGGATAAACATAAAATAATTTTATATTATGGATAAACATAAAATAATGTTATATTATGGATAAACATAAAATAATCTATACTAATATTATAAAGCTGAAGAGTTTGTTTGTTTGTTCGTATTCGGTCAGATTTGAAAAAATCTTACAGTGTTAGATAGCGCATTTATCGAGGAAGGCTTATAGGCTATATAACATCACGCTGTGACTTATAGGAGTTGAGTAATACGGGCGAAGCTGCAGGCAACAGCTAGTGACATTATAAAATTACAATTACGATATATTATGTAATATTGCAATCTATACATCTATACAGATAAATAAAATTGGAGTGTCTGTTTGTAATATTAAAAGGACTGCTTTTGATTAAATGCATATACCTAGATTGATATATTATGTATACCTGGTCCATATGCCAAAATTTTTGTTTTACAATTTTTGTCTGTCCGTCTGTCTATCTGTATGTTTGTTCCGGCTAATCTCTGGAACGGCTGAACTGATTTTGTCGGGATTTTCATATACAGATGGCTGATATTATAAGGAGTAACTTACCCCCAAATACTCAAACGAATCTCAAATTTAAGACGTACTTAAACTCGTGTTGTCCCTCTGTTTTCTTTGAATCTGACACGTCATAGCATGAGTTTGAGTACGTCTTAAATTTGAGATTCGTTTGATTATTTGGGGGTTAGGCTACAAAAATAATCAGCATCAATCCGGGTACGGCTGTAAATCTAAGTTAACGCGGGCGAAGCTGCAGGCAATGGCTAGTAATTTAATACATTTTAAAATTTTGTTGTAAAAAGGCAAATTTGCCTATACCATTTTTATTCATTAATTCATATTTCATATTTTTTAATCATTATTTACGTTTTTTTAGGTATTACGCTTTTTATATTATTATTGATATTAATTGAAAATCAATTATCTCGATTTCTTTGTTGGAAATCTATAAGAACTTAATATCTAACACTATTAAACTCTACTTTAACCACTGAATGTTATTTAAGATAAAGATAAAATAATAATACAAAGCCTTCAAAGTTCAAACGCTCCGATTTTTCATTTAGGTATGGGTAGGTACTAATTTTATAATTAGATGTTTACCTAACTCTGTTTGCAAGAGCACCATCTACTCTGAAACCGATCTTGGTGTGTTTTTGATTACGGAAACTTCATTCAATTTAAATATTTGTGGAGTATCTAATAAGATAATCTAAAATTAAATAAATAAATGTTTCACAGCACACGGTTAACATACTGTCATCATCATCATTATCCCGAGTGCATTCATGTTTCTAGAGTAATTTAAAAAATAAAGCTTTCCCAGTTTTCCGCTTATAAACTTGCCCCGCTGCCGGTTAACTTTACATAAATAATAATCTTTGGTCTTTATTATATAGTTTTACTACTTGTTTACATAAAAATATTTTAGAAGTGAATGTTTTATAGTTACAGAAACTATGTAACTCGAAATAAAACATTATTAAGGCTATGAGATCTGAGGCTCTAAATTGTTAATACTGAACTTTGTCGCCTGTAAGCTCATCGATACGTGTAAAGCCCAGCGGAGAGCGCATCCGCTCCTGCATTCGCGTTTGTTTTCTAATCAGATCATACGAGGTGTTCATTTGATTTGGTATGTCAAAGGAGATAGAGAAATCGATGCGGAGTGCGCGGACGGCGACCGTCAGCGCGTGTGCGAGCGGTGCGGGACGGGGGCGGCGGCGCGGATGGCGTGCGGGCAGCGGGGGGATCGCGCGTGCGCGGGGCGGGACGGGCGCGGGCGGCAGACGCGCCGCGATGGTGGGCCGCGACAGCCGCTCGGAGAACGCGGCGCGCCCCTGGGCGCCGCGGCATGAGTAGCGCGCCCGCCCGGCCCGGCCCGCGCGCCCGCCATGGCGCAGGCCGCGCCCGCGCCCCAACGCACCCACTCCTTCGCCAAGAAGACTTTCCACAAGCCCACCTACTGCCACCACTGCTCCGATCTGCTGTGGGGGCTCATCGGGCAAGGATACGGCTGCGAAGGTACGCGTCGCGCATGCGCCCCGTGCGCGTCGATAACCAACGCGCGTTTAGCACGACCAGCGTTATGCAACCCCACGGGCGTGCTTAACTACCCCTAGGTTCCCCACATCGAGACATCCAACTTCCTACCACCAGATTTACCCCCGGACGAGCACCAATTGCTGCACCTACCCTTTGCATTACCCCTCGTTTAAGTTTACGTAGTCCTTAACCTGTTCCGTTTCACATCTTTTTCTGTAATACCTGTAATTGAATTTTCTAAGATTTCTTCAAATCGATTCCACCCTCGCAATTTGTACAGTTTATAGTTGACGGTGTGAGGTATCTGGAGTTCCCAGATCAGCTGAAAATGTGCCGGCCAACGAGTGAATATACATATCGATCGATCTGTTTGTATGAGGTTTTTTCCTAGCGCGGGGCGGGGCGCTGCATCCTCCGTACGGCTAAACGTGGTGATACGAGACCAGATAAGCCCACCTTCTTGGTAAGTCAGGATGCCGCTTCGGATTCAACAAATAAAGTAGGTAGGTAAAACCTAAAAAGAAGCATTGACCATTTTTGGACATCAGCCTCCCAAACGTCACGACTAATACTACTCACGTCTTAGGTGGCAAAAAAAACATTTTACAACTAGTAATTGAATTATTATGATTTACTGCAGATTTTTACTTTTTTTGCTAAATGGCATTTAACCAAATCGGTATAATATTATAGTTATATTAATATACATTTTACTATAATATGTAGAGCTTAAAGAGTCTACGTACTTATTTGGTAAAACTGCTAAAAAATTTGCGTATTCTTGGATACGCAACTTACGCAGTATTCTATTCTTAGATTAACGAAAGTTCTTACATTCAATTAAACTATTAATGCGTACTCACTTCTATAGTTATTGTAAAAAACCAAATAAATGCCAACATGGCTGAAAAATATGTTTTATCTTTTACATGAACTTATATTAAGGAAACGTTTTTGCACACTACTTTATCTAATATTGTAATGAAGCAAATAATAAACCCATTATTCAGTGGCACACGTACAAAATCAGACGTAATTTATACAAATTGTAATGTATTTAATTATTCATGATTTTATAATAATATGAATTAACAGTATTTTTCCTTGTGTTATCAAACGTAATATGACCAGTAAGGTCCTACTCGCGAAGGCGTTAGTGCGTCGTAGTATTGATTACGGTTAGACGAAAACGAGATGTTACTAATATGATTTTCTTAGTTGTACAATTTACGATCACAACTTAATTGATGTTTAGTATCTTTCCTAAGTCTAACTTTGAACACATTTTTATTTTAATTTTAATTTTATGTAGGTATAAGGAAGTTAAAACATAATGGCATTTAAATATTAATATACAGGAGTAGCTTAAATATAACATTACGATATATCTAATCATTATATATAAAACTTACGTCCCACATTGTTTGTCCACGATGATCTCCTCAACTTCTATACCGATTTAAACCAAATTTTGCACACAGTACACAATTTGATCCAACTTGAGAGATATCTCAGGGATAGTTTATATCTCAATTTATAATCGCATTTTTTTATTCATAAATAATCCTTTTACATTTTTAACGTAGGTATATCTTAGCTAGAGCAACACGTGGCTGGGTCTGTTAGTAAATTAGATCAAAAAACGATAATTATTATTATTAGAAATTATATTAAAATATAAATAATGGACTAATAAATTGATTGATTTGTTACTAAACCAAAATAACAGACTGTAAGTGGTTATGTTATTTTTAATAGAGCTCCCACTTAGGGACCATCCATAAATTACGTCATACGAATTTCATGAAATTTGGACCCCTCCCCCGTCCTTGTCACAGATGGTCACATTTATGAGACCCCCCCCTCTCTAGTGTGACGTCACATATTTTGCAATTTTTACATAAATAAATTGAAAAATTAAAACAGCTGTTCCGAAATTATTTTTATTTTGGTTTAAATTGTTTTTTAATTTCATTTTTTTATTAGTTCACAGTAGTCTTATGTGACGTCACAAAATCTCGGAGCCCTCCCACCCCTTGTCACATAATGTCACACTTCGTCGACACCCCCCCCTTAACGTGTGATGTAATTTATAGACGGCCCCTTATGGGAAAATATAAAGGGTTGTAGAATTGTCAGACTGAAATAAAATAAATATTCAAAATAACAAAAGTTTACAAACGCTCACACCATAAATATATTCTAGAAGTCAGAAGTTATTTTTGTATATAATTTGTATATTATATAAATATTATTAAAAACAAAACTATAATTTGTTAAATGTCTTCTTTTTCTCTACCACAAACAAAATGTAGTGTTTTGTCAAAAACATGTCATAAGTTTAGGGAAAATTAGGAGAAAATACAATAATGTAATAAACCTATGGAGTATTCCTACTTCAAAGGGAAAATATAATATTTGATACCATTATTATTCAATAATAATAATTCATAATAATGATAAATATTTCTGTTTTTGGACCTAACAATATAATTTAACTATATATAGAGGAATAAGACGTTCTCCGTGCGGTGCGTGCGTGGATGCGAGTGGTAAGGGATCAGCCGTCTTGGCGTTCATTGAGGGAGGCCTAAGTTCAGCAGTGGACGAATAGAGGCTGTTGATGATGATGATAGAGGAATAACTTAAATAGGAAGTGTAGATATAATATTTTACAATAATATCAAATTGAGATATTACAATACTTAAAACCTTACTTTTCATTTGTTAACAATTACAATTATATTTGTTTATAAGATAGTTAATATTTTTCAGGCAAAATATGGCTATGTATGGAGAAAGTATTAGTTGTAGCTTTAGTACTATTATTTATTCTGTGGTTGTAGATAAACTCTAGTCTCCTCTCTGTCTACTCTATTCACGGTTTAATTCGTTGTACTTCAGATAATTATTAGAATTGTTAATATCTAAACACGCTGTGAAACACTTGAAAAAATCAATTGGTAAAAATACTATTCTTTTGTAGTTATTTAAACATTATCATTGTACAGTCACGGAATGAAAACGTTCGTTACCTTAAAGTCGGTTTTCGCTTACGCCAATCCATTAAGTGACGGGTCAAAATATTAAACCTTTTTAGTATATAATATTCTTATACGATAAATACATTGATCTGAATCAATTTGAACTTTGTTATCGAATAGTTAAACATAATTTTCAATGGTACAATCTCTTGTATGACAAACTTTCAAAAGGTCATATGTGCTCGGGATACGATGAATCAATTTGAAAATGACGTACCTTTTAAACCTTGAAGACTTCTATTTCTTTTTGAAGAAAAACGAAATTATTGTATTGTATTTAAAAACTATAAAAAGCAATATAACATACCAAATTATTAAAATTATAATCAAAATAATGATGAGAAAATCGTCAAACGAGTTTCAAGAAAATATTAAATACATTGTTACGAATTTTTATTATTTCTGATTAATTATAAATCTTAGTTTTTGACACAACATTTGTCAAACAATAGTAATTACTGAAAAAAATACTATTTCTGGAACTTACTTATCAATTGTTATTTATTATCATTATTATAATTACAAATCAAATATACTTGTCAATGAATTTCACATAATTATTGTCACTTTGTGGGTAAAAGTGATTTGTAACGTACAATAAAACTGGATGTTGCAACTTTTGTTAATTATAGCAGGTCATCTCTACATTATTCGACTGTCCCGTTGATCGTATAGTTCGATCCCCCCAAGACAAATGCTTGTGTGATGAGCATGATCATTTGTTTCTGTGTCTCGCTGTAATTCATCTATATATTATTATGTACTAGCTGTTGCCCGCAGTTTCGCCCGCGTTAACTTACTCAACTTAACTCCTATTAGTCATAGCGTGGTGTTATATAGCCTATAGCCTTTCTCGATAAATGGGCTATCTAAGATTGAAATAATTTTTCAAATCGGACCAGTAGTTTCTGAGATTAGCGCGTTCAAACAAACAAACTCTTCAGCTTTATAATATTATTATTTATTAATATATTAGTATATATGTATTTAGAAATATAATATAAGTATGTATCATTTGTCTGGTTGCTATAATACAGGCTCTGCCTAGTTTCGGATCAGATGTTACATGTTGTCTCAACATATTATTATTATAACGAACGTACTTCCATAGGTATGTTCGTCTACAATGCGGTTGTACTTAAAATATAAATACGAATGTTCATTTTATATATAGCCGAAAGGAAAATTGAGCCAAGTTAAAATTAAAGTTAAATTAAGTTTCGCTTAATGGTTACATAACGACTAAGTTACTTTAGTCTTAGTAGAATGATTAGATAATAGTTTACAGAACTCGATCGGCGAGTTAAGTTGCGCGTAGCTCTGTAGCTGGCGCGTAGCGTCGCGTAGAGAACTTGGCATCTCAAGACATGACATGGAAATAACAAGTGTTTGTTATGTTGGTATCAATTGTATCAACATGCCAATTGAACTGTTCTTTTAAGAATTATCTAATATATGCCGTATAGTGTGTATATTGTATAACAGGTAAAATAAATAAAATCTGTTCTAAAATATTTTATAGTCATATTATATATTTGTTATATAGTAATCCTGTGGAGCAAATGTATTATTATGTGAGTAGGATGAGATGATGTTAAATTATAAGATAATGGTTAATGTTATATAAATATCTGATTGCCGTAAATTTGGCGGTATAAATTATTAATTATTAAAGCTACAGCGATTCCAAACCGGCATATTAAAGCAATCATTACATTTATGAACCTCTCTTTAACATGGATTAAATAAAGTGAACGGCGTATCTATCATATGTTCACAATTGTATAAAATATCTTTAAAAAGTCTAACGTTTTTTTACGGTTTCAATCATAAGTTTTAAAATTAAAATAAATATAGGATAAATTGCGCCTACGAAAGACAGGTATATACTATTTCCTTCGCGTTTATTTTTCTTAATATCATTTAGCTTTCATAATATGTTATATAACGTATTACGTGCAGGTATGTGTAACAGAATTTACAGGCTGACCATCCAGTAAATAGCAATTCTAAAGCCCATTGTCGTTATCGCATGAAAACCATATTGTGTGCTAACAATATTATCTAATGAAACAAAATGACAAACTTCATGCTCACGACAAAGGAACTTCCCTTCCTCCGGGCGGACACCAGAGTCCCACACGTGACGTACGGCGACGCATAGACAATGAGACAATAGAAGTTCGAACACTACTTGTGTATTGATTGATAAACGAGATGGTGGTAGCAGTTCTATACAAAAGAAATGCCTTAAATAAATTCATAATTCACTTTGATCCTATACTTTGAAAAGTAAATCTATTTTCTGTAGACGTGCAAAAAAAAACAAATCAGGTAATACAACTAATGTATATAAGTATAAATGAACCATCCGACTAATTCTAACATTGGCAATTTATTCAGAAATCCTTGAGGCTTGAAGAAGATTATATCTGGCAAATCCTTCTGGGAGCTATAGTAAAAGAAGATTACACATAATAACTGTCACTCTAATCAAACAATATTTTCGGAACTTTTATTTTATTATTTATTTTACTCCATTCGCTACATTGTTTTCATTTTTTTTTTTTTTTTTTTAATTAGATAAAATTCTAATTTGTTACACTTTATTCGTTGAAACGTATTTTTATTTAAAAATAATGTTCTTAGGCTTTAATTTATAGATAACATTATTAATTTTGGATAATCATTTGGTGCTTGTACTAACCTATTTTCGTAATGTCCAAATTTCAAAAACATTTAAAATGTATACAACTGATTCTTATAATAATGACTTTTAGGTCCTTTGAGAATTCCACATCGTCCAGGCTATATTTTATAGTAAAGGAGGCTACAGACATAAACACCCACACTGACAAACTTTCACTGTTTTGACATCTGTGCTATATTACCGATTTTATATAGAACTACTATAATCAATATTACCGATTTTATATAGAACTACTCCAATCAATATTATCGATTGTATATACAACTACTCTAATCAATATTCCCGATTTTATATAGAACTACTCTAATCAATATTACCGATTTTATATAGAACTACTTTAATTAATATTACCGATTTTATATAGAACTACTCTAATCAATATTCCCGATTTTATATAGAACTACTCTAATCAATATTATCGATTGTATATACAACTACTCTAATCAATATTCCCGATTTTATATAGAACTACTCTAATCAATATTACCGATTTTATATAGAACTACTTTAATTAATATTACCGATTTTATATAGAACTACTCTAATCAATATTCCCGATTTTATATAGAACTAGTTCATCATAAACTTTACTCCTTTTATAACACTATTCAACATAAATTTAATTTAAGTTCTAAGACACTATTTATTTTCCGTGTTTTATACTTATTTCAATATTTTAATATGAATAACGTAAGGATAATAAAAACACAGGTAGCTTAAAAAACCAATACCTACAACTTCTATAAATCTGAATCAAACTATAAGATTAATATCTTATTATAGATATTATCTTTATATCTTTTAAAAAGATAGTTTAATGACTTAAGTTTCCTGTGTACATAAATAATTAAATAAATAGATTTCCCCTTGAAATACTGCAAGAAAAAAATAGTTTTTATTGAGTGATTTGTTTGTACAGCTGAAAACTATTCGATACATTATAATAATAATAAAGTGATCACTTTGCTTAAAGCAATGCCAAATGATCAATATATGTACATGTTCTTTTTCTACATAATATGTTAATTAATATTTTTTTATAAAAAAAATTGCATAGAATGAAACTTAAGAAGTTTCTTCTCAAAGTCATGTCCACCCATTCCCATTACACGTGTGACACAAACCATGAACAAACAATAGCTCTCGCAGAAGTAGGGCGTACTTAGATGACATGACGTGTCACATCACTATTAATGTAAAACCTATACAACCTCTTTAATACAATAAGGCGGTAACAATGCGTATGTGTGGAGGAGGTGGAGGAATCGGAAGGCTGTGTCACCGCTGTGTGGGGCGGAAATTACCTGGGAAGTACTAGTATGTATAGTAAATACTTCGATTGTTTTATACCAACGGATAAAGCTTTAAATTATCCCGAAATAGATCTTGGAATAAAAAGTTATATATTAAATACAAAAAAAATACCATAATGCAAACATTAGACGGAGCCCACGAACCATTGAGTAGGCTTTTTTTAGTTTGAAGTGGAGATACAATCGTCATTTAAAGTTTGGTTGGTCCATCTATGAGACGAATTATAATTACATGACTTATTAATTCCTATAATCCAGGATGGATTTTATGCAAGAAATTTACATTGCACGCCTCATAAGCGAAGAGTTGAGAGCTCTCTACTCTTGATTTGTCAAAAAAGCAGCTTTCTCGAAACTTAAATTGATTTTTTGTGATTTATATTGTACTTAAATAGGTTCATATTTACTCGTAAGTGCATTTAATATAAAATAAAATAATAATCTGTCCGCCACATAAAATATATTTCAATAACAAATTAGTATTTTGTTTAACAAAGTAAATAAGAACATTAAAAATAAACTTTTGTGCATGTCCGTGTTTTAGTGTCCGCATGTGGCAGGAAAAGTGGTCGAAAAAATTATCATATCAGAATTTCTAACATCTAACGTTACAATGCGCCGAGTTTCTTAATTAATATGAGCGTTCCATTCTCTGTCGTTTAATTTTTATTATTTATAAAACCTAAGATACGACTAATAAATGTGCATATTATATAGAATAGAAAAATTAAGTTACTGATTAGTAATCCATACGTGGCGCCGCAGTACAGAATTATTGTTATATTATATACTAGCGGCCCGGTACGTGCTTCGCTACGTATAAAGTGAAATAAAAAAAATTGCAACATCAAATTAATTTATTCAAATAAAAAAATATATTAGTAATTGATAGCTATTTTAAAACATAATGTTGTACTGTCAACACTGAAAAAAGTTTCAATATGACCCCAACTAAAAAAGTTTCAATTTGACAGCAAAATCTCCATTAACAAAATGATCCGCCATTTATTGAATTAAAAAAATATGATAAATGAAGAACCGCTCGACCGATTTTGTGCAAACTTCACATAAACCATCTACTAAATAGCCCGAACAAAGCCTAAACATTTGGTTGGGATTGATGAGCCCGTTCTTAAGTTATAAAATTACAACGAAAAGTGGCATTGATTTTTATATATAAAGATATTGTTATGTTATATATATACTATATATACTATATTATATATGCCGAGAAATGTCAAACAGTTGCAAAAATGGTTCTGTTACGTCGCAGCACGCATCTCTTTTTATAACACGGTGTTGTTGCTAGTGACATCTCACTCGCTCAGCCTTTTGTTCCTCTATATGTATTAACTTTATGATGCTAAGCAACTGACAGGCTCTTACAAGTAATCAATTTTATCGTGGAAAATGAGATTATTAGGCGTGCACTTTTGGATTTTCCTTACAATTGATGCACAATGGTTCTCTATGTAGTTTTTAAATCATCGTTTACTTTTAAGTCTTTTGGGGGTTCGATTCGACCTAAAAATTTTTGACGTGACAACGTCTTATAATTCGATGGAGCCGGCTGCACGAACGAAAAAACATGACGCATGCGGCGTTACCTCGCTCTGAGGCGTTCCATTTTCTTATGACGTTGTCACGTTCAACTATCGTCAGTAAACCGACTTTACAGACAACCGATTTTATGACCAACTTTTAACTATACCGTTATGAATAGTGACGAGTCTATATTTAATAATTCTTTACTTCTGACTTTATTTTACCAAGGAAATATAAGATTTCTAGATGGAAAAAAACCCGTTGCTAACCGTTAGCCCTTTGCGACGTGAAGGACAAACGATTAAACACACTTTCACATTAATATTATATTAAGGGCAAGGATTATAAACATGAAGGGCAGGTTGTGAGTGTTTTATTATTAGAAATTAATTAGTTTGTAGTTTGTGTTATATTTGGAACGATAGCACGCGGGAAGTCATTACTTAATGCCGATTACAATCTAGTACTCGTTCATTTCTTTTATATGATTTAAAACATTTAAATTAATATGTATTCATGTACGTCAGTGGGAGCAAAAATTCTTAGGCTTAGAGATCAAAGTTGAGAGAACATCTTTTATCGCAAATTATTACCATTTACGAGAAACAAAAATTATTACCTTCTGTGATAAGAAAGTGATATCATCAAAATCAAAACAGTAAAATTGGAAAAATTTAAAGCTCTTATAATGGAGTTGTTTTTCCACCAACCAGTGTTTTAAGTATATACGGTAAAACTCGATTAAGACAACTTCACAGGGACTAAACCAAGACCTTCAATTGTATTATGCGGAATACGAAAACTAAAACTTAATATTTAATCATTTCCTGTTGGTATTTAATTATCTATATATAGAGTGGTTAGAAAGATATTACATATAAAATTATGTACATTATAGTGTAGCTATTCATAATTACGTAACTTAAAAAAACATACAGACGAATTGAGAACCTCCTCTTTTTTTGAAGTCGGTTAATAATCACTTAACTTAAAATAAGCAAGAACAAGATTTTCTATATGATTTTACATTTGCAGTACGTTTTCGCTTTCACCCAGAGAACGTCGTGGAATTTTTGCCTTATCATATATAACTTTTCCGACATAACGGAATTAGCACAGGTCGGGACAGTCAGTCGCTCTTTACTTGTTTTGCCCCTATGGCAAGTTTTTACCTTAACAACAAAGACCTATCTAGCATCAATTAAAAAATAAATGTAAAAGGCGTTAAAAACTTTCGTGGTTCAGAATTTTGCAACAATTCAGGAAGTGTTTGCAACGTCTTGTTGTGCGACTGTGTCTGATTCCCCACTGATATGACGGGATGACAAATCGTATTAAGCGTTAAAAAAAATAATGAAAACATGCCTCAAGTTACAGGGACCGACGTAAAATGGCGTATTAAGCGAGAAATCGTATTAAGCGAGTTCTACTGTAAAAGCCTTGATTGGTAAATAATAAAAATAGTAGCTTTATTCCGGCTTTAGTCTGGACGCTGGCAGGTATAGTTTATTCTAAAAAAAGCAGCGAGGTGAAAAGTCTTTGCGAATATCGATAAAATAAATAAAAATAAAAAAGTCCAAACTAGACAAAATTTAATTAAAAAAGTACATATTTATTATATATTAAATACAAATTACCTTTTTTTACTGAGTGGTAACGACCAGCTATAAGACGTTGACTATAGCCCTTGCCCTTACATCGCAGGTACACCCCGGTGATAAAGTTTTGTAACAAGCCCATGCCGTAGTCCAATTCTGTCCATGTCTATTCTAGAAAAGCTTTCTACTGGGTGTAAAGAGCCGGTGATGATGACGCTTTCTTATCGAGTCACCGTTATGTCCAAAGTACTGTCATAATCATTGTCACAATAAGACCAATCCCCATAAAAAAATCTCCAATTTTTCAACGATTCTTAAATTCAAAGTCCAATTTTTTGCCAAAAAAACACAGAAAAAATGGGTCAACCAAATAAAAAAGTACACACACAGATTATATATTTGTTATGACAGCTTAAATGTTCTATATTTAGTAATTGCATACAAGTTTCCACGCAGGCCGGGATCCACCCGGCGTATGTAGGCCAGCTCTGACGTCACGCGGCTGACCCAGTTCAAACGCCATTGAGAGACGCGCGTCAATGGTGCCCCTCGTGCCCTGCCCCCCTCCTCCGTCCTCCCGCACCAAACCGACACCAACACCAGCGGCCTCGAACCGCCAGAGGTGTGTCAAAATTACACCAAACATTAATACTCCAAATATATTAAACACCAAGTACACTCGACCGAAACGGTGTTATCACTTCGACCAACTGTAACCAGGAAAACACATAATACATAGAATTATGGGTGATAGGATTATGTATGAAAATAAACTTTGTGATTATTTTGCAGAGAATGGTAAAACATGAGTTTTACAAAGCTAACTGCAGTTTTTTAGTTTTTATCCACCGTGTGTATTAATTTTAAGTTCGCAGCAACTTTTATATAAGCCATTTTAACACTAAAACTATCGTTAAAATTCCTTATTGATTCAGTGTTCGGATTTGACTGATAATATTTTCCTTATAGCACGCTGATAAGTTTAAATTTAGAAGACACGGTGATTATGACATCTTAAAGAGCGTATAAGTATTTTAAAAGTACCATTATACCAGCATTATACTTATCCGCACCCCTTGCACAACATTCATTTGTAAATTAGAAAGATATGTCATCACATTTAAAAAAAAGAAAAAGCGTAAAATTTAACATATTTATTAAAAGGAATAAAAAGTGACAGGTCAGTTAATGTAACACGTACAAAAGTGCCTTTGTTCAAAGTTAGAGACAATTGTTGAACGCGGGCACAATGGCGAGTGCGCCGTGACAAAGCTTGAATGAGCACTCCTCTTGCACCGATGCATTCACGTCAATTATTTATATCACAAAGACTGCACGTCAGTTTAAATTATAAATGAGTTTTCTGCAATTGCACCAGCCGGATTTAAAAAAAAGACACTTTTCTACGTAACTGTACTGTTTCTAATTTTGTCCCTGATTTGTATCTAATATATTATTTGGAACACTTATTATTAGATTATGTGGAATATGTAACGAAATTCTGATAATCTAAGAGTTACCTAAATACATAATCATCATCGTCTTAAGCAATGCTACAATGAACTTCAAATTTTTATATCTTTTTTTTTGACGCTGGGGAAATCATCATAATACCCCGGGCCCGAGGAAGTCCAGTGGTTATGTGAGATTAAAACCCCAGCGGTGTTCCTCCTCATCGTTCGCCATCCTGCCCGGAACTCTATGAGAGCACCGGGCCCTGACACTGTGCCCATCGGCACTCTCCTCTGGAGGCAGGGCTGTGGCTTCCCTTCCTCCTTCTCCGCTTAAAGCACCCTGAATAACACCACATAAGGGTGCCTTATAGCTCGGACCAAACGCGCGTGCGGCGGAACTCTCGATCGGCAGCGCATAAGTTCCTCACAGTGGTGTGAGCATCTGTCGCCGCTGCGCTCTCCTGAGGGAGGGGGCGCCTGCTCCGCCTCCTTCTTCTGCGACATCACAAACTCGCAGAAGAAGAGGACCGCCTCTCATGCACTCTTACTGACGGTCATCGGCCATCGCGCCGATCGCAGGGAGTGATAGGTCGGCGCCAACCTCAACAATGAGGTCAGCTCTTTCAGACACCCACGCAGAGCCTTCCGCCTGGGTGTGGTCAGCAGTGTCCTCGTCACTGCTACAGTGATGACACAATGGTTCCTCCTGGGTTCCTCTGATCCTGCCACCTTGCACAGATACCTCTCGAAGCATCCGTGCTCCGTCAGGATCTGCGCCAGGTGGAAGGAGATAACGGCATGCTGCAGGTCAATTAACTGAGCAGTTAATTGTTCAAATTCTTGTTAAAGGATCCTTGTTAGAGGAGGAGCTGAGTGCAGGCCATCGCCTGCACTCAGCTCCTCTAACCGTTCCTTCCATTTGACGAGGACTCGTCTTTTAAGGCGCCTCCGCCCTCTCCTCATCAACTTCTCCGGTCATGTCTCTATCCGGGACTCCCTACTCGAAAGTTTTATAACTAGCGTTGCCTGCCAGCCCACAGTAGCATGCTTTCTAGTTAATTAAGTAGTCGTGTATTAATAATTTATTCTAAATATGTATAGACAGTGTAATTACTGGCTCCGCTTACCAGTGGCTAGACTTGCGAGTACCATGTTGGGTCTAGTGATAGGCAAATCAACTATGAGTTACCTGTGGGTGCCGAGGGCACAGGTAACTAACATTAGCTATTTCCCATCAGGCTCGTTTGAAATCTGCTGGCATCTAATTAAATTAACATAAAAAAGATATGATTTTTTTAACATAAAAAAAGACATTTACAAAAAATAAATAACTTAAAAAAACTATAAACTTGTAATTTTTTAAATTCCAACATAAAAATTGAACTTAAATATAGAGCGAACACTCACAATGCATCTATTTATATCAAGTAAAGTTAAAATAACATCTAGTATTCCGTACACACGGACAGAAATAAACACGCGCGTATTAATCTAGTTTGGTGCTCACGCGGTTGGCCTCCTTTATTTAATAGCTCTACGTATTATGCCATCATTACTTCGATAATTCACACGTTTTCAACATTTTAGTATGATTTTAGTATAATTTAGTAGTGATGCGCCTCGTACGTTTATGGTTCCACCATTCTGTTTATTACTATAGCTTTGTTATTTTGGAAGAAGGGCAGGACAGCCATGTAATTATTGGCATTTGAGGCTAACTATTTGTAGGCAACATATGAAATGAGTTTTTAGTTTGGACACAAGAAAGGCTAGTTTCGGGTGAATTAATTTACGTATATGGCTACTGTCTACTTTTATTTACTATGCGGTGGCGTGTTTACCCTTTCATTTTAAAAAAAATGTTAAATAGTTTTTCTTAGTATTCATTTTTAAAACACTAAAATATGGGGAAAGACGCGTCGGTATTTTCTTGAATACTCTGTATGTTTTACAGATTTTTGTTTGCTTTGTTTATAGCGTAATTTTTGAATATTAGTAGCGACCGGGGCTTTGCCTGAATGTAATCAGTTTTTATTGACAATTTTAAAAATCGTTAAAGAGATTATTATTAAGAATCAGGAGGCACGTTAGTGTCTAGCGCCAAGAACACATCCAAGTAGTTTGGCGTGAGGCACTGTGTATATATTCTCGAGACATATGTAAACATAACCTCCAAAACAAACAAAAAAAAAATTTTGGGGCTTTATCGGAATATCGGAACAAGCAAAGGCTAGAGGCCATGCTGCCTATCGTTATCAATATACGGTGTTGTATTAAAAATTAAGTATTTCGTTTTTTTTCTTGTATTCTCTATAACTTATTTTTATTTATTTTTACTGTCATATTTTATATTTGATAAACGTCTTTCGTATAATATATTTTTTCTGTCGTATTTTTTATTTGAAAAACGTCTTTTGTTTCATATATTCGTTTCGTTTAGCTCAATCTTCTTGGTTTCTTCCCAGTTTCCCGTTAATTAATTGTTATTTTGTGTTTTGTTCATTCTTAGTGATTTACTAGTGTTTGTTTTAAAAACTGTATATATTGTGATTGGTTGGCGAATATTGTGGAGAACTGTTCTGGAGTGGTTTTCTATTGTAGGACTGTTCTGATGGTTTTCTATAAAGTTTGTTTTTAAAACTTAATCTGTGTAATATGTAATGTGATTTGTTGGCGAATATTATGGTGAACTGTTCTGGGTGAATAGAATGGGAAGTGATAGTTGACTGATGGGTGCTAGAGGGGCAGATTAGCGCTTTTTGGCATTTTCCGCCGTTTCTCCAAAGCACAGACAAGATATTTTTGTTAACATAAGAGACAGACCTGAGGCAGCATGGCCTCAGGTCTTAGCCGGTTCCAACAGAAAATGCCAATTGGAAAGAAAAATGACAATACAGTCTAATTATTTTTCGAGAAATAAAAAAATTATTTAACAAAGTGAGATGTACTATCTCTATCTATGTAATTGTGGTGCTTTAATGTGATTTTAATGTATTATTTTATTTAGTTTCAACCGATTTTATTCGGTCAAAACTCTGAAAATTAGACATAACCGCATAATAAATGCCGCTGGAGTTTGTTTCTTGACTTCATCTCCTACCAATTAAATTGGTATTAAATTTTTGCTATACTCTACTATAGCCAATTGATTGATTTACATTAGTCAACTTATCAAGAATGGAAACAATGTGGAGTTAACGGAGAAATGCTGTTATGTTTACAATAGAAAAAACAGTTTGGTGGCTGTAGCAAACCAAGAAGATGGTGTTTATAAGTTGGTCATGGAACATAAACAATGTTTTTTTACTCCTACTTCAACAGTTATTAGTGAAGAGTGTCATAGGAGATTGGCCATTTGAATATAAATGACCAGAATAAAATGAAACATGGAGCAGTTACGGGAATATCATACACAGACAGCAATCTGAAGAAGAAAATGAGGAACCAGTACCATTTACTTTTAGTAAAGGGGGACCCAAATTAAGTGAATAAAAAAGCTGCCAGAGCGTTATAGATTTCCAAATCTATGTACAATGTTGAGTCCAAATGTTACTAATGATCCAGTCTGTGTCCATGAAGCTCTGGAGAGTGGGATTGAGGCAATAGAGGAAAAGCTGCATGCAAGCTTTTGAAGAAAATGATGCATGGGCTCCTGTGAGTGAATTACCTTTTGATTAAAATTTAGTACAGTGCAAGTGGGTATATAAAAGGAAATTAAATAGTGATAATAGTGTATGTTACAGAGCATGTTTAGTGGCTAAGGGCACAAGGTTACACAGAGGCCTGGTATTGATTATGAATAGACTTTCTCACCAGATGTCAGACATTCTACTTTGAAATTATTGTTCGCACTATCTGTTCAGTTAAATGTAGATATCACTCATTTAGATGTTAAAACAGCATTCTTAAATGGTTTTCTTAAAGAGGACATTTATAAGGTTCAACTAGTTATTAATTGTGATTCAAATAAGAATAAGATTGTTAAACAAAGTAATTTATAATTAAAAAAAAATGTTTATTTCAGAAACTTACATATTAAGTACAATAAAATCTATAATTACAATGCAATGTTTCTTAGGTATTTACAATATATGTACTGACTGCCTGAACTAGGAAATTCTTTGTTTCAGGCTAAAAGGGCTAGTGTACTCGCTTCACGAATCATATTTTATCATTTATATTAAACTATAATATATAACTTATAAGATAAAAGTATAAATAGGTAAAGTCTAATCTAACCTAATTAACGAATTATCTGTCTCTTCGTACGACCTACTTTGTAGCGACAACTGGATTTTTTATATATTTTTATATAGAGAATCATATTGTACCATTTATATTAAACTACATATAACTTATAATATAAATGTATAAATAGTTTAAGTCTACTCTATCCTAATTAACAAATTCTCTGTCTCTTCGTACGACATACTTTGTAGCGACAACTGGAGATTTTTTTTACATTTATGGTAAGTTAGTCGATAAATATCTGACAAAGCATTTAATCTGTTGTAGAGATAAGGGCCTAGGTATATATAAAATTTAGTTATAAAGGTATGTTTTATTGCAATTTTTTGGGAGCAAACTATATCTTTTCTTCGTTTTTTAGTAAGTTCAGTACAGTAGGCAAGAGCTGCGTGCTGTTTTAGTACTATGTTTAGTATAAAAAGTTGCCTGACTGTTAGGACTTTACATGTTTTATAAAGAAGGTTAGTAGGGAATAGGAAAGGGCGAAATGTAGCCACCTTGAGAATTGCTCTCTGCGCTCTCTCGACGGATATCAGTAGCGTTTTCGCTGCACCAGCCCATGTGCTGATACTTGATGATTTATGGTTTAAAGCAGTCATCTAGATAATGGTATTAGAGAGTGGAGCAATGTTTATGTGAGTTAGGTTTCAAAAGGAGTCGTATAGAGCCATGTGTTTTTACAAAAATGAATAATGATGTAAAATTTGTTATAGCATTATATCTTGATGACTTATATTTGTTCCAATACTCAAATAGAGACAGACAAGTTAATTTCAGTATTGATTATGATATTATGTAAGTAATTTTACTTCAAATTTCTGACTTGTCATACTTTTATTATTGTCAATACAATTTGTTTTCCCATTGTCACAGACCGTGCAATAAAGAAAACTTTAAGCGGAAAAGAGCTGGTTGTAAACAAAAATTGCGAGACATTATGTGTGTAGTATTTCTTAGTTTTAATTATTTTCATTTGAAGTTATTTTCTTATTGTTTTACATTTTTTTTAGCTTCTGGAAAGGAGAATATTTAAAGGCCTTAAAGGACAATAAACATAATAATAAGTACATTGGTATCAAGTAAATTTATGACTTTCTTCGTATGGAGTTGGATTTGAATTATTCTAAAGAAAACAATAAAGAAAGTAATACATTTAAAGTTTTGATTTTTTTTTAATTCTGAAGGCATGGTAGTGTCCAACTATAACTTAATAAATTTAGGGTAAATAATAATGAATCATATATTGGACAAGAACAAAAAATATAAAAAAAAAATTATTACATATTTGAGCTTATTATTACATGATTTACTAATAAGCAAATATAATATTTTACTTTAATTTAATTATTGATTTGAACTGCCGGTCAAGTTGCATGTTGCGCCATCTGGTATCTAACTTTCCCTTTTACACTCTAAATATTTAAACAGGAGGAATAACAGGAACGCATGCTCTATGTTAATTTTGAAAATCAAAATAACATTTAAAAAAATATGACGATGTTGCATTGGTCACTGGTCAGTCACAAGCGTCATTTAAAGTAAAAGTATTGTAATAGTACTAACCTCTTTTATTATTAAATTATTTGAGAAAATTTATGAATAAAAATTTTGATGAATTACTCAAGAAGTTTAAGTTTAAAATTTTAAAGTATTTGAAATGAATTACTCAAGAAGTATAAATATTTAAAATATTAAAATATTTGAAATGTAATTATGTTAATTAATATATGCTTTACAAAAAAAAAGAGATATCCCACAAAAAACAGTTTCACTGTAAAATGTCGCGCCAAGTACACGTCTTACTATATACACGTATAGCAAAAATAAAAAAATAAACTAATCTTTACAAAAAATATGAAATAAAAAAACCAAGTACACAAAACCTCTCGGATTAAAAGAAACACTCATTAAAAACTGTGAAAATTGAAAAAACAATTGGTGTAGTATATTTACAAAAAAAAAAGAAAAATTTGCAATCTACAAAAAAAAAAAAAAAAAAGTAATCATTGTGATTTTCAATAATTGCAAAATTTTTGTGGCAAATTTTACAATTGAAAACAATTTTTTAAACGTACTTGGCGCGCGTCATTGAGTACCGCTTCCGCTGCCTGGTACCCGTACCACAAATTCTTCGAGAACTTACCACGTTTGACGTCATGGTGTATTATTATTATTTATTATAAAAAAAGAAAAAAAAGAAAATAAGAGTTTCTTTACTCTCGGTACCACAACGTAATGTACACGTACGTAAACGTAAGTAAATTACAAATCGGTGGACCAGTGTTATTAGGTGATGCCAATACTGAATGTATTCCGAACCGTCTCTGCGTGCATGCATGCCCCTTGTCCAACCATCGCCGTTCAACCATCCGCCTTTTTTACCACGTTACCACGCTTTTATTAGCTTGGGTTGTATCTATGTATCTATGTATCTAGTATGTAATGGAATCTTTGAACATGATTTTGACCCACTTCTAACGACCAGATTTTGTTCAAACTGTGTAGATTTATCGAGGACCGATGACAATACAATAATTTGATAAAATTATTCCAATATTCTGATCAAGATAATCAGGATAGCACATGCTAGGAAGGCGTAAGGCGCGCAAGTTACCTACATCACTTGTGTTGTTTTTAGTCTCTCACTCATTTCTAAAGTGATTGTTAATAGTTGAGTACTTTAAATTAATAAAAAGTTTGATTAATTTGAAACTTTGCACACGTATCAAGGACCGATGACAATGCAATAATTTAATAACAGTTTCCCAATATCCTTATAAGGACCACCAGGATTAATTAATTCTTTTGTGGATCCTCTGTAAGGGAGTAAGAAAGATAGAGCTATCGCGTGATCTGCGCATGTCTGCAGTTTCGGACTCCCTCCTTTTCATTTCCTTGGCTGTGGTAGCCGTTTCTCAGGCTCCCTCTCCTAAAAATGAGTTCTTACTCCCGATTACTTTTGTATCAATTACGATTCCTGCATAGCTTACAGTCGATAAAGAAGGAATCAAATCTAATAAACCAAACTAAAAAGTGAAAAATAAATTATAGTTTAAAAAACTAAAAAACCACGCTTTTAAAACTGATTAAACTAAAAAATTAAAAATAAAACTATAGTAATCAATTGAAAAATTCATATTATTGTACAAAAAGCGTGGGGGGCTTGATTTCGATTGTGGCAAACATATTATCAATAATTTACTATATCTGTGGATATCATAACAAGCAACCCCACGTGTTTTGTACAATAATATGAATTTTTCAATTGATTACTATAGTTTTATTTTTAATTTTTTAGTTTAATCAGTTTTAAAAGCGTGGTTTTTTAGTTTTTTAAACTATAATTTATTATCTTTTAAGCCCTCCAACGACCGCGCTCAGTATTGCCAACCCCATCGTGTTGCCATAGCTGTTAAAATAAATTAAAAGAGTACAAAGGGAAAATAAATTAATATAAATATCATAAATTGATTCCATTTAAATAAGTAAATGTAAAAAATGTATATATTCATGCTTAAATATAATTATATCCTTACAATATGTTGGTATTTAAATAGGACAAAATATTAACATGTCCCTCGTAGACCTTAGGAGCTACGCAAAAAATCCAACCTGTAGCGAGGTCTGCGTAGCGCGCTATTTTTCTAAAAGCAGACTAAGCAAAAAGAAGATATTTCTTGCAAGATTAAAAAATATTTCTAAGGCATTCAGCGATTGAAGAATATGTGGTGTAATCGTATATTATGTGGTAGTTAATTTGTCATAGGGTGCCAAATAAAATTGAAAAAAAAAAAATCTCTCGGGAACCTTTGATTACTAGGGTTATGTCCTAGTGTACAGTCACAGCCTATATTGACGCAAAAAATAAAATAAGAACTAACAAAGTAGATAACTGATAACATAATAAAATGTAGTCTAGGCGAATTGATGTACACATGATGTACACATGTAAAAGACATTCGCCTCTGATCACATCAGCCAATTGTAGCCAAGTTTACAAATGAAAACTAAATATACTATAAATAATACAAAACTGTTCTACTAAATACGTCATAAAAAATGTTGGCCATAATGTTTCATCAAATTAAATGTTTGCCGTTTTTTGAGCTTCAATTTGGTCGTTGGCGTTGTAGTTTAATTAGCGAATTGCCGTCCGCGAATGTTACATAATAGTCCTGCTAAACCAGGTCGCTGCAGAAGTGTGTCGCTCCGTGCCCGTGACGTCACGCAGCGCGCGCACACTCTTGATACACTGAATTTAACTAAAATATTTTTCAACTCGCCCAAGATCATAACACAAAAACTATTATAATTTATACAATTGAGATATATATTTATATTAATGCGTAATAAAAATAATATCTTGGCTGCTTCAGCAACCACAATCACGGGAGGACTATGATATAGGAAACTAATATAAATATTCCAAGTACTTACTTGCAATGCTTTTTGACTTTCTAGAGTAGACACAGAAGATGGCCAATAGAAAAGGATGTATTATGCTTGATTTCTGGTTTTATTTCATTTATTACTGGATCCCAAACAGATCTTAGAACCAGGATAGGTTCTAGGATAGTTTAGCACAGTGCAAGTAGCCCCGTTGCCGATAGCCTAAAATGGAAACCATATTGAAAGTCTACATAGGAGCCAGGAGCTGGATTACGGCGGGAAAACGTCTAACCTGTAAAATGTTCTTAGAAAAAATTAAGAAAACTTAAAATTAAACTACGTTGGATGCGATCTAGAAGATTCTCAGTCTTATTTTTTAATTGCTTAAACTTAATGAGAAAAAAAGTTTCGTTCAGCCACTAGCCAGTACAATACAGGGCCTGTAGACAAAGTGACATCGCTTTGTAGCCGAAATTCGTTATCGTCTTTGAGATAACGATAATAATTTTCTAGCCAATGATCAATCAAAGATCGTGACAGTGCAACGACAACAACTGTCAAGTGTCTACAAAGTTCGACAAGAAGTTTCAAATCGGACCAAAAAATTAAAATTTATATCTATGTAAATAGACCTCATACACACTATAACTCATAAAAATTGTGAAAATGTTGCCATGGAGGGCAACATTTTCACAATTTTTATGAGTTATAGTTTTTGACGATATACGCCACGCCCACGGATAACGAATCAATATCAATAATAAAATAACATAAGTTTGACATAAGTGTTCGATAAACAATTGCCAGTTTATGATTTTGTTACGAATTTTAACATTGTCTACCAACTTGCGATAACGATAACGAGTGACATAATTGACGACGGCTTATGTCAATCCCATACATTTTAATCTTTTCGAACTTCGTTATCGTTTTTTTAATGTTACTTTGTCTAAGGCCTCAGGTTCGTAAATAAAAGACAATTAACTTATGTATACATATCTATAGCCAAGAATCGCTCAAGTTCGCGGCCTCTAGGGAAGCCTATTGCAGCAGTAACTATTGGTTGATAAAAAATATAACCAATTTTGAGTGACTTTTACGTTTATTTTTTTTGAAATTTCCCAAAAGTTATTTTCTTGACAACTTCTTACTTATTATTTTCCTTAAGAATACCTATCTTTTTTGCAAAAACCAAAAAATTATACCATACTCAGGTTATAATTCTTCTTGTGTCTGCTCTCTTCTTACTTTAGTTATTTTTGTAATATCATAAAACTAAGCCTTAGTAAAGAAGATATTATGATCATGGAACACTCATCATATGGCATTTTTATGGTATTTCTGAATTCTGGAACATCTGTTCTTAATAGTTACAAAATAATTACATGTGGATTATTCACGCTTTGACACGTGCAAAAATTCACACTAACGATTTGATGTCATTAGGGACACGCCTTAGAATTATTGTAGTTTAAAAAAATTAAAGCTCGTTGGTCCTACGCTATACTTTATTATTACTTTTAAAACACAATATAAGTCCGTAAATCTAGAAGCCTAAGAATATTACTATTTCATCATCATCATCCGTCCACTACTGAACATAGGCCTCCCTCAATGAACGCCAAGATGGCCGATCCTTTGCCACTTGCATCCAACACGGACCGGCCACCGTACGGAGATCGTCTTCCCAACACTTCGTCTACCTCGTGGCCTCCAGTCTAGAACCTTATTGCCCCATCGGCCATTCGTTCTCCTGAGTGTGTGACCAGCCCACCTCCACTTCAATAAGCGGTGGATGTCTTCGTTTTGAATCCTATCTGTCAAAGAAACACCCAGCATAGCACGCTCCATAGCACGTTGAGCTACGGCAAACTTACAGACCAGTCGTAAATTTAGAGCCATATTACTATTTACTGCTATGAAATAAACACTATAATCTGTATATTCGGCTCAGTCTTATAATCTGAAACCTGAAGTAAGTTCAATAGCAACAGACCATGAAAGATTATTTCATTGTTACCAAGACGAACGGACGGTGGGAGGGATGCGCAGTGCCGCTCCCGTCTGCTTGGGTACCACCATCCTGCTTATTTCTTCCGTGAAACAGCTTTCTGTGTTGTGACGAGAAGGGCAGGATAGGGGCAGTGTAATTACTGGCACAGAGACTTAACATCTTGTGTCTCAGAAAAGCAACACATGAATAAGTTGATTGGGCTAGCTCCAGGTTAACTTGTGTATGTTCATGGGTAACGCTAACCACTACCAACATGTGGCTCGTCTGCCCGTTTCCAACTATCATAAAAAAGACGAAGAAGATACCAAAGCAACAATGAACAGGCATTAGATCAAATTGTATAGAATTTAAGTTATTTGCTTATAATGAATTTTATGGATCGCTTTAACGATCATCGCGAACCGGAACTTGAGGACATGTGCAGCTGGCGCCGTAAACACAGCAATAGGGAACAAGGCCCGATCTTAACTAAACATATACACAAACGCTAAAAATAATACATCCGTATCGGCAATTATGACCGTGGGTGCTTGTTTTAACATGCGTCTAAGGAGTACCTATTTACCTTTTTATAGACGCAGTGATAGAGGACGGTCAGTTGTTAATAAATCGACATAATGATTTAGTTGACGCCGTCACAAAATATTGATTGATTGCCAGAACTATATATATATAAATATGAGTAATATATATTATATTATTCGTAAGGAGTCTTGTTTATTACGTCAACTAACTCAGTGTGTTACACTGACAGATCAAAAATTATAATAGCGTCACTCGTATTTTTATCCTAAATTATAATAATTATAATAAATTTAAAAAAAAACTTTGCCTTACAACCGAGCTATCGGCTATAGTTCGTTGTAGTAGTTTTGTTTATTATTTAAAAAAATGCTTAAGATTAATAATCCGTGCAAATTTTTATGTGACTATTTTTTGCCCGCGGCTTCGTTCGCGTTAGTGTAGATTAAGTAATAGATCAAGTCTGTTTGCTGGTTCTTAATGACGGGTAGAGCATTTTTAAGACACTATTATATTAATTACTCCCGTCATTAGATTGGTTCAACATCCAAAACCTGACGGAGTTGCATCTGCGTCTCAGGTTCTTCCTGCCTGAGTATGATATTTTACCTCACTTAATAATAAACTTATGAAAAAGAGATATATATTTTTTACGTATTTCAAGTGTACAAGTTGTTACCTAGGAAATAAAGATATTTTGATTTTTAATTTTAATACCTGTCTCAAAGATTAGTAAATGAGCCCTAACAATAAATAATTTAATAATAACTAAGTGAAAACATTAAAAATCTTTTTTCTAAACCAAAAATAAACTTATCTTAATAATAAGTCATGAAACGATAGTAAAATATGCCTTAAAAATAAATGAATCCAACAACTAAGTATCATCATCGTCATCGCCATCATTCGTCCACTGCTAAAAAAAAGGCCTCCCTCAATGACCGCCAAGAACAACAGCAACAACTGACTATTATTTGTAATATATAATTATATGTATTATATCATATATACCAGCTTAAATACATTTTAAAAAATCCATTTTAGTGAAACCTAAGCCTTACGACTAAGTATAAGTTTAGATTACATAATATATGAAAACACAAAAGAAAATACTGAAAACGAGAGATTTAATTAAAATAAAATACTAAAATTAGAGTTCTTATAAAATATTTTAAGTGAGCCTTTTAACAGAATATAAAGTTCCACATAAACTTACATCCCAAATTTTGTAAAATCCTCTCTTAGTAATTAGTTAGTAACGTAGGTAACGTTACGATGTACGTTAGTTAGTTACTTAGTTATGAATAAGTGTGAAATTTTAAGTTTCTAGCCCTAAACCTGTGCTTTTATTTTAAACTTTCATCCCTATTTTACCCTCTTAGGGATTGAAATTAAAAAACGCTGAAATACGTAACTATTTTTGCCGTACTCAATTGATCCGAAAATTCATGCAAATATTTCCAAGGAATAAAAAGTTAGATACAAACTTTGATCCCCTATATCTCTCCCTTGAGGCTTGAATTTTGAGAAATTTGCCTTTGTCATATGAGGAATACGAGTGCGAAATTTTCAATTCTCTAGCCTTAAGGATTTGGCCTGTGCGTTGATTATTCCGTCAATCACCTTGGCCTTTTATCTAATATATAAAATTTCCATGTCACAATGTTAGTTACCGTACTCCTCCGAAACGGCTTTACCGATTTTTACCAAATTTTATATGCGTAGTATATTTGAAGTAGGTCTGAGAATCGGCTACTATCTATTTTTCATACCCCTAAGTGATAAGGGTGGTCAACCCGTCAAATTATAAAAGTTAACGTGGGCGAAGCTGCGGGCAACAGCTAGTATTATATAAATATAGATCTTGAATAATAATAAAAAACAGATTTAAAACGTAGGAACACACAATTTAGCTCTGTCTCATGTAAAATCAATCAATTTTCTATTATTTTTTCAAGAATACTAAAGATTAATATTAAAAATAATAAGGATAAACTATATATGTAGTGCTAAAGCATAGAGTCGGTGGAAAACTCGTGGTTAAGTCAAGCTCCGACGGCCGGAACGCGATTGGCTGTGCGCGCGTGACGTCAATGCCGACCTCCCGCGGCGCGCGCCCGCACCCCGCGCCCGCGCCCCGCTCCACCCGACTCTGAAAAATATACACAATTTTCGGACGAACTTTATTTTCCTTGCGATGAGCCCAAGGAGGCATATTATGCGTTCGGATTATGGTTCCATTTTGTTTTCTTTTTTAATTATGTATAGAATTCTGATATTATTAAAATACTTGGATGTAACCGTTTTTGGACTGGTTTGCGTATGGACGTGTTTTGTGATGGAAATATTATGTCAAAGCTATTTTAATGAATCAAAATTAGGCTATAGTAAAGTTACTTTATGTTAAAAACCGTCACATTGAGGCTTAAGGCGACCTATGAACATACACGCATGTCAATAAAGATTTTTTTAACGTATTTAACATTTTACAATAAATATATCGATCTCTGGCTATTTTTTTTATTTTGGTATCTTTTTCTTTTCCTTTACGCCGGGTAATGCACTGAAGCATCCCGCCGGGGAGACCCACTCGCTGCGCCCGAAAGGTGGTAAAGTGGACGCAGCGCTACCTACTAAAACCAGAGTGCCACCAATGCCACCTTTGTTAAGGTGCCCCGGATTTGTTGAGCAAGCAGGGCACCTCGACGACTAGTCAGTCCCTCAAGGGACCGACGCCACCTCCACAGAGGGGTTGTCCCGCACCACAAAAAAACCCCTCCCAACGTTGGGACAGTACAATGGGGTGAGGTTCCCATCCTCGCCCCTTGTCCCCTGCTCTTTTGTCCCCTCATCTTATAAGAAGAGTACAAAAGGAAGCTCCATCCGCGCAATTTGCTTCGCCCAAGGTGCTGGGCTCACCTAAGGCTTCTGAGCCTCACCGCCACGACAAGGCTCGATCCTTGGTGGAGGAACCAAAATGGGGATTATTTTGGTATCTTATTATATACGTTACTAATTTTCAAAATTATAGACCAGAAATTAACAACCTTAATTTCTAAGGAGAAATTTATTTAAGTAGCGCATGGAATAACAGTAGGTGGTCCACATCTCAAACAGCAGTACGAAGGACCACAGTATACTCTGCTATATACCATAGCATTACTAAAGCTATAGTTAATTGTCTTTACACACAATTTCTAAGTTTCAACTTTAGTTTAAGAAATAGCGATTGTCCTAGACAATAAACTAATTCTTTAAAAAATTATAACATGTTCGTTTTGGTAATGTGAGCTATCCTCCGACTGAATCATAAATAAAGCTTTCTTGAAGTACAGAACCATTCCATAACAACCATGACTGATTGTTATGGAATGGTTCTATACTTTTATAGTAACAATTTGAAGACTAACCTGTTGATTTGTACACGTGCATCAATTTTAAAATCTGTGTATGATCAACCTGTTTTATTTGATTGCAATGCAGATGTTTAGACGATTAATGTCTTACGAACTTCTCGTTTCTTATCGCATCTACGATCGATTACGCCATGTACTAAAGCTTGTTTAGTTATCAAATAATTATAGTACTGTCTTACTAACAAAGGAAGCTACAACGCTTAAACCGGTACCCAATATAAGGACATCTAGTTTAGTGTTTCACATTTATTTTTAACGATTTGATTAAATTATCTTACTGATTTTCCATATTATGATGAGACCTAAGTGAAAGTGGCGCCCTCATTTTTTCCATACTCTTTTTTGCCAAGCTGTAGGTTACACCTTTTCTTCGTAGGTATGCCCAATCCTTCTATATTATGTATATGGGTGCGGCCGTAGTTGGCTAAAAAGGTTCTAGTCTTTTTACAGTCAACTACCGCCACTACACACCACCATCAAAAGTGTTGTATCGAATGCATGTTTATTTTTCATTGCCTCCAAGTCCTTTGTTTCGACTCTTTTTCCATCTCTAACAACAATTTCAAAACGATGAAATGTATTTTTTGATGTTTTATCGTGTTTTCTATAATTTCATTCTTTAACATTCAAATGCCTGTGTTCAAGACAGTCAATATATAACTCTTCACTCAATGGACGACATAATTAAGTATTCTGATTTTTCAAGTAATACTTTAAACTATAAAGGTAAAAGTATTTGCCTGTCTTTCTTTAGCCTCGAAACGGATCTGCATATTTTTACTGCTACAGAAGTAGGGATAGTTTTTTATGTATACTGGTAGATACAGCCTAAACGGCTAGAAGGATTTCAATGTGTGTCGATGTCTAAGATAGCGCTCGACAAAATGACAGGTTTCGGACGCCATATTGTAAGGTTTTAATTTTTTTCTACCAAACCCTTCGAATTCACCATTCCAGGGTATCATAATTACAATTCCAAAAGTAAGTATATATATATAACTTGCAGTTTCGATTTCAAACAAACGCTATAACGTTACACAAAAATAAAACGTGTTTACATAGTGACATGAATTTGAATTCAACAATTCATACTTATTTGAGTAGGTATTAAATTTCATTGAATGGTTTATAAAAAAATGACAAAAAAAATATATCACTATCATAAGTTACAGGGACACTCGATCAAGCCGTTGTGGATTTCAGACCTCAGTTTTTTTATAGCATAGAAGGGCAAACGAGCAATCGAAGCCTTTTGGAGACTATCGATATATTGCATACATATTTATAAAGGGCCAAGATTGTACATAAAAACATTAGATGGACTAGCCATTAGTAATCTTAACCCAAATAAGATATTGCATCGGCCACATGACCAAAATTCGTTACAGCTCATTGTCTACGGGAACTTATCTCAGCAAGCGTCTGAACTCTCCGCAAACGACATAAATAACTTACTAACTTACAAGTTCTGAGGTGCTGTAAGCATTTTCAACTGTGTCACTTATTTTACTAAGTACTTATTTAGTACTAAATATTCTACTGAGACTATAAATGTGAAAGTTTATATTAATGTTTCTTACTCTTCCACGCAAAACTACTGAATGGACTATAATAATAATATATCACCGTACTGTCACGGGAATGGAAAGTACGCGAGCAAAACCGCGGGGCGCTGCTATTAATTTATATGTTATTGTTGCAGGCGGGGACAAACTAATAATTTAAATAAATTTGATTGATAGTAGTTTACTTAGATTTCTACAAAAGGTTTTTGTTAATGTTCGGTTAATGGTAGTAAAATGCTTTGTAGATTTGTTTGTCCTCGCCTGTATTAATTAGAAACGTATAATTTATATTTTTAATACATTATATATCTGTTGTTTATGTAAGTATCAAATAAAATATAATACACTGCACTGTATACTCTTCACACTAAATTATAGAGCTTGTTTTTACTTTTTAATTAGTCGTTATTTATTGCAGTTTTTCGTTATTTATTACACTAGGATACTTTTTCATTATACTGGAGTGTCGATCGAGAAGTAACCTATACTCTTATCCGGGGAAACCTCTCACTCTCGCGGGAAAATGGTATAAAAGAGTCCTTCTAGCCTCTCGGGGCTGGGGTCCATGTGACATAAGCTGCGGGCAACTTGCTTTTATATTAATGTTATTATACTTTATATTATTATTATCATTATCTGATGCGGGGCTATTTTGAGTTTCGACCCGGCACTGTCTATATATTTTAAGAAAAACCCAAGTTACTAATAATATTTTAAATATGTTCAAAAAAATAAAAGGTCTTTTCATCATTATCATCGTCAGTCCTAGCCCCACCATGGTTCAAGCCTTGTGGCGATGGGGCTCAGTAACCTATGGTGAACCCAGCTCCTTGGGCGAAGCCAATTGAGCCGAGGGAGCTACTCTTTGTATTCCTATTATAAGAAGAAGAGGATGGGAAGCTCGCCCAATGGGGCGAGGCGAGGCCAACAACCCCCAAAAAACGTTGGGAGGGGTTGTTTTGTGGTGCGGGACAACCCCTGTGTGGAGGTGTCGGTCTCTTGGGGGACTACTTATGAACTAGCCGCGAGGTGCCCTGCTGCTCAACAGATCCGGGGCACCTCACCAAAGGCGGCAATGGTGGCACTCGCTGGGTTTTAGTGGGTAGAGCTGCATCCACCTTAACATCTTCCGGGTGCAGCAAGTCCCTAATACCAGCCTGGGGAGTCCTCCCTCCCCCGTAGGATGCCTTTGAGCATTCCCTGGCGCAAAAAAAAAAAATCATTACTCCTAGCAGTTCTAGTAGGTTAAATCCACTGTTGAATAGGCTTCGCTCTTCCAAAAGATTTTTCAAAAATATTTTCGTTGTGCCTAAGTAATTAAAAAAGGTATTCTGATTGAAAACACATTAAAAATTAAAAGATCATTTCTAAAATAAATTATTTTTAAATTGATACTAACACTCCTATGTAAGACTACAAACTGCAAAAGGTTAAAGAGCAGCACAGCTCAGCTCCTTCAGGCTACAACGAGTACATACACGGTTTTTACGGACACGGTTTTTATTTTATACACCGCACGGACAACTCTTAATTATTAGCTCAATTTCTGCCATCTAAATTGTTATTGGCAGTTTAATCACAAATGCATATGTTAAGGTGATTCACACCTCCAGCAGTGCATACGACATGCATGCACGCAGGCGAGGCGGAGACCGCGACGTGTGCGCATCCCTCCCCCCGCCTCCACGACCAGTCCTCATCCGTGTTTTGTTTTGAGTGCACGTGCGTGACTGAAATTTGGGAACACAATTCCCCACTAGAGCTATTAATACACTTCGTATAACTACAATATCAGTAAACTGTAGGCTGGGCCGTCTTGTTCAATGTGAAGGCTGGCCTTATTTTCGTTGGCAACTCGTTCGAGTGCTCAAGAGGAGTATGTGAACAGGATTGATGGCGTTTTTAATTATTTTAAATGGCAACATCGGGCGAGGTAGGTGGTGCCGTGCGGGCTGCAACCGAGTCTATTCCCGCTCGGCCCCGCCCCGAGGCTATTTAAACACACCGTGACGTATTCCTCAGCACACCACTACGTTTCCTTGATCCGTTTCATGCCCTTCCGCTTGCTGGAACGATATTGACAAAGTGCAATAAAAAACCATATGGTTTTAATTGATAAAGGAGTATGGTTCATTCTGCCAATGGGAGAGGATATTACTCTGTGCGCGTACTAGTGTTGCAATATTTGTGTACGTAGTGCTTTTTGAAATGTTTGAGTGGTAAAAGTGTTTGTTGATGATGTCTTGTGAGGGTATAGTTTCACATGTGACATCGATTATCGCCACGGCGTTGCGAAAAGGTGGAAGAATATTAGGATGTCCTCAAACAAGTGAGTCATTTTTAGGTTATGTTTATGTTGTTATCCAAAATTGATAGCGTTGTAAAACTTGAACTACATTTACTATGGCGACATACTGAGTTAAGTAATTAAAAACAAATAATTTTATGAATTGACAATTCTTTACATTACAATATTATTAAGATCATAGGGCTCCACTCAGGGAAGGCCAAGGACAGGAACGATGGGTTCATTTACCGTGGACCTCAGCGAAGGTGAACCGTTTTACATATTTAAAACGAAACATTTTCATACGTAAAAGTATAAAGTTAGATTGCATGAAATAGAAAAACATAAGCCCAATATAAATATGAGCTAAAGGTGATTTAAACTTAATCTTTATCATAATAAAAGCCTTAGATATTTTGAGAGTTTTTGGCCACCTCTAGATATTATGGTGATATCCTTCTGTACGCGGTTTAATCAGAAACAAACACGATAGTTTTGAAAGGATTGTAATGTTTGATTGTTAGGTTTTACCTATAATAATATAATGAACGAGCTTTATTCTGCCGCGCGAGTAAAAATATGGGGCTTGTAGCTGTACCTAAACTCGACATAAGTAAAAAGATATACCTACTATAGATGTACCTACTTACCTGCTGTCACTTGGCGCGAGCAACAGGTCGGCTCACTCGTATTTGAATGTATCTTATAATGATCAAACTTAAGACTCAATACGTAACAATAGAGGAGAGATGCGCTTTCAAAAATTGAATTTTAAGAACAATTATCTGGGGCTTATTCATTATTTTTGAATCGAAAATATACCGTGTATTTTTAGTATTTTAGGTGAATAATATAGAGGAATTCTTTTTTTTAAAGATATTATTATAACATAGATCAACGTCAAATGTCACTTGAAACAGGTAGCAGTATCGGATAGAGTAGTAGTTTTATAGTAATATGCGCCATAAAATTACGAAACTGGTCAGTGATTTGTCACTGAAGTAATAGCAATTCAGTGATCTGTATGTACGTCTCATTGGCCAATCATCCATCAATGGCCATGATTCGGCCATTCAAAGCGCAGAACCGGCGCACCGTCACAACTCAAAGCACTTTGGCGGAGTTTGTTTTCATACAAAACACATAACATTACCGCTCTATTCGGTTATATAATGCTCGATAGCTAAGGTATACTGTCTTACGATGTCGTATGATAATCGCGTCATGATTTCTTAAAAGTTATAACTTTAATTTTTATTAGCACTTCAGAAAGTTAGCGGCAATGTAATAATTGTGTAATAATATTTTGTGACGATTAAAAAAATTTAGTGACATTTCATTTCATAATTAAAAACAAATATCAATTATAATTGATGTAATACGTCCATATTTGTTATACCAATCAACATTGCCACTGCTTACGCGAAGTCGCAATTAAACATGCGTTGGAAGTTTCAGCAATATTCCTTCTTTCTAAAGCGGAATTTATTTCAGGGACTTATAAAGTAATAACGTATAACGTAATAACCCCTATAGGTATTTGTATAGATTATTACCCCATTTTTTTATATATTATTTATTTACTCTTTGCAAATAATTCTCGAAAAATATTAATTACTTAACATTACGGTAGACAAAACTCATTATAAAAATTACGACAAAATAAAACGTAGAGTATCAGGAAATAAATCGGAGGTACGAAGTCCACACATGAAGAAAATGAAAAAGTAGATGTCATATTTAACTTCAATTAGAAGCGTAGACAGAGTACGTACGTAGTATTCTCTGTCTACGATTAGAAGATGTTTTTTTTATTAAATTATTTGACATATTATAATGAAATTGAAATGAAAATGTTTCATTTAGTCCAGTCGGGGCAGACATTTAAATAGAAAAAAAATCCGGGGGGCGATTTTTTTTTACGTCGGGGGGAGGTGGTTGGACGTATAAATCTCGATTTTCTAACTAATCCCGGTAGAGGATTCGCCGCCATCTTGTTTTAAAGTTCAATTTTTTCGTTTTTCTGAAATAACTCGTAAATTTTCTCCACCGGGAGTTTTAACTTGGCTTAGTGGTAAGCACAGAGTACATTGTAACGTATAGTGGTAAGTATTTAAAATTGTATAATGTAAGCTAATTAGTGAAACCGGCCAAGTTTAAAATAATTACGAGTTTATTTGGTTGCAAAGTATGTCGGCTACAATTAAAATTATTATTTTTGAGTGCTCTCAACTGAACCGATTTATAAAAACCTAATTTGCAAGTTATGATTCTGCATACCTATTTTGGAATAGTAACTCGGCTTAGCGATATAGCCATGCAAGTAAGGTTGTTCCGCTAAATATAAAATCCGGAGATTAGAATAATTTAAACTTGTATGAAACAAAAATACAACCATAGTTTTTAAATATAGAGAATCGAACTCTTTCTAGATACGCTATGATCAACGGAGCTTTAAGTTCCGTGATATGATATTGAGCAGTGGACGGGTAGGGGCTGATGATGATGATGACGATACAGTAAAAAACCTACCTGTTGTCTGTAAAGTCATTTATGGATGATAATTTTACGTGATAACGTCATAATGCGTAACAAGCCGAACGTTTAGGCCGATCGAACCTCTCTATCGCTTGTTCCACGCTCTCGCTTGCTCGCTCGTCTCAGGCGGAACGTAACATATTTTCTGTTCGTGTGTTTAATCGTTTGTCCTTCACGTCGCAAAGGGCTAACGGCAACGGGTTTTTTTCCATCTGGAAGTCTTATATTTCCTTGGTAAAATAAAGTCTGAAGTAAAGAATTATTAAATATAGACTCGTCACTATTCATAACGGTATAGTTAAAAGTTGGTCAATAAATCGGTTGTCTGTAAAGTCGGTTTACTGACGACAGTTGAAGGTGACAACGTCATAAGAAAATGGAACGCCTCAGAGAGAGGTAACGCCGCATACGTTATGTTTTTTCGTTCTTGCAGCCGGCTCCATCGAATTATAAGACGTATTCACGTCAAAAAAAATTGAACAAAAATTAAAACCGACTTCAAAATAAAAAAAAAAACTAATAAGTAATAAAATAATCGCGTTTCCTTAATTTTTGTGCCTACAACTTATAATCATCAACTTGTTCTTCTAATAATGTACAATATTTGTGTTTACCACGTCATTCTTGTTACTTTTGGAGTCGGTGTCGGCTAATTTTAATGGGTATTAGGTACAGCAACAAATACGTCACCGTCGTGTCGTCCGAAGCCGGTGCCGTATTTGTTGCTACCCTATCTACCTACCTTGGCATTGGCACACGGACTCCAAAAGTAACAGGAATGACGTGGTAAACGTAAAGATTGTACATTTATCGATCGTACAATTGAAAGCAATCACTGCAGATTTGCTGCTATTTATTAAATAATTCCTTTATATTATATAGGTATAGAACATCACAATCACCAATATATAGGTAGGTATAGAATGGATATTACGATGACCTCGAAATATTATGATGCTTTTCTAAAGCACAGTTGTTTTTTGTTCATTTTATAACGAAAAGTAATAAAATTACATGATTTTGGAATATTATTTAACCGTATGTATGAAGCACTGAATGAATGAAATCGTCGAGGATTCCCCTCGACAGTGTATGGTATCATCACACCTGTAGTGACGCTTATAACCCATATGGGTGCAAAGTTCTCAACAATTTAAATTAACTAAGTCCAATCACAAGGTACTGTAAACTGTTGAGGAGTTCCCCTAACTGCCCTTCGTCTTCATCTTCAGACCCCTAATGATAGTCACAATTCATCTAGGTATAAAGTTCTCATCATTACAAATTAAACAAGCCCAAACACAAGGTTACTGATGTAAGTTGTTGAGGAGTTCCCTCGACTGTCTTTCGGCTCCAGCATCAGATCGACTCTAGACCTCCATTGTATTGTAGTCCTATAAAACACTTCATAAAAAAATACCAAACCCACTAGTTACCCCTACAATTTTCGAAAGTTTCCCTCAATTTCTCTGGGATGCCATCATCAGATCCTGAGAACAGCCATCTTCGAGTAATCGGGTAACACAAAAAAAAAAAAGATTCCGATGAATTGAGAACCTCCACCTTTTTGAAGTCGGTTAAAAATACAACCATGAAAACAATTTTCATTTGTCCGATTTTGGTGTTACATTAAAAAAGTATTGAAGTTGAAGTTTGATTTTTAATTGCTTTTTATGTTTATTAAGTGATAAAGAGTAGTAATATAATGTACCTACCACCGTCAAAAAATATTCGTTAGTCGCTATGCCGTACTACCGGCATAATATTGCATTCCAGTCTCATATCATCATAATTCCATGCAAATTGCATTTGTTTTTTTTCTTATAGAAATTATATTATACTTATATAAAAGCAATGGCATAAAGCGCCTAAATGCCAGAAAGCATAATGTGTATGGCATGAATAGTAATAGGTACAATGTAAACGAATGTATAATTATTGGCTACATGTATTCATTGGGCCGAGATGGCGCGAGATGCTGGGCATGCGCGGATCTATCGATCCTCTGAGATGAGGACCGCTTCAACAGTATTTGTCTATGGGATTGTCAAAGATTTTACAAATCTTTAGTTTCGAATTAGTTATCATATTTGTATGACTATAATATACGACTTAACGACTTGGCATAATTTCATTAAGCAGAAGTTATTAATGTATTAAAAAAAATGAATTTCTTAACATTTTAAGACGATCAATCAATAGCATCAATTTTAAGTTAACATGGTTATTATCATTACAAAAATTATTTAAAACGGGATATTTACCATGTTTTTCTTGTCTTGCCTCGTGAACAAGACATTGGTAGACAATATAAAAATATCGAGCTCCGCGAAATAAGAGTGAAAACCTGGTAAACTGGTAAATATCCCGTTTTAAATAATTGTTGTCAGAATTTTAGTAATGTCATGATTGTTATAAATTTTTGGAAGTACTTGTGTACAAGTACGTACACAAGTACGATACGATGTAATAATTATTTTTAGTATTATTTTCTCTTTTTCTTATTTCATTTTCGTGTTTATTTTTCAAAATTCGTATTGTTAGAATTATTATGATGCCAGTTCTAAGTTAGAACTTAGAAGTGGCATTTGAATGATGTCGAATATAAAACTAGAGTCGTTTTTGTAACAGTCCAGCTCCTAAGCTGATGTTCTGCTCGGCTTGGCCTCACTGCCATATTCTACAGGTGTACATGTTGTATATGATGTGTTTAACTTTTATAGCCATAAACCTACAACGTGTCGTTTTTACGTTCTTAAACTTAGATGTCATTTTTTTTCTTTTACGCCGGGAAATGCTCTGAGGCATCCCGCAGGGGAGTGGGTCTCCCCAGGCGGGTATATGGAACTCTGCG
This sequence comes from Helleia helle, assembly GCA_963853865.1. NCBI lineage: Eukaryota > Metazoa > Arthropoda > Insecta > Lepidoptera > Lycaenidae > Helleia > Helleia helle. The sequence goes on along the minus strand of OY971416.1, from coordinate 17,886,034 downwards.
CCCGAAAGGTGGTAAGGTGGACGCAGCTCTACCTCCTAGAACCCGGCAAGTGCCACCAATGCCGCCTTTGGTGAGGTGCCCCGGATTGGTTAAGCAAACAGGGCACCTCGACGGCTAGTCAGTCCTTCAAGGGACCGACGCAACCACACATCCACAACCGCACAAGCAACCATCACAGAGGGGTTGTCCCGCACCACAGACCAACCCCTCCCAACGTCGGGACAGTACAATGGGTGAGGTTTCCAGCCTCGCCCTTGATGATGATGAGGTAACAAGAACTAATAAATAATATGTAATATGTATAGATTTGAAGTCTATCATCCGCCTTACAGGTACCCCAAGTTCCTGATATTCAAAGCTTACCATATTTCCAAGCCCATTTAGTTGGTCAATCTTATGATGCTATTTAAAATACAAATGTGTATGTATGTTTAAGGATCTTATAAATAAAGCATGCGTCAGAATCAGTAACGAAACAGTAAACTTTTCCCGGAAAGTGGGTAACTCGTCAGAGCTATATGGTTATTATCATGATAACTATTTATTTAATGGCGGATGATGTAAACAAATTTTTAAACGCTCAATACCCATGAATTATGTTTTAAAATGGCGTCTAATCTGCTGTCATTACCAGCGGGGTTACTCTTGACACTCGATCCTTATTAAAATTTTAGGATTGGGATCGAGAACTTGTCAAACGGTACTTTTTACTTACTCGGTTTTTCGCACTCTTAACAATAGTTTGACGTTGACGTATCGACTTCAAAATCGAGTTTGGGATCGAATGACGAATTTACATAGTTCAACGTCAAAATATTGTCAAGAGTGCGAAAACTGTAGGAGATTGAGAAATACCAATTTCAATTAGTTACATAAAATTCCACTGTGATCGAGTCAAATCGTGCGCTAGTGCAGCGCTTATGAGCATAAACATATAATATAACCTAAATATAACAGTATATTCTAAGTCTGTGCATATGAGTAACGTTTGACAAGTTCTCGATCCCAATCCTAAATTTCAATAGTATCGAGTGTCAAGAGTAAGCCCGCAGGAATTCGTTATATTTCAAGGCAATCGAAAAACACTTTATTATTACCAAAAAATACCTACATCTTATGTTTCCCTATAAATATATAGACATACTAGACATAAATATATAGACTAGATATAGACTAGACATAAATATATAGACCCGGCCACGCGTTGCAGTGGCTAAGGTATATAAAGTTTGTAAGGTATTACACTTAACAAACGTGAAACAATAATGAAGGTCTAATACATATTTCTGTCTAAATGAGTTTTGGATTTGACATCATCTTGAGTATTTGACATCTGCATACAGTAACAAAATATAAAGAAATATTTTGAAATAAATAAATATTGAGATCAATAATTGAGATATAAACTACCCTATCTATCAAGTTGGACCAAATTACAAATGCTTACAAAATTTGATAAAGATTGATTCAGTAGTTTCGGAATTTATCGCGAACAAACATCGTGACACGAAATTTTTATAAATTATATATATATATATATATATATATATATATATATATATATATAAGATATACAATTTTTATTATTATTATATGATTGAGTTGTCAAGTTGTCGTCAACTGGACTGTGGTTTACTAACAGTTCAGTTGAGGGTTTGTCTCACCCTCATTTGTACGGGTCTAACTTATTTCTACTTAATTAAACATCTGTACAATTTTACGCCTCTTTATAGCTGTTGCCCGCTCGCGTTACTCCTTATAACATCAGATAGCTGACAGTGACAGTCGCGTCAAAATCTGCCTAGCCGTTCAGAGATTAGCCGAAACAAACAAACAGACAGACGTTGTTAGGAATGACCTAATGTTACTTTTAAATGTAACAACTCACTATTATTTTTTGACTGTAAGTATATTGTATTTGATAAGAGCGCAATTTTTAACTTTGTATCTCATATAACTTTACTTTTTTTTTCTTTTGCGCCGGGAAATGCTCTTAAATTCCCCAGGCGGGTATGTGGGACTCGCTGCGCCCTAAAGATGGTAAGGTGGATGCAGCTCTACCCGCTAAAACCCGGCGAGTGACACCAATGCCGCCTTTGGTGAAGTGCCCCGGAGTGTCAGTACGGCTAGTCAGTAGTTACGTACGCCACCTCCACACAGGGTTTGTCCCGCACCACAGAACAACCCCTCCCATCGTCGGAACAGTGCAATGGAGTGAGGTTCCCATCCTCGCCTCTTGTCCCCTCCTGCTCTTTGGTCCCCTCGTCTTATAAGGGGTACTAAGAGTACCTCCCCCGGTTCAATTGGCTTTGGCCAAGGTGGTTCACTTAAGGCTACTGAGTCGCACCGCCCTGTTGTCAGTAGTGGTTTGTGATTAAAGTGGCTTGAGCCATAACACGTTACTGATCCATACATAGTGAACAGTAGTTATTCACTATTATTATTAAATTTAAGAATGTTTTATATTGTATGTTCCCCAATAAACAAATAAATATTTAATGTCAGGTCTTTTTTATTCTTTTATTTTTTATAGTCGTTTCCAAGTGAAAATAACATGTTGTTTCTATTACAGTGTGCAACTTCATAGTGCACGAGCGATGCGTGGGGCTGGTGGTGACGCCGTGCTCCGGGGTGGCGCCGAGCCATATCAAGGTGAAGTACATAATGGGGGGTGCTCAGGGATACCACCGGTTTATACCGTTGTATACCGTCTGTAGCTCTACCGTGAGTTTTGTGACAAGCGTAAATAACGTAACTATAGTAGTTACGTTATACTACTATATTATACGTTATATACTATAAACTCAACACGAATAAAAAACTACGATATGGTGTAGTTTTCTATTCGTGTTGTGTTTTTACGTTAACGTTACCTTACGTATATAAGTAGTTAACGTAAAAACGCAATCGGTCCTGGATAATTCTACAAAGTTTGAACAAAATTTGGCCGTTTAAATTGGATCAAAATGAAGTCCAAAGGAGTCTGTTACAAATGTACAAAAATACAGGTGAAGTTAATAAAAAGCGTGTAAAAATGGAATTAATAGGGATAGACATTATTAAATACACTCGGTAGACGATACGAGTGTTAAATTAAAGTACTTGGACGAAGTCGCGGGCAGCCCTAGTTCATTATCGTTGAGCATGCTGCATGACACGACCTCCCCGGAGACATGCTACACGACATGAAGGGGTTATTATTAATTGACCGAAGTCAACGGACGTGCTCTGCCCTAAATTCTATCACGCCATGGAAACCTGTTGCTCTAAGCGCACTTTAGTAGTGTTATATATTATTTTATACATTTTGTGTTTAAGATAAAATTATATGAAGCAGTTAAATTTGTAAGAGCTGCTTTGTATCCGATTGGGCCGGCACGACCGGGGCGGTACCCTCTGGTTGTGCGGATGTGTATGGGCGTCGATACTCGCCAAAAGATTTCGATTGCTCGTTTGCCCTCCTATGCTATAAAAAAATAGGATTATGATCGCTATGACCTATAATGTAACTATCCCTCTAATCAGGACAAAAGGACGTCATTTTAGTTAGGTACTCTCGAAAACAAGCAACTGTTTTAAGACTTAGAAGTCCTTAATAAGCTCTTAGGTACACTTTTTAATAGATTTGTATAAGAATGATGCATTAACATCTTGTTTTGTTTACAGAATCCAGTCGCCCATTGCTGGTCAGAGCCCACACACCACAAGCGCAAGTTCTGTACGGTGTGTCGAAAGAGGCTCGATGAACTTCCAGCACTTCATTGTATGAGTAAGTATAATCGTCATAGAAGTGAGAGTATAGTCTTTGACATATCTGCTGACCAAGCAAACATGTGAGAACCAGAAGATGGATTATTATAGCATAACATTTCAAAGAAGCATATTAATTTTTTTTTTTCGGAGAGATCTATGCTAATGTCCCAAAGGCCCTAATGCTGAGCACACGGCCTCCTGGTTGGATTTATAAATTTGTTAGTAAAGAAAGCTAAATGAGTGCCTGCAAGATGTTTTTGTTGTGAAACATGTAACGGCGCGACTCGTCGGTAAAGTAAACTAAAATGACATGACGGCAGACGGCTTGACGCTATCATGGCATGATGCTTAACATCTGCCAGGTGTCGGAACGGCGAACAATATATTTATTTATTTATTTAATTATTATTAACAGGATACCAAGGAGTTAAAGGCGAATTTGTAAAAAATATCTACCTTATTTTGTAAGTTGCAGTTTTCTATCGTCATATCTAAGTTAAAAGCTAGCTTTTATTGCGAGGATTATAAATGCGTTAACACATTAAAAATTACATCATTTAGAACTTTAAGTACTTGTGTGATTGCTAGAATTAATATCGTGTCCTGACACCTGACTGAAAACCAGTGCGCAATACTTTTGAATAAACATATTAAAAATAACGCTTGAAATATTCACAGAATATTTATTTGTCTATTCACTTCATTGGTACATAATTAATGTCTAATTTTGTATAGATAATGGTCAATGGACAACTTCGTGCGTGAGTCCGACTCATGCTTGGCCGGTTTTTAAATCACTGCTAAATATAAAGATAAACAATTGACGATTTCATAATAAAATTTTATTTGGTCCATTAATAAGTTCCTTTTAAAAAAAATTAAGTACCTGGATGACCTGGTATTTTTTTTTTTTTAATAAAATGACATTTTTAATAAGGTGCCCTGTCAGCTTAACAGATCCGGGGCACCTCCCCAAGGCGGCACTGGTGGCACTCGCCGGGTTTTAGTGGGTAGAGCTGCGTCCATTTACCATCTTTCGGGCGCAGCGAGTCCCACATACCCGCCTGGGGAGACCCACTCCCCAGGCGGGATGCCTTAGAACATTTCCCGGCGTAAAAAAAGGCCTATGTGCAGCAGTGGATGGATAGAGGATGGATGGATGATGATGATAATGATACACTAACAATCGATCAATAAAAAAATAATATTATCTTATCTTATATCTTTAAATGAGCAATTCCCCTCTTCTTATAAGAGGAGTACAAAGAGTGCCCTCGGCTCAATTAGCTTCGCCCAAGGTGTTGGGCTCACCCTAGGCTACTGAGCCCCAACGCCACGTCAAGGCCTGAACCATGGTGGGGGCTGCACATAGGCCTCCCTCAATGAATGCCAAGACGGTCGATCCCTTGCCACTCGAATCCAAAATAGACCGACCACCGCACGAATATCGTCTTCCCATATGGTTAATGGCCTACCAACACTTCGTTTCCGGACCGATCGCGAAAGCTTAGGTTCGAATCCGATACGAGTAGACACAAACCCGAACCGCGCTAACAGCAGAAGCACTACGCTACCGCTAGATTGCTTGGACACCGTGCATCACCCGCCTCCCTCTCCAGAGGGAGGCCGGCCCTCATGATGATAGGTTAAATTCAACCGTAAAAGATTCGTCGACCGTATCGGATTTGACTAGTCCAAATCCTGCTCCCTGCGGGCACGGAGGGGGGCATCCCCCTTTCGAATGTTTCTTAAGTGAGCCATCTGTTGACTTACTGTACCGATTGAGCTTAAAGGCCATCAGGCCTCAAAGTCTAGTCCTTCCGAAAAAAAACACTTCGTCTACCCAAACGTGGCCTCAACTCTTGAACGTTATTGACCCATCGGCCATCCGGAGAACTCTTGAGTGTGTGACCAGACCACTGCCACTTCAACTTCACTTCAAAAAAAAAACAGAATCGTAAAACAAACGTATGGATGTATGTAGTTCAAGTGTCGGATTAGAATTTGGTAAAGAAAGTAGTAAAGCTCGGAACTGTATTAAAGCTATATAACAAATATGTGATTTTCACTGGTGCGTAGTCTTATGTACAAAAATTCTAGTTCATGCAAAACAAAGAAAGAGGTGTAAAAATTGTCCATAGATATTATTATTATTATATATCTAACAAATTATAGATTGAAAAGTTTTACTTCTAAATATCTAACTATATAATCTCTATATCTATGGACACTTTTATTCGTCGTCATTTTTACAACTAAATTGAAAAATATTATTAGACGACCTCGGTGGCTCAGTGGTAAGCGCGTCGGCGCTCAAGCTGGAGGTTGCGGGTTCGAATCCCGACAGGGAACAAAAATATTTTCTGTGTTCCTGGGTCATGGTTGTGTATTAAATATGTGTATTAATATAATAGAAATCTTATATATGTATGTATAGTATAAAAGTATTAAATATATTTCCGTTGTCTGGTACCCGTAACACAAGTTCTTCGAGAACTTACCACGGGACCAGATTGACGTGGTGTAAAAGCGTACATTATTATATTATTATTATTATAATGCGACATATGTGTATCCACAGTATGCGAGTACTATGTCCACGGCGACTGCGTGGACTTCGCGGCGGTGGACTGCAAGGAGAACGCCACGTACACGGCCGGCAGCGAGCCCCGCCACGTGCACCACTGGCGCGAGGGCAACTTGCCCGCCAACTCCAAGTGCGCCGCCTGCCGCCGCGCCTGCTGGTCAGCGGAGTGCCTCACCGGCTACCGCTGCGAATGGTGCGGCAGCACGGTACGCGGTTTTTATGTCATCAGGGGGCAACCGAGCAGTCATAGACATCCGCACAACCAAAAGTTATGCAGATGTGTGGACAACACATCTGCATAACTTTTGGTTGTCCTTTTCCCAATCCCCCCCAATGCGCCACCGGAAACTCACAAACCGCACGAAACTCGAAAGTATAGCTGTCACTTGACGCCGCTGTTATGTGAGTGAGAGGTACCACCCCAGTCGTACCGGCCCAATTCGGCTGCAAAGCAGGATGGCACTATCTCTGGTTACAATCTGCATCAGATTTTATGGTAGTTGGATAGACAAACGGGCAGACGCGCCACGTGATAGTACAGCTTGGCAAAAAAGAGTATGACGTGGTGACAGGTGGAACTAAATATTTTACTAAATGGAAACCTATGATGTTGACAATACTTGGCCGACAAATACTAGATTTTGAGTAAAGCTTAGTGTTTCACATTTATTTTTAACAATTTGATTGAATTATCTTGCTGATTTTCCATATTATGATGAGATCAAAGTGAAAGTGGCGCCCTCATTTTTTCCATACTCTTTTTTGCCAGGCTGTAAGTGGTCAGCGTCACCCATGAACATAAACAATTTAACCCGAGACTAGCCCTGGCAACTCATTCATGTGTTGCCTTTCCTGAGACATAAGATTTTAGTCTCTGGTGCCAGTAACAGCACTGCCTGCCCTTCTCTCCGAAACACAGCAAAGGTGTTTCACGGACGAAACAAGCAAGATGGTGGTACTCATAGAGACAAGAGCGCGGAACAGCGCAACCCTCCCACCACAGAGTTACCATATAAATTGTTCTACGGCTCCTTCGAACCATTTACTACTACACCATAACAATTACTGTCGGGCGGTTGCTTTCACGCGCCTAATTGTTTTAGTGGTTCAAATTTAAGTACACTTTTACACAGTACAACTTTTAGTAAGAGTTTATAACAATATAGATAAGTGTCAGATGTAACAAGTCCATGGATTTAACGCTTACTTTGCATTGGTGATTTACATACAACATCAAATTAACAGAAAGCTTTTGCATTTATTTTGTCCAACATTTTAATCTTTGTTATCTACTTGACATTCGTGTGAATATATCTCCCTAGAAATGAAACTATAAATTTGAACAGTGTCACGCCGGATGCCGTGCGCTCATACCGGAGGAATGCAACTTCGGTGCTCTCCAACCGATCTTCCTGCCGCCGTCGGCCGTGTCGATACCGCGGACGGAGGTGCCCATGGAGGCGATCATCGGCGTACACGTGCGCCCGCCACCGTCGCAGCGGGACTTCGGCTGCCGTAAGTATCTTACAGGGTTAGGCCCTTGTGCCTCACAATCACTGGGCAGTGGTTGCGGGGCACATTTGAGCGGAGTGGTGAGCGCTGTGTTTGGGCAGCGCGGCGCCGCGGCGGCTGGACTCCGGCGCGGCTGGTGACGCTGGCGAAGCGCCTGCTGCCGGCCGCTTGCAGCCCGCACGGGGGCGCCTCCCCGCCCTACTCCAGAGGTAACCTCATCTCTTAACAGAACTTCCTCACACATCCATATTTCCAATCCCACTGGTAATGCGAGGAGTTAAGTGACGTATTTAACATAATATTCGTTAAACTATTACATACTGTAGATTTGTCAAAAAGGTGCATTAAATCAGTGAACGATGCTTTTTTCGTTCACTGCATTAAATGATAATTTATTTCCATATTTTCCTCACCATTGTTGTGAATGTACGTTTTAAATGTTTTAGTTTAATCCTTCAAAACGTTCCAAACAAAAGAATAAATTAAACCACACTTGTCGTGAGCTACACAAATAGATCCATGGGCTTTAAAGGTGAATGGTCATCGCGTGACCGAATTCTCAACCTTTAAAAGGCCAAATCCTGCGACCCCTACAAAGTTAAAGCTTTAAACTTTCATATTAAAAAGGCATTTAGCCTTATCACATTATTTTCCATTTTTTTTAATGAAAAACGTTTAAAACTGTTGTCAGTCATATCTCAGGACTGGACATGACACATGCGTCTTCAATTGCCCAATGTTCATCATTGGAGTCTTCAGAATGTTAGTACTATGCGTTTCAAATGAGAATAGGACGAACTTAGCGCCATATTGTGACGTCGTAGCTGTCAATTCAAACCAGTTAGCTAGGGTGGGCAAAAAAGTTTTCTTTTAATTAAATTTATTTACAGAGATTAAGTAAAAAAAATCAATCAGAATTTAACTCTTCAATTCCGCCCATCTCTCATTACTGTCGGAGTACGCGTCGGATACGTGTTTACGTGTTTTTATTTATCCCATACCCAAATGAACTCGCTTGGTCACTTTACTTGCATTTTTCAGTGTTTGCAAAATGGTAGCGTTAGCGTACATTTCACGAGTCAAACTTATATTGCCTTCAGGTCCTCGCGTCAGAGCACACTAACAACGGTAAGATGGCGACCGGCGTCCTTATTTTCTTTAATAATTTTGGCATGGCTCCAGGCTAGGAACAAGTATAATATGGAATTGACATTCGCGTATACCCGAAAGGGACAGGCATAATTTACAGGGATACCACATTCATAATAACAAGTCTACTTATTTTCATGAATCAAGTGAATTAAAAATAATAAAAAACTGGTAAAGGTTGATAGATAACTATAAGCATTAGCCCTAACCAAACATTTATTGTAATTTTAGACAGCTCCATTTTTCCGGATTATCGAAAATATTATGTAATGACTAATAACAAACCGCTAAAAACATAAATAATAAAAAAGAAGGCTATTTACGTCTTAATATGTATGATCTATAGTACATAGCCTTTTAGGATAGCAATAAACATATTTGTTTTTTTTTTGTGTTTATTTCGGAAATTCCAGTCACCCTTTTTATATAATACCACATTCTTGGGTAATCTGCCTATAACAAAACTGGTATCACCATACCTATATATACCGACCAAATTAAAAAGTAGTACAAAATGGCGGCATATTTGACAAACTGTTCACGAGTGAGAATGTTTGTATGGCATTCAAATTTAGTCGATAATTTTTTGTTGGGCACATCCTTGTTGTGCCCAACAAACAAAGTGTGATATTCTGACAAAGACAAAAGAAAGTGTCTATGTCTCTGTCACTCTTGGATTTTTCGTATGTTGTTATCTCGTTCCAATACGGTATTATTATTAGCTTGTCAAATCTATTGATACTTGATCTTAGGCTCCAGGGCCTTTGCGGCAACAATGAAATAAAAAAAATGTTATTGTATGGTTTGAAAAACCTATTCTTATTTGAAACGCATAATACTTAGTATTAACTATTACTAATTGTTCGTTGTTTCCGTTTACTGCCACGACATTCCATATTTGATTAAGTAATTCCAAATTGATTAATGTAATATTTTAGGTGCTGAATCCATTTAAAAATTTCAATGAATGTGTTGGTGTGTTACTTCTTCTTATCAATGATCAGCCGTTGTAATGTTGACAAAATTGTATTTTCCCAACGTTTGGTATCCATGCCTTGTCTCTACATTTGTCTCTGGTCAGTAGTATTCGACACTCTTTTTTAAAACAAACGATCATTAAGGGCCAGATCCGGTCTCAAAACATAATCGGTTGGCTATGGTTAGCCTGCGTCTTAGAAATGCAATGTACTTCGATTGTTCTTTCGTCACCCCTCACGTAAGATTCTAATTTCTCAGTTCTCTCTGATATTAATATTTTTGGGTGCTGGTTTACAATATCATATTCAACGATCAGATATAGAATATAAATCCAACTTATAACACAAGGTTGTTATGATGAAACTAGGTTTTGAAACCTAAACTAAAATATTTTTTCACACTTGCATTTATCAAACAAAAATGTTCTGTTAAGTTTTGATTTAGTAGGTTTAAAATATCTATTTATTTATATAAAGTAGTGCAAAACTAAGGTAATTATTTCAATATTTTATTCAGTTTTTCAATAATTATGATATAAATACCTTTAATATCGCAAAATAATAATTAACAGGCCTCGCATGAACTCTTGTGGGAAATCTCAATACATTCTGCTTTTATATATTTTTGTTATATTTGTAGATAATGCACTAGTCTTTAGAATATATCTTCATAGAGCACCGAACAAAAAATAGATATATCTCGTATGATCTAATTATCAAATCCAAAAGTTTGCTTCTATACTTTCTAGGCGTAGATTATTCCCCTATTCGTACAAATTAAAAATATTTTTTCACATTGACTTCTTTTAAAATTGGAACTACGATGCCTTCCGCATGATGTTGGTCAATCTTTGATTTGAAAAATCACTATCTTTGTCACCACTCTTATTATTAAGTAGACTCATTAAACTGTGCCTATTTTCGATTCATTTACAAACTATTGCTCTCGAAGCCGAGCTGTCTCCAAGGATACTCATATTGCAGTATTCCAACTTCTAAGGTACGGTTTTGCTATAAAATATAACTAAGAGTATCGAACGATAAAATACCTGCCTAAGATGACCCGTTCAAAAATAGTAATGTAATTTTATAACCGAATTATTCCGGATGATGTCGATATTTTTGAACATATAATAATTAGTTTTGCGATTACTAACGCAAAACTAAAAATTGTAAGCTTAATAATGGATATGGAAAATAACTTTTGGTAAAAAAGTTGATAATCGATAAGGACAAACTATTCTGCGTACCTACGCAGAAGATAAGTTATTTTTGAATTTAGACAAATAAATTCTAACTGACTTATAGTAGTGCGCGTATATTTAAATTAAACTTTATTTAATTAAATCTGATAAATATAATTTATGTTTTTCTATTCCTCTGTGTATTGTAATGTACACGCACTACTTGACTTTGTAAATGGCCAAAGGTGTGCCAAGTACGAAGCGGTCTACCTATGGCTACACTGCTCCCTGATGTGTGTGTTGTGTACCTAGAATACCTAGCTAGTTATACCTAACTTATTATGTAAAATAATGTGTTAAACTGAACTATCGAACAAATCAAGCTGTTTTTTTCGATATTAACTACATTGTTATTAATGCACGAATATAACGCTATGACTAAAATATAAATAATATTTTATTTTATTTATAGTAATTTATAAACAGATTATATAAGACAGAATAAAATTTTATTGATATATTAATATTTGTTAAAAAAAACAATTGTTTAAGTGTATAGGTATACCCTAAGTGTACCTAAATACTAACACTAGCACAGAAACTTAAAATTTGATTTTAATATAAAACTAACAAGTAACATTTCATAAAATGGGAGAGTTAAATAGTAATGTAAAGTACACAGGAATGTATTAAAACACGTGTTAGCAAAATGCTGTGTTGCAGCGCGAAGCGTGAGCGAGGAGTTCAGCTCGGGCTGCGAAGGCCGCTCGGGCTCCGGCGGGGGCTCCACTGGCGCTCCGGCCGACCAGGAGCACCGCTCCGACCACAAGCAGCATCGGGATCGAACACCCGATGACAGAGATGAGGGTAAGTACACCAACTTAAGTGCCGTGATATCTAACACATTGCCATCTTAATTAATTTTAATTTGTGCTAACACAATTTTGATATAAAGAACATGAGGTCTTTATTTCTTGTGTATCTCGATCTTAGCCACAATCGACACGCAAGCGTTCGTTCCGTTGACTTAACGGTCAAAAATCGATTATACGGCCTTTACTACTTTTAACGTATATTTAAAAACGTAGGTTCTTTTCTAATTAAAATGTTTTGTTTTAACAGAGATATTAAAGGTGTATGATGGTGAAGCAGCGTTTTCTGGCCACCTGTATCGCAATGTGGTGGTCGGAAGGAACTGGAGTGAGAAGGAGTTAGTTGCCGCCGCGTTACGAGCCTTCCACGTGGCGAGAGACCCCGAGCAGTTTGAACTTACGGACGCGCTCGCCGGGGAAGAACCTCCTTTGAAGGACCCAACACCTTTAGCTCGTGTTACCCGAAAAGAAAATAGAAGGCCAACATTATTTTTACGTTTTAAGTTAGTAGTATTTTATAGTCTTAAATTGTTTTCGTCAATTGTGTAATCCTACAAGTTAAAAAAAAATCTTGTGAAGGATCTGGCGAAGGGACGACTGTGATTGTGTCGCGACTCGCGATCACGTTGGTATAGGTACCATCCTGCTTATTTCTTGCGTAAAACGACTTTTCTGTATTTCGGAAAGAAGGGCTGACCACTTATCCAAGTAAAAGAATAAAAAAGTAAAGATTCTGTAAAATATTCGTAATTAACTAACTGTACTTAAAATAACATAAAAATACAGTAAATAGACAACAGCATGATTATTTTGTATCAGGGAACCAGAAACAGGCGGTGGTGAGGTGCGCGTGTACCCGGGGCGGATAGCGGGCGCGGGCGACACGTATGTGACCGTGCCGTGCACGGGCGACCATACCGTCGCAGACCTCATGGCCGCCGCGTTGGAGCGCTTCGGGCTAGATCCCTCGCAGGCGATCCTCGACTACCGCTGCTCCGAGATACTGCTGGATAGGGGTGGTATGTTGAACGTGTTCATTAAAATTTATGACTTAGAATGACGAAGATTCATTTTTGTTTCATTTAGTGGCTCATCTGCCCGTTTGCCTATACAAGTAACATAAAAACGAGTAACGATCCTTTCACGTGACGCAACTGGATGTGATAGTGACGCACTAATGTTTTATATCGACGTATCGATAAAGCAGTAACGGAGCGGGTGCTGGAGGAGGACGAGCGGCCGTGGCGCATCGTGGTGCGGCTGGCGCACGAGTCGGTGCGGCGCATGGAGCTGGCGCGCTTCTACCTGCAGCCGCGCCGCGACCCGCACGGGCCTACGCTCGCGCTGTTCGTGGCGTCGCTGCCACCGGGCCTGTCCGAGCGCAACTACGAGCACATGCTGGTTCAAGTGCTCGGCGCCGGTCAGTACAATCAATAGTGTAACGGTCTTTGATCATCTTTGCAACTCCTTAGGTTAGGATCAACAGCGGTCACCAAGGTCTTTTGGCCTTGGCCCATCTTCCTTACTTCTACAGCTCCAACAGACAACAGACACCAAGATGTTTAAATATTTTCAGAAAACCCATAGATTATGTTAAAACTGCTTTGAGACCTACAATGCTTGTAAGTAATCAAAAGAAAATAGGATAAGTCCCTTCAATGATTTGGTGAACAACATGCTATCTATGGCTCCGGTATACTCGAGAGAATCTAGCATGTTGGATAAAGCGCTCGAATCGAGTGTCCACAGCCATATTAAACTACTTTTTACTTTACAAAATAAACAATAACTAAATATTTGATATAATAAGCAACATATATATAATATATTCCACAGATATGAAATTCACATCAATCGGGCCTATTTACTACGAATACGGCTCGATGGTGATCACGTACGAGGACGCGAGTAAAGCGGTGCGCGCCCTCTACGCACTCCGAGAGGCCAAATTTGACGACAAACCTTTATTAGGTAACATTTTGATCATAACAGAAAATATTTAGCAGCATATTATACATATTATATATATTATACATATTATATATATTATATATATTATATATATATATATATATATATATATATATATATATATATATATATAATATGTATAATATATATATATTTTACATATTATATATATTATACATATTATACATATTATACAATTATATTAAAAATGTTGAGTTATCATTAGTCATCGGAAATAAAGGCGGTGATTTTTGAACCTATTAATAAGTCGCATTGGAGGATGTAAAGTAACTACATTAAAATTGTTTTTTTAGAATAATGAGAAACCCTTTCATAATGACTATCTCCTATAAAATATGATTATATTCTGATTTTCTTTTAGCCTTTAGTAGCTTTAATGGAAAAGTTGTGTTTTGAAGTGAAACATCTTTGCGCGCATGAGGGTAAAAATTTTACGGGTGAAACGTCACAAAAATGTGCAACGTTTTTGTCCAAGAAGAGAAAAAGAGATTGAGTGAGAAAGAGCGAACATAGCATGAAGGACATAGCCACGGAGTGAGAGTAGCGAGCAAGCGAGTGAGAAAAATCGAGAGAGAGAGTGAGATAGAGCGAACGTCGCATCGCAAATCTCGGAAATTTAAAGCCTTAGATTAGTATAAATACTAACGACATTTAAAAATTAGTTTGCCAAATAAGTTTAACTTCTGACATGTGTACTTTGTACGCACGCACTTTTTTATGTCATAAGAGGGCAAATGAGCAGTCGGAGCCCTATGGTATCGACGCCCATACACATCCGCACAACCAGAGGTTATGCAGATGCGTTACCCTTCTTTTCCCTATCCTCCCAGTGGGCCACTGGAAACTTACTAACCGCACGAAACGCGACAGCATTGCTGTCACTTGACGCCGGTGTTATGTGAGCGAGAGGTACCACACCGGTCGTGCCAGCCCAGTTCGGCTGCAATGCAGAATAACTCTTACTAAAAAAGTGTTAAAAATTTCCCTACCATTTGATATTCCTACAAGGTTTTGTTGTTCGACAGTTATGCTCTTACCGAGTATCGAGCCGTCAATGGTGCCACCGGAGGTTAAGCCGCTGTTAGTTTTCGTGAACGTGAAATCGGGCGGTTGTCAGGGTCTGGAGCTGATCTCTTCTTTTCGGAAGCTCCTGAACCCTTACCAAGTGTTCGACTTAGAAAATGGGGGACCTTTGCCCGGGTAAGTTGATTTGCATTTGTCTCATTGCATTCACATTATAACATCATTTTAGTTTTATGAAAATAGAAATATCTTAAGACACTGACCAAATTATACGTTTATTGGGACATACAACCATGAATTCAGATAAATTATTTTAATGTAAACTAACATAAGTTTAATATCTAACGAAAAATTTGATAATAAACTAAAACAATCCATGAGTGGAAATAGAGATTTCTGAAATTATGAGGAGAAAATAACTCTTCAAATATCTGTATTATGGGGAACTAGGTCCCTTATAACTTACAATACCTACAGTATAACTAGAAAGTGAAGCCCTGTTCTCGTAGTCATAAGGCAACTGTCACGCAGGTTGTATGTGTTTCGGCACATTCCAAACTACAAGATCCTGGTCTGCGGCGGCGATGGCACCATCGGCTGGGTGCTGCAGTGCCTCGACAACGTGGGCCAGGACTCGCAGTGTTCCAACCCGCCCTGCGCCATCGTGCCGCTTGGAACGGGTACGCCATGTTGCAATCTTTAAATCCCCTAGTTTAATGTTCCAATGTTTACCCAACTTATCCGATTTTGATGAAGAAGGTTTCTACTGATTTGTTATTATGCTCAATGACGCGCTACATTTTAAGCGACCTCAAAAATGTAGAGGTAATATTTTGTCCAATAGGCATTATAATGGCAAGAGAAAAGGGAAGCCGCTGGATGCGAGCAGTATAGGGAAGGGTAAGGTTGAAAATCCTTAGGGGATTTCCAGCGACTTATGTCCATCTGTGGACGAAATGTTTCGATCCGACCCATCACCCGATGAATTAAAAAACTATATGTTTGAGTAAAAGACAAAATATAATTCTTACATAAAATCATTAAATTATGACGAATGCGTAATCAGGAAACGACTTGGCCCGCGTCCTGCGCTGGGGCTCCGGTTACACGGGGTGCGAGGATCCGCTGTCCCTCCTGCGTGACGTCATCGACGCGGAGGAGATACGCCTCGACCGCTGGACCGTCGTCTTCCACCCCGAGGACAAGCAGGATGAACCCAAGGATCTTTCTAAGCAGATACCATGTAATAAATATATACGTAGGTCACCAAATAAGTTTTGCAATTCACATTTATTTAATAAGTATCAATCACCACCATCGCTTTGATCATGTAATTGCAAACTTTGTATTTTCTCTAATACTCTTACACGTCTTGTTCTATTTACACCTTTGTAGGTGTCAGGTGCTTAGATAGAAAGGAGAACGATCGACAAAGACGTCATAGACTATCGTCATAGATCTATTTTTACCACCAGGGCGGTGTTATTATCACTCCGATCCCCGTGACGTCACTGTCAATATACATTTAGAAACTAATTAATACAAACGTTGACTTTGTTAAAACTTTTATTCTAATTTAATTATTTACTCTTTGAAACTAAGTTCCTCATGGGGCGTTGCGGAGGGGGTACCCTAGCCGACAAAAAACGTCCGTAGCGTTAATTAAAAGCGTAAGATTTTTATTAGGTATATCATTCGATAATTACACACCATCTGGTGGTCAAAAGTGGTAAACGCATGGAGGTATACACACCAATACACTATGTATTATTTTTTTATTATTATAAGGAACTTCGTTCCTATCTGGTGCCCCACGACACCACACGGTTTTTATTTTTATTTATTGATTCACTTTTCATTAAATTATAAATATTTCATTTCTCTGGGACTGCAACGCACCCGTCACTATAACTTTATCTTCTCTATATTCTGTAGACATTGTTAAACATTACGATCGTTCTCGTTCTATATCTAAGCTCCGTGCACCTCCATACACGTATCTAAATGTCTTTGTTTTAACTTGCACACAGTAAGTTTCCTAGTTTAAGCCAAGTACATAGCTTTGTAATAACACCATGTCGGTACTTTCTATAAATTTATTCGTGGGTTACGAGAATTTAAAATATTATCGATGTTTTTACCATACAACGATAATTAATCGTAGGTATCCTATACAGATAGAAGTCATCAACTTTTATTCCATAATTATAACTGCCATCAGTTCAAATGATCTTAATCTTGTCAATGATTGGCAATTTGGCTCCAAGAAGTGGCGTATGACTAGGTACAATACGCAAAGGTGAGATTAGTCTGATCCTTTTGAAATGTAAAGCATTGGCCTTGGCGTAAACATAGGTTGTAGCTGACCTTCTGTTTGCTTACCTTCACCGTTGACTTGCCGTAGTGTTTAGTTTTAGCTTCTAGAACATTAGATGCATCGTTATTTATGATACACCGGTTGAAAATCTATATCTATATCGAAAAAATATATTTCCTGGGATATCACTACAAATACAAACGTATAGTTTTTGGATATACTAACAAGAATTGATATTTGCAAAACTTATGCTGTGATCTATTTCATGATAGCTTTTAGTTGTGATCTCTTCCGTGGTAGCTTCTTAAGTTGGGATATATTCCGTGAAAGCTTCTTATGTTGTAATCTATTCCGCGATAGCTTGTTATGTTGTGATCTATACCGTGGTAGCTTCTTATGTTGTGATCTATTCCGTGATAGCTTCTTATGTTGTGATCTATTCCGTGATAGCTTCTTATGTTGTGATCTATTCCGTGATAGCTTCTTATGTTGTGATCTATACCGTGGTAGCTTCTTATGTTGTGATCTATTCCGTGATAGCTTCTTATGTTGTGATCTATTCCGTGATAACTTCTTTCTGAACAATTCTTAAATATTGATTTAAAGGGGACTTATATTTTTTTGTCTTCTTTGGGCAATGCGTTTATCCATACCACCGATAGAAAACTAAAACAAGCCTTTACGTGACATTAAAATTTATAAAGAATCATCACATTTCACACCCATTTTCAATTACGAAACAATGTTTTTAAAATTTATTGTAATATTTGTTTGTTTGTTGAACAGGTTCACAAAGCGAGGATAACTCGCAAATTTTAGTTATGAATAATTACTTCGGGATCGGCATAGATGCTGATCTCTGTTTAGACTTCCATAATGCGCGTGAGGAGAATCCTAATAAGTTTAATAGCAGGTGAGATTATATTTGATCATACAAATGTATTATAATGAATATAATATTGAAAAAAAGAAAATTTAATATGTTACATAATGAATATCTCTATCTTTTTTTAAAATCCTTATTGACTTTTTACAAGGGGTTTTTATTCACACGGATACGTCTACCCCATCGTATCTCTATCTTATTTTTAGATATAGTCTATATAGATATAGTCTATAAATGTAGTCTTAAATAAAATACTCGAATACAACCTGAAAGACTTTAACATTAATAATAATAATAATATACTTTATTTTGTACCATAAAATTATTAACAGGTAACAACAAACTTATGACTAGGAGTACGCACAAAAATGGCGGTCTTACCGCTTTAAGCGGTCTCTACCAGACAACCATAACAAAAAAAAAAAAATATGATCGCAGCGTGAGAAAAGGTAGGAGTCGGCACACATTGGTGGTACCATAAACGTATAATATACTGTATGACAGTATATTCCAAGTCTATGGGTGGTACAATCCGTAAACTTACAGGCTGTAAAAAAGTAAAGACAGGCTGCACTCCTAACGTTTGACTGAGTGGAATAGTGAAACCTGTCGTCATTGGGCAAAGTTGCCACCTTTAATCCTTTGATAGTTTGCATACATATATTCGCATAATATAAATATTATGTAATACTGAAATAAATAAATATCCTATAAAGAATCTTCTAGAATCTAGTGAATATATGTACAGTATATGTTCATGTTTTGTTCATAGATTACGTAATAAGGGGGTATATGTTAAAATGGGGCTACGGAAAATGGTCGGGAGGAAAATGTGCAAGGATCTGCACAAGGCTGTCAGGCTCGAGGTGGACGGCAAGCCGGTGGAGCTGCCCGCGGTTGAGGGGATCATCATCCTGAACATACTCAGGTACTGTCTCTAGTGGCCATAGCACGGACTTGCCGGGCTAGCATGCGTACGAGATAACTCTTGACGACAGAGAGACAGATAATGTCTACATCAAGTATTTTCATACCATACTTAACAAGAACACTCTTCGTATACCGAAATTATATAATCATAGTAGGGAAACGCCACTGTATACAAAAAATAGGCACCCGGTTTTATTTATTTAAGTTTAAATTACTTTATCTCGTTATTGAAAACGCATGACAGAATTTTTTTTTCGTGGCGCGCATGTTAGGCCAGCAGGCCTAGTTCAGATGTGATAACAAATAAATAATGCCAGCTTGTTCAAAAATCTAAAAATATCCCGTAACATTTACAGTTTATAAACCTACTTTACCTACTACTTAAAAAATCGTGCCGACATATTTATTCTCGTTAAAACAAGTGACTTTATCCATAATTAGACAAGTCTCAAAATACAAACTTAGAAAATAGCATAATTATGTTATTTAAATAACAAAGCAAACTTGCTAATTAGCTTTGCTATGGTATTAGTCTCATAGGTAGGTACTAATGCCGCATTTAAATAGGACAGCGTACCAAAAAAGTCTTTTATTAGGTTTATTGATCTTAACATCTAAAGGGCCGGATCAAGATATAGTCATCGGAAATCCACCTGTCTCTAAACACATTGTTCCTCTGCGTCGAGCATATGACCAGAATAGAGCGGTAATATTACTTACGTGTTTTATATGATAACAAATTCCGCCAAATTTGTACTGCGGCTCTGATTGGCCGATGGGATGTACATACATATCAGTGGTTGGTTGAATAGCTATTACGTCAGTGACAAATCACTGACCAGGTTCGGAATTTTATGGCCCACATTATTACTTTAACTGGTTATATCCCCGATGTTTCTCTGTGACGAAGTTAACGGATATTCCACTTCTGCGTGTATTTACTATTTCACAACTGTGTTTTGTAGCTGGGGTTCCGGTGCTAACCCGTGGGGTCCCGAGAAGGACGACCAGTTCAACAAGCCCAACCACTGGGATGGCATGCTGGAGGTGGTCGGCGTCACGGGCGTGGTGCACCTGGGTCAGATACAGTCCGGCTTGCGCGGCGCCATGAGGATAGCACAGGTAACCTGTCCACCACACATTGTGACATGAAACATCTATTGTGCGTACCTACAGTCGAATACGTGACGCTGTCATGTCGAAATGCTCCCTCTGACAAAACAGCAACAAAAGTTATCAATTTTTGCGGTGCCATGCGGTAAATAAAATAGGGTATAACCATTAATATCAATAGATGCACTCCAGTCATACGTGCTGATAGCACAATATTTAATGTCTGTGTGCTTGCTGCACCTCTCTTCGCATAAAGTCTAAAATTGCAATTGCACTGGAAAATTGAGTCTAAATTCATTAGATTATGAAAAAAGTCAAGAAATAAATTAAAATTTGCTATTTAACGTTTCGATGACGCACATTTCCAGGGGGGTCACATCAAAATAAACCTCAAGAGTGAGATCCCGGTGCAAGTGGACGGGGAGCCGTGGGTGGCGGCGCCGAGCGAGGTGGTGGTACTCAAGTCCGCGCTCAAGGTAACACACGTCAGACCCCTCATGCCGCTCGGCACAACACTGATAATATCTACTCTCATGAAATACTAACAGTTTCCGTTTTTTTGGATTTTTAAAGTTTTATCGATTGAAAGGGTTCAATATTTAATAGTATATTTTCTAATACGAAACGCCTCTGTTTTGAAAGACCTAAAGGCTAAAGACATATATTATTAAGAAAAATAATTAAATAAAAACTATGCGTAGAAGTTTATCGTACGTATCTTTATTATTAGTAACATTCATGTAAAAATATTTCATGATGTTAGGTATCTTCAATATTGTGCCGAGTGGAAGTTACACTTTACATTGCGCTATCTCATTCCAACAAGGAAATATGATGTAAAAGTTCCTTACAGTAAAATACACAAGCTGTAACCGCCGCATGAATGATACGGGGCCCCAGGATCCAGAATCTCATATAAAAATGTTGCCCGTCATGTCGATACGCGGCCCTGCTAGAATCACCTACGCCACTAGTTACCGGGATTGTATAAATATTATACATTCGAACTTATAGTATACGAAGGTACAGTAAATTATGCTCCTGGTTAATAATATTACGAGATCAACATTACGAAGGCCTAATTCCTAGAAAATAGAAACCTTTACTAATTCGTTGGGCAACACTGAAAATTATTAGATCTGGCTACTTGTAAACGATAAAAGGTATTTAAAAAAATGTTAAATTTTGAAAATGGAACTCTGCCAATATTATTGTGTATTAAGCGTTTCAAATAGGAACAGGGACGTCAATGACCTCTATCTGTCAAATATCACTTGAAAAGTACGGTTTGCACAAAAACTTATTTGCATAATTAATAGTTTTACTATTTAAAACTTTTTTAAATAAAAACGTATAAAGTCCTAAATTATTTTAAAAATTGAACTCATAACTCGTTTTCATAACCATACAATAACATTATTTTATTGTTGCCGCAAAGGCCCTGGAGACATGTTAAAATTATAAAAGAAAATAAGGACGCCGGTCGCCATCTTGCCGTTATTAGTGTGCTCCATCGTGAGGACCTGAAGGAAATATAAGTTGGACTCGTGAAATGTACGCTATCATTTTGCAAACACTGAAAAATGCAAGTAAAGTGACCAACCCAGTTCATTTGGCTACGGGGATAAATAAAAACACTTAGATTCCACGAAAGACGAATCAAATAATATAACGTTTTAGATTATCGCTCAGGAACCGGTCACCGAAAAATTACGTACTAGTTCGGATTACAGTCTTACCTAGATAACGTTCAAAATTACTTTAAAGGCAACGTAAGCATCGACCTACAGACAAAAAACACCGGACGAACGCTACAAATTTTACTCTATAATTATTACATATATGGAGTAGTATTAAAACTCCTTGTTGTGTTTGAGATAGCGTTATTTACAAAACGCTTCATTTTGCACGTACGCCTGTTACATCGAATCACAACTATAATAAAACCTTTTTACATTTACCGATATTGAAAAGTTCCTGAAATTAGAAAGTACATGTTTCCTTCTCATGTCTATGATATGGATCATAAATATGAGAAGGACAAATACACTTTTCATATATGTAATAGGTACTTACAGCTTGGCAAAAAAGAGTATGACGTGGTGACAGGTAAAACTAAATATTTTACTAAATGGAAACCTATGATATAGACAATACTTGGCCAACAAATACTAGATTTTGAGTAAAGCTTAGTGTTTTACATTTATTTTTAACGATTTGATTAAATTATCTTACTGATTTTCCATATTATGATGAGACCTAAGTGAAAGTGGCGCCCTCATTTTTTCCATACTCTTTTTTGCCAAGCTGTACATGGTACTTACAGTCCCGTCGTAGGTATATGATATATAATATGTCGTAAGTATATCAGTAAACGTAAAAACTTAAGCTTTATTTACTAATATTTAACCAACTACGTACTGTGATGTGAGATTATTATAATCAGACAAAGTGATAGGTACTAGATTGATGGAGTGTAAAACAATGTTTGTAACAACGGTGAATTAAATGCTATCGAATCAAGTTGGTTTAATATCAGTATTTTAAAAGCGATAAATACTACGTTTATCACAGAACAGCAACTACTAAAGGCAATCCATCGTTTATAACCATTATAAAACATACTCATAATCAGCATGTATGGGTTAAGCTAAGTAAAGCTTTTCAAGACTCTTTTTCGCTGAAAACGAACATTGATCTTAAGGTAATAAGGACAAAATAACTACTATTAAGTTTGTTGAGTGAGTATTTGCCCCCACTTTGTTTATATTAAGGAAGCCACAAAGCAAAAACCTTCATTCGTTTCGTTGACATATTAAAGAGTCCTAAAAAGGTGACGCTGGCAACATTCTCTTGCTATGGCTGTCGCAAAAGAAGGACAGCAATGCAACTTAATATTCTGATTAATTTGCAACGAAAACGATTTTAATAAAGCAATATCTAGTTTGTGTGCTTCGCTGTTGTTCAAGCCATAAATGTTGCACATAACCACGCTACGCGTTTTCACTGCCCGAGACAGCGCCGGCCCTATGTTCCGAATTCAGATACTGATCCTCAGTAGGTATTCACGATGTTTCGTTCATATCTAAACAATCTTGAACTTTAACAGTAAATATGAGTTATAACATATTCTTCGCGCGTTTTGTATTGAAAAATCACTTTCTAATGGCCGAACTGAAGTTAGCTACGAGTGAGTCGTAGCTAACTTCAGTTCGGCCATATAAAATTGCATGTACTCAATTATGATAAGAATAAAGTTCAAGATTGTTTTACTTTAAGCCTTAGATCGTAGGTATATCAAGGTGCAGCGACATCACCGCGCCACGCACGCGGCTTCTAGACTTAGCCACATTTATCTTTATAAATACTTTGTTCAAATTAAAGTTGATCAGTGTGACGTGGAATATACACGAGCTTGATAGAAGTAGGCAGAATATAAGTACACGGATCATACAGACTTTGAATATCAATCATTATAACTTACTTATCACCGTATACCATCCGTGTTCTTTCTCGTGTGTTTTCACAAAGTCCCTCAGCCGGTCACAGCCCCGAGCTGGCGCTGCTCATCGAGCATTCGCTTTTGACGTGTGTGTTGCCAATATGATGTTCGCTCAGTGAAAACGTTGCCACGTTTTGCCCGCCTCCGATACGTATTGGACGCCGTCGTTACGCCAAAATTATATGTCCTATGTAATTATAAGAATAGACAAATTGGATCCACCGATCCGCGGGATTTACACTCTACTGCATTCGATCCTAAATGAAAATTACGAGCAACACGCCGTAAAATTTTCGAAATATTCATATCGAGATAATATACCTAATAAAAATGTTTGGATGTCGTTGATCCTTTGTCACCGATTCTCTTTTATTCGTGTTTTATAAATATGTAATATAGAACTCCTATAGCGAAGTATAATTTTAAAAAATCAACGCTATGGTGTATGAGGGTCGGGGTAGCATGTAGTGTGGGTGGTAGGTGTGAGTCCCGCGGTAGGGCGATAGAGCGGGAGGCGCGAGGTGAGCGGGTGTGTGTGACCGGCAGGCGACGATGCTGAAGAAAACGAAGCGCGGGTCGGGCGCGGGCCCGGCGGCGGGCCCGTGACGCCGGCCCGGCTCAGTGGCGCGCTGCCCGCAGGCCACGATGCTCAAGAAGCGCGGGAAGGTGCGCCGGCGCAGCACGGAGCCCGCGCTGCCGCCGCCGCCGCCACCGCCGCCCGCGCCCCCGCCCGACTCCTGAATCTGGCTCAGCGAGCGCCTCATCTGACGCCTCGGGCTCAAGGCCGCTCACCGGGCGCTCGCCGGGACGACATTCCCGACCGTAGCAGTAGACAAACAATATGTTCTACCGATGTACATAAATATAAACAAGCGAAAAATAATACATAAACTTATAATTGCAAAAAATACATTTATAGTCAACTAACTCGTTTCATTTCTAGACAGAGATAATTTTCATTTGGAATGTGTAAAATAAAGATTTAATTATGTACTTGACTTTAAATTTAAAACAACTTTAATCACTTTATGTTAGCGCCCCGTTGGCAGCACTCCAGGTAGTTAGCAACACTGGTGTTTTGCCAACGTTATTATGATGAGCTTATGATATCCTATTTTCATATAAAATTTAAATTTA
Organism: Helleia helle; assembly: GCA_963853865.1. NCBI lineage: Eukaryota > Metazoa > Arthropoda > Insecta > Lepidoptera > Lycaenidae > Helleia > Helleia helle. The sequence goes on along the minus strand of OY971416.1, from coordinate 17,861,100 downwards.
AATTCGATCTACATAATTATTATTCTTCATTAATAGACCATGCAAAATACATTCCGCATAATATTTAAAATCCTAATCACCAAAATTGTCTCAACGTTGTCTATACATAATTGTTTATAGTATCATTTACATATATTTTGTTACAACAACTTAATTTAAATATACATATGAAATTGGCGTTTCGTATGGTGGGAACATAAAGTCAATTTATATATATATATATATATATATATATATATATATATATATATATATATATATATAACTAATCAAAGTATGTACCATTGCAATAGTATGCACTTTTGCCATTTCATAGGTAGTTCATTGATACCTTTACTAAAAAAACCATTAGGATCAATAAAATGTTTGAAGACGGTTTGGACTGCTCCATCGGAGTTGCATTTTTTCTCTAGCAAGAAGCTATCCAAATTTCAATTACGGTTTTCGAAACGCAAATGTATGAGTAAATAGCTGTATAAATTTGAATTTGAAATTCCCAGAAATATTTGAGATCATAGTGGCCAATACGACTAAACGCCAATTTCATATGTGAGGACCTAATATTATTTGTAAACAAGGAATAAAGATATGTAACATAGAAATAAAAAAACATTTAAATATGTATGAAAATATAATTACATAATAATATTTACAATGATTTTATTAATAAATTATCCTCCACATGTATATTTTTCCGCAGCGAAATCAGCTTCAGGTAATTATTCCAAGACATACGACCATACGTAGCTAACTTCACACAGGAATTAATTAATAGGTACGCAGCAGTGTTTCCAAAATGAGGGGAACTTTCCCTTTTGAGGGGAAAATAGGGTCCAGAGGGGAAGAGAAAGGGGAAATCGGGAGACAATTTCGTGCTTTTTTTTTTAGTTTGAACTTTTTTAACTAAAAAAGGTCGTCAGAAAAAAAGAACTATAGTAAATTTTTTGTTGAGGGGAAATAAGACCTGAGAAGGGGAAATCTCAATTGAAGCGAGGGGAAATAAAATCTCTAAGTGGAAACACTGGTAAGCAGTAATTAGACAAACCAAAACCATCAAGGGTAACATAATCTCCAGATTATAATATTATGGAATTATTTATCACATAACTCAACTATCCACACCATATATATTTTTTAGCTTAGTATTCAAAGTGTAAGTATGTACATAATATAATAATAGGTCTTTGCCTACCTAATGCTTACCTAACCTATGAAATTGCCGTTCTGCAGTACTGGCCATTTTTAATACATAATTTTTGTTTGGCTAAGAATTCTAAGTTCAAATTAATTTTATTTTAAAAACATGGAATTCTTTATTGTTTTCTGATGTTTACGCGAATTTCACTCATTATAATAAAACATTTTTTACGGATTTTATCGCGGTTTATTAAGATTTTTACAAGCCCGACGTTTCGGATACTTTACAGCAACCATTATATCAGATTTGATAAACCACAAGTCCTCGCAAAAGAACACAGATTCCAACCAAGGATGATCCGTGAGGCTATTTAAATTAAAAAACATCATAATTTCAATAGAGAAGATGGCTGGCTTTTACCACCTGCTTGGGATCCCATTATTAAAATTATCAAATCAAAATCCAAGCATAATTTGTCACAGATTAAAGATACAGTTAGCACTTTCTGCGTAGATAGGACTGACCAAAATATTGATGTATCATAGGGTAGTTTCGAATAACTTTGTAACGATAGGACGTATGACACCTCAGTCCTCCCGTGACCATGGTTGCTGTAAAGTATCCGAAACGTCGGGCTTGTAAAAATCTTAATAAACCGCGATAAAATCCGTAAAAATTGTTTTATTATAATGGATTCTTTTTCCAAAAGTAGTCATTAGTGTTACATTTTCATCGCATTTCAATCTTTTTCGTCATCATGGATACGTTAAAAATTCGAGTAATTATGGAATATGAGTACCGTCGTGGCAGCAACGCGGCAGAAGCGGCACGCAACATTAACGACGTTTATGGAGCTAACATTACAAACCAACGCACCACCTGTTATTGGTTTGCTTGCTTCCGTTCTGGAAATTTCGAACTGAAAAATGAACCTCGCGGTCGTTCGAAGACTTTGGTCGACAATGACGAATTAAAGGCGATTGTGGAAGCTGATGATACACAATCTACAGTACAGATATGCTATATGATAGGCAGTACAAAATGCCTTTGAAGAATTTGTTGCCTCCCGTCCAGCTGATTTCTTTAAGAAGGGCATCAATAAACTGCCACTGCGTTGGCAAAGATGCAGTGATTGCATGGGTGATTATTTCGATTAGGACAAATAAAAAATACATGAAAAAAATTCGTTTAAATTTTTTCATACAAAACGGCAATTTCATATGTAAAGACCAAATATATTGTTAGTATTAATTCTGTACTTTCTCAGAAATAGTAAAAAATAGCATTGTTTAACAAAAAGTACACATGTCAGAAGTGAAACTTATTTGTCAAACTAATTTTTAAATCTCGTTTATATTTATACGAATATTTCCGAGACTTGCGATGCGACGTTCGCTCTATCTCACTCTCTCTCTCCCTTTTCTTTGACTAAAATGTATGAAACGTCACGAAAATGTCGTGACGTTTCAATTCGTGAAAGCAGATTATATATTTTCAAATTGTGTTGACTTATACATCCATAGTGGTTAATTACTAGCATAGACCGAAAGCGGTCTTATCTAGGAGTATTGGTAATACATATATAAAATTGAAATTGAGGTAGAAGTACGAAACAATAAAAACAAAAACATATCAACAATCCTTATATTCTATATTTAAACAGCTCGAAAAATCACAATTTTGCTTCATCGAGTTGACTAATCAACTATGACATACATACTTATAAAAGTTTATAATATATTCATTCTCCTTTTGCACTTGAATTCCCGCAGTTTTTTTTATTTATACATATTTTTTATAAATCACGTTATACATAAAAATATAGATCTAACCACTCAATTATTGCAAAATAAGCCAGGACGAAAGCGGGACATCTAAGGAGGATTGCGATTAGACATTGATTGTCTTGTAGTGCACTTGCATTGTGGCTATTGAACGAGACAGGATTTGATCGAACATATAACCGGATAGTTATGTGTATGTATGTAACATAAATATCCGAATCTGAAATCTGATCAGTGATTCGTTACTGGCCGAATTTGTTTTCATACAAAACATAATATTACAGCTCTACTAATATGTTTGATGCAGGATTGAGACGAGGTCGACTAGTCAGCCCGCGAGCCATAACTTATGTGCAAACCCCATAATTATTATATTATAGATTGGCAATGCAAGCAAACATATAACATAGATTTAAAAAATGATCCGCTTTTAACTTGTTATTATGTCTTGTAGACAATTAATGTTGGTGTCCTAAAAGAGAAAAATCGACAAAATTATAGGTCTATTGCACCAAAACAAAAAATAGTCTTTTTTAAAACACACATTGCCAATCGAAGAGAATGCTAAATCTAGTTAGTTCAAGGCGTTTTATTACAAAAGTGTATCAATTTCGCGCGGCATTTCACCGCACATTTGCTCTTGGGGCTGAAGCGTTTTACGGATACAGAGTTGCCGTGCGACTGATCTCGAACATTCCCAGTATCCATCATATGCGGTTGCCGAGCGATCATGCAGCAGTGTGACCAATCTCAAACATTCCCAGTATCCACTAGATGCATCTGCCGAGCGTTTAAAAAACCGCGCGTAGTAGATACACGGCTTAGTAGACGAGCGGCGCGCGCGTCTCGGCGGTGTAACTTCGCACGCGGCTGAAGGCGAAGGGCGGGAACTTGCCGGGCGCCAGGTCAAAGGTGGTCCATTGGTCGCGGCGCGTGCTCACGGCGTAGTGGGCCCACACCAACTGCGCGTTGCGGCGGGCGCGCGCGCTGCGCACGTGCAGCTCCTGCCGACATATTATGTAGCAGTCAAACATTACCCCAAAAACAATTATTATGCACATCTGCAGCTCCTGCCGACATATATCGCCGTCAACCATTATTACCACCAGAAAAAAAATTACAACTTGAGCATTTCTTAGGGATCCGTTGCTCAAAATGACAAAACGAAACACTCCGTTGTCTGTCTGTCTGTCTGTCAAACCAAAATCTTTTGATATAAAAACATTAAATTTTGTAAGAAAGCTTGGTTCCACGACATATATACCTAGTAAGAAAAAATATGAAAACCGCAAATTGCTGTTATGTAAAATAACGTTTTTCGGAATCCTCAGCGTGCGAACCAGACTCGCGCTCGTGAGATTTTATGGGAATTGGATAAGCAAACGGGCAAACGATCCACTTGATATATTAAGTGGCAACCGTCGCCGATGAACCTAAAAAGTTCGCCTGGGACTATCCCAGGCAACTCATTTTTGTGTTGTCTATCCTAAGGCGTAAGTCTCAGCGCCAGTTATTACACTGACTGTTTTGAGATTAATTCCAAAACACGGCAATTTTTTTGTCGGAAGAAATAAGCAAGATGGTGGTACCCATGCAGTCGGAGCGCGACACAGCGCATCCCTTCAACATCAGATTATATGAAAATATTTCACCATAGCTAGATGAAAAATTATATTGTTATTATATTCTTACTATTTACACATAAATAACTTTGGATTTCCCTGGTAATCCTGGTATCAAAGTTTAAATAGTATCTACTAAAACTTCCTCAGCATAGAAGAAACGAATTAATATTACGAGAATGAATGTTATATTACATTTCCACGATCCTTACAGACCCTTCAAAACTTCTATAGTAACTGATGTAAGACTATAAAATACAATAAAGCGCTGTGTCACGATACACGGACGTATAATATAATACTGACCATGTGAAATATCTGGTCGTGTTGTTCGTGCATCTCCTTGCGTCGCGCACGGAAGCGCGTGTGCGACGGCTGCGACGACTTCTTCTCACTGGCCGTCTTCTTTATAACAATCACAACCTGAAACGTAATAGCAGCTTGTTAATCTATACAGATTAAAAAAATGGAGTGTCTGTTTGTAACATTAAAATAACCGCTTTTTACTAAATGCATATGGATGTATACACGGTACAAATACCGAAATAGCATTTTTTACTATTTTTGTCTGTCTGTCTGTTTGTTCTGGCTAATCTCTGAAACGGCTAGGCCGATTTTGATGGGACTTTCACTGGCAAATAACTGATGTTATAGGGAGTAACTTAGGCTATAATCATATCAATAATAATCATCATCAATCCAGGAACGGCTGTAAATCTATGTTAACGCGAATGAATCTGCGGGCAACAGCTAGTACTTCAATTAATAATATCATCTATACTACCTATAAAATACTATCGGACCTGACAGCCGTTGTCCTGTATAAGACATTATTAGTGGATCAAATTGTAAATCTAAACTATTCTCGAATCCACGATAAGCAAGAATAAAAAGATATAAAATTTAAAATGATAAAATATTAAGTCATAATAAAACTTACAATAGCCACCTAGAAAATAAGTAGATTTAACACAGCAAATTGAGTACCTTATCGCCGACGAGGCGGTAGTGCCCGCCCATGATGCCAAGACTGTTCCGGGCGGCGCGGTGCCGAAGGTGACCCACGCACGTCGCCGGCTCCTCCGCCGTCGTCCACATCAGCACGTGGCCCTCTGGGAAGAACCTGCCATCACGAAAACATCATCTATCGCATATCCCAGAACCAAATGCTTTTAATGTCGCAAGGAGGCAATCGAGCAGTCGGAGCCTTATCGTGACTACCGACTCCCATTGACATCCGTACAACTAAACGTTACGCAGATGCGTTGCCCTCCTTTTCACTATCCCCCCGAATGGGCCACCAGAAAGTTACAAACCGCACGAAACGCGACAGAATCACTTGGCGCCGGTGTTATGTGAGCGAGAGGTACCACCCCGGTCGTGCCGGCTCAGTTCGGATGCAAAGCAGCATGGCACTACCTCTTACAAATGCTTGCTTTAGAGATTTGCTGTCACAACGCGTTATACTAAATATATGTATCATCATCATCATCATCAGCCTCTATCCGTCCACTGCTGAACATAGGCCTCCCTCAATGAACGCCAAGATGACCGATCCCTTGCCACTCGCATCCAACACGGACCGGCCACCGCACGGAGATCGTCTTCCCACCTGGTCAATGGCCGACCAACACTTCGTCTACCTAAACGTGGCCTCCACTCTAGAACCTTATTGCCCCATCGGCCATCCGTTCTTCTGAGTGTGTGACCAGCCCACTGCCAACGAGCTGATTTTTTGCGTGATATCGGTTACCTTAGTTCTCTGACGGATGTCTTCCTTCCGAATCCTATCTGTCAAAGAAACACCCAGCATAGCACGCACCATAGCACGTTGAGCTACGGCAAACTTGCGGACCAGTCCTATATTTAGAGGCCACGTTTCAGCCCCGTAGGTCATCACGGGGAGAACGCATTGGTCGAAGACTTTCGTCTTCAAACTCTGCGGTATAGACGACGTGAGAATATGGCTAAGCTTCCTGAATGCTGCCCATCCCAATTGAATCCTCCTATCGGCTTCTCTCTCGAAGTTATGTCGACCTAGCTGCAAAGCGTGCCCAAGATAGACATACTCTTGCACGACTTCGAGAGTTATGCCATCAACGTTAACCGGCCTAGGGAGAACATGTTCATTGAACATGACTTTCGTCTTGTCCAAGTTCAACCTAAGACCCACACGTCGGGAAGATTCATTTAGACTGTGCAGCATCTCCTGCAAGCCCTCCAACGACTCGGCCAGTATAACGATATCGTCGGCGAAACGAAGGTGTGAGAGATACTCGCCGTTAATGTTTATGCCACATTCTGTCCAGTTTAAAGTCTTAAAGACGTCCTCCAAAGCATTAGTGAATAGTTTCGGGGAAAAAACATCCCCCTGTCTCACTCCTCGATGCAATTGGATTGGTCTTGTTTGACCTCCCGGAACCAGAACGGACATAAAGGCGGCGTCGTATAATCCTCTCAACACTTCGACGTATCGCCAATCGACCTGACATCGCTGCAGAGCTTCCAGAACAGCCCAGGTTTCAACCGAGTCAAAAGCTTTCTCATAGTCCACAAAGGCAAGGCACAGTGGCTGGTTGTACTCATGGGTCTTCTGTACAACTTGCCTTATAGTGTGAATGTGGTCTATGGTGCTAAATCCTCTTCGAAACCCAGCCTGCTCCGGTGGCTGGAATCCATCGAGCTTTTTAGTGAGGCGGTTCGTCATGACTCTCGAGAACAGCTTGTATATATGGCTTAGAAGTGACATCGGTCTATATTTTTTAAGAAGGGAGTTATCACCCTTCTTAAAAAACAAAACGATTTCACTTCCATGCCACTCCTTGGGGGAAATGCCCCGTTGAAGGACGAAATTAAAAATCTTTTGTAACTCTCTTAAAACAGGTTCGCCACCTGCCTTAAGGAGTTCAGTCGTAATTCCGTCCCTCCCCGGAGCCCTCCCCCTTTAAGCTGCTTAAGAGCCAGACTAACCTCACCTAGGCTGATGTTCGGAAGCTCGCCGGAGCAGTGTCGTGTTAGGCTAGCACGCGGATCGTTGTTTCGGGGATCAGGTGAGATCAGGATGAGGAGCATGGGATGCGTACAGTTTGCCATAGAAATCTTCGATCTCCGACAAGATCCCAGGCTTAGAAGAAACGGTCGCGCCAGTAGCGGTAGGACCGCTACTGGCGCGCTATCTTCGACAGGTGGCTTCTCCCGAGCTTTTACACAAAAACCTTCGACCCTCTATTCTGCTCAATTGCTTCGGTAATCCGTTGCGTATTTGAGCAGCGAAGGTCTCGGCGTATTAGTTAGCGGATCTGCTTCGAGAGAAGCTTTACATCTGTAGAAGTGGCGTCTGTGTGTGCTCTGCGTTCCCTCATAAGACCGAGCGTCTCATCCGAGAGTTTGGATTTCCTGCCAGTACGCTTTCTCCTACAAAACCTTTCACCCACGACCCGCATGCAGTCCACCACGGCACCCAGTGCCTCGTCAACTGCCATTGTGGTTTCCGATATGTTAAGGCTATCGAATCGGTTCTTTAATTCCAATTGGAATTTTTTGGAACCTACCACAGTTTACCGGAAGTCAGGTCGAAGTGTAGACTTTATTAGACGGACTCGCTCTCGCTGAAAGCTTGCATACATAGATCCTCTTACTAGTCGGTGATCACTTCCGGTTTTGAACCAGTTAATCACAGAGACATCCCGGAATGCATGCCTTCGGTCCGTCATAATAAAGTCTATCTCGTTTATCGTCACAGTATCATGCTCATAATTGCCACGCTGAGCAGGCGGATTGGCAATCGCAGATGATGATGAATTCGCATCGGCGGCACTGCTGCCTGCCGCCAATTCGATTGATGGTGCCGCCATCACTCGGTGCGATCGATGCTTAGTGATCAAGTTTATCTCACTGTCACGATGAGACAGACTGACACCAAGCAATCGATTCGCAGTATTAGCATCCTTGATGTTGGGGAGCTAAATGCCCTTTGACGACTTCTACGTCACCCTGGGCTGGTATTGGGGTAGAGGTATTCTTAAGCCACACAATATATGTATATCTAAAAAAAACACAATATATGTATATCTAAAAAAAACAAATCGCCGAAATGTTTGTGCATAACTTTAGAACCACTGCACCTAATTGGATAATTCTTTTTTGTTTCGTTCGTTATTGTTCGTTATTATTAATCCATCGGATAAGTTATGAGATGAGTATAGAAGTAAAAGTTGAAAGTTTCCATTTTTAGCTGTAAACTGTTAAACTGTTGTTGAAAAACCGTCCAGAATAGCTGTGGTGTAAAAGAGTATAGTACCTATGAAGTAGCAGCTTTAGACGAATTGAATGTGGCGCCACCTTTATTTAACGTTTTTCGACGGACTTTTTTCATACACAGAGATTTACTCTTTACTTCTATACTCCGTGGGTTTTGACGTCGGTAGTGATGCGCCCACCTGAGGTACCGGTAGTAGTCGATGAGGTACCAGGGGCGGTAGGACTGGTCCTGGAAGCTGTTCTCTCCGTGGCGCAGGTACGTGGTCTTACTGATGTAGCAGCCGTGCAGCGCCAGCCGCGGCCGCTCCACGTACATGTGCCGCCACGACGAGAACCCGTGCGCGCGCGGCGTGCCGCACTCTATACCCCACGTTCTGTCATATCACACGTCATGTAGATAATACAATATTAATATGTTTGAGATTTTCATCAGTATAAAACAGTTATTGAAACTATAGATAGTTTTCCACCCATCACTATAAATTAATTTCTGATATTTTTAAAGTTAAATGTATGTTAAAGCCTCTGTATGAAGATGACATAGTAAAAGCAGTAAAAAAGTCTCATAAAATGCGCAACAAAGATAATAATGATTATTATAAAATATTATCTTTAGCATCGTCATTGCATTTCATCAGAAAACGCCGAAACGGCGAGTAACTATAAACGACTAACTTGATGCAAATGGCCCGCCATATGTGGTGCTCGCGCGCGGCAACGTACAGCCCGCGACAGACGGCACCCGCGCGCTCCAGCGACGCCGCGTCGAGCTCCGCCCCCACCACCCAGCGCAGCACCAGCAGCACCACTTCCGCCGGAAGCCATGACAGATGCGCCTCCTGATATCGCCAAGGGCCTTCCATAAATTACGTCATACGAATGTCACGATATTTGGACCCTCCGCCGTCCTTATCGCAAATGGTCACATTTATGAGACCCGCCCCTCCCTAGTGTGACGTCACAGACCGGGTGTATTTGGAACGCTTGCGAAGATTAAACCATTATAATATACTATTTATATACTATATAATGCATATAACTATTTATCTCAGAAACTTTTTTTAAAGAAAATTTTAGGACTTGTGTATTTTGCGATTTTGCAAACCCGCAATGTATTAGTAAAAACTAAAACGATGAACGACTAAAGCGATAAATCGCGCTGAAGACGCGCGCGGTGCGGGAGTTCGTTCACCTCGTGCATGCGGCGACCTCGTGTAACGCTATCAGCTGATTCAGTCCGCTAGCCGTTTAAGTTAAGTTTATTACATTGCTGTTTTTTTTTTCAAAAAAACCATTATTTTAAAGCATTATCATCATTCTGTATTATTATAATTTAGATTTTTACAAGCCCGACGAAACGTCGGGCTTGTAAAAATCTTAATAAACCGCGATAAAATCCGTAAAAAATTGTTTTATTATAATGAGTGAAATTCGCGTAAACATTAGAAAACAATTCTGTATTATGTTTACTAAACCGGATTATACAAAAAAAAAAAAGAAAACGCGTTTTTTTCACTTGTATCATGTCAGGCTGTGCCAACACTATCATACCTCTTCGTTTTCACAAGCGTTCCAAATACACCCGGTATTTTGCAATTTTTACATAAATACATTGCTAAATTAAAGAGCTGTTCCGAAATTAGTTTTATTTTGGTTTAAATTGTTTTTTAATTTCGTTTTTAGGGTTCCGTAGCCAAATGGCAATAAACGGAACCCTTATAGATTCGTCATGTCTGTCTGTCTGTCTGTCCGTACGTATGTCACAGCCACTTTTTTCCGAAACTGTAAGAACTATACTATAAGAACTAAACTTGGTAAGTAGGTGTATTCTGTGACCCGCATTAAGATTTTTACACAAAAGTAAAAAAAAAACTTGAGAGGTGTCAAGGGACACCCGGATGGAACGAAGTTCCTTTAAACTATAGCAAAAACATACAAAAAGCCAATACACGAAGCGGCCACGCGCGCAACACTATACATACCTACGTATGCGATATACTCGCAAAAAGTGTCGTGCCAACTTTTCGTAAGAATTTTTTCCGTCTAGCCCCTTTCGTAACGCGCGAAAAGGAACTACGTTCCAAAAACTAAAGAGGTGTCAAGGGACACCCGGATGGAACGAAGTTCCATTCGATTAATTTGTGAAGGAATTGTAATAAAAAACCAAAGAAAAAGTACACACACACACACACATAAGTGTGTGTGTGTGTGTGAGAGAGAGAGAGAGAGAGAGAGAGACAGACAGAGAGACACGCGCACGCCGCACGGCTTACATCTAAGTATAGCAAAAAGTGTCGTTACAACTTTTCGTCTTAAAAAAGGTATCCACCTATTAATAAAACACATTACCAACAATTTTTGCAAGTCAAATTAAGTCAACTGTAGGTACGTGGAATGTGTTATAATGAAAACTAATTACATATCTAATTTTTCAAACATGTTTAAATTGTATAATTCTTAAAGCATTTATGTAAATCTGCCAATAGATGGCGTGGTACATATGTATAATTATTTAAAGTTTACATAAAACTGCCAATAGATGGCGTGGTACATTTATATGTAATTATTAAACGTTTCCGTGAATTTACCAATAGATAACGTTGTTTCGTAATTGCATAGCGCTATTGGTGACATGTGTTATTCGATAAGGTTTACTTTTATAATAAACAGTAAACACACACCTATATGTGTGTGTTTACTGTGTATATAGCAAAAAGTGTCGTGCGAACTTTTCGTCTGAATTTTTTCCGTCTAGCCCCCTTTCGCAACGCGCGATAAGGAACTACGTTCCAAAAAATTGGGGGTCCCCATACTTAGAACTGAAACTCATTTTTTTTTTTTTATCTAACTCCTACGTGTGGGTGCTACTCCTATCTATGGTCTTTAAAAATGATATTGCGGTTTCGTATACCATTTTTTTTTACCATAATGTAATGTAACAATGTTATGTAATGGTACGGAACCCTTCGTGCGCGAGTTCGACTAGCACTTGGCCGGTTTTATTTTATTACTTTACAGTAGGTAGTCTTATGTAACGTCATAAAATCTGGATACCCTTCCAGCCCACATAATGTAACACTTCGTCGACCCCCCCCCCCCCTTCCCCTTAACGTGTGACGTAATTTATGGACGGCCCCCCCACACACAATACAAGTGGAGACTTATCACTTTCCTATGAAAAAAAATATTTAAAAAAACCGTGCCGTAACGTAACGCCCGACAAATGTAGCTCTGTATACCTAATTCATCTGAGTAATGAAACATCCATTTCTCAATACCTATTATACCTCATCATATTACACATCAATAATCACTTGAAAGCAATACCTTCGTAGGAAATGCTGGTTGACACAAACGCCCTTTCTTAGACACGATTCTCTGTAGCCTGACAAGCATGTCTTCTCCCTCCACAGCGTCTTCATCATCACTGTCATCAGTGTCATTATCACGAGGCTGCACCTCTATTTCTTCCTCTTCTGATACCAAAAAATTGCAGTTTAAATCTAGTAACAATACCGGGCTGCATGGAAACCGTCATATAACAATTTGAAAAGAATTGTATTGTTTTTTAATGTTTATGGGAATTTCACTTATTACGATAAAGGGCTTTTACGAACTTTATCGCGGTTTATTAGGATGTATGAAGCAACCATAGTCACTCGAGGACTTCTCCCATAAAATTTTAAATATGTGCCTATTTAAAATTTTATATTTATTATTTATATTGGCCTTATATATAATTGTATTGCATATTTTCACAAAAAAAAGTCACAGAACTTGCTTATGATAAGAGTAAAAAATGGTTTGTCCTTGTAACTTACCCTCTGATGATTCATCTCGAGGGTCGACACCTTCATACAGTCGAGTCTCCACGTCAGGCACAATCTGTATAGCTCTTTTGTAATGTTGTATCGCTTCATACAACTTTCCACTTCGCTCTAATTCAACACCAAGCAAAAATAATTTCTTTGCCTGAGGAATACATATACAATAAATAGCTTTCCTTTGAAAAAAAAATATATTACTTATAAATGAACCCTATGATACATAGGGTAGTTCGAATAACTTTGTAACGTTAGGACATCTGTCACCTCAGTCCTCCCGTGACCATGGTTGCTGTAAAGTATCCGAAACGTTTTTATTACTTTATACTAGCTAAGTGAGCGACGATGGTCTAGTGGGTATGAGCTCGGCCTCTCGAGTGAGAGGTCCGGGTTGGATCCTGACCAATGTGGTAGTTTGTAGTATACTGTTTTAAAATCAAATATCAAGCTGTCAAAACTAATTTTACAAGACAATAGGACTTATAGTTTGCGAGATAATTGAGAAAATGTATAGTGAAAGTTTGAAAGAAAAATCTAGCAACTTTCTGTTTCACAATTCACACAGTATCATTATATTATAGCCTATATGCTATTCGGAATTATAAGCTATGTTGTTGTAAAGATTCCTTTATATCCACTCCGTAGTTTTAAATAAAAAACTGATTGTTTTTATGTAAATATTACATGGATAGTCAAAAGTTACCTAAAATGTAGGTAACTTTTGATTAAATTGAAAAAACAAAACCTTGCAACACTACTGATTGCCACCAAGCATGTAGATGCATAGCAAACTGTTTGCCGAATATACTTTGATTTATGACAGAAACCCCACCAAATACCGAACACTGCCGAACACAAACAAAAACAGGCAAGCACAAACAAATATTAGAGGGCCCTCATGATGATAGAGTAAATTCAGTATAAATCCTACTCTCCCGAGTAGCGCGCACAACCACCTTTCGATAAATTCTTAGGTGAGCCACCTGCTCATCTACTATTCCGATTAAGCTTTAAGGCCATCAGGCCGAAAAGTCTAGCCCTTCCGAACAAAAAACAAACACTTGTCCACCGAACATGGATATGTGTTTGCCAAGCGTGTCGAGCCAGCTTTATACTATTTAGTCTGTTCATTTTTTTGGTCTTTTTACCCTCTTTTTGCAAACTGATTGAAAAATTTTTAGGTACCTGCATGAAAACTGTTTTTCAAAAATTAACATAATTAAATTAAAAAAAAAACTTACTTTGTCTTCATCATTAAGTATTTCATTTGTTTCTTGAGTCACATTTATTTTATTTACAATGTCTCTTTGTGGGGACGGAGTATATTCTAGTTCCCTCTGCCACTGCTGCCTAAACTCTGACAATTCATCTTCTACTTTATTCTAAAATATAAATAATAAATACTTTTAATATCTTTGTGACATATTGATACTTTTAAATCTTATGTGATCTGATCTAAATGTTTAATTAATAAAGTGTATTAACTTAAACTTACAAATAACATGTAATTACAATGTTTCTACAAGTTATTGTTATTATCATTCCAAGTGAGAGCTTGTAGATTCATATCCCACCTACTAATAAGACATTTAAGAATATGATTGTGAAGAACAACAGCTGGAATTGTTAATTTATCTATCCAAAGTTTTTTATCACCAAATTTTAGAGCAAGTGACAACAATAAATGCTGTGTGAGTGTAAATAAACATTTTGTCATTCCTACTTACGAAAGAACAAATTTGAATTACATGCTTTTAAGTTTATATTAATGGAGATGACAGATCCAGCCACATTATTAAGTCTAAAAAATCTAATTTTACTAATTATACTAACTGTGCTACTAATTTTCACTTGGTCTAGTGCAACACAGGCATCTAGAATATCAAGTGAGTGAGAGGAAGAATCCTCTTGCTCTTCTTCTTCACATTCTCCGACACTGGCACCAGACCCAGCCGCTGAAGCCTACGGTTTAGGTAAAGGTTCATAAAATTACATAAATGTTAGTAGTTATGTAAATAATAAATAGCCTGAAGTTTGTTTATACTTTTCAATTGTGCTTAAATACTTTAAACTTGTTTAAAAGGATCAGTATCCATACAAAAGTTTCTGTATAAAATCTACGCTAGTCCCTCAATAATAAAAAACCGTGTGAGCCGTCACGGGACGCCTGGCAGATGTGAAACATCGACATTATTTTGTAAAAGTAATATGCATATAATATGTAATATCGTATAGCGTGGCGACGCGTCGCCACGCCAGAAATCGGTTTTACGTGCTGCTATAGATGTTTCACATCAATAATAGAAACAAATTATTATGATGATGTAAATATTTTAGGAATGAACATATTGTCAAACTTGTATGAATTGTAATGACAAACGTACCATATTCGATTAAATGATAAATAAATTTATGATATCGTTAAATTATGTCATTCATTTGCATACAATAAACCAAATATATTTATGTACATACTCAATTTAAATTCTTTAGATAATTTATTGTAATAAATATTGATACATGCTAGTTTGATGATAGTGGATGTGACAACTGACAAGTGACAAGTGGCAACTGACATTACTACCTTCTTTTTTTCATTCAAAGGCATTAAGTACTAGGCTATTAGCCATACAAATACAATATTTAGTCCGTATATGGAGAAAATCGTTCAAGAACAATCCTTCACAATTTAGCTTATCTGTTTGGCTCATAACTAGAGCTCTAGAGCTCTTGCCTCCATTTCATAAATTCAAACACACAAATTTGTCAATTGTCATGTCTGGTGGAAGGACGGCGGAAAGTATCATGACGTGTGGTTGTGGTTTTTTGGTTTTCCATTAATTTATTGTGTGAGCTATCACCCCCGTCCCGCGCCCCCTTGTAATTGCCAGTGCATACGTAAGCGCTGAGATAATTGCGAGTCTTCATCATCGCGCTGATTCTGGCTTCCGCGTTGCTTCTGATTACTTTCACGTGTTTGTGTAAAAATGTCTTTTACAAATTGCAGAGTGTTGGAATATGGTTCGTGTGCCTGCACTTGCCAACGATAACCTGACAAATGCAGTCAATTTGCACCGGGAGATGTTTCCCAATTGCCGAATACCTGCACGGCACATAATACTCAGTGTAATACAGCGATTACGAGATTTCGCTCAGTGCTCCATACTTTCTCATGCTCAAGGACTTCGACAAATATCATTCATATCATCAAAATACAAGCAAGTACCCGCAAATCTGCGTTAAAGTTTGGTGTATCACAGTGGACTGTGTGGAAACAGCTCTACCTAAATGGATTACACCCATACCATTTCAGACCCGTGCAAGAACTAGGAGAAAGCGATCACGAACCACGAGTAAATTTTTGTCGGTAATTTATACAAAACACTGACATCTATTGTCATGGCTGTACTAAGGTAGTTTAGTTAGTTCGCTTTTGCCATGTAGTGTTAGTGCATTTTTAGTCAGCTAGTTGTTTAAATTTTCAAATTGTAAAATACCTACCTTGGTTTTTTTGCCTGTCTTAAGCCAGGAATAAAGTATGATGGGAGGATGGATCATGCCTTTACCAAACGTAACCTTATACCCATTAATACGTGGGGAGTAATATTGGTAAGACTCATCATGTCTGCGTAGATAACAGCGCCCGCGAGTCACAACACGTTTGTCAGCACTACGGTGACCATAATATGCGATTTTAGTTATTTGCGTTATCTTTGAAGTTCCTTTACATATTTTTCAATAAATATATATTTTTTTACTATACCTACCAACTACAATGTTTTATGTCTAGGAGTGATGAAAATGTCTCACCAGTCAGCTTGTATATTGTGATTAGTTGGCGAATACTGAGGACTATTCTGGGCCGTGGTATAGAGGACTGTTCTGGGTGGGTGGAGTGGAAAGTGATAGTTCATTGATTGGGTCTAGAGGGGCAAAGCCGAGCTCCTTGGGGTTTCCCGCCGTTTATCCATAGTAGAGACTAAATATTAACTTGTCCTTGGCAATGCACTGATTGAAGTCCATAAAAATAGTCGGTTAAAAAAAGTGATGATTGGATAATAGGGATGTTGACAGTATTCATATAAAAATATAATTTTGATGTTAATTGGTAGTTTATATGATAGAATTCTGAAAAAATACAATATTTTCCCTTATTTTTATACGATTAAATTAATATTTTATAAATAAAATGTAACAAAATTTAAAATAGGTCACGTGATAATAAACGGAAATGACGTCACCAGTTCCTATCTAGCGGAAGCGGAAGAACGTTGATGTACTTTTATACACCATTTTCCGTACGCAGTACATATTGTAAAAACTATTTTTCAGGCGTTTTGACAGTGTACACACACATAGGCACCGAACAACACTATAAAACGTAGATAGAGAATCCATAAAACTTAGAAGCCATTTTTTATTAACGACAAATATAATCATTTTATCACTTTGACGATATTTAACAACATATGACGTCACGTGACAAGTGTTAGCGTTTTGGAACGAAATTTAAAATGCATTATAAAATGCAAGATTTTATAGGTATTAGACGTATTTAAGCAAAAGTTGATAATATTTAGGCCTCCATTAGATATTTATAAATGATTTAAAAACATTTCTGAACAATGTCAACATCCGGTTGGTGACTGGTGATCCCGCTAGGTTATTATTGTTCTGCGCAGTCTGTGCTGGTGATTGACAAATTTGACATTTGACAGTAGTGATAATTTTGTCATGTTACTAAAATCTATTATTTAATTACCATTTCTTATATTTAAACTAGCTTAATATTTTAACCTTATATATTTTCTACAATGTAATATTGTTGTGACTCATTAATAAGTAATAACATTCCGAGTAGCATTTCACATATTGTGATAAATCATAAACTATTCAACATGGTAAGTGACAGCCTCCCAAAAACTTGGCTGCGGCATTGCTTGGCTTGGATATTTAGAAAACTGTTCTAATTAGTAATTTTACATAATTATTGTCTACATTTTAGCTCCTATAGAAACTGGGGTGAAATAATCAGCCTAATAATTAATAATAACTATACTAATAAATATTACGTATATTTCAGATGCAATTTATGCTATTATTCAGCCGACAAGGCAAGCTGAGGTTGCAAAAATGGTATGTAGCTCATCCAGATAAACTAAAGAAGAAAATAACCAGGGAGCTAATCACCACTGTACTAGCTCGGAAACCTAAAATGTGTTCATTTCTGGAGTGGAAAGATGTAAAAGTGGTATACAAAAGGTAAATCAATCAATCTATAAAATCTTATTTAATATATATGAAAAATAAAATTTACAGTAATGTAACATTAAAATAAATTATAGGTAGATTTGTCCAATTCTTCTTCATTTAATAGAATATAAATATATTCTTATAAATAATAATTATTAAATTATATATAATTTATTAATAAACTTATAAATAATTTAATAAAATAGAGACAACCTGTTATAAGTCTATTTGGGCCAATTTTTCTTACATTGTGTTAGGAATTTGTGATATATTGTGTAGATAAAATAATAATAAATTATGTTTGAGTAAGTTAATTAAAGAGGCATGTGTCCAGAAAAGAACAGAGAGTAGCTAAAAATCACTTAAGTTTAAATCCAAACTCTTGATTACAAGATACATTTGCTTATATATAACCTTACCTTTCCAAATCATAAATTTCAGGTATGCATCTTTGTACTTCTGCTGTGCTATGGAGCAAGAAGATAATGAACTTCTGACTCTTGAACTCATTCACCGATATGTAGAACTGCTCGATAAATATTTTGGCAGTGTAAGTTCTATTTCTCCAATATGTATATATAAGCATAACAGTCTATTAGACTTTAAACACAGTGATTGACAATCCCTGGTACTGAAGTTAAAGCAGTCAGTTAAATCAGTTCAATAAAATTTTTAATCCTAAAATTGCAAAACAAAAAGATCAATGTGCATAGGGCATCTTAATACCATTGACAAAATTAAATGCAATAACTTAAACTATTTTAAATTAATATTGTAAGATTATTTAGTCACTAATGAATTTTTGTTTTTTCTTTTAACTGAAATCTATTCAGACTTTCATTATTATGTTTGTTTTATTACTATATCTTATTAATGATTTATATACTATAGAAGCCTAAGTTATAAGAATTATTATCAATCACCATTTTCTGCTTATTTTTATTTTATATATTTATTTTTATTTAGGTATGTGAACTGGATATCATCTTCAATTTTGAAAAGGCTTATTTTATCCTGGACGAATTAGTGCTTGGTGGAGAGCTGCAGGAAACAAGCAAGAAGAATGTTCTTAAAGCCATTGCTGCACAGGATCTTCTGCAAGAGGTCAGTAGCCAGGATAATGAACTTGTGTAAACATATTTAGTATAAGATGTGACAAGATTGTATTCATTGAATTTACTTATATATTATTAATTTACTTTATAATAACCATGTATTAAATAAAGAAACAATACATACAATTTACAATAATAGCTTACATGCTTAAGGTCAGTATTACACAAATAAGACATCTATAAACCAAAATGATTAGGATAAATATAAAATATACAAGAAATTCAATTTTTTTAAAGATTTTTCTTGTTCGTAAGAGTTCATGTACAATTATAATGTATAACACTTATTGCTTCTTTTCTTTTAACCAATGCCAGCGTCAGACCTCAATTACAATGTTCTGATGTACTATTTTTCATGTACAGATATATCATAAAAATGTTTTATGTTTAACAAGTATTAACACTTGGACAAGTATTAAACAAAAATCAAACTTTTAGGCTTAGTATTTGTTGAAAACCATTAAACAGTAATCTTGTGAACCTTTAACATTAGTAATATAATATATGGGAAATTAATAATTGTAATAGAATCTTGTCATATCATATATATTTTATATAATTTATAAAAAAAAATGCTTTGTCAGATATTTACAAAAACTTTTTAATTAGTTATTTATTTTTAATCCTTGATTTATTTGCTCTATAAGTAAATATTGGTTACATATTATTATATTATATTTTTAATAAAATTATTAGTATTATATAAAAAAAACATGACAGGAATATCATATCATATGTTTGATAGACCAAATGATAATATAGACTTTAGGTCTAATTATTACATAGATGTATAGTCTAGTAGTACATATCCGAGTTATTTAGAGTTTAGAGTAGGTATAGGAGAATAGTGAAAAGATATATTTATTAAAATGGACCATTTTATATAGGACAGTGGCCTGAGTAGTGCCTTTTAGGTTTGTGTTAGGTGTTTTACGGTCTATAGATGTCTAGGAGCACTGCCTTTTCAAACTATTCTTATTCATTAATTGCTTAAAAATACAGCCAAATTAATGTTTATAATTTTATGAATTTCACTACGACGTATTGACATCAACTATATATATAAAAATTATGAAATAAAATATAACTAATTAGTTAGTTGTCTTAATTAGACTACAGTCATATCTGGCAAAAAAAACATTAATTTTGTGTGAAATACAAAACTGACTTATAACAGTTTGTCAATGCATCCTATAGTCCGCATATTTTGCTATATTTTACTTTTGATAAAAAAAAAAATTGTCCTTTCTTGATTCTGTGTTTCAAAAAAATATTATTTTAAAATTTTAAGCTTTAACTTTGTAATTTTTTAATGATCTTTTCTCTATAGGGTTTATATACTATAGCTTTTACTTACACAATGCACCCTGCTAATTTTTCCTGTGTTTCTGTGTGATGTATGCATGCTCTGGTGGCGACCAGGACTTGAACGAGGGACTGTTGCACTGATGAAACACAAACATGTAACATACAAACAGTACAGTACTATGTTATATTCTATTAACATTCATAAACACTTTTACATGCACATTGATATTTGAAACTAGATACATAGTTCTTAGATAAAAATAGTTAAGCTTAAAAAAGACAACTTTCCTTATGCCAGTAATGCATTCTCTGTCTTTTAGGAATAACATTAAAGAAATCTAGTATTGTATGAAAGGATTGTATTGATCATATTTAAAGATAAAATTTAACTAATTGCATAAATTTATTTATAGTTCAATTAAAAAAGTCTAAAATTGCTACATGCTGTTTATTTTATTTTTTATTTATTATACAAAAATTACGTCTCAAATTCAAGAAAGACGCTTGCGTTTGGTATGTTATGAATATTTTCTATTTGTCTTTATCAAAACCATTATACATACAGGATGTGTTAATGACGGTATCAGTTTTCTTTACACCACGTGGGAGGGACAAACAAGTTTCTATTTTAAAGCAAAATAATCGTTTAAAAATGAACCACTATTTATGATTTATCATGCGCTAAACTGAAAAATGTCATATACTAGTATTTTATTATTTGAGGCGACGCATTGTTAAACAATAATTCCAATACCGGAACAATAGTAGACTATAATACTGGCATAGCGCGAACTAGGCTTAAGCCCCAGTTTTCATACTGGTAAGTCGTAACGAAGACTCGCGGGGCGCCACCTCTATGTGCATTTCTTTTGTGTATATTCTAGTAACACACACGTGGTATAAAGAAAACTGACACCGATACACACGCTGTATATAAAATAATCTACATGGTAATTTAAAAACATACCAAAATTAATAATTCCAAGACCTTCTTCAATTTCTATGTGTATATTGCCTATGCTCTTTAGAGAACGTGCATTTTGAAGTAAATTTAAACATTAAGGTTTGTTTTCTTAAAACATAACAAAAATAAAATTAGAGATTTTCCTTTAAATTTAAAATTTTGTTCAAGTAGATACAAAAGCAAATATTTTATGCCAAATATAAATCTTCTCTTTCATCTTCATCAATCTTTTCTTTCATCGGCAACGCTTCTTCGCAAAAATCAAAATGGAACAATTTCCAATTAAAATTCTTTTCTCAATTGAATTTGATGATATTGTGTATCTAGTTAGTAATTAATTGTTGAAGTACAAAAAATCGAAAACAGTGCAATCTTAAACTAAACAGAGTAAAAGAGTTTTTGAAATAATAGCATGACATGCTTCTTTTTTTAGCATGGATATAAATTTATTTTTGTAATTTTATTTACTACTTTATGTTAATGCTGATATATTAATTATTTTTCTTTATTAATATTCTATTCCAAAGTAGGATATTTATTTATGCCTTTTTTCTTTATGCATTTCACTAGAAAAAGACTGAACAATGCAAAAATAAAATTATAATTATTTGAATAAGGGGCCTGTCCATAAATTGCGTCACATGAATTTCATGACTCTTTACCCCTCCCCCATCATTGTCACAGATAGTCAGATATGAGATAATTACATATTTTGTGAGACTCCCTATGAAATATTTCACATCTATACAGATAAATTGTAGTGTGTTTGTAATATTAAAATAACCGCTTTTTATTAAATGCATATGAATATATTATACACGTGACATATACCAAAATAACATTTTTAACAAGTTTTGTCTGTGCTGATTTCGATAGGACTTTCACGGGCTGATGTTATAACTAAAGTTAACGCGGACGAAGCTGCGGGCAACAGCTATTAATATATCAATTAGTAAATTAAAACAGCAGTTTCGGAATCAGTTTTATTTACTTTTAAATATTTTTTTAATTAGTCCTAAATTCGAGTTTTATTACATCGATATGTTCGATGTTGAAATGTGACGTCATAATATCTTGGACCCCTGTTCACACAATGTCACTGATCATTGACTCCCTTTTAACGTGTGACTTAATTTATGGATGGCATCAGATGAGTGTTCGAAGTGTGATGGAAAATAATTGTAGTATTTACGATTAGTATCTCGTAGAAATATCTACCGTAGACCTACTTAATATAATTAATATTAACATTGTAACTTTTATTTATAGCTTAAAAAGTAATTTCATATAAAACGCCTATACTTAATATGTTACATTATATTTTTAATTCGAATATATTAACTCTATGCAAAACATAACATACATAAGTTAGCTAACAATACTTCATCATATTCATAAATATCCAAACAATTGTAATTGTAAGAGAAAGTCGAGCTTAATTAAAATAAACATGGCGTTATATCATCGCTTTTTTCATCCCAAGTCAATGTGATTGTGGCTAGCCATAGTGTATAATATAAATTATAATATATTATCTGTAGCAGGATCTTGTGGCTTTACATTTTCATGGTTGCTTGTTATTAATTAATGTGTAGTACAGACTAAAAATATGTTCAGGACATTGTTTTACAAACAGTTTTTTTTTTCGAAATAAGTTTCTTATTTTTTAAGTTTATTTTGTCTGCTGTAAGCTACTTAAATTTCGCGATAAATCTATATTGTTTAGTAAAATAACCTTTAATAGTTCGTTTTAAATATGTTTGCTATATGATGACGGTTGTACCTAGATACAGAGCCTTTTGTAGTATGTTTTAGCGTATGTACTCGGTTGTAATATTAGTTTATCTTATTAAATTAAGTTTTTTTATAAACACGAACATAATCTAGGTACTCAAACCCCTTAATTTTTATAAATACAATTTAATCTTTTAATACAACATATGCATTTCTTTTTAGATCATAAATGTAAAAATAATAGATTACATAAATTGCTATAATATAGTACCTACCTTAAGTTTTTAGATTTTCATAATAATTGTAAACCAGTGTCCTCGTAGTCTGATTGGGTGCGTAAATTCATTTATTGTATTTTACTGTCGAAATACATTGGATTTTAAACTTACATTTCTGTTTTCTTGCATGGCCCTTCCAAATCCTTAACCGTAGTAAGAGCATTAACTCATTATCGTAGTTAGAATTTTTTTATAATCTTACACAAGTGACTTGCTAAAATAACCTTTTACACCTTACGGAAATAATTTGTACTAGTTTATTCCTATAGCTTGCTAAAAATAAATATTAACTTCAATATTATTTGGCATATCACTGTGTTGTAAACTAATGTCTCCTGCTACGGTAATCCCGTATTCGGTAATAAGTTGGGAATTGCTTTGAGGTGTTTGGCAGAGCTAATGTTATTAACAGCATGCTTATCGAACTAACCAGCTGCTTATACTTCATAGGGTTACAATTATTTATCATTTGATAAACGAGGAAAAGATTACTTATACTGAGAAGGTGAATACTGAAGTTCATGTACTCACACAAATAGTTGATGATACAATATTTTATTTTTTGATTGGCGTGTTTTTGTTGTTATAAGTTTGTGTCATCAGGCTAAAATTATGAGCTATTTTCATATTTTGTAGCATTTTTTGTCAACTAGCTTAGCTCAACTGAACTGATATCCTCAGTTGAATAGGTTATGTTCTGACGTGTAATTTTGAAATCAACTGCACGTAATATGGATGTTACATTGTTGGGGTGGTGTGCGTTAGGACGAAGCAGTAGACGGCGCCCTCCGGGAAGTGGGACTTCTTTAAGACGCAGCGTTCGAGACTGATATCGTCGAGGAAGAGATAACCGCACTTCAACAACTTTTTTTATAAACGTATTATAGCAACATAATAGCATGAAGATTAGAAGAAATATTTTTATATTGCTAGGTTTTTATCAAGAGTTTTCAGTAGATATTTAACAAGAAATTTTTTTGTTCAATTACTTACTTTGGTACAATTGGTATTCAATGTAATTTAATTAATCTTCAAAACAAAATATCATGTAATATAAAAAATATTTATTTAAAGGTATTTTTATGAACTTAAAGACAATGTTTAGTGCATTTCTGCCTGCATATACCTACAGATAGAAAAATAAAATAAACTAAATATGTATCTTCTATGAGACTATTCATATCCATTCGTTTTAAAAGATAAATAATTTTAACTTTTATGTATAGACAATGATTTTATACAGGGATTGGTATTTTGAGATGGATTGGATACTATTAAAGCCATTTGGATATTTTTGATACTTTCTATGGAACCTCTCCTCTTTGAAATAGGAATCTTTTTTGGGAATAAAACTTCACATAAGTACTCTATATGGTACAAAAGTCATCGAATAAAATAATATTATAAAGGAGACTGACTAGTTCTAGTAGAAGTAGAGATCTTATTGTGATATTTATTAGAATCAACAACATGGCCGGTTTTTACCGGTGGAAGGGATGCGCTGTGCCGCGCTCCCGGCTGCATGGGTACCACCATCTTGCTTGTTTCTCCAGTGAAACAGCTTTGCCATGTTTTCGGAGATATTACTGGCACCGAGACTTAACATCTTTTTTAAAACAATCCAAAATTTTAATAAGATACGATATTTATGCACAAAATATAATGTGATTGTAACAGAAGAACCTACATTCGTTTTGAAAGGTTTCATTCAATTTTTCAACTAAAAAGTTTAACAATTAACAAGGAGTTCAGACCATGATTCGTTAAATCTATAATTAGAAAACTGTTTCAATTACAAGACACGAAACTGCTATATTCTTTTCAGTTATTCTTTTTATCTATTTTGGTCCATATTCTAAGGCACTTTTACCGAACTATCTAACACTCAAACCAACAAAAAAAGATCTTTGTTGTTGGTCTGAGATCCAACATTAGTTTAAGACGAACATGCATGTTATTATGTTACAGCAAATATGTATTCTCATGTAAGTGACCTGTCTTTTTTTGAGAATAAAAATTCTATAAACCTAAACCTAACATTACAATCATGGTATGAGTATCTTTAAAGTTCCTTCATTAACAGAGTTTTAAAATGTTTTTTGATGCAATAGCTACTTGATGATCCAATTATATTTTCTTGTTAAAATTCTTAGATATTTGTTTCACTAGTTTTTTTGAAATACAAATTAATAATTTGAAACAAAAAAACGGTTGACATCTTTTGACATAGTTTTTACTTTTTTGTACATAGAGTTATAATAATAAAAAAAATAGTACTTATAATATTAAAATTTCATAATATTTTTAACGGTTTGGAAGTAATTTCGTGTTATTTTCTGGATGATTGCAGAATCTAACAATGTTAATCCATCTCCAAATTACCACCATGTACTACAATATCTATTATTTCTAATATTTTAATGTTCAATATGAATAAGTTATAAGATATTTCAATAAATCAACCCAAAAATGAGATTATATAAACATTCCTTAAGTATTAGGCAAAAGACTCGTTTTTGTTTTTAATATTACTTATTTTTATTTGCTAAAAATGATAAATGTTATTTAATTTAATGAATTTTATTTTTGTTTTTGTACTAAAATAATTTTAATTAAAAATATACATAAAGTTTACAAGTAATTTTAAATTATCTTTTCTAGTATTTATTTAATAATGAAATAATATAAAATAATTTTAGTTGTAAGGTAATTTTAAAAACTGCAATAATTTTATCTGGTTACAAGATCCTTATATTATAATGAATATAGGCTATAGGTTGCGTTTAACGCAAAGTTAAAATGTTTCAACTGATTATTGTGCTTGTATGATGTAACAAATCACATTTATAAAAAGTCTATGTTTATAAGACTTTACCTCTCTTATACATACAGTGCCTGATTTTCCTATATTTAAAAATGTAATAGATTTTCCTTGTTAATAAGAACTACTCCTAAGTTAAGAGTCAAGACTTGTAAGTCATTTAAATTTGCTCTTAATAGCCTGACCAGAAATATAAAAACGTTCGCCAAATTTCGGAACTAATTTCTGTATTCCCTATGGTCTATGGACTATGATTATGTGTTACTTACAGTATTGACAGTAGTGACATCAATACAGGGTTTCTATAATTCTGGTCAGGCTATACAGGAATTATACATTCGAAAAATCTCCGAAATTAGTTAATTGAATAAGGATAATAAATTACTATTTTTCGTTTCATTGAGTTGAGATCATCTAAATAGAGACGTGATTTAGGGTTTTAATTTATGAATATACAATAGGTAAGTACTACCTACTAAGTATGTCTTTTAATATATTTTGAAGCATATTATATACTTAGTTTAGAATGTTAACAGGTATAAAATGACAATATCATACCAACTATTTTTATACTACCTTACCTTCACGTACCTACCTAGTGTGTACCCTCACGTAAGCTCATTCCAGGGTTTCTTATATTACCTACTTTTATTATTTTTTAGTTAGGTACCTACCTACGTTATTCATATACAATTTATCGAAAAAAAGAATTTATTGGGTTAGCTACATATCAAAAATATCATGATAGTTCTAATTTGAGTATAACTTCCTATTTTCATTCAATAAATATCTACAAGGTAATTTTATTCATTTTACCCGTAGAGGCGCGGCTCTACCGCGGCGCATGCAGAGGCTAATTGTGTAAAAATGTTAATTAATGCGTAGCGTGTCCGTGGATTGCAGTGAAAACAATCACATACATTTTCTTGAAAAGTGAAACTTGACAAACGTGTGGAGCCTCTCCGTGCGCTCCAGTGGAACCGCGCCTTTACTTCAATGATAATACTTATATATATTTCTACTAACAGCCAAGATGATAGTTCAGATCATAATAAAATAAATGTACCTGTATGGTATATAGTTACGTAATACGTTTGTACCTACACCTACACATTGTATTAACTTTAGTTTTGAAAACCAACGTTGTTCAAAACATTTAATATAGGTAGGTATCTAATCAATTTACGAATTTCAGTGATTATTAAAATATTGTGTTCATTAAATTATTATTTTTTACTATTTACAATGAAATACAGAATAAAATAATCTGAATTATAAAGTCTACCTCTCCGTCTCATTTTAAAACAATCTGCTCATAAAATATACAGACGAATATTGTGTGTGAAGTGTAATTTTCTATTTATAATAATAAATATTATTAATATCGTTAGAATTTTATTTATAAGCTGACCAGAATTTATATATTCTATATAAAACGCATATTATATCACACGCTTTATATTTTTTAATTAAATATCCAAGAAACAATATTTACTGTCATGTCTATCAATGAATCAATTTATCAAAGTCAATAACTATTTCTGGATTATTAACAAGCAGTATGTATCAGTTTATGGCCATAACAAAGATAAATAAATTAATGTAGGTAATGTGTTTTTATGTGTATGATACTAAATGGTAAGTTGTTAACGTTGTGTGAAAATCTCACTTTCGAGCAGTATTTCCACTTTAAAAATTTCCTTTCCCCTCGCCTCAATTAAGATTTCCCTTTCTCGGGCATTAGTTTTTTTTTTGTTCTGGTACGTTTTCGCTTTTTTAGTTATATAAGTATTTTTTTTTAAATGCACGAAATAGTGAAAATTCCGCATGTTTTGCGGCATATTCAATAGTTTATCAACGTAAATTCAACCTTAAAATTAAACATAAATAATTAAAATTACAATCCATCTATAAAACAACATTAAATCCATAAAACTTAGACTACCTAACAGTATCTTTTGTACAGTAACACATAGTTGATATTCCATACAGGAAATTAGTTTCGAAATTTTCCGCAATATGGTGAGGTGTCTTTTTTTTGGGTTTGATTTCCCCTTTTCCTTCCCCTTCGGAGCCTAATTTCCCCTCAAAAGGGTAATTTCTCCTGATTGTGGAAATACTGCTTTCGAGTCGTCGGTTTTATATTTTTTAAAAGTGTGGTTTAAAAAAAAGTAAAGTTTAAAAGTGGAATCTGTTTTGTCATGTAAGCCGACTAGCGATGGCTCGCCTAACACGGCCACGAGCGACACTGGCTCAGTGATACAACTTGTTGCAGGAGGAGACTCCGCAGGGCTTCTTCGAGGACCACGGCCTCGGCTAGGGGCGAAGACTGGCGACTGGTAGACGACGTAGAATCTATATTGTTATAAGCGCTGTGTTAATGAACATTGGTACATTTATTGGATAGTGGTATTGCTTTTTATTGATGTTTCTTTAACAAATGCTAGGTGGTTATAATTAAGAATTTGTTTCGGTTAACTTTTACACTTCAAAGTTCCATAAATATTCTAACGTCATAAGCACTATAATAAATTTAAAGCTATATTTTTTCTTAGCTTGTTTATTAAACATTCAAGATTGTACTTAATTAAAATGATGAAAATCATTGTTAATATGTATTGTTAATATTTCAAGTTCTAACTACATACAATATGTACCTACATATTTATATTACAACTCGTAAGGAGAGCCCTAACACGCGACTCACCACGACTTAGCGAGCTTATTTTAAAATTATAATTCTCAAATATGTAACGTGAGCAGCTATTTTCGGTTTAATGTTATTTATACACATATAAAAGAAATATTTTTAATCCTTCTCTTAAACTAGAGGTTAATAAATATTTATAATTAGTAAGTCTTAAATTATTATCCTACTAGAATCCCGCGGTTTCACCCGCGTACTTCCCATTCCTGTGGGAGTAAAGGGATAAATTATAGTCTATATGTTATTCTGTTGTGTTAGCTAGGTATATTAGTTTCATCAAAATCTATTCAGTATTTTTTGCGTGATAGAGTTACAAAAATACATCCATACCTACATTATTACTAACTTTCGCGTTCATAATATTAGTAGGATATTGCGGTTTCACAAATAATAGTATTTGAACAGTAGTAAATAAACTACTACCTACCCATAAATTTAGTTAAAAAAAACTGGTTTTTCGACATGTATTATCCTGATATTGTTATACCTACATTGTTCATTATCAATAACATGAAAATCAAGAATAAAATATTATTATATACTTACACTATAAAATATTAAGGCAATGCTTATTTTATGCTTGTTTTTGAACATATATTTCTACAACTACGGTAACTTATGTAAATAACTTCATCGCTTCTCATGTTAATTAATGCAATGCCAAAAATGTACAAGTGGCATGCATGTTGATAGTTTGTTCAAACTAATTATTTGTAATAAAATCAATAAAATACAAAGAGATCGTACTAAAGAGTTAAGACTGTAATTTTGTATTCCACTAGTACCATAGTCCATGCCGGTCTCCTGTGAAATGTCCAGGCCTAATATTTTTAATTGACTATATAATCTGTATGTAATTAATGGCGGAATAAATTTATTTCACGTAAATTTTATTAATGATTGAAAATCCTATCACGTACGTTGCCGATACTGAGACGTGGATATCTTGTCTTTTCTGAAACAGCAAACACGTTATATGGAAGAAAACCGGCGTGCGGAACTATGCAATTTCCTCCCGCCGCTGTGCTTTATAGTTTTTTTTTAAATCATAACACAATACATGACCTTGGAGCCCTTTCGATAACAGCGTTCGTTTTTACTGTTAAGGCGTAATATGTATGTGGTTTTATTTTATACCACAAACCTTGTGTGCTATTTTAGCATGTTATTTCTTATAAAGTTAATTCATGTCGACGTTCACTTAATTATAATATATACATTATGAATACTAGACTTGTTCCGACTACTTAAGTAAGAAGTGCCATGCTGCTTTGCAGCCGAATTGGGCTGGCACGACCGGGGTGGTACCTCTCGCTCTCATAACACCGGTGTCAGGTGACAGCATAGCTGTCGCATTTCGTGCAATTTGTAAGTTTTCTATGGCCCATTGGGGGATAGGGAAAAGGAAGGCACAACACATCTGCATAATCTCTGCTTGTGCGGATGTGCATGGGCGTCGATAGTCGCCAAAAGAATTCGACTGCCCGTTTGTCCCCCTATGGTATAAAAAAACGTCTGTAAAATATCAATGGTTAGATGTCATTGATATCGCTTTATAGCTCGACTATCTGACTACCTTCTTCAAACAGCTTTGTATTCGATACAGAACGGGGAGGCCTCAAGATAGTTATAACTAGAACTGAGACATGAATAGAGAAATTTGATAATTCTGTTAGATAAACCTATTTAATTTCTGCAGGTAACGTCACATAAATCCATGGGCGATACTGACCTTACAAATGTATCTATCTAATGAAAATTATGAAATTACAATCAAGTGTTTCATGTCCAAAGAATAGAAAGGGATGATGATGGTCGCGCTTTTTTCCTGTTATGCCGTGTTTCAATAAAAGATTGTCTTTTAAAGAAAATATTATATTTTATAGATTCATTAGTTTACAAAAATAATCACGATATAAAAGATTAAATACATCAAAAAAGACTCTCAGTCACCGATTAATATTGCAATAATGAGTATAATTCTAATTAAACATATCACTAGTCCAGCGATGTTGATATACACACATATATCTGCATCGTGGATTCACTTAACATAATTAAATAGACATAAAATAATAAAATCAAAAATGAACATAACAATCATTCGTGCCCATTGGACTTGGCTTCTGGGGTGGACTTGACCTTCTCAACAGTGGTGGGCGCGGTCTCGACGGCGTGGGTGTGGGGCGGGACCGGGGCGGGCTCGGCGTCCGCGCGGGTGGGCGTGGCCTTTTCCGCCTCCTTGTGGTGCTGCTCGCTGGTGACCTTGGCCAGGTGGAGCGCTGCCAGCAACGCCGTGATATACCGACGGACATCCAATTCCACACCTATAAACATGAACAAGGTATAATTTTGCTACAGGTAGGTATAATTTTTGGAGACAATGAAATTTAACACGGTTTAATTTTTCTTGATAGATGTTTATTAAGATGTTAAATCGGATGATTTTTTTAGATAGGTTGAGGATCTCTGTCGAGTAACCGAATATTTGTGATCATTACAACAACTTAGGGTGGGTCTACCCTCAACTAGAGGGAATGACAATGGTTTATCTGGATGCCCAATGCTGAGAATCGACTTGTTTTGGCGTTCGTTATAAAAATTTTGTCCAGTAGATATGGACTGTATCAACACATGGTCATGAGCTGTATTTGGTGATCTACGGTTATCACATACCAGCTGCTCTGAGGTCGTTGACGCGGGCTGACAAGTTAGCCCACACGCGGCGAGCGGCCACCGCGCTGAGCCGCCCGACCGTCTGCATCGTGTGCATGGCGGGGTCGTTCTCCACTGGTACCAGATCTCTTGTGGCTGAAAATATGTATAAGTATTAATATATTGCACAAGAAAGTAAGTTTGTTAAGTATTACTAATATGGTTCCTAGAGTATAGTTAAAGCATAGGTATTATATATTTTAACCATAATATTACAGACAAGTTAACCAATCTCACCGATTCTTTACACTAATTATTTATTATTGACTCGTTCACCGATTAAAACGCTAATTCAGATCTAAACAAAATCTTCGACTTGATGATATACAGTAATTCATTAATATACAGGGATAGCGAGTTGGTGACGTACAGTGCTGGTAGACAGATCAGAAAAATCTGTCTATCATCTTTCTTCGTTTTGGGCGAGTAGAAGAATTCAGAATACAGAGTATGTGGAATCTCCTGATTAATTTGTGTGAAAGTCCGTCACGATATTGATGCAAGTCCTAAAAATACATTGTCAGTATAGTGTGTCGTGGTGAACAAATGCGTCCGTGTGCCGAAACTAGTCGCCCAAAACGAAGAAGAAAGAGGTTAGACAGATTTTTCTGCTCTGTTTATATCTAGCAGCACCGTACGTCAGTCTCCCCGTGATCATGGCGATTGAAACATTGCCGAAATATCGGGACCTCAATAAACTATATTGGCAACTATTTTGGCAATGTTTTCTCGCACCCATTTTCTCGTATTACTTCATATAAGTAATACGAGAAAAGGGGTAGACGAAATTTTGTCGTGCGCGTATGCTAGCCCTACTGTAAACACGGTAGGCATCCGAAACAATATTTATTTAAATATGAAAAGTGATCGCGTTAGTTTCAAACATTATGTTGACACGATCTCCTAATGCTACTTGCCCCTAATGGGTATACTTAGATAACCCGGTACAGTCATAGTTACTCACCTTTGTTCTCCTCGTCGGTGGGCGGTAGGTAGTGGTCGAGCAGGCGCATGGCGTACATAGCGCCTGCGTCCACGCCCGTGACAGCCTTCTGCCCGTAAGCGGTGGAAAGCAGCGCATTGGCCTTGGTCCACGTCAGCTCCTTAAGGGACTTGACGCGCTGTTCCGCCACATCGCGAGCACCGTACACCTGGAACAATATTTATGACATATATTGTAACTCACTATTAGGAGCAATATGTAATTGGTAGCTTTATTAATAATAGAAAAGGTTAAACTTTACAAAAACAAAAGAGCTTGAAACGCATGAACCAATTTTGATAAAACATGTCACTGGTTCTCAGGAACCACCACTAGAAAACTTGCTGTTAATAATTTAAAAAAAAAACTAGTGCCACAGACAGACACACTTAGCGTTTCAACTGATAACACCAGTATTTTTGCATCGGGAGTTGAAAAAGGAGAAAATGTAATATGTGACTAGATTGTGTTTCACTGTTTCTAATTGGTAGCTCATTAATAAAAAACTGAGTTCAATTTTACCTAATACATTGCCGAAAAACCCGTTCTTAATTTAGTGTTCAGAAAAATATAAAAATACATATTTTCAAAGTTTTTTTATCAGGTGGATTTAACTGGAAGACTTCAGATAGGCTAAAGAACTTATTTAGTTATTTTGATTTTGGATTTTGTTAAAAAAAATCTGCCACTTCATTGTTTACCTGCTTTGCCAAGTCTTTATTTGTATTTTATTAAAACTAAAAATTGGGTGGTCCAGCAATTATTTTTCAATGCCCGTACGACTACACATTTTAATTTTTCAAGTTCTACTTCTACGTCGCATTATACAAGAGAAAAGTGTTAGTATTACTTTCTCTAGTCACAACTTCCTCAATTACAATGTGCAATAGAAATGGTACAATCATAAGTTACACTTGATCTATTATCGTACACTCACAGAACTATATCAAGATAGAAGTAAAGAGTTCCGTAATTTGTATGGGGACCGAGCGTGTAACATTTTGCGTAGGTACGATGACGTCACGAGTGTTATTTAGTGATGTGAAACACATAAGCCGCGCGAAAACAATTCAAAAGCATCGATTCACAGATCGATTATAACATAGCACCGATTTTATCAGTAGTATTGTTCAAATAAACTATTTTATGATAGCGTGCTATGGACGATAAACTATATTTTTATACATTGAGTAGCTATATTATATACTATATTATATCGTGTAATCATTTAATAGCTTGTTTTTTATCATTATTGATAATTAAAATGTTGGTTTGATCAGATAATATAGATAGGGCGCCGACCGTCCACTGGCGCCCTTATTAGAGGGATTGTAATTTCTAATAAACCAATCAATTTCTTTAAAGTCATCAGTGATAATAGTTCTAGTCCTTCTGATTCAACTTTTGGTCTTTGTCGCATAGTGTCATTTTGCTAATTTTTAGCTTATTCATCTAAATGGCAAACGGTGGCCACTTTTTTATTTAAGTAATGAATCCAAAAATACGGAATATAAAACTATATCACATAAATCAATAATAATTGGAGAATGAATAGGCCTACAAATAATCACTGGTGGATTGTAGAAAAATTAACTGGTTTATTAAAAAACACAATCCATTTATTTTAGGAATTATACTTCTTTTAGCGCGTCAGGGAAAAATGATGAGTCACGAAAAACCGACACCCTGAAGTTAGCTATAGTCAACATTATTTTATATAACAATATTCACATAATGACAGTATAGACGTCAAAAGAAGATATAGTTTTTAACTACAAAATAAGAAAAAAGGTTACAGTTTAATGAAATTGTACTATGTATTTTTCTTTAAGGAGTATTACTTCTAACGCGTGTACATAAGTACTACACTTTTTTATATAAGGATCATTCGGAAAACTGAAATAAACTTGTAATACAGAAGTAGCCCTAACCAGTTAGAAAACAATACATAACCAGTTTCTCAATATTTGCTTTGCAATAAAAAATGCTAAAAATAAAGGTTTATTATTTTTATTTTATACTAGCTGTGCCCGCGACTTCGTTCGCGTAGATTACGTAATTTAACAATGAGTTTTTTTAGTGTGAAGAACTGTATAAATAGAGGATGTTGAAAACTTACTCTCTAACTTAAAACCCTTATACTTTTAATATAATTGATCGCTTTTATTCATAGCACCTAGTCTCTTTTGAAATTACCCATAGAGAAGAAGAATCACCTAGCGCCTACCTACTTAGGTAACTATACTGTAGCTATCATCATCATCATCGTCAGCCTCTATCCATCCACTGCTGAACATAGGCCTCCCTCAATGAACGTCAAGACGACCGATCCCTTGTCACTCGCATCCAACGTGGACCGGACACTGCACGGCATACCTACAATTATTTATAAAATGTATGAACAGGTCCGCAATCCGCATTATCAGTAAATTTTACAAAAATGTATGATCACTGATCACTAATCCACAGAAATAGTAATAAATACCACTCTAATAATAATATAATTATTATAAGAGGGCTATTGTTACTGGGCTTGCATAGTACGTTATCATATTTTTTTGTTTACGAAATTTCCAACTGAGAACATGGCGAGAAGGACAAAATCACTTTATTTTGAGAAAAATTGTTACAAATGATGTTGATTTTTCTTTTCTCCATATAGCAACAATTTTCCTCGATACTCTCTTGGGAGCGCAAAGTTGCGGTCAGGATTCTTTGCGAACTTAAGCGCGACTCCCTTTCGGTAAAAGTCTCAGACTCGCGTGAGAGGACGTGACGCTCTTGGTCAGCTGACAACCGCGCTTCGCGTTCCTCGATACTCTCTTGGGAGCGCAAAGTTGCGGTCTGGATTCTTTGCGAACTTAAGCGCAACTCCCTTTCGGTAAAAGTCTCAGACTCGCGTGAGAGGGCGTCACGCTCTCGGTCAGCTGACAACCGCGCCTCGCGTTCCTCGATACTCTCTTGGGAGCGCAAAGTTGCGGTCAGGATTCTTTGCGAACTTAAGCGCGACTCCCTTTCGGTAAAAGTCTCAGACTCGCGTGAGAGGACGTGACGCTCTTGGTCAGCTGACAACCGCGCTTCGCGTTCCTCGATACTCTCTTGGGACCGCAAAGTTGCGGTCTGGATTCTTTGCGAACTTAAACGCGACTCCCTTTCGGTAAAAGTCTCAGACTCGCGTGAGAGGGCGTGGCGCTCTCTGTCAGCCGATAACCGCGCTTCACGTTCGTCAATACTCTCTTGGGAGCGAGAAGCTACTGTAAGTGCACGCTGTATGCAAAGCCTAGACGCACGCTGAGTAGGCGTTTCCAATTCAAGAGTTCTGATGTGGTTCGCTCGGATTGCATTTAGCCTCACTTCACGATCTTCCTCCGATTCTTGAGACCTACTTAATCTCAACCTTTTAGCATTTCGGCTACTTTGCGATAGGTTTGATTTTTTTCTAGAAGGCATATTCTTATTCTAGAAAATATTGAAACATTAAAGAACCAATTATCAAACGACAAACAGACTAAAACCAAGAAAGACCTTTTAAACGACACGAACGAACGAATTTTGAAAACTTAAGACACCCAACAACTCAACTGTAATTTCAAATACGGGTTAGGGTGATTCTTTGGCCGAGAATCTTAATAGCGCGATTCAGGAAATGACGTCTTATGCACAACGCCATCTATTGAGAGTTCATCTGTAATCATTCGGACACAGCTATAAAATATCTTTTTTTTTTAATATTAAGTGACACATTAAACTATATTCATTGAAAACGATGTTTTTCTAAAGTATTAAAGAAAGTAATTACTATTCCTTTCCAACGTATTAAAATTTTAACAAAATATTATAATAACTCAACAAATTCATTAAACTTAACAAATAGGATATACATGTCGGTACTATAAGTTGTCAATAGATGGCGTTGATCTGATCCTATTTGTTAAGTATTGTATTGAACTACATTTTTGTCAATAAGTCGGTACTATAAATTGTCAATAGATGGCGTTGATCTGATCCTATTTGTTAAGTATTGTATTGAACTACATTTCAAATACATAATATTATATCTTTTGATAGAGTAAAGCGATTGCGATGAAACAAAAACTAAATGTTACTCTAAGTTACGCACAATTTTTATGTATAAAAGTTATTTACATTGGTTTTGTAGTTTTTACGTGATGCGTGGTTAACTAAACAGACAAACAGACAAAAATTAAAAAAATTCTGGAAATATATTCTGTTAGTCATCCTTTAACACCCTGGCTATTTTTTTTTAAATATTTTCAATGTACAGAAACGACTCCTCTACAAATTTATTATATGTATAGATTTTACATACAAACGCTACATAATAATATAAAATGAAATTATCATTTCCTCTGCTTTCAAAATAGATTTTAATCGAGTAAGAAAATCGCAGTGTAGGTACAGCACTTTTGACAGAAAAAATGAGAAATCGTCTTCAACGTGACCTGACAGTTTTAATAGCATATTTTACATCGCTGGTTTTGAACGCCCGCCAAGTCTGGCTCGTCAAATAAAAGCCGCAATGGAAAACTAGCGTTAGACACAATCGCCCGCTACTGTTTTGATGAAAATAGTAAAATAAATGGTTTTTTAAATTAATAACAGATTCTTTAGGACAAATAGTACTTACTGGTGAAAGGAAATACCTCCATTAACAGCTCCAATTTTACTGGTTTAGTGTTTGAACAATTAATTATTGAACAACGAGTCATTTTGTTTTTAAAAACTTACGTCGCATGCTGACCGCGGTCGGGAGTATACTAAATTTCGCGGCGAGCAATGGAGCCGTCGAGTCGTCTTCTTGCCATGCGAGGTACATACACTCTTTACTTCTATCTCGATATATTTCTGTGCGTACACTTAGTGCCATAGTAGTCTTTAGACGATGAATATCTTTTTCGGAATCCAAATAAAAATAGCTAATACATATTATATTTTTTATGTTAGTTGGATAGTAACATATATCATATTACAAAAGTGGTCCCCACACCATGGCTCAGGCCTTGACGTGGCGGTGGGGCTCAGTAGCCCAGGGTGAGCCAAGCACCTTGGGCGAAGCCAATTGAGCCGAGGGGGCTCTTTGTACCACTCTTATAAGAAGAGGGGACAAAAGAGCAGGGGGCAAGGGAGGATGGGAACCTCACCCCATTGTACTGTCCCGATGTTGTTCTGTGGTGCGGGACATCCCCTCTGTGGAGGTGGCGTCGTTCCCTTGCGGGGCTGACTAGCCGTCGAGGTGCCCTGTTAGCTTAACAGATCCGGGGCACCTCACCAAGGCGGCACTGGTGGCACTCGCCGGGTTTTAGTGGGTAGAGCTGCGTCCATTTACCATCTTTCGGGCGCAGCGAGTCCCACATACCCACCTGGGGAAAACCCACTCCACAGGCAGGATGCCTCAGAGCATTTCCCGGCGTAAAAGAAAAAAAAAGGCCTTGACGTGGCAGTGGGGCTCAGTAGCCTAAGGTGTGCCCAGCAACTTGGACGAAGCTAATTGAATTGTCCCGGCGTTAGGAGGGGTTGTTCTGTAATGCGTAAGAAGAGGAGACAAAAGAGCAGGGGGCAAGGGAGGATGGGAACCTCACCCCATTGTACTGTCCCGATGTTGTTCTGTGGTGCGTGACAACCCACCCCTCTGTGGAGGTGGCGTCGGTTCTCTGAGGGGCTGACTAGCCTTCGAGGCGCCCTGTTTGCTCATAATAGAACCGCACCTCACCAAAGGCGGCATTGGTGGCACTCGCCGGATTTAAGTGGGTAGAGCTGCGTCCACTTACCAGCTTTCGGGCGGATCAAGTCCCACATACCCACCTGGGGAGACCTACTCTCCAGCGGGATGCCTCAGAGCATTTCCCGGCTTTAAAGAAATAAAAAAGAAAAAAATACAAAAGTGATAAAAACTAAAAATGTTTATATCTTCTCTTATTCACATAAGGTAAAACGACTTAAGATTAGAGAATTAAATTGTATTTGGGTTTTAATTGTCTTAAACGTAGCAATTTCGATTTCATACAAAAATGAAAAGAAAAACGATTTTACATTAATTTACATGACTTCGCATTGATTCTTTTAGGTATTTAAATTAAAAACAAGTACGTTTCACTTGTTCATTAATTATCATAATATTGAATACAGATTTCTATAGCGTCGAGGTTTCTGGTAAAATTGAAGTGATTTTATTATTGATTACAATAATTACGATACTTTTAAGACATTTCTTTCCGCATTTTCAGTATCATTAACACAAAGGTGAAGGTCTTATTACCAGTTTCTACAATTAGCCAGTCACTACCGATAAAGCATCACCTACCAGACGGTCTACGTCAATTTATAGAAAGTGAATCGCATATCGGTCCATCTTAGTAGCTGAATAAACCATGAGTCAAGGCGTATTTAAGGAAAAAAAAATTATGACGTCACACAATTAAATCAAGAGGGCTATGACGTAGTCGATATCGTGACGTCATTTTCGATGTCGTTTCTCTCCTTAAGACTTTCTGTGCTCCTGGTTTAGAGAGTGACAGCGATATACAGACTGTGACTTATCCACGTATTTACCTCTAACGCTAATCCATACAGATAAGTACGAGATATATGAATAAATAATAACGTTCTTAAAACCGGATTTATACAGGTGCGTCATTGGAAGATAATTTATTGAAAGTCACCTTGATCGAGTTGGCAATGAGTTGAAGGATTGGACCAGTAGTTTCTACGTTTAAAAAACTTTAAAAGCAAACCTTTTATTTCATTTGCATTCACCAATTTAAAAGTAATTAATAGAAGAGTAAAAGAAGCATTTTAATGATGTTATGTACATTATTTTTGGTTCCACACAAAAATGTACTGTCGAGCCTTTGCTGTCTGCCAGTCTGTCCATCAGAGAAGCCTTGATTTTTTTTTCTGTAAAATTTTGATAGGATAGAAAATTTTACAGTAGGTACACATCAGAAGACACGTTAGTGTCTAGCGCCAAGAACACATCCAAGTAGTTTGGCGTGAGGCACTGTGTATATTATTATATTCTCGAGACATATGTAAACATAACCTCCAAAACAAAAAACAAATTTTTGGGGCTTTATTTTGTTATTATTGCCAAAACACTAAGACTTCACACAATTTTTTTCTTTTTACGAATTTTACACATATTACAAAAAATTATTGGGTCTCAGCAATTATTTAATACATTTCAAACATGAAAATTATTGCTTGCGCCGATTTGCGATTAAAGAGGTTCAGAGAAAATATTTTATATGACGTTACAGTGAGAATTTTGAGTTTTGACATCGAAGTTGGTTGCTTGTTTTTTAGTTTTATCCTATCGGAACAGGCAAAGGCTAGAGGCCATGCTGCCTATCGTTATCAATATACGGTGTTGTATTAAAAATTAAGTATTTCGTTTTTTTCTTGTATCCTCTATAGCTTAATTTTATTTATTTTTTGTCATATTTTATATTTGATAAACGTCTTTCGTATAATATATTTTTTCTGTCGTATTTTTTATTTGATAAACGTCTTTTGTTTCATATATTCGTTTCTGTTAAGAGCTCAATCTTCTTCGTTTCTTCCCAGTTTCCCGTTAATTAATTGTTATTTTGTGTTTTGTTCATTCTGAGTGATTTACTAGTGTTTGTTTTAAAAACTGTATATATTGTGATTGGTTGGCGAATATTGTGGAGAACCTGTTCTGGAGTGGTTTTCTATTGTAGGACTGTTCCGATGGTTTTCTGTAGTGTTTTTTTTTTTTTTTTTAATCTTTTATTTTATAAAGGCCATACATCACAAGATTAAGCCGGCCTTAACTAAAAACTTACAAACTTAAATTAGGTGAGTACATCTCTAAATCTCTTAAATGTAACGAGTGTATAATAAAACTTATTAATCTATCGCTATTTTTTATCTTGAAATCAGAACTTGCAATATTATGTATAAAGAAATAGAAATCCAATTTACTGCATTGGGTGTCCAAAATAAGTTCATTTCTTAGAAACTCGTTTCTATCACATTCTAAGAGCACATGATATAAATCTTTGTATCGATTACATACTGTACTTGTGTGGGACTGTTATTTTTTCCCATCAGAAAAAGAAAATTATTTAAAGGCATATGATTGGCACGAATACGAAAACAAACGGACAAATCTCTCTTCTTTAGTTTAACATTCAAAAACCAAGGTATTTTGGGTGGCTTACTCACAATGGTTCTATACCAAATGCCAGAGCTTAGTGACTTTTTTTGGAAGTGCTGATCCCATTCATCATAACAAGTCTTTTTTATCAGTTTCAAATAATCCTCAAAATATGAGGTAACATTGATTAAGGTACCCTCGGTACGTGCTGCACTTGCTAAAGAGTCAGCTGTCTCGTTACCAAAAATACCAACATGTGACGGTACCCATTGCAAACGAACATTAACCCCATTACGTATTAATTTATAAATACTTTCAATAATGAGGAAAGCCTCGTTCCTGCCCATGTTACCCCTTCCACAAGATACCAAATGATGAAGGCTACTTTGAGAGTCTGTTACAATAACTACGTTTTGGTAATAATAATCTGAATTCTCTATATATGTCAGTGCCTTTAGTATGGCTATTAATTCTATGCTCATGATCGGAATATCCTCATTATCAATCAGAAATTGAGATTTTATTTTACGTCGTGAATCATAAAAGGCGCAACCCCCATAACCTAAAGACTTTGAACCATCAGTATATATATGAACATAATCAATATATTTAGTGGCTAAAAGTTCTTCACTAGCAATTTTGAGTTCAAACGAAGACATAGTTTCTTTACTTCCGTGCGATTGATTAATAGCTGGAATATCCGTAAAACATATGTCTTCTATTGGTATTTCAAAACATTGTATGGAAATATTATAAGAAGGCCAAATACTGTAGTGTGAAATTCGTATATGTTTAAGGTATTTGTAGCTATTAAAAAGATAAAAGTGACTATGTTTATTCCAATAACGTGTACCTGATTGAATAATATTTTCAAATTTAATAATAGTTTTTAATGAGTAGTCATTATGTCGCGAATAAATTTTCAAAAATAACTTGTCTGACAAATATTTCCTTCTAACATTTAAAGGGGGTATGCATAGTTCATTCTCCATCACGTGTATTGGAGTAGATTTAATGAAACTACCGCACAGTCTAAGCTATTGGTTTTGAATATAATCAAGTCTTTTGAGAACATTCGGACTGGCATTAGCAAATACAGCACTTCCGTAATCCAATCTACTTCTTATTAAACTTATATATAACCTTCTCAAATGAAGAGGATGAACACCCCATTTATAACTGCTAACACAACTTAGTATATTAATGTATTTTGAACATTTTTGATAAGTTTCATTAACATGTTTGTTCCAACTTAACCTGTAATCAAACCACACGCCTAAAAATTTAACAACTTTTACAACCTCTAGGGAGACATCATTTATTTTAATTTCAATATTGGGAATGCTATACTTTCGTGTAAAAATACATAATTTAGTCTTACTTAAAGCTAACTGTAAACCTATATCGTTTAAAAACAATTCAAAATGTTTTAGTGTGTTCTGCATTAGTGAAATACATTCATTAACTTCGCTTTTCCTACAGTAAAATACAAAGTCATCAGCGTATTGGATAATCCTTATGTTAGGTGTAGATAATCTGCTTATTTTTAAGGTTACAATATTAAATAACATAGGAGACATCGGATCGCCCTGTGCCAAACCATCACGACAAATTCTACAAATTTCTCTCCCACTCGAACACACAAAAACAATGGTTCTGAACTGAAGAAATTCTCTTATATATTTACAAATGCGTATATCGACACCATATTCAATAAGACGTTCAGTAAGTACTTCTACAGAAACGCCGTTATACGCGTCCTTTATATCCGTGAAAGCACATAAAATATATTCTTTTTGAGTTAAACTTAATTCTACATCCATAGACAGACGAGAGAGACCATCTACACACGATTTTCCACGCCGAAAGCCTATCATGTATTCAGGAAAAAGTGTATTTTTTTCGAAAAAGTATTCTAACCTTCTTGTAATTATTTTATTGTAAATTTTGCAAAAACAGTTTATGAGGGAAATAGGACGATGTTTAATTACAGAACCATTACATTTAGGAATTGCTATCACTTTAATTTTTCGCCATTGGAGAGGTATTGTAGAAGTAACGTAGATTAGATTATAAATCTTTAATAAAACTTTTTTAGCACTAGCTGGTCGATGATGAATCATAGAGTAAACTATACCATCAATCCTGGAGATGTGTCTTTATGTTTAATCGCAGAAGTTAACTCAGCCAAAGTTATAGGTATATGGTCGTTCTCGTGACCAGGAAATGAATCCTCCTTAAAAGGTGGATAGGCAACACCATCAGGACTCCAAACTAGTGAGTAACTGATCAGCATCCCCTTCCGTTAATACATAAGGTCTATTTGGGTGGCCTT
The DNA here is from genome assembly GCA_963853865.1 of Helleia helle. Taxonomy (NCBI): domain Eukaryota; kingdom Metazoa; phylum Arthropoda; class Insecta; order Lepidoptera; family Lycaenidae; genus Helleia; species Helleia helle. The sequence continues at coordinate 17,818,120 of OY971416.1, read as the reverse complement.
TAATCCAGCGAAGCTTGCGCCACATATCACTACTGGTAGTTTTCGGGTCAATACTATTGCAAAAACGTTGCCATGATTTGAATTTTGCCTGTCTAATTAGTTTTCGAACAGCGACTACTTTATCTTTTAAAAATTGGTAATTTTCTACTGTACGGTCTTTCCTAAGTTTCTTAAGGGCAAGCCTTCTTTCTGCTACTGCTTTGGACAGTTCTTGATTCCACCAAGGTTTTGGTTGGAATCTGGATGCTGGTATGTTACTGATCTTGGTGTTGGGAATAAATTTGTCGGCTGAGTTATTAATTATTTCAAGAAATCTGTCATAGTTATCTTGAACATTGTAATTATTTATTAAAAAAATATTGAATTTAGTGTCCATATCATTTTGATATCCTATCCAGTCAGCTTGTTTAATATTACGTTTAATTACAGGTTTCTGAATAGACACAGATTTAATTTTTATACATATGAGTAAATGATCACTACTTAAATTTTCGTTAGTTACAGACCAAGAACAGCAAAGTAATAAATCAGGACTTGCAAAAGAAATATCAGGAGACGAAAATATAATCCTATCATTTAGTTTTGCAATACGAGTGGGGCAACAATAATTATAATCTGAACAACTTTCTGTAATTAATTGACCCCTGCTATCAGTAATGTATGACCAGGACGCATGATGAGCATTAAAATCTCCTAATATTAAAGTTTTACTTTTGAAGAGAGAAAACAATTCGTCATAATCGCGCTTTCTTATTCCTACACTACTAGCAGAATATACGCCGATAATATTTTGAAGCCTTGATTGGTTAAAAAGTTCAATACATAGAATATCCAATTTATTACCTGTTAATTGTATGTTAATCATGTTAGCTGAAACAGAATTATGCACGAGGACGACTAATCCCCCAAAACCATCATCTCGATCCTTCCTATAGCAACAATATCCAGATATATGTAAAGACTTATCCGCCGATAACCAAGTTTCAGAACAAACACATATATGTACACTTTCTCTAAGCAAAAAAGTTTCTAAATCAATCCTTTTCGGAACAATACTGCGACAATTCCATTGTATAATTTTAAGATTCATCAAAATTATGAGCTTGAACTAAGTTTCTTAATTATTCTTGTCAAACGACTTTTAACTTTACGCGCTGAAATCTTTGGTATAATATCCTTAAACATTCTAATCAGATTATCTATGTCTTCCGTATAACTATGGCTTATTTGTATTATCTTTTCCATACGATTCTTCTAAAAAGTTGATGAACTCGGAGATAGACATTGGATAATCACTTTTTTCTATTGTATTTTTAATCTCTTCTAATTCAGTTGGTTGCAAATCTAGTGTAGGTATTCTTTTTTGTTTTTTAATGCCTCGTTTACCTTTTTTAACTGCCAAAGTATTCACAGAGCAATCGGTTGAAATTTCACCCGATTCAGCATCACTTATTGAAAGTTCTTCTGAATCTGAAGTATCAGTTGGTATTACAATGCTTTGTGATGACTCAGTTGCGGATGCGGTCTTTTGAAGGTGGCGAGAGGTTGAAAATCAGGAACTGTATTTATTGTGTCACAGATGTCACTGGTTATAGTTTTGTTGGCGGTACTTAAGTTGTCTGGGCATTTGTTCGCTATATGCCCCTCTTTTTTACATATAAAGCAGGTCATGATATCCGAGGAGGCATATATCCAGTACGTGCTGCCGTCAAAATCTATTTGCATGCGATCTGGTATCTTTTTTAAATCTTCCGGAGATATGTAGGCTTGGCGTCGGAAACTCAAAATATGATTGAAGCCGGGTTCACTAATACCAGCCTTAATGAAACTTACTGGAGAAACTAATTTTATTTCTAATTCCGCTAATTTGTTTTCTAGTACAATGTGTGGTATTATGGGACAAACGTTAGAAAAAATTATCCGTTTGTTTCTGGTAATAAGCGGCCGAATAGGTATTTTCTTGTTATTTACAACAATGCATTGATGTTTATCTATTAATTCGTCAGCAATTTCGTAGATACAAACACGCAAATTCTATTATTCGACATTCTACTAAGGAATCGAATCTGTGTAGAATCAATTATTTTCCAAAAGCATAAGCATAATCCTTGATTGGGGTGTCATCAATTGCATCAATAATAACGGCTTGCTCTTTGGTGGGGAAGGCAACAGCTTGGGTAACGGAAGAATAACTAAGTTTAGGTTCCATCGTCCCTGTAGTCAGAAACGACGGAGGTATTTATAATTGTGGATAACACTCACACCGCCTCGCGCGAACGCGGGCACAGTCCACTGCAGTAGGTATTCACTCACAAATACACGTAGTCGATATAATAATGAGCGAACGTGCAAACCTAACGGCGCACCGATACCGACTGTTCTGTAGTGTTTGTTTTTAAAACTTAATCTGTGTAATATATAATGTGATTCGTTGGCGAATATTATGGTGAACTGTTCTGGGTGAATAGAATGGGAAGTGATAGTTAATTGATGGGTGCTAGAGGGGCAGAGCCACGCTTTTTGGCATTTTCCGCCGTTTCTCCAAAGCACAGACAAGATATTTTTGTTAACACAACAGATATGGCAGCATGGCCTCAGGTCTTAGCCGGTTCCAACAGAAAATGTCAATTGGAAAGAAAAATGTTATTACAGTCTAATTATTTTTCAAGAAATATGTACATACCCAAGAGAATGTAATCACTACGTTTAATATGTACCTAACAAAATTATTTAACAAAGTGAGATGTATGTACTATCTCTATCTATGTAATTGCGGTGCTTTAATGTGATTTTAATGTATTTTTTTATTTAGTTTCAACCGATTTTATTCGGTCAAAACTCTAAAAATTAGACATAACCGCTTATTAAATGCCGCTGGAGTTTGTTTGTTTCTTGACTTCATCTCCTACCAATTAAATTGGTATTAAATTTTTGCTATACTCTAAGCCAACCCTTGATTTACATTTTAAGTTAAATTAGTGAAGAGTGTCATAGGAGATTGGCCATTTGAATATAAATAACCAGAATAAAATGAAAGATGGAGCAGTTACGGGAATATCATACACAGACAGCAATCTGAAGAAGAAAATGAGGAACCAGTACCATTTACTTTTAGTAAAGAGGGACCCAAATTAAGTGAATAAAAAAAAGCTGCCAGAGCGGTATAGATTTCCAAATCTATGTACAACGTTGAGTCCAAATGTTACTAATGATCCAGTCTGTGTCCATGAAGCTCTGGAGAGCCCAGAAAGAGACAAGTGGATTGAGGCAATAGAGGAAAAGCTGCATGCAAGCTTTTGAAGAAAATGATGCATGGGTTCCTGTGAGTGAATTACCTTTTGATTAAACTTTAGTACAGTGCAAGTGGGTATATAAAAGGAAATTAAATAGTGATAATAGTGTATGTTACAGAGCATGTTTAGTGGCTAAGGGCACAAGGTTACACAGAGACCTGGTATTGATTATGAATGGACTTTCTCACCAGATGTCAGACATTCTACTTTGAAATTATTGTTCGCACTATCTGTTCAGTTAAATTTAGATGTCACTCATTTAGATGTTAAAACAGCATTCTTAAATGGTTTTCTTAAAGAGGACATTTATAAGGTTCAACTAGTTATTAATTGTGATTCAAATAAGAATAAGATTGTTAAACAAAGTAATTTATAATTTAAAAAAAAAATGTTTATTCAGAAACTTACATATTAAGTACAATAAAATCTATAATTACAATGCAATGTTTCTTAGGTTTTTACAATATATGTATTGACTGCCTGAACTAGGAAATCCTGTGTTTCAGGCTAAAAGGGCTAGTGTACTCGCTTCACGAATCATATTTTATCATTTATATTAAACTATATATAACTTATATAAAAGTATAAATAGTTAAAGTCTACTCTATCCTAATTAACAAATTCTCTGTCTCTTCGTACGACATACTTTGTAGCGACAACTGGAGATTTTTTTACATTTATGGTAAGTTAGTCGATAAATATCTGACAAAGCATTTAATCTGTTGTAGAGATAAGGGCTAAATTTTATATATACCTAGTATATATAAAATTTAGTTATAAAGGTATGTTTTATTGCAATTTTCTGGGAGAAAACTATATCTTTTCTTCATTTTTTAGTAAGTTCAGTACAGTAGGCAAGAGCTGCGTGCTGTTTTAGTACTATGTTTAGTATAAAAAGTTATCTGACTGTTAGGACTTTACATGTTTTATAAAGAAGGTTAGTAGGGAATAGGAAAGGGCGAAATGTAGCCACCTTGAGAATTGCTCTCTGCGCTCTCTCGACGGATATCAGTTGCGTTTTCGCTGCACCACCCCATGTGCTGATACTTGATGATTTATGGTTTAAAGCAGTCATCTAGATCATGGTATTAGAGAGTGGAGCAATGTTTATGTGAGTTAGGTTTCAAAAGGAGTCGTATAGAGCCATGTGTTTTTACAAAAATGAATAATGATGTAAAAATTGTTATAGCATTATATGTTGATGACTTATATTTGTTCCAATAATCAAATAGAGACAGACAAGTTAATTTCAGTATTGAGCTCTAAGTTTAAGATTAAGAATTTGGGTCAGGTTCAACAATGTTTAGGTATGAGAGTTAAAATTGATAATCTTACTCAAATATTATGGAATAATATAATTTATGAAAAACTCGCAGTTTATTTATTCGAATATTTATTGCAAAAATTTTACACAAATAAATAAGTGTAGTGTCCTAGGTATATAAATAAAAAATATTGTTGAGTAAATTTGTCTATTTTGGAGTCTGTAATCTGTAACTATCCAAAACTTTACAAAAAGTAATGAAATCCAACAAAAAAAAAGTTTCACTGTAAATCATCGCACCAAATACACATTTAAAATTTATTAAAAATAATCTGTACAGATAAATAAAATTGGAGTGTCTGTTTGTAATATTAAAATACCCGCTTTTTATTTAATGCATATGGATGTATATGTATATATAGGACATAATATACCAAAATAGCCTTTTTTACCATTTTTGTCCGTCTGTCTGTCTGTTTGTTCCGGCTAATCTCTGAAACGACTGGGCAGATTTTGATGGGACTTTCACTGGCAGATAGCTGATGCTATTGGGAGTAACTTAGGCTATAAAAATAATCATCATCAATACGGGTACGGCTGTAAATCCAAGTTAACGCGGGCGAAGCTGCGGGCAACAGCTAGTTAAAAATAATTTAAAATAATAATAATAATAAAGATAAATAAAATTGGAGTGTCTGTTTGTAATATTAAAATAACCGCGTTTTATTTAATGCATATGGATGCATACACGGTACATATACCAAAATAGCCTTTTTTACCATTTTTGTCTGTCTGTCTGTCTGTTTGTTCCGGCTAATCTCTGAAACGGCTGGGCCGATTTTGTTGGGACTTTCACTGGCAGATAACTGATGTTATAAGGAGTAACTTAGGCTACAAAAATAATTATCATCAGACCGCGTTCGGCTGTAAATCTAAACAAACGCAGACGAAGCTGCGGGAAACAGCTAGTTAAAAATAATTTTGATTATTTACAAAAAATAATGAAATCCTGAAAAAAGAACTTAAGTAACTGATTTAAATCGAAATTAAAAAAAATACGTTCAAAATATTTAAAAAAATGGTGTACCTACTTGGTGTGCATGTAACAGATATCTATACTAACATACTAATAGCTTATGAGTTTGTTTGTTTGAACGCGCTAATCTCAGGAACTATTGGTCCGATTTGAAAAATTATTTCAGTGTTAGATAGCACATTTATCGAGGAAGGCTATAAGGCTATATACCATCACGCTTTGACTAACAGTAGTTAAGTTGAGTAAGCTAACGCGGGCGAAGCTGCGGGCAACAGCACTAGCTGTATATATACATAATACGAAAGAGTAACTGATACACGAATAAAATATGAAGACACTTATTCTCTTTCTCTCTTGAAGTCGTAATTAACTTTGTTCACTGCAACTTAAAGCGGCAATTTAAAATCGAATAGCTATGTAGCTGAAATATTCTTTATAAAGTCGTCAACCGAAACAAGCGGATCAATTATTATTATCTAAGTATTGCAAACCAAGTATGTACACCAATTTCTTTTTATATTTTTGAACGTATTTTTTAAAATTTCGATTTAATTCAGGTACTTGGTTATTTTTTCATAATAGAGCGAACTAGTTCGCCATTGAATTATGAACTTAATTGAGCGCTCTCAGTGGTGACCGATTAGGCCCAAGACTAGTCTGGTATGAACTTATTAATAAGGTACTAAAGATAGTAATGATAGTATGTAGTGGAGGCGCTGCTCGACTTTCCATACAATTTTTATACTACTCGCTAAGGTGTATCGTCTCGGAAACTCATGGTAGAGGTACAGAGTGGTACAGATCACAGATGTACCACACACACTACCAGGGGTGGTCAACTTCGACATTATTTGAGACCTATTTGGGGGATTGTTCAGTGCTGCAAGCCTATAAATAAAAATGGGTCTTTCATAATAAAAAAACTTCACAAAGCTGAAGAGTTATTATTAGTAAAAATATTTAACTATTATTATAAGTTTTAAAACATTAATTGTTGAGCATTTTGTGTTTAAAAAGTAAATAAACTTAAAATATATTTAGTGAAAATCCTTATATTCATTTTATGCAATGGTAACATTACTACAATTGAAGTTTAGTCTGTGTTGAAGTTTTAACTTGGAATTGTAAAATGGCTGCTTTGTTTGTTTTCATTTGCTCTATGGAGTTATTTGAAGTGAAGCTGCCAATAAGTATAAACGTTAATATCAGATTTACAAAAAAAAGAAATATCCCACACAAAACAGTTTCACTGTAAAATGTCGCGCCAAGTACACCTCTAACTATATACACGTATAGCAAAAATAAAAAAATAAATTAATCTTTACAAAAAATATGAAATAAAAAAACCAAGTACACAAAACCTCTCGGATTAAAAGAAACACTCATTAAAAACTGTGAAAATTTTAAAAAAGCAATTGGTGTAGTATATTTACAAAAAAAAAAAAGAAAAATTTGCAATCTACAAAAAAAAAATTAAAAAAAAAAGTTATCATTGTGATTTTCAATAATTGCAAAATTTTTGTGGCAAATTTTACAATTGAAAACAATTTTTTAAACGTACTTGAGCTGAGTAACGCGGGCGAAGCTGCAGGCAAAAGCTAGTTACATATAAAAATCTACCAACAGGTTGTTACAAGCTGATTTTATATTATAGTACGGAACCCGCCTCGCGCAACGCAGACTCGCACCTTTTACTAACAAAACAAAAACCTTTAAATGCCTCAAAAGGAAACCGGTTAATATTTTAAATAAAAATCTTTTGTTTATTTTTATACTGTAATATAATATGATGCTAGGAAAATTATATAAAAACTATTTACTATAGGCTTTGACTTGAACAGCATAAAATATGTTGTACCAAGACGTTACAAACAAAGCATGATCTATCCAACAGGAGTTTGGAATTATGAAACATGGAATCGAATATTTTTACTTCTCCATCAATGAACGCCATTCTATTATTCCTATTACGTAATGTAACTAACTATAGTAACGGCGTAATAGGAATAATAGGATGGCGACTGATGGCGTTACTGAACTCCTCCTAGACGGCTGGATCGATTTTGATGATTTTTTTTTGTGTGAAGTCAAGGGGATTCGAGGATGGTTTAGATTCACAAAAAAAATTGTACAGGACCACGTCTGTCGTGTGCCACTAGTATATTATATATTTTTAATAATAATAGCATCATTATTTTAGCAGGGTTCCTATAACCTCCACAAAACAGTCGGGAAAAATTGTATGTGTTTCAGCACGTAAATCGAGTTACACCAGGATCACCACATTATATTCCAAAGCTTTTGTCCTAATTATTTAGAGATGCCACGAATATTCCGCCATTATTCGGTATTCAGCTTATTCGGCTACTTTTTTAATCGACCGAGAATACCTACTGCGTACTATCCAGCTAGATATTAATAAGTGCTGTTTTACTTTTCTAATATTTAGGCGAATTTCATGTATTCCTGATTTTTAAGTATTTTCAAGTATATATTACATTTTCAAGTATTTCTGATTGGAATAAATAAAGCACTCATTATAATGAAACAAATTTTACGTATTTTATCGCGGTTTATAAAGTTTTTTACATGCCCGACGTTTCGGATATTCTACAACACGGGAAGACTCAATCCTCCCGTGACCATGATTGCTGTAATATTTGTTTCATTATAATGAGTGCTTTTTTATTCCAATCAGAAATATGTACTTGAAGGCTATTTAGTAGTGGTAAGTTGTGATGAATGAACCGTTCACCACGTAGAGGTAGATTTTAATCGATTAGCAAACGTCTAGCCTTGAAGGTCGATGCCAGGAAATAGGGGTCGTTACCTTGTTTACATTCAATTCGGATAATCATAATATCAAATGATTCGGTTGGGACTGTGGTAAACAGGATGTTCGGCTGCTCAGTTTTTGTGACTACACATTTATAATAGTTTTTCTTTGTAATCCTTCAACGTTATTAAACTAGATATACGTTTGATACACTAGCATGTATATGAAAAAGAGATATAATAAAGTTACATGCTGGGGTTGCATGTTCGAATCAAAAGGCACACACGTATATGACGAAACTCATAAGTAGGTAAATCCGTGAAAGCAAATTAAATAAATGCATACGTGCAATACTCGGGGTTTCTCTATCGGGTTGGATTTGCAATCAGACTATTTTTAGTACTTAATCATTCAGAACTACAAAACTTTATACTGGCGCTAAAAATCTAGGGCGAATCCGGAAACAACTAGTAGTTGAATAAAATCCGTCTTACCAGATATTACAATACATGCGGGAAACTTAAAACCAGCGGTTAAAGGGTTTCCTAATTCCGCGTGGTCATACATTCTTCCTCTAAACTCTCTATGAAAGTATTTCTACAAACCATTGTCATACGTCTTTGGATGGCATACATTTTCGACCATATGCGCTAGAATAGGAAGAACAACTCACAGGACGTACGATACATTATTTTTTTGACCTGTCAAGTTTTTTTAAAAATGTTAGTTAAATAGGCAAATTTTTTAGTACCACGTGGTGTAAGGCAAACGAGTTTTCCTTTAATTAGCCCAGACAATTTCAGTAAGAAATACATGATTTTTTAACACAAAAAAGGTGATGATGATTACTATGGTATGTTAACCTAACCAAATAGTTGATGGAAGGTAAAACCTAACCTGGTTACGTAACTATTTTTTGTGATAAGGGGGCAAACGAACACTCGGAGCCTTATGGTATCGACGCCCATACGCATCCGCACAACCAGAGGTAATGTAGATGCGTTGCCCTCCTTTTCCCTATCTCCCCAATGGGCCACCGGAAACTTACAAACCGCACGAAACACGACAGCATAGCTGTCATTTGACGCCGGTGTTATGTGAGCGAGAGGTAGGTACTACCTCAGTCCTGCCGGCCCAGTTCGGCTGCAATGCAGCATGGCACTACCTCTTACATAATCATTGTCCCTTTGATGACCTCATAAATTACCATTTATAGTTAAAAATGTAACAACGGTACTTTATCAGTCCTAGAATCCGGTTCGGAGTTCATTGCTTCCGTCTTATCAGCTTATCACTACCCTTGCTTCATATCTTATCATGGATACGTGTTCAACAGGAATGATTATAGTTTTTGCTGAAGTCGATTCAAAGTGCATTATTGTATACAATGGAAATTATTTAATATTAACCTTGAAGGTCTCATTTGAAAGGATCGTTTATTTGTATAACAATGGCCGCCTACATTTTTATAATTCCAGAAACATCCAAATAGATTTTATTCGTCACCAATTAACGGTTCAGTAAACTTTTTCAGCTATAAATATAACACTCATAATAAAAGTAAAAAAAACCGTTACGATGAGTCGCAGTGGAATTTCTTTATCGTGACGTTCAGCCCTCAGTTGTTTATAAATAATTCCAAGACGCGACTCCGTCATATATAGGATATATGCAATCGCAAACGGAAATGAAACTATTACGTTCATATATAATGATTGTCTAAGGACGTGTGCCTGTTATATACGATGGCGGCACTGAAAATTTCGGGAATCAAGGAAGTGACACAACATTACTATTTAAAAATGTATTTATTGCTTTTCGAAGTATTCTCCGCGAAATTTGACACATTTTTCCATACGATGGACCCATCATTGAAGCAACCAAAATTCGGAAGTTGGGGTCTCCAAAATGGCCGTTTTGTAGGCGTCCACAGCTTCTTCAGGCGATGAAAATCTCTGACCACGCAATTTATTCTTTATTTTAGGGAAAGTATAGAAATCATTAGGGCTTAGGTCGGGGCTGTACGGCGGATGGTCTAATAATTGTATGTTTTCTTGCTCTAAAAACTCTTTTGTTCTGTGCGCGGTGTGAGAACTCGCATTGTCGTGATGGAGGATGATGCGGCGGTTGCAGTTCTCTTTACGGAGTTCAGAAACGACCTGTGGCAAACAAATGCTAGCATACCATTCTGCATTAATCGTTTGTCCCTCGAGAGGAATAGTCGCAACATGGCCGGTTTTGGAGACAAACGTGGCCAACATTTTTTTTTTGCAACACTCCGTGAACGAACAATTTTTGTTGGCTTTAACTCATTTTCGAACACCCAAACTCGTGACTGGTTTTTTGTTTCGGGTTCGTACGCGTATATCCAGGATTCGTCACCTGATACGATGTTGTATACAGCATTTGAGGATCCTGCGTGGAATCTTTCGAAAGTTCTGTCGCACCAAGTAACGCGAGCCGCTTTTTGCTCTTCACAGAACAAATGCGGTATCCATCGGGAAAACAACTTTTTTACACCTAATTGTTCATGCAAGATTATTTGTATTTGACTCATGCCAATGTCTAAAGTTGCCTGAATTTCACGGTATGTCACATGTCGATCTTCCTCAATCAGCTTACGCACAGCATCAACGTTTTCTTGGGTGACTGCAGTTTTTGGACGACCTTGACGGGGATCACCACTGAGCTTGACACGTCCACGTTGAAATTCAGCAAACCAGCGATAAATTGTGGTTTTGGATGGGGCTTCATCACCAAATGCAGAAATCATCCGGTCAACACACTGTTTCTGTGTTAAACCACTTCGAAAGTCATAATAAATCATCGCTCTAGAATTTTCTCGAGTCAATTCCATTTTCTCAACGACTAAACAAGTTTGACCAGACCTTGTGACAAGACCGAGAATCTTTTTTAAAATAAATAAATGGTATTCGATTTTTAAAACCCAGGAGTTTTCAAATAAAAAGATATTAATATGACAGGAACAGTGGAAATATTCCATTCCCGATACTTTTAGTGCAGCATATGTAATAACAATATTAGATATCATTTCGTTATCAACATAACCCTTGTCATATCTTTCACTTCTCATTCTCTCTCTCTCAGGACATTTCAGAACACTATTATAGAATAATTAAAAAAAAATGTATGACTGAGTTTGTTGTGCCGGTTCCTTTCAGTGGACTCGATTTGAGCCAGTAGTAGATTCAGTTGACGTTTGACGAGTTACTTTGTTAGTACTTTTCTGCGTTATTGAAGTCGCGACAATGTGGCTTGATATACTTAATGCCGGCCAAATCCCATTTACCCTGTTGTAGAAACATCCTCGAGAATTCATATAACAAGACATTTTTTATAGCATAGTAAGGCAAACGAGCAGTCGAAGCCCTTCGGAGACTATCGACGCCCATATCATCCGCACATCCGCACAACCAGGGATTATACAGATGTGTTGCCCCTTTTCCCTATTCCCCCAATGAGCCACCGGAAACTCACAAGCCGCAGAAACGCGACAGCATTGCTGTCACTTTACACCGGTATCATGTGAGTGAGAGATACCCCGGTCGTGCCGGCCCAATTTGGCTGCAAAGCTGCATGACGCTACCTCTTAGATTTTTTTTCCTGTTACGTTCAGGAAATCATTTTACATTTGAAGCATAACTAAGATTTTTCCCGCGCGAACGACGAATCCAATTTAATAATTTTAGCGGATTATCTAGATTGTAGAACATTCAGCGAAAATAAAGTTCCAAGTTCCAACGCATAATGCAGTAGTAACCTATTTAGTTACATCTCACTGCTCAATGTAATTGAATTGGCCTTGTATATTTCCACCGACATACAAACAGCGTTCACAGATAAGTACAGTAAGCGCCAGAAAGTTAAAGAGAATATTCAATAAATTTCAATGAAATTTTAAAAAATCTGATATATATTTGGCGCGCCTTAGCAGTGAAATCGACCGAAAGCCGTGACGAAAAACGGCACGACGCTGTTATATCTTTATTTAATTCCGTATTTTGTCATAGATTTTATTAATTATGAATTCTAACATTAACATGGACAATATTTCCCGTGACGAGCAACTTTTTTTACGTTAAACTTACATATATTATGTAGTTGACGTCATTTTATATTGTATACTAGCTGTTGCCCGCAGTTTCGCCAGCGTTAACTTACGTTTACAGCTGTATACGGATTGATGATGATTATTTTTATAGCCTAAGTTAATACTTATAACATCAGCTATCTGTCAGTGAAAGTCCTGTCAAAATCGGCCAAGCCGTTTCAGAGATTAGCAGGAACAAACAGACAGACAAAAATTGTAAAAAATGCTATTTTCGTATATGTACCGTGTATACATACATGTATATGCATTCGATAAAAAGTGGTTATTTTAATATTACAAACAGACAATCCAATTTTATTTATCTGTATAGATGTTCATCATAGATTTGAAGCTACAGCAACCGAATGCAGTAAAGGATTTTAATTATTCATGTAAGTAATCTTAATCTGATTAAATAATACTATCAGTTTTTTGATAAAAAAAATTGAAAAAACATTTTTATCATAGGTAGGTAGGTACCTACCTACTTATGACATCATGTTTAAGGTTTATACGAGAAACGTATTAATAAAGATATTTTAAATCGAGATAAGCTATAACAGGTTGTTTGATAACTCTGTGTTATTTACGTCTTACTTATACATATTATGTATGACTAATAATCGAATGCCCAACAAAATGTTTTTTGTTTTAGAAGATTCCAGAAGAATAATGTGACTATACACTTACACAATGCAATGAGTAATATATTATATTCTCACATTGTGCTAAGATAAACGCACAGAGTATAGTATAAGTAGATAAAATATAAATATAAAAAATATTATCATGTTTTCTTTCAGACAGAAAAATATACTGCACTAGTTCCAGGTAAACTAGTACGTTCATGGGCGACGTCGAACACTTACCTACCATCTGGTCGCGCGTCTACCAGTATGTCTATCCAACATAATATTTTTTTTTTAACAAAAATTAAAACCCACTTCAAAAAATAAAAAACTGAAAAGTACAATTGCAAATACATCATGTGAACTTTAATAATTTATAGTAATCACAAGCCATTGCAATGCGACTATTGCAGTGGCTTGTGATACTTACATACTTACTTCTTTTATGGGTTGCTAATTTTTAAATAGCTAATACAAAGATAATATTGATGATGAAAAGAAAACTAAATTGATTTATAATAAATATTATCATGTTTTCTTTCAGACAGAAAAATATACTGCACTAGTTCCAGGTAAACTAGTACGTTCATGGGCGACGTCGAACACTTACCTACCATCTGGTCGCGCGTCTACCAGTATGTCTATCCAACATAATATTTTTTTTTTTTAACAAAAATTAAAACCCACTTCAAAAAATAAAAAACTGAAAAGTAATAAAATAATCGCGTTTCTTAAATTTTTGTGCCAACAACTTATAATCAACTTGTTCTTCTACTAATGTACAATCTTTGCATTTACCACGTCATTATTGTTACTTTTGGAGTAGGTGTTAGCCAAGTTATATAGGTACAGCAACCCCACCATTGTTCAGGCCTTGACGTGGCGGTGGTGCTCAGTAACCTAGGGTGAGCCCAGCACCTTGGGCGAAGCTAATTGAGCTGAGGGGGCTCTTTGTGCCCCTCTTATAAGAAGAGGGGACAAAAGAGCAGTGGGCAAGGGTGAGGATGGGAACCTCACCCCATTGTACTGTCCCGACGTTGGGAGGGGTGGTTCTGTCTTGCGAGACAACCCCTCTGTGGAGGTGGCGTCGGTCCCTTGCGGGACTGACTAGCCGTCGAGGTGCCCTGTTAGCTTAACAGATCCGGGGCACCTCACCAAGGCGGCATTGGTGGCACTCGCCGGGTTTTAGTGGGTAGAGCTGCGTTCATTTACCATCTTTCGGGCGCAGTGAGTCCCACATACCCACCTGGGGAGACCCACTCCCCAGGCGGGATGCCTCAGAGCATCTCCCGGCGTTAAAGAAAAAAATAAAAAATATAGGTACAGCAACAAATACAAACATTAATTATATTCACAATCACTCACCTTATTAATTTGTGGTGACAATTTGGAGAGTACAGCCTGTTTCGTGGTCTCCACGATCACCTTGGGCTCCTCGTGTACGAGGGGCACCCGGCGCTCCAGCTCATCGATGGCCGCGGCGACCTTCGCATCCCCAGCCGCGAGGGGCACCGCCACGTAGGGCACCGCTGTGAACGCCGCTCGAGTCACGCTCGCCTCGGCCGTGGACAGGGCCCATTCCAGCAACGAGTGTGCCCCTTTAACATACCAACATTAGAACTTCTAAAATAACAACATCTAAATCATATTGACTAAAGCACTTATTACACTTAGTTAGTCGGCTTAATTCTAGCAAGCTAGCATCCTAAATTTAAAAGCAAGGATGGTTTCTGATTGACTGAATCATTTAGAAGCCTAATTAGAAATGCATTTAGGAAGGTGTAATCACATTTAGTTACTGGACTTCAGTCACTCCGTGACTATCCGTGCATGAGGGATCTATAGTTTGGAGCCATCCTCGTTCACGGCACATCCTATTCCATCACTCTTTAACTGATAAGTGTAATAAGCGCTTTAAGGATTTATTGTCTTGAGTATTAGTCACCTAAGTAAATGAATCAGTATAACATTTTGAGACAAAAAATGCAAACAAGACATGAATGTGCATGCCTTAAGTAGAAATAGCTCAAATCAATAAAAAAACAATCATAAAAACAGATTGTACGCCAAAAAGAAAACACACAAGTAAATAGAAACTAAATGTTTTCATCTGACTACACATTCTACATAGGATACTGATACAGGGGCCAAAAGAAGAGGATGCAAATAGCAAAGCAGAATTTCCCCATCTTGACATTCATTTAAAAATCCATTTTCTATAAGTGAAAGGATAGTGGCTGTTGGCAACGAAGACAAAATCAAGTGTAAAAAAGCAAAATAAACAGGAATCCAGTTTACAAAGTTGCAACTAGCAAAATCACTGACTTATCATACCAATTATACTTGCAAATACATCATGTGAACTTTAATAATTTATAGTAATCACAAGCCATTGCAATGCGACTATTGCAGTGGCTTGTACTTGATACTTACATACTTACTTCTTTTATGGGTTGCTAATTTTTAAATAGCTAATACAAAGGTAATATTGATGATGAAAAGAAAACTAAATTGATTTCATATAGTTTGGATCACTATTTTTTTTGTTTATTTTTCCTCAATCGTAAAGGATAAGAAAGGCTTTAGATGGTGGCAGTAAAAACTTATACATTAATGAATTCATTTAAAAATCTTGTTTATTATGTAGATTTTGAAAATGTAAATGCTTTTGAATTTATATAAAAATTATACCTACCTTCAATATTACTTGTAATGGATAAGCATATAAAAATGAAGGTAGACACAACTAAAGAAAAAAGCACATAAAACTAATGTGTGTTACAATTATAGCAAATGCATGATGCAAATATATATATATATATATATATATATATATATATGACTATATGTACAATACAAGAACTCACATAGCATAGATTATCTTTATATATACATATTCCTTGTGTGCGTGTATGTCACTGAACTCCTCCTAGACGGCTGGACCAATTTTGATGAAATTTTTTGTGTGAGTTCAAGGGGATTCGAGGATGGTTTAGATTCACAAAAAAAATATTTTGTACAGGACAACGTCTGTCGGTGCCACTAGTATTATTATATATTACCTTTAACTCTTGTGTAAAGAGCGCCTACTTGTCCTACTGCTGCTCCTACTGTTGGGAAAGCCATCACTTTCTGTATGGACTGCAATTGTGGCATCGGGTTGGCAGAGTGAACTTCTGTTGCCATCTGAACAGAGAATATTCTAGTTATATTACCAACACTTACACACATATAATTTTCATTAGACACTTGAAACTAATTCACAACATGTTACACTCACAAAAATTCTAATTTGAATGGCTCGTCCAATAAAAATGAATGTAAAAATTTTTACTTTTTATATGTGAAGGTACATGGAAAAAAACACTTAGCTTGACAAAAAAGTGATTTACCGCCAGACAATTATTTCAGTCTTGCAGATTTTCCATTTGTAATTGTTAAAACAAAATAAGAATAAGATTATTTTTTTCAAAAATTTTAATTACTTAAAACAAAGTACACTTTTGTATAAAATACTTTTTTAGTTTGAAGGTAGATAATAAATCGTATTATCAATTAAGTTACATCAGATAATTGAGTATAAGTAGTATTTTAACGTAGTTAGAAAAGGGGTCATACCTTTCAAATATTTGTAGAGTTTACAACACAAATAAACTTGAGATTTTGCGGCCGAAATTTGTAACGTAGTAAAGAAACTAGAGGAACCTGTATGGCACGTATATATTTTTGTCTAGTGATAAATTTAATTCCGATCGCCGACACCCTATTCTCTTCAAAGCTCAATTGTAATTGTCTCACAGAATTGTCTGTGCCCTGTGATAACTGGTAATTGCTTGGTATCTCGGAACCGAGCTAATATTCTAAATTCTGTATGGCAAATGGCAACGTCTACCTACAATGTCAACTGTCAACTGTCAAGAAAAGTATCGATATTATGACCGAGAAAACATCGATACATTTTATACACACTCTATTAAATTATTATACTATCTAACTTATATCAAAAATAACTTATTACTAGGCTTCAAAATAATTTAATAATAAGTAACGATACTTATAAAAAATAATTATGGGGCTTATACCGTCTATTGCAGACTATTTAAGCAGCGTGGGTTAATAAAAATTCGGTCCCATCACAAGACTAACGTCAAAGAAAAAGAAATAAGCAGTGGCAAGCGACTACTGTACGAGGTGCTGGGCAAACTCGACCAGATGCCGTCCAGACGGAGGGATGGAACTGAAAAGAGCATCCAGGACATCATCACCTTGTTAAAGGTGACCGACCCGGACGACGTGCCGAGTTTCGTGACGAAGCTCGGCATCAGTTAACGATGAAGATACGAGGCGAATAGTTTACTTTAGTTACTGTCACAGCCTTATGACTTATGGCATACTATTATGGGGAAGTGCTGCCGATATTAACAATATTTTTGTACTTCAGAAGCGGGCTATCCGTGTGATTTACAAGCAGCCCCCCTATACATCATTAAAATTTTAACAAAAAAAATTAAACAAATTGGAATTCTGACTGACGCGTCTCAATACATCTTAGAAAATTTACTGTATGTCTGGAAAAACATAAGTAATTTGTGTAAAAGAAGTGACATACATAAAAGGGATATACAGAATGGGCACAGGCTGGATGTACCAGTGATTAGACTCACAAAAGTAAGCAATTCTTTTAAAGGCAACTGTATACGCTTTTACAATAGGATCCCAGAAAATGTGCAAAACCTCCCAATAAAAACATTCAAAAAAGTTATTAAAGAGCGTTTGTGTGGTAAAGGATATTATAAAGTATAAGATTTTATAGAAAATACCATACCTTGGGAATAGGGTGTTCCTCCCAGGCATTTCAGAATAATAACATGTAAAATTTGTTATAAAATATTTAAAAAGATCCACCGAGTTTGTTTCGCCGGTTCTTCTCAGTGGGCTTGCCTTGGAACCGGTGGTAGACTCAATTGACATTCAAAAAGATACTCTGTTGGTACTATTTTGAATAAAAATATTGATTTTTATTTTTTGATTTTTATTTTCGTGCAGGAGCAGCGGAGACGAGCGATCATTGAGTTCGTGGGGTACCCATTTGTCAAGCTGTTTTACCTTGCCAATTTGACGCAAATGGACCAATATTGTTTTGACGCTAACCTCGAAAGCTGCTGCTAATTCAGCCGTAGATTGTGTATCATCAGCTTCCACAATCGCCTTTAATTCGTCATTGTCGACCAAAGTCTTCGGACGAACGCGAGGTTCATTTTTCAGGTCGAAATTTCCAGAACGGTAGCGAGCAAACCAATAACAGGGAGTGCGTTGGTTTGTAGTGTTAGCTCACTAAACGTCGTTGATGTTGCGTGCCGCTTGTGCCGAGTTGCTGCCGGTAGGTACTCGTATTCCATAATTACTTTAATTTTTTTAACGTATCCATGATGATAAACTGATTGAAATGCGATGAAAATGTAACACTAATCAATAAACAAATGACTACTTTTGGAAAAAGAATTCCATGTTTTTAAAATCAAATTAATTTGAAATTAGAATTCTTAGCCAAACAAAAAATATTTTGATTTGAAATGGTCAGTACGGCAGAAGGGCAATTTCATAGGTAAAGACCTATTATTAATCCCTTACAAACTGCCGCACTCAGAGACGCCATTAAATTTAATGTTTATTTAAATATTTTCATTATTAATGAAACAGAAAAGGACAACAGCATACGTAATGGAGATTAACTTTAATTGACGTTTCTGAGTGCAGCGGTAAAAGTACATTCAAAATATCTTTCTCTAATGCCATCTTTAAAAAGATCGATTTCAGTATCGATAAACGATAATAATTTTATTATGTTCCATAAAGTTAATATACCTAGCGGTATACATAGGCTGCACTAAAAGCACATAAGTAAATAAGCGGACAGAGGCAAAGCTTCATACAACCGCGCGAATCGATTGCACTACTACAAGCGTCGTAACGCATGTGTGCGTTAGCACTCGTGGCCTGTCACGTACGAGTAGAAACATATTCTGCCGTCTTAATTAAAAAGGGCATAACTAACATTTTGTAAATATTGAGAAAATAGAGATTAAAATATTTTTTTGTTTTTGTTGAAAAAAACATCCCTAAACAATGTTTTCCGAAATTCTGCGAATGGCAATACTTGCATTTATATAGTACATATACGACCATAGCAATATTTATTTTTATTTTTAATCCATATTATTGATAATTAGCTTAATTTTTTTCATCCTAACATAAAAAATAAGTAAAAAACAATAATGTTACGTATAAAAGGCACATGCAAAGAAATGTGCCTTTTGAATGTAAAAATTTGAGGAAAAATTTATAATGTTACAATGAAAGAGCAATTTTATTCAATTGTGCCTTTTCACTGTATTATTATTAGTATGTATTTACACAGTAAAATATTAGAAGTTACGTCTCTATGAATAAAATAACGTAATTACGAGAAAATCAAACGTTTACTTCAAAAAGTTTACAGAAATAAAATCATATCTTTAAAGAAAGGAACCATCAATTATGAATAGCAACAAAAATGTACCAAATAATTAACATTTTAATAAAAATCACAAATTTAAATTGAATTTTTATTACTAAAAATGCTTTTAGCACAAAATCTCTTCAAATAAAAATCAGGTAACAAAACTAGTAAGAAATATAAACAATACTTATCAAAATAAAGAAAATATAGTTTCCACTTCGAATAGAAGGTCAGTCTTCATACAAGCGCTCTGTCAAAAATTAAACACTAAATCGATTTTATGGTGAAGTTTTCCCGAATTTTATAACAACATAACCATGTATGTATACTCAAGCTATATTATTATTTATTATGTATAATTGTTATATTACAAGAATGTTTATTTATATAAAACGAAGAAAATATAACGGTAATTAGTAAAATATACATTTTTATATTTATTTTTTATTAGCTTGAAACAGTAGTAATGTAAAGTTGTTACGAGGGTGGCACTGAAAATTTCGGGAATCAAGGAAGTGACACAAATATTACTGTTTAAAAATGTATTTATTGCTTTTCGAAGTATTCTCCGCGAAATTTGGCACATTTTTCCATACGATGGAACCAATCATTAAAGCAACCATTCCATTCGGAAGTTAGGATCTCCAAAATGGCCACACAATTCTTCAGGCGATGAAAATCTCTGACCACGCAATTTATTCTTTATTTTAGGGAAAGTATAGAAATCGTTAGGGCTTCGGTCGGGGCTGTACGGTGGATGGTCTAATAATTCTATGTTTTTTTGCTCTAAAAACTCTTTTGTTCTGTGCGCGGTGTGAGAACTCGCATTGTCGTGATGGAGGATGATGCGGCGGTTGCAGTTCTCTTTACGGAGTTCAGAAACGACCAGTGGCAAACAAATGCTAGCATACCATTTTGCATTCCGTTCTTTGTCCCTCAAGAGGAATAGTCGCAACATGGCCGGTTTTGGAGACAAACGTGGCCACCATTTTTTTTGCAACACTCCGTGAAAGAACAATTTTTGTTGGCTCTAACTCATTTTCGAACACCCAACCCAAGTCACTCGTGACTGGTTTTTTGTTTCGGGTTCGTACGCGTATATCCAGGATTCGTCACCTGATACGATGTTGTATACAGCATTTGAGGATCCTGCGTGGAATCTTTCGAGAGTTCTGACGCACCAAGTAACGCGAGCCGCTTTTTGCTCGTCACAGAGCAAATGATCCATCGGGAAAACAACTTTTTTACACCTAATTGTTCATGCATGATTATATGTATTTGACTCATGCCAATTTCTAAAGTTGCCTGAATTTCGCGGTATGTCACATGTCGATCTTCCTCAATCAGCTTACGCACAGCATCAACGTTTTCTTGGGTGACTGCAGTTTTTGGATGACCTTGACGGGGATCATCACTGAGACTTGACACGTCCACGTTGAAATTCAGCAAACCACCGATAAATTGTGGTTTTGGATGGGGCTTCATCACCAAATGCAGAAATCATCCGGTCAATACACTGTTTTTGTGTCTTCGAAAGTCATAATAAATCATCGCTCTAGAATTTTCTCGAGTCAATTCCATTTTTTCAACGACTAAACAAGTTTGACAAGACCTTGTGACAAGACCGAGAATCTTTTTTTAAATAAATAAATGGTATTTGATTTTTAAAACCAAGGAGTTTTCAATTAAAAAGATTTTAATATGACAGGAACAATGGAAATATTCCATTCCCGATACTTTTAGTGTAGCCTATGTATACATATTACTATTAATTAAACTTGTAACTTGTTGTAATATAAACGCGAAAGTTTGTATGTATGGACGTATGAATGTTTGTTACTGTTTTACTGTTTGTATTTGATATCGTTAAATCACACAAACACATTAATTGAAGGACGTGTCACGTACCTACGTAATATCAGTAGCAACTGTTTTAAGCTCCGACATCCCCGCAGGCTAATTACGTATCTTGAAATTACAAGCAACAGGCAAAAATTGCACAATATCTGCTGTCATAATCATATTTTGTATTACCTATTAGCAACGCGACAGCAACAAGCTCAAATAATCGACCGCAACGCCATCTGCAAAGCGACAGCGACCGAGGAACTAAAAATGCATTTTTTGGTATGTTTGGCTGACGGTTTGGTATTACGTAAACTATTTAGCAGCCCGCGACAGCAGATTGAAATGTCAAACAGCGATTTTTTAACAACAACTAAAGTAGTGTCTGCAAGCCTGTTGCTATTCGTCTGCTTAGTATATAAACTATTTAAAATACTTGGTTAGTGATCGAAAAAGACTGTTAGAGACATTTTAGGCGTTATATTATCTTGTGTGACTCTTATTGAACTTACCCTATTCGATTTTAAGTGGCAGTGTTATTGAAAAAGAAACTATAATTTTAAAACAATGGCTCGTGCACTTCTTTTGATGGTTGCATTAGAGGCTGAGGAGATAAGACAGGAGACCAGGAGCACAGCCTCACTGAGACGTCGACTACGTGTGGAAGCCAAAGCATTCAACTTGTCCGACTGGGAATTTCAATCTCTTAACAGACATTCAAAGGAATTTAACTTATGAAATTAAATTGATCTAAGTACTATATAAAAGTCAAGAGTTTTGCGACTTAACAGTAGGATTCCTGCCGGCCTACTCTTGACTGCAATTCCAATCTCACAATATGAATTCAATCCAGTTCCAGTTCCAATCTGGAGTATATTGGTACTCTTGAACAAATCGAGTTTACGATTGATTTTGAAATTGGAAGCGATGACCGATGTGATGTGTATAATAAAATATAATAACAAAATAAAATTCAACACAATGATGTTTTATGTTTTTTTTTAATTAAAATGTCTCTAATAATGAATTATTATCTTTTATAATGTACCTAGTTCCTTAAATTAAACCTAAACTTATTTTGTAAAGCATTAAACGGCAAATAAATTATACATTCTGGCATAATGTGTATTGCTGTTATAAAAAAATCTTACGTGCAATTTTGAAGACATCAAATTTCAAAATAGCTCAAAACAAAGTAAACAAAAAAAATTAGAAATCATCTTCTTTCTTAATTTACCAGTAATGCTGGTGCCAAGGCTTTCCAAAATAACACCTCAAGTTCTGACAGACCACATACAAATTATTATTGTTATGTATTTTAGTGATTGGTCTTATTGAAAATGAGGTATTTTACTCATAAACATAGGCTTAATTTGTTTACAGAATACTGTGATTTATTTAAATATTGCTACCTTGGGTTAAAAGATAATAAAAGACTGATTGTTACTAAGTATTTTAGTACTTATTTTTATAACACCGTGATTGTAGGTATGATTACCATATCAATCAATGACCAAAAATTTAATATACACATGGAAATAAAAACTGTGTTACATTTAAATATTAGAAGCTAAATATTGTGATTTATTTAAATATTGCTACCTTAGGTTAAAAGAGAATAAAAGGGTTATTGTTAAGTATTTTAGTTACTTACTTATTTTTATAAATACTGTGATTGTAATATTGATTATATCAATCAATGACCAAAAATATAGAATATAGTTAAAAAAAACAAATAATAGTTTAACAAGAGTTTAATGAAAACATTAAAAACACTTATAGCTATTATAGCAGCCTATTATAGCTCACGCACACTAACTCTGGAAGTTCCTGCCTACTTGTTTCCTGGGTGCTGTCTGTGCTACTAAGTAGGTGGTATGGTATCCTCACTGTCTTTTTGACTCAAGCTTGCTTCATTACAAATGTTGTGTAAAACACAACAAGCATTTATAATTCTAATAACTGTGTCCAGATGATAGAGAAGGACCCTGTGGCCTAGGAGACATTGCCACCTATACTTCAGAACACCCATAGTATGCTTTACTGTATAGTGTCCCACACAATTAAATTTGGTGTAGTGTTCTTCAGGTGAGCCAGCCGGAACATCCAAATATGTTTCATCACAATAGTTCTTTGGGCATAGCCCGAGTCTCCTAAAACATAATAAATAATTATTGCATTATAATATTCATGTATGAAACAAATGCTCACTTTATTATGATTTTAACTTAGACTTAACAAGTGAATAAACAACTTCCCCTAAATTTAAAAAGGAAAGAACACATTCTAAGATTCCTTTATAATTTTTATGTTATTTGCCAATTTAAAGGTATTATGACTTCTTATACTGTGGTATTACTAAAAGAATATTATATCTATTAACATATATAATTAATTTGTTTAAATTGTATAATATATTATATCAATATAATACCTATATACAATTTAAAGGTATTTATAAAACAAAAGGCATTATTAAAACTAACTTATACAATTACAGAATCCAAGAGTCAACTTACATTTAAAACATTTCTTAAGTGAAATCCTTTTCTATTATAAAACCTCTCATTTTGGGCTGGACGTATGAGAGCCATATGAGTACCAACAATAGCACTTACTATGTCATATGGAAGTTTTCATAAAATCTGAAATTAATGCAAATATTATTATGTAGCTCAATAAGTCAAATAGATTATTATAATTAGCACTTATTTTATTTATATTAATAGATAGGTATCACATAATATGAAGAACAATGTAGAACCAATCAATAATAAAATAATTTGAGATATATTTTTCAAGTATCCTACATATACATTGAACTATTATTACTGTAGTAATTACAACTCACTGTACATAGGCCGTAAATAAAGAAAAAAGATGAACTATAGAAGAGGTTAGATTAATTATAGATATTTCTATTGACATACCTTATAACCCGCAGATACTAGATAGTAGATACAAATCCAAATCGCTATGAATAACTTCAAAGCTCCTTGCTGAGGCGATAATATCTCTTAAACTCCTCATCACATTAAATTTCACTGTAATTGTGCGCTATTGTAGCATATTTTCGATCCCAATCCTAAATTTCGATAGGATCGAGTGTCAAGAGTAGGCCGGCAGATCACAGAATAATATTAGCATAGTGTTTATATACTCTTTGAATATTAGTTATTACTTATTAGTTATTACATATGTATGTACCCCATATTTAGTATTTACATTAAAATTGATTAAAATTTAAAAGTACATATTTGAAGTGTGTTAAGTGTTTGACGTTTTGTAGTTCTATCCATTGCTACCTGGCTGCTGGTGGCGCTAGTAAAAGTGCATTAGCGGCTAGTGAGCAGATAGCAGACGATAAACTTAGATAATACGTTTCTTTTTGCAACCTCTCGACCGGTCGCTGTCGCTCTGCTGTTGCGTTGCTATCGCGTGGCTGTCGCGCTGCGGTTGCTTTGAAATACGTAATTAGGGTGCCGAACACCCGGCGGTTAAACGGGCTCTCTTTGCAGACGATACCGCTCTGTATATCACCCACCCCTCAGCCGCAAGGGCTTCCACCATCCTCCAGCGTGCCGTCACCGAGCTGGGTGAATGGTTCGCAAAATGGAGGATTGATATAAACCCAGAATAAAGTGCCTCCATAAAATTCTCACGTAGGAGGGTCACAAACAGACGACCTTATCGTACCATGAAACCGATAAGGTTAAACAATATAGAAATACCCAGAGTAGATCAGGTAAAATACCTGGGGGTCACCCTTGACAGGTCGATGTCATTTAGACCACATAGAGTCAGTCACCAAAAAGGCCAAATTCGTCTTGAGCCGTTTATATTTCTTAATTAACAAAAACAGCAAAATGCCCCTCAGGCATAAGCTTACCCTGTATAAAACTTGTATCCGACCCATTATGTCATACTCTTGTGTCGCATTCGCGCATGTGCCACAAAGTCGACTTAATGCACTACAAATAGACCAAAATAAATTTTTACGCATGGCAACCGGTTGCCCGTGGTATGTAAGAAACATCGACCTGCACAGGGACTTCAGATTAGAGTCCATTAGGGGCCACTTCAAAATGACGTCAGAACGTCACTTTGAAAAGGCACTCCTTCACCCAAACCCGCTCATCGTGAGCGCGGAAAACTATTCCCCAGATAGCTCAGTTCCAATTAGACATAGGTTACCTAAGCATGTTTTAACAGATCCAGCTGACGAAATCTCTCAGCTACTAATGCGCGACGCAAAAGCGCGACGCGAACGTCACAGCATACACAGACACACACACGGTGCTAGGTACACCTGCACACCGCTTGGACCTCGGGGTCGTAAGCGACGTCGAACCCTACACATGGAAACCACATCGATCCGGATCGATCGCGGAAGCTTAGGTTCGAATCCGATACGAGTAGACACAAACCCAGACCGCGCAAACAGCGCTAGCACTACGCTACCGCTAGATTGCTTGGGCACCGCGCATGACCCGCCTCTCTCTCCAGAGGGAGGGATGAGGGCCGGCCCTCATGATGATAGGTTAAATTCAACCGTAAAAGATTCGTCGACCGTATCGGATTTGACTAGTCCAAATGATGCTCTCCCGAGCAGCGCGCGCGATGAACCGCGCCCCCTGCGGGGCGCGGAGGGGGGCGTCCCCCTTTCGAATATTTCTTAAGTGAGCCATCTGCTCACTTACTGTACCGATTGAGCTTAAAGGCCATCAGGCCGAAAAGTCTAGCCCTTCCGAAAAAAAAAAAAAAAAAAAAAAACTGTTTTAAATTTAATCAGTGGGGGAAAATAATCAGTAAAAATATTTTCACAATCGGGCAATACTGAGCATTGAAAAAAAATATTGTTTTTATTTAAACCTAATTAATTACAAGATACTACGAAATATTGAAAGATTTCCTGTGAAAAGTGATGTTATTACATTTATTTTGTTATTCAGATGTATTGTGATATAACCAATCAAAAATGTCGGGCACAACTGAAGTAATCGCACGCATACGGCATACCTAGCCCCCCGGACTTCATCTTTCTTCATAGATGTTAAGTAATAAAGGCATAACCGCCAGTGTGCCTATTTTTATATAAAAATTAAGGCGTAGGGTAAATAGTAAAGACACAATCGCCTGTTGTGTCTTTTCTTCTACGTTTCTTGCTAAGGTGTTGGTATTAAAACTTAGCACAATTGCCACATAAGCCCTTTATATTTGATTTGCGCCAATTATACCTTTTCAATTAAATATTTTTAAACATAAATGTGAAATAGAAGACATAAATCACAATGTGACCTTTTTCCTTACAAAAACTTAAAAAATAGTGCAGTTGTGCCCTTTAAGCTTATGCTAACTCTGTTTATTTTGTTGATAAAAATACACAAAAAATTAGGCAGATAGGCCTTTTTTCCTGATTCCGAATATGTATATGACTCAATTTCGAGAAAAATGTTAGTTGTGCCCTTTTTAATTAACACGGCAGTATTCTAAGTCTATGGTAGAAACCGGTTCGACGAGTGTTCGAACGCGGGGATGTGAGTGCGTTGTATATTTTTTCGCTTGGCGGGTATATCGAATTATTATCATCGTTCTTGTTAATTAAAAGTAAAAAGTGTCAATATTGTATACTATACTGTGTGTATGAACAATAATAGAGCAAATAAAAAAGAATCATATTTTATAACATTGCAGTTCTTAAATTATTATTGATAATTAAAAGTAAAAAGTGTCAATATTGTTTACTGTACTGTGTGTATGAACAATAATAGAGCAAATAAAACAAATCATATTTTAGATATCCCAAAGATTTCAATAGGTAAGTTGTATCTTATTATTTTATTTCTACTAATTATTATAACTTTTATTCACTAAGTTCTTATGGATGTGCCTAAAGTCTAGTTAGGGAAACATTTAACCCGACATTAAATCTTAAATCTTAGCTAAACTTAACAGTAAAAATACAATAAGTATAGGTACAGAATACGTAATTAGGAGACGATTCCTGTTCGGAAATAAATATTATAATAGTTATGATAAAAACTGATTTGCAATGAGAGTGCTTTGAGCTTTCCATTAGAATTTACCTTTTTATTAAAAGGTAAAACAGATTATTGCAACTAAAAAATATAAACACAAAATATTTAGAAAAAATATTTTGTAGGTAATAAAGATAGAATATTTACATAGATTACTACTCGATAAAAAAATCGTTTTGTTCGTTTAATTTTATCCACCTGTGACAACCCTTAAATAATTTTACGCGTTGTATGGAAGCTTTGTCTCTGTCCGTTTACTTACTCATGTGCTAAAAGTATCGGGAATGGAATATTTCCACTGTTCAATTAAAAAGATTTTAATATGACAATTAAAATCTTTTTAATTGAAAAGTCCTTGGTTTTAAAAATCGAATACCATTTATTTATTTAAAAAAAGTTTCTCGGTCTTGTCACAAGGTCTTGTCAAACTTGTTTAGTCGTTGAGAAAATGGAATTGACTCGAGAAAATTCTAGAGCGATGATTTATTATGACTTTCGAAGTGGTTTAACACAAAAACAGTGTATTGACCGGATGATTTCTGCATTTGGTGATGAAGCCCCATCCAAAACCACAATTTATCGCTGGTTTGCTGAATTTCAACGTGGACGTGTCAAGCTCAGTGATGATCCCCGTCAAGGTCGTCCAAAAACTGCAGTCACCCAAGAAAACGTTGATGCTGTGCGTAAGCTGATTGAGGAAGATCGACATGTGACATACCGCGAAATTCAGGCAACTTTAGACATTGGCATGAGTCAAATACAAATAATCTTGCATGAACAATTAGGTATAAAAAAGTTGTTTTCCCGATGGATACCGCATTTGCTCTGTGCAGAGCAAAAAGCGGCTCGCGTTACTTGGTGCGTCAGAACTCTCGAAAGATTCCACGCAGGATCCTCAAATGCTGTATACAACATCGTATCAGGTGACGAATCCTGGATATACGCATACGAACCCGAAACAAAAAACCAGTCACGAGTTTGGGTGTTCGAAAATGAGTTAAAGCCAACAAAAATTGTTCGTTCACGGAGTGTTGTAAAAATAATGTTGGCCACGTTTGTCTCCAAAACCGGCCATGTTGCGACTATTCCTCTTGAGGGACAAAGAACGGTTAATGCAGAATGGTATGCCACAGGTCGTTTTTGAACTCCGTAAAGAGAACTGCAACCGCCGCATCATCCTCCATCACGACAATGCGAGTTCTCACACCGCGCACAGAACAAAAGAGTTTTTAGAGCAAGAAAACATAGAATTATTAGACCATCCGCCGTACAGTCCCGACCTAAGCCCTAATGATTTCTACACTTTCCCTAAAATAAAGAATAAATTGCGTGGTCAGAGATTTTCATCGCCTGAAGAAGCTGTGGACGCCTACAAAACGGCCATTTTGGAGACCCCAACTTCCGAATGGAATGGTTGTTTCAATGATTGGTTCCATCATATGGAGTGGTAATGTTTTATGTGTTTTGTATGAAAACAAATTCCTCCAAATTTGTGCTACGATTTTCATCGCCTGAAGAAGCTGTGGACGCCTACAAAACGGCCATTTTGGAGACCCCAACTTCCGAATGGAATGGTTGTTTCAATGATTGGTTCCATCATATGGAGTGGTAATGTTTTATGTGTTTTGTATGAAAACAAATTCCTCCAAATTTGTGCTACGACGCTAAACCGGTTCTGAGCTCTGATTAGACGACTGATGGCCATTGACGATTGGCCGATGCGACGTAAATACAGATAACTGGTTGGTTGAATTGCTATTACGTCTGTGACAAATCACTGACCAGTTTCGAAATTTTATGATTATCACATTACCTACTACTCTATCCGATTATATGCTCGATGTTAAGCTATAATATCGATTTGAATAATATTTATTAGTTAAGTAATAATAGTATTAATAGAACTTAGATATAATTGGGTTTTATAGCGTTCTGAAGTGAACCGGGTTCTTGAATACTCGTAAGGATAGGATAAATACGAGCCATTAGGATTGTTCGACGTGTTCGATAGTTTAAGTGGTGTATCTATTTGAGACGGCAGGGACAGGTCACAGGTACAGTGTCCGCACTGTCGTGCCTGGGATAATCTCCCACTTTTATTTGACGTACGCCCTTTCGCCTTGCGCTAGTCACGTACGCCACCACGCATCCCTGAATGAGTATTATAAATAGTACTACTGTCTAGAAGATCCCAGGAGACGTAGGTCGAAATGAAACAGTATAGTGGGACCTCGGAAGACGTAGACTAAATGAAAGAATATCACTTTCACTTTGCTCCTAGTTCTCGGCTCTTGACTATTTCACTTCTTACTGCTCTTTGTGTAGCCTCTTCGATGGGTATGCTGCAACTCACAAGTAAGCCCGAAATTGGCTCGATATTTATACGACCCGGTTGGCATTATCAGTTATTTTCCTTATAATTTTAATGCGAGCCGAGATCTAAAATGTTTATTTAATATGTTTTCTATAAAAACCTTATATACATTTGAATAAACCTACTGACATCATTTATAAGATAAAACATTAATTACATACATATCTTTGTACAATAAAATATTACAGATCAAAAACCTATGAACTTCGAATAGATTAGGTAATCACTCACTTTTTTACGTATTCATCAATAACTTTAAACGTATAATAGTTTTAAGTTATCGTCACAAATCTTTTTGTTATTATTGGCAAATTGAATCCTTTCTTTTGACATGAGTTTCAAATTAATCGTAGACAGAGAATACGTATGATAAGTATTCTCTGTCTACGAAATTAATAATGTAATAGGGATGTTGACATTTTTCATAAATGTTCATAGATCATTTATAAATATCGAATAGAGGCGTAAATGTTATTTACTTTTGCTTAATACGTCTAATGCCTATAAAATCTTGCATTTTATAATGCATTTTAAATTTCGCTCCAAAACGCTTACACTTGTCACGTGACGTCATATTATGTTGTTAAACATCTTAAAAATGATTAAATGATTCTAGTTGTCGTTAGTAAAAAATGGCTTCTAAGTTTTATAATTGTTGTACGGTGCCTATGTGTGTGTACACTGTCAAAACGCCTGAAAATTAGTTTTTACAATATGTACTGCGTACGGAAAATGGTGTATAAAAGTACGTCAATATTCTTCCGCTTCCCCTAAATAGGAACAGGTGACGTCATTTCCGTTTATTATCACGTGACCTATTTTAAATTTTGTAACATTTTATTTATTAAATATTAATTTAATTAAATAAAAATAATAGAAAATATTGTATTTTTTTCAGAATTCTATCATAGAAACTACCAATTAACATCAAAATTATATTTTTATATGAATACTGTCAACATCACTATTAATTAAATTTTCAATTTTTCATATAAAAGTCTTATCTACTATCAAGTTTTCTTTATAACTCGTCTAATTTTTTTTTTTCGGATGGATCTATGCTAACGGCCCGAAGGCCGTTACATCGGATTAGTGTGAGCCCATTCGGCTCACTTTTGGTTTATAAAAGTGGGGGGTTGCCCCCCGCCAACCGTGCAGTCTGCGACCACACGGCTTCCTGGCGTCGGTTGTGTCGTCTAAATTCGACCTAATCTGAGTTCTATTAGATTCATTCTAAATTAAACCTAATAAGAATTTTATAAATCCTCATCCTTTTCAAAATCCAATAAAAAAACAAAGAGCTTGCATTTAATTTCTTGAAAAGCAGATTTCATCAAAACTCGTTTCACTACTCGCTTCTGTAAATATGTTTCTTCAAAATGTTTACTGCATACACATGAATAAGTTTTCGTGATATTCCAGTTTGGACGATCAATTAATCTAAGCCAGGTATTTCTAGTATCCAGGTTAGTAGGAAATCTGAAAGATACATAAATTATATATTAATGATAATAACAGCCAAAAACTGATAAGTACCTATGGATCAGTTAAGTATCTTAAATGGGTTCACATTCCCAGGTGATTGCTATCTCTACCTCATATAAGTATTTTGATATCAGTAATAGATATTTGTTTACCGCGTTAAAGACAGTGAACACGAAATATCAATAATTTGATGCAGCCCTAGTGTAAAACGAAAATTATTTCTTTTACACAAAATATATGTAAATTCTGCATTATGTGTATTCTAACTTTGTTTCTTACATAGATAAATGTTTATAGAAGAGAATTATCATGTTTACTAATTACAATTCGAAGCGTATTAGCAAAAGTAAATACTATGTTTGGAGGAGTCGATTTGGAATAATTTACCTGTGAAAAAAACATTTTTCGGGGTTATTTCGCTGTGTTGTACAGCATTTTACAGCAATCAATCACTGAACAAGTCACCATGTTACTGAAGCATTATTTCTCAAAAATATGCACGATTTCACGTAATATAACAAAAATTCACAAAGCTAAAATTCTTAGCGTGCCGAATTATGCCGAGCAATGTCAAACAGTTGCAAAAACGGTTCTGTTACGTCGCAGCTCACATCTTTTTTTATCACACAGTGTTGCTGCTAGTGACATCTCACTCGCTCAGCGTTTTGTTCCTCTATTCCGCTAGGTATATTAACTATACGTTATGTTCTTAAACGAGGCCGTGCTTTATTATAAAGAATACATAGCACTTTTTATTTAAGATTCTAGAGTTTTGAAATCATTTATAATATTATTATCGCAATTTTACAGAATAAGTACTAACTTGTAATAAATCATGCCTTACTGCTGATTACATGTCCTAATATGAGTGTAAGGATTTGGTCATTTGTCGTTCGTACTCGCCATACCTTTGATATTTGTAAAGAAATGGATGATTTCAAACGAAACTTGATAACAATTATTTTTTCTTTAACGCCGGGAAATGCTCTGAGGCATCCCGCGGGGGAGTGGGTCTCCCGCCTAAGTAAGTAAACGCAGCTCTACCCACTACAACCCGGCGAATGCCACCAATGCCGCCTTTGGTCAGGTGCCCCGGATCTGTTGAGCAAACAGGGCACCTCGACGGCTAGTCAGTCCCTTAGGGGACCCACGCCACCTCTACAGAGGGGTTGTCCCGTCCAATAGAACAACCCCTCCAAACAGTGGACAGTACAGTGGGGTGAGGTTCCCGTCCTCGCCCCTTTCCCCTGCTCCTTTTGTCTCCTCTTCTTATAAGAGGGGTACAAAGAGCCCCCCTCGGCTCAATTCGCTTCGCCTAACGTGCTGGCTCACCCTAGGCTACTGAGCCCCACCGTCACGACAAGACCTGAACAATGATGGGGTACTTGATAACACAGAATATGTACTGATTGATTTAAATATATGGATAATATTGTTACATGAATATGCACCAGCTAGTGTAATTATTCTAAGGCATCAGCATATCTTAGCACAAATTATACCTTCGATTTAAAATAATGCCAATAAAATAAAGTTACCTACGTAAGTAATAACTTTAATCTTCTAATATCAAATAGTTTATGAAAGCTAAATAACGAATATCAATAAAAAACAGGCTCGTCTTTCCCATTGGGCACTCAGGGCCCATGCTCAGGGCCCCGCGATACATGGGTCCCCATTATATCCATCAGTTTATGAGTGAGTCATATCTTTAAGAAAAATTTATGGAATATGTAGTTCCTATTTTCCTAATTACTAGGTATATAATCTCTAGTCCGAAAATGATCCTCACAGATTTAAAAAAATTGTTTTCGTCAGTAGGTACCCTATTATCCTATAAATATAGGTACCAGTAACAGGTAAAAGGGGGCATAGATGATCTACTGTGTAGCATGCCAGAACTTACTTCTTACACTTTTGATCATTAGGTCTCCCCAAAAAGTAATGCATTTACATAAAGGAATATACAAAAGTACTACATACTACATAATTTATATATGCTTAACTTCCTTCAATATTTTACTTGTATGTGCATACCGCTGTATCGTGTTATTTCTGTGGTTCCGGACCTCATGAGTGTGTAAAGTTTTTACAACTTCCATTCCGCCATTAGTTCAAATTGAATTTGTAATTTTTCCTCGTTTTTTTTTTAATTTAGGGCTAATCCCTGCTATGATAATGATAGTGTAAATCTTAGTGCCTTTTCACACGTCCCGGTTGCCAGGTATCCGGCGCCGTACACGCCCATACACTTCGCTACCGGATACCCGGCGCCGGCTACCCAGCAACCGGCACGTGTGAAAAGACGCTTACGGACGATCCTGTATGTAATGCAGTCAGCAGTAGGTATATTGGAAACTTCAGACATGTACGGACTCATCGTCTTTATTACAGTACCTGGATTTTTTTTTTTTTTATAAATCGATATATAATCGCCCCCGAAACCCCCTATATACTAAATTTCATGAAAATCGTTGGAGCCGATTCCGAGATTAATATTATATATATATATATATATATATATATATATATATATATATATATATATATATATATATATATATATATATACAAGAATTGCTCATTTAAAGATATAAGATATAATGACTATTAACAAAGAGAATCACGAGCACCCTGAAAGTTAAACTTTGATCGACGATGAATCCTCTAATTGAAAATACACGTCAGAAATTAATCATAATATTTCATTGAACTCATTCGTAAAACGAACTTTGTACCTACCTATCATAAATTCTGTTGCAACTTAGGTAAGTATTTCCTTATAAATTGTTGCGCAATATTCTTGTGCGTGTTTTTCATATAAACAGTAAAAAATATATGTACCTATTTATTAATCATAGCCTAAAAACAAATAACGATAAGTCCCTACCTATACTAATGTCGAATACATCGGCATGTCCGATAGTATAGATATATAGATAGTATAGCTCCGCATATATTAGGGCCGGTTTGTAACTACGTTGTTGGTGTGCTGCTGCGCTGATGTAATTTATTCTGCGATTTATAACCGACTTGCTCAGATCACCAACAGCGCCCCACCATGGTTCAAGCCTTGACGTGGCGGTGGGGCTCAGTAGCCTAGGGTGAGCCCAGCACCTTGGGCGAAGCTAATTGAGCCGAGGGGGCTCTTTGTACCCCTCTTATAAGAAGAGGGGCAAGGGGCGAGGATGGGAACCTCACCCCATTGTACTGTCCCGACGTTGGGAGGGGTTGTTCTTTGGTGCGGGACAACCCCTCTGTCAGGTGGCGTCAGTCCCCTGAGGGCCTGGCTAGCCGTCAAGGTTCTCTGTTTGTTCATTAGATCCGGGGCACCTCACCAAAGGCGGCATTGGTTGCACTCGCCGGGTTTTAGTGGGTAGAGCTGCGTCCACTTACCAACTTCCGGGCGCAGCGAGTCCCACATACCCGCATAACATAAAATAAAAACATTTTACAAAAAATTTAAACCGACTTCAAAAATATTAAACTAAAAAGGAATAAAATAACTGTGTTTCTTTAATTTTTGTGCTTACAACTTATAATCAACTTAATCTTCTACTAATGTACAAACTTTGCGTTTACCACGTCATTATAGTTTCTTTTGGAGTCGGTGTCAGCCAAGGTAGGTAGGTAGAGTACAGCAACAAATACGAGACCTTATATTCAGCACCTGGCACTAAATCTAGGACTAAACAGCATTAATAAACAAACTTATAATATTTAGTAGGCCTAGAGCCTTCAAGCAATGAGCGATAGTCATGTAGTATGTAGTAATACACAATAAAATGTGACAGTGCTACGACAAGAAAATACAGTATGTAGTGGAAACAGGTGACTTGTCATTACCATCGGATGATTAAAAATTTAACAATTTCGTTTCATATCTTTGTTTTTTTTTTAGCACTATTTTTGTATCTTTCAATCAATTTAGCACTATTTGTGACGTCATTTAGCAACCACTGAGATATCGAGTTGGCAACCCTGCATCAGATGTCAAAACAGAATAGAGAATACAATTGCCAGCTGATTGCATGAAAACAAAGAAATTCAGTGATATTTATTATTATATAAATTAAGAGAAGGACTGAATACTCATAAATAAATCGTTTCAAGCTTTACTAACTTACCAAGTAATTTAATTATGGCTACTATGCTAAGGGAAAAGAAACCAAAGGTACTTTTTTGTTATTTTTATAGTTTCGTCTTTTGCGTATTTACATTGTTATTTACACGGTATTTTCTATGAATATACTATCCTACATAAGTATAATTTATTGCATTTAATTTTATTCCATTGTACTAATAATAATTATTATTATTATTTTGATTACGAAATATTCGGTTTAAAGAAATTTATTCTCATAAAGAATTACAAAATTCACTTAAAATGAGAAATTTACATAGCATTTAATCCTAACATAATAACATATATGCGAACATGCTACTTACACCTTAACAATACACAAATATTATACTAGCAATAACTAACAATTACAACTATTAAATAGTGCGTAATCTTAAAATATTTTTTATCAAAACAAACAAGCATTGCATCGGTCGACTCGTGAACAAAGAAACTATAACTTTACACAGATCTGCCGTTCCTAGAAGTGGTAGCAATATTAATATAATTTTTATTTTTATTTATTAAAATTGTATTTACTAGATTTATAAGCTAGAAAATGAAACTTTACCTCGTTTTATTTAATGTGAAGAATATTACTGTGATTTTATGTGATGTTTTATCAAAATATGTATATTTATTTTTAGATGAGAAGACTTTTT
The DNA here is from genome assembly GCA_963853865.1 of Helleia helle. Classification (NCBI taxonomy): domain Eukaryota; kingdom Metazoa; phylum Arthropoda; class Insecta; order Lepidoptera; family Lycaenidae; genus Helleia; species Helleia helle. The sequence goes on along the minus strand of OY971416.1, from coordinate 17,781,985 downwards.
TAATATTAAATTTTTTAAATTAAATTTTTAATATAATTTAATAGTTTATTTTTATTATTTAATATTTTAGTATTTATTATATTATATGCCTGTAGATACATATTATATGCAAATATATCATACATACACAGTACACACACATACTTATTATTTGAAGTAATATGTAAATATGCTCCAATCATTTCCATGATCTATTAGATTTCACTATTACCATGTCATATGTACACAGACACCAACTGTCACGCGTATATACATATATACATACCACACATATATATGCACACATCAATATACATACACCTTTTTCTCCTATTTTGTTTTACTATGTAGTTTTATATTATTTTCTGTGTAATATTTATTATTCGTTACATAAATAAATTTTAAGTAACTTCTTAAATCTATATAGATTTTCTGTTGATTTAATATAATCAGGTAATGAGTTAAATATTTGTGCGCTTTCAAAAGTGATATTCCTTTTCCTGTAGTTTGTCCGTGGTGTCAGTAAAGTTATTTTGTTTGCATTTCGTAATCGCCTTAGTTGGGGGTTTTGATGTTTCATTTCAAAAGAAATATTAGTATGTATGTGCTTTGATAGTATTTTACGTATTAGAATGCATGTGTAGTAAATGTATGTTTTGTCCAGACTCAATATTTTAGTTTCACTATATAACTTTTTTGTTGACATCAGGTAATCATAGTTAAAGAGAGTTTTAATTAGTTTATTCTGGGATGTTTGTAGTAATATAAGATTGGTTTTTGCCGCTGAGCCCCACACCTCGATCAGATAATCAATGTGTGGCTTCACTAGTGAATTATATATGGTATATCAGACATTCAATGGCAAGCAATTTACTATGCCGTGGAGGGCACCGGTTAGAGATGTCAGTTTAGATTTAATCATCATAATATGAAGCTTCCAGGTTAAGTGACTATCCAGAATGAGACCTAAGAACTTTTCACTAGCTGATTTGTTTATTAAAACGTTATCTATTTTAAGGGGAGTACTACTCGTTCCATTTTTATTTTTAGCTGAAAACACAACATAGTGTGTTTTATCTATATTAAGTGTTAACAGATTGCATTTAAACCAGCGATTTATCTGATTGAGATCACCTTGGGTATCCTGGATAATAGAATCCATTTTTTTACCAAAATAAAAGAGGCTAGTGTCATCTGCATACAACGATATTTCTCCCTTAAGTTCTAGATTACTGATGTCATTTATATAGATGAGAAAAAGCAAGGGTCCTAGTATTAATCCTTGTGGGATTCCGTATGTTATGGGTGCACTAGAACTATGAAACTCAGCAGTTTTGACTATTTGAAAACGATCTGTAATATATGATTCAAGTAGTTTGTGCGCTTTTCCTGTAATCCCAATATTCCTAAGTTTTATAAGGAGAATTTTATGACTAACAGTGTCGAACGCCTTCCTAAGATCAATGAATATGCCAAGGGAGATATTTTTATTGTCTATGTTATTTTTTATTTTTGTTACTAGGTCAACACTAGCAGCTAGGGTATTAGATTTAGGTCTAAATCCATATTGTTTGCAATATAACAAGTTCATTGAGTTAATATATGTTTCAAGGCGGGAATAGATTGCTTTTTCAAAAATTTTCGACATGACAGGAAGGACAGATATTGGGCGGTAATTATTGGGATCGGATCTAACTCCTGATTTATATATTGGTGTTACTTTGGCAATTTTTAAATTGGCTGGAAATGTACCTAGCTCAAAACATTTATTTATGCAATTTGCTAGTTCATCCACTATTATATGTTTAATGCATTTAATTGATTTTGTGTTTATATTATCAATACCTGTGCTACTATTCAAATCTAAACTGTCAATTATTTTCAAAATTTCGTCTGCTGTTACTGGATTTAATGTTTCAAGGCTGTGTCTTGTCTGATTATTCTGAGCTTCAGCTGTTATGGAAGATATATCTCCGTTATGTTCAGTTAAAATAGTTTGAGCTAGCGTTGAACCAATTGTAGAGAAGAATTCATTAAAGTATTGGCATATCTCTTTTCTGTCTGTAATAATTATAATATTGTCTTTTATAAGTTTAGTTGGTAAGGAAATTTCTTTGATTTTATTGTGCGTCAGATTATTTATTAAGCTCCACATTTTCTTTGGCTTATTTTTGCAAGCGAAAAATTGTCTCTGGTAGTAAGTACTTTTTATTTGACGTATTTCTTTAGAAACAATCTTCTTTTGCTTTAAAAAATCTTCTTTTATGCTATAGTTCTCAGGGTGTAACTTATGTTGTTGGTATAGTTTATTTTTTAAGTCTATTTTCTTTATTATATCTGCATTAATCCAGTCTTGTTTGGGAGGGTTTGATATTTTAACTTTCTTTATTTTGCTCAACTTGATTGTTTTCATTAGATTTTCTTGAAAAAGTTGAAAGGCATTGTTACTTGGCGTTGTCATAATATCCTCTGCAACACTTACAAGTTTTTCGTAATTTATAGACTCATATGTTAATTTATACTTTATAGGTGGTTTATATTTATGCACTTCAAAAACCATCTGTTTATGATCTGATATTGATGATTCCACTGTGGCTAAGTGAAATTGATTTTCTGTTAAATTTGTGAGTACATGATCTAAGAGTGATTTTTTCTGCGATGTTTCTCTTGTACAATATTTAGGTGTTATTTTATTTATGATTAAGTATCCGTTTTCCTGAAGTGTGTCCTTATATTCATCAGTAGTTGAATTCGGTTCGAGTAGGTTAAGATTAAAGTCACCAATGATGACAGCTCTCTTTCTCTTATTGATTTGAGGTGAGAATGCCTCTAGAAAACCTCTTACGTGAGTAAGTAAATATTATATACTCAATCCTTAATCTTTTTATTATTGATAAAATATAACTCTGGTTTCCCTTAAAAACGTATAAGTATATTATTGATAATATCGAGCCTTAATTATTCCAGAAAAAGAAGTCTAAAAGCAAAGTCTCCGATGCTTCTGTAGATGTGGCAGAAGTAAATAATCCTTCTATACTAGAGGAATCAAAGTCACCATTATTAGATAGTACTGTAGATTTATTAAATTTAGAAGTAGAAAATTATAGTTCAGAGAATATAAGTTCAAAAAATATAGAAAAGAACTCTTGTGTAGATATTGATCCCACTACATTAGAAAGAGCTGACACAGAGCAAACATTGACTGTAAACCCTGATGCAGTCGCAAGTAGTAGTGAAGTACTAGTAACAGCAGAACAAAACAATGGTGGCAAAACTGAAGTATTTAAATGTAAAGAAGAGATTGGAATATCTTATGCAGATTTGAAGAGTGAGTTGAAAACTCTTACAATTCAGTGTAAGACTAATCTACCAAAAGATGTGATGCAAGAGACAAATGTAGAATTATACAAAGAATGTCAGACAGAGCTTGAAGAAGTTGCTCAAGCATCTGCACCATTATTCAATGAGATATCTTTAGAAGCAATAGATACAGCCACTGAACAGATGCAAGCTATGTGCAGTACAAAAACAAAAGTGCCATGTCTACCATTAGATGAAGCTATTAGAATATTTGGTGGTAGAGAAATGTGTGAAGTAAAAGAGTTGAGTGATCAGGAGGAGGCTTTGGTGGAAGTTGGTGGTCATCTTCAACCTCAACATCCTCTAGTTGATTTAATATCACATCTTAGGTAAAGTTTTGTGTTTTTCATCTGTATTCACCATACCCATGTTCGTTGTTTGATAATATGGGTGATATCAGGCTAAACTCAAATGTAAAGTGACAATTTATACTATCTTGGATGACTTAAAGTCCACTTTTAGACCCAGGGGACGGGGATTCCCCATGGTAAGGTAGATGCAGCTATACCCACTAAAGCTCGGCGAGTGCCACCAATGCTGCCTTTGCTGAGGTGCCCCAGCTTTGTTGAGCAACAGGGAACCTCGACGACTAGTCAGTCCCCCAAGGGACCGACCCCACCTCAACAGAGGGGTTGTTCCGCACCACAGAATAATCCCTCCCAACGTTGGGACAGTGCAATGGGTTGAGGTACCCTTCCTCGGCCCTTGTCCCCCTGCTCTTTCTCCCTCGCTAGCAGCTCCCTCGGTTCAATTAGCTTCGTCCAAGGTGCTGGGTTCACCTTAGTCTACTGAGCCCCACTACAATGACCAGGCTTGAACCATGGTGGGGAATCAAAATGTGTTCCCAAATACACTAAAATGCTTTGGTTTTTTGGTATAATTAATGAGGAAGAATTAATAGTGTGTTGTTTTATGATGTTGATCAAATCTTTATTAGGTAATGTAAAATAATGTAAAAAAATATTTTTAGGTCTTCCTTAGCATCTGTTGAAAGAGAGAGGCAAAGAATTAGTCATGGTTACAAAGAGGAAAAGAAGACAAGATCAGAATTGTGGAAGGTTGAAAAACGAAAGAAAAATATATCAGAGACTTGTACATGCGGTGCTGATGTGGTATTTTCAATTACATTTGACTATGCTGAATTACAAAAAGATAAATTGGCCTCCGCAAAGTTTAGATTAGAAGCATTATTAAGAGATGTCTTAGATTCTTATTGTAGCCATCAACACGAAGCAATGTTGACATATTGTGAGGTAATTTAGAAAAAATCTATTTAATATTTAAATGCCTTACTCGCTAAGTATTAGAGCTGAACTGATAAATAGCAGCAGTTCATAGACCGAAATTGTAACAATAACTCATGTTTTATTTTATCCTACTAATTCTACTAATATTAGAACCACGAAAGTTTGTATGTGTGGATGTTTGTTACTCTTTCACACAAAATCTACTGAATGGATTTTAATGAAACTTTACAATAATTAAACTTTAATAATATTATTTATAAAGATATTGTATACAAAAATAATTCTGTGCGTGTGAGTCGCGGGCACCTGCTATTAACTTATAATAATTTACAGTTCTATTACTTTTAATCTTCGGTAATATAATATGGTGATAGGTTCTAGAATAAGCTGAAGACGAATATAAGGTGTTGGCAGTTGGCACTGTTTAAGCTCTAGGATTTAGATTAGGTATAAAGTTTATAGGAATCAAATTACCTGGTTAATGCTAATTCCGTATCTGATTTTGTATAATCAATTTAGAGAATTGCCAGTCCTATATCTATATTTTTTTGTAGATAGAGGATTTAATTGGATTGATAATACAAAGAAGCAAGCAAGAAATACGTGATTCATTGGCTTTTATCCTTCATTCGTTAAAATGCAGTGACGACTTTGGGGATGTGTATATCAAAGTGTTACAAGAATGGGCGTTTACCCTTGCTTCTGCTCTCTTTGACAAGGAACTGCAAATGCGAGATCTGCTATTCTTAATGCATATACTATTTAGGTAATTTATTCTTTATTTCTCATTTGTCTTCACTATTTATATGTTAAGCATTATTAGTAGCATAATTGCATAAAAATGCTATCATAAACATTGCTAATATTGAATTATATAATATATTATTAGTATAGTTTTTATATCAAAGTAGAAAAGTGATTGAGAGTGTGTGGTCTACCACTGATTTTTAGGTTCAATTAATAAAGCATTGTTATACTTTTGAAATATTATGTGACTGTGATTGCACGCACATTTTTTTTGTAGACAGTCCCGTTCAGTGCGATGGGCGGAGCGTGTGTTGCGTGTGCGTGTGGACGACTTCAGCACGGCTGCACGGTTCATAGCCTTCCTGGACATTCTACTGTCACAGCCTATGCCTGATGCCGCGCTCGAGTGCACTGAAGGTACACATTATTTAAAGATTGAAAAATAATCCTCATGACAACTTTATTATATTAGGCGAGCAAATTACGATAAGGGATCATATCGAGAGTAAAATCAGATTTTTTCGTTAGTCCGCTGAATTCAATTTTTTGAAGTCTATTTATTTATTTATTTGTTTATTAAGAAAGCTAACAACCTTATTTGCTAAACATACAACATTAAGTACAATCTTAAAGCTAATAACAGGTTTCTCTTAATTATATGAGCAAGTAATGTTAACATACCCTTTGTAATATGCGATTTTTTATATTTAAGAATAGGCTATCTCCAATATCTCCTGCAAAGATTAATTTGAGTCAACTGTTACTAAAATACCTTAACATTATGGGACAGTAGAAAATCTGGATTCGGGAGCAGAGGCCTGGGAGGAGTTAGACGCATTTGGATCTGGTGGAGCCGTCGGAAAGGGACGACTGCGAGAAAGCGATATGCTCGCTATATTCAAGGCGCTACCACTGCGCGAGCTAATTGCCTCGCTCGTACTGCTCTCTAGGGAGGTAAGACAATAAAATAAATGCGAAAGTAAAATTGTATCTGTATCTATGTAACATGATTGATGATGATGAACATTTCAATTAAATTTGTCAAGGACATTAATTATATTATGAGGAAGGACATAGGCTATTAAAATAATCATCACCAGTTCGGATACGGCTACGTCATCGTATGGTGAACAGCAGTAACTAATTTATTAATATCAATAATTATTTTGCTTTAAGAACTAATGTATATATATACAAGATATGTGAATGTGGTGTTATTTTAGGAAATGGATGGTCAGCATACAGAATCGTGGTCGGGTGCTACAGGCGGCGGAGTCCTAAAGGCCAGCTGTGGCGTGCGCGTCCTGTTGCACGTAGTGGCGCGCGCGCTGCCGCTGTACCGTGCGTACACCTCCTTGCACGCACTGCTGCGCCGCGTCGCACTTTCGGCTCTAAAGGCCCTGGCTGCTTTGCATATGCAATCCAGGTACGATCTGCGCCAGTAATGTATTGCACATATATTTATGAGTGGCTTTGAATGTCCTTAAAGCTTAGGTGTTTCTTCTATAGTTAAGGATCATAATATATTCATACCTTAGGCGAGGAAATAAAAAAGATGAAGTTGAGGAATCTTAGTTTATAATGTGTTCTCCATATTTACAGATCGTGGTACCATAACGATATTAAAGACAAAATATGGGCAGAACTCAAAGCGTGTTTTGTGTTGGGGTTTACGTTCCTTGATCAAGACAGACATAACTTGCCCACTACACTCCTCGACGACGACACCGTTGTAGAGTACTGCCTCGCTTTTATGTCCGGTTTACACGGTATGTATTTAGAGATAATTGTTTGAAATTATGATTTGCGTGTGTATAATGCTTACTGCAAACTTGGTGACTTGAATGCATTTTCGGTTCATTCTAAATATAATATGCCTGCAAAAGAGGCTTATGTTCTGCAGTGTTTGCAAAATAGGATGATATAATGAAAGAAAATTTTATAAGAACCCTTAATAAAATAATTTAGTTTTATTTATAACCAGGTGCGTATATAATCTATGATTATTTCAGCAAACGCTCCGCGACGCATAGAGTCGTTGTCTACGGATGCGCCCTCTATGGCGTGCGACGAGTGCGTGCGTGTCGTGGCGCACGCCGCCGCCGAACAACGCAACATCGCGTTAGCTAACATCGTATTGGAGTTTCTATTACAGGTAGGTACTGGACAAAGGTTAAAAACCTTTAAAACATAAGAAAATATAATTTATACAAAAATAAATAAAAGTTTATCAGCAATCACTTTACACTGACCGAATCTCATCATGAATTCCTAAGAATTTGCATTACGTCTATACTTATAACACTTTATAAAACAGATGTTATATCTTTTCATAAAGGGGCTAATGTCTATTAGCATTTTTTTTTTGTTTTTTGTTTATTTGTTCTTTATTGCAGACGGGAATTAAGCGCACCGTTGAACCGTGTAAAAACGGTTGTTATTCTGCGGCTCGAGAGCTGACCCCGCGGTTGTTGGCTACCCACCCGTACCTCCACACTACTTCGTTTTATATTCTGGGCGATAAAAGTGAAGGTAAACGTTAGTGTAATAAACAAATTATTATTGGTACAGTGATAAGTAGAGCTACTTTTTAAATCTTGTGGACAGTACATAATGATCAGATCAACCTAACATAATCAAGTAATAATAAAAAACCCAACCAGTCATAGGGACTACCGATAGAAGTGAAAACAAAACAATTAAATTCAAATACCTATAATACAGTCTGTCAGTATGACAACCTATACAATTTAAACGGCGCACAAAATGGCCGCATGAAATAATTTAGAAGCAACACAATTAGCTCAAACTGCGTATCCAGTGGCTCTTGTGTCGCGAGTCCACGTCATATAAACATCATGTCATGTCAGTCATGTCATGTCATGTCTCAGTCATGAGTTCAGAGATTTTATCTCATCTAAAAATATGCGTACCGCGCTAAAAGAAGTTTACACTTCAATAAGTGTTCGTTTTGCAAAAAAGGGTCGGTTATATGGCTAGATTTCAAGAGCCAGATCAGTTATTATCTTTAAAATAAGAGAGGCTGAGAGAGAAGAAACAAATAACTCATAGACTAAACTTCTGGCGTCCTCCTTCGCTATGTTCTCTCTTTCTCTATCATTCTGTGATTATATTGGTAAAAACAGACATTTTTGAAGTAAAACTTCTTTAGGCGCGACTAGGGAGTAACTCAGATTTTTTTCTGACGGAAGTAACGCTCAGTATTCTTTATTCAAAAATCACCTGTCACCTTATCATCTGGCGATGCATTCAGGAGAGTCATACCACAGGTCTTCGGTGACATACCGAGCATGTTGACACTAGGTTGACACATTATTCTCTAGAGGGCTTTCTTCTAGTTAACTTGTGTCAAACTTACTAATATTTTTCTTTGAATACCTTTATTCATAATTTGTTAATTATATTTGTGACTTATAATTACTTAATGGGAATTTTTGTTTCTTTTATTTAATAATCCGCTCGATTTACAAATATGGAATATACAAGGAAATAGTAATCACTTAAATGAAATGACTGAGTGCCAGGATCATTTAACTCGTTCATCAATAAATAATAATGTGAAAGAAAAAATCAAAAACCTGATAATGATTTGACTTGTAAAAATCTTAAATGTTAATTTTTTGAAGTAAAACTTCTTTAGGCGCGACTAGAGGGTAACTTAGATTTTTATGAAGTTTTACTTCAATCGCGCGTAAAGATTACACGCACACACTTTTTTTAATGAATGAATATTATAATCAAATGAAATAGAACTTATTTTGGATTTGACTTATTTCTATCTATTTCAACAAATAACTTACATGATGTTGCTGGTTCAAGTTGAAACCGTAGATCCGCCGTCAGTAAGAGCTCTGTCGCCGTCTGAGTGGCGTCCGTCGCCTGCGGACGTGCGAGGCGTGTTGGATGACTGGGCACGGAAATGCCCCGCCCTCATTGAACATTTGCTCCTGCAGATTGATTGCACGCCACACAAGTGAGTGACTTATATTACCTTATAAGTATTAAGTATATAAAAATAAATTATGTATAATTCTCGCTATAAAGAATATTATACCTTATCGATTTTGGTCATATACTTTTGTCGTGCCTTCTTGCGTGATGTAAAGTTATACCTTTAAATGTTAGTTTGAAAAAGAAGTACCTATTTTGTGAATGTTACATCATCGCCTTGTTTCGTAGAGGGCTATCATTGGAAAGTCAGCTAGCTGTGGGGTCGTGGTTGTGTGAGTACACTCGTGGGCGGGGCGAGGCGGACGAGTGGGTGTGGTCTGTGATGCGACGCCTACGGCCGCACCGTGTGCACTGGAGCCTACCGCTCGACGCACCCGCACCTGATTTTGCTGATACTCTTCTGGAACTGGCCTACGCGTTGCTATCCAGCGAATGGGGACATTTGGTGCCATTGGCAAGTAATAATATTTTACTACATACCAAACGTATAACGTGCCACGATAAATGTAATCTTTCTTCGTATTACTAATTCAATTTCACTTAATACGAGAATAGAACGAATACATTAAAACTTCTTTGAATAATACAAGTTAGATAGATGGTCATGTCGTGTGCAGGTTTGCAGTGCGGGTGTGAAGGCTCTACAGCGGCTGGCGGCGGCCCGGCCCGCGGACGCCGTGCACTGCCTGGACAGTATCATGCGCGTGCTGGCGCTCTCTCCGGAGTCCATCGCGCTCACTCCTGAGTAAGTGTCATGTGAGGGAGCCACTGTCATTTGCACATGTTCATGAATTGTTATGTATAATGGATTGTATAATGGAGCTTGCTTGTTTCTCCCATGAAACAGCTTTGTTGTGTTTCGGAGAGAAGGGCAAGACAGGCAGTGTAATTACTGGCACCGAGACTTAATATCTTATGTCTCAGGATAGGCAACACATAAATGAGATGCCTGGGGTCGTTCCAGGTATACTAGTTTATGTTCATGGGCGACGTCGACCACTTACCATCAGGTGGTACGTTTGCCAGTTTGCCTATCCAACTAACATAAAAAAAAAACCAGAGACGGCAATAAATTTCATAATGTTTTATGACCTTCTTACAAACTTCAATAGTTCGGAGAAACACTATCGGAATTACTACGGTAAAAAAATTGTATCATACTAATTAAAGTGATCGTGATTATATAGCTAATTTACATATTATGATAACAACAGTTTTTTGTAGGTTCTCGGATGTATTCACGACGATACTGAACGCTGGGCCCAGCCTGGTGCAGCGCGCGTTGGGCCGCGGTGGTCTCAGCGGGCGGGACATGCTACGGCGACTCGTCTTGGATCAACTGCATGAACACAAGTAATTTAATTATTGTTTTTGTTGTAAATATATAATACAGTGGGAATAAATCGTAATCTATCAGCCAACAGTGGCTATAATTGAAACTGAAATAATTGATGCTACCTCAATCAACAATGGTCGGTAGTAAACTCTGTATGTGCGCATCCGCAGGTCATGTCCGGTGCGGCGCAGCGCGCTGATGTCGGCATGGCTGCACGCGCTGTGGCGGCCCGCTCCAGGCCCGCCCCCCGCCCCCGCGCGTGCCATCCTCGACGTGGCATTGCGGGCGACGCACGACTGGCACACGCTCGACGCGTATGTCACCTATATGCTAGATGTATGTATGACGTATTAACTAACTAAGCTATGTAGAAATAAATATAGGATTCTAAAACTCTATTTGAATATTGCCTACTTTTTCGAAATTTTACCCTAAAAAACCTTCGTGTGACATTGTTCTATTTTTACAATTTGAATTTTCATTCATTTTGATAGCAATTAATTTCGAATCGATTCACTTCACTCTCATATTTTTTGTTTTATAGGTTGGTATATACTTTTCATAGTTCGTTTGGACATTGCAGGCGGGCGGGTCGCAGGTGGTGGTGGAGGCGGTGTCGCACACGCGCTCGGCGCCGCTGCTAGCGCTGGGGGCGCTGCGCGGCGCGCTGACACAAGAGGGGCGCGCGGGGCTGCCGGCGCGCCTGCTGCCTGCGCTCGCTCACCAGCGGAGGCGTGGCGAGCGCGTGCACGTCGACAACGCGCTCAAGGTACCGTCCCATACATACGACATATAGCAGTAATACACTGACTGACTGGTGGACGATATACAACAAAATTTCCGGTACTAATAATTACACTTACAGTGTACAAGAAATTAAAGTATTGCGAAGTCGACTAATTTGAATTAAGTTGTTTACGTAAACGTCAACGGCTAGTCAGGTGCCCTGTTTGCTCAATCTGGGACATATTAGTGGCACTCGCTGGGTAGTGGGTAGAGCTGCGTCCACCTTTCGGGCGGAGCGAGTCCCACATACCCGCCTGGAGAGTCCATCACAGGGGGATGCCTCAGAGCATTTCCCGGTGTAAAAAAAAAAGCTTACAACTTCTGATTTGAATAATGTTATCAATATACAAGGTTGATAAAAGCGAGAGGCATTAAATTAAAGCACGTATACTATGTACCATTTTCAGGCTACACACCAAAACTTAGATCAATAGAATCAATAGTTTAGCCACAGGATATTTTTAAAGTTTTAAAGGCGCTCCGGTTTGTTCGACCCGGTGAGACCCCGTGCTGTGCGACGAAGAGTTTTTACGTTTTACTTTGACTATTCACGTATTTAAGTTCTTTGAAAAACTTTTTTTTATTGCTCTTTAACTATTTTTTAATAGTTTCGGATTAACCGTAAGCATGTGTATTACATGTAGTTTAATTTAATGCCTCTCGCTTTTATCAACCTTGTATATATATAGTTCATCGGCTCTAAGCTGACGTCAGAAGAGTTGGTGATCCATCGTACGGCGGCGAGCGCGCTGCTGGCGCCGCTGGAGGACCCCTCCCACCTCACGCTCTGGTCTCTCTTCTTCCACTTGTATTTGCAGCGGCCGCCAGATGCAACGTGAGTTTATCTTTATATATATATAACATTCTTCTGTACGCCGGGATTCTTCTGTTTACCGGTGGGAGGGAAGCGCTGTGCCGCGCTGCCGGCTGCAAGGGTAGTGGGTACCACCATCTTGCTTGTTTCTCCTGTGAAACAGATTTGCTGTGTTTTGGAGAGAAGGGCAACACAAGCAGTGTAATTACTGGCACCGAGACTTAACATCTTATGTCTCAGGATAGGCAACACATAGATGAGTTGCCTGGGCTAGTTCCAGGTAAACTATAAGTTTATGTTCATGGGCGACGTCGACCACTTACCATCAGGTTTTTTTTTTTTTAAAGTCTTTATTTAATGAGCTTGTTCACTGAGTGAACATGTCGCTCGATTACATTTTCAAAAGAAAAATAACAAAATCAAATAAACATAACAAAAACTTACAAATTATGCTAATTCCTATCACTCAAACAAATTTTAACAATATTAAGTAAGCGAGACGCCAGCTCTGTGGTAGGTGAAGCCAGAACTACGTTACAGTAGCCAACCTCGTACAGCGAATTGCCAAAATATTGTCTTCTCTCAACTGCGTTTCGAGCACACTCTACTAAAACGTGATAAACGTCTTCTGGAACCCCACATAACCGGCAGTTGGGAGATGGGACTTTTTTCATTATATACGCAAATTTATTAAGGGGGATATGGCCAGAACGGAATCTTAATGCTATAACAATATCATGTCTATTGAGCGCGCAATCAATCCACGGTGACGGAAGCGGTTGTGGCTGGATAGTTTTATACCAAATTCCCTTCTCTAACGACCTCTTATTAAAATACTCTCGCCACAACTCATAGCACTTTAATCTAATCGCGGGGATATGTTCCGTGTAATGAGGGTCGATAGACAAGGGCATGCCATCTGAAGAAGCCTGTTTAGCCAGCGTGTCTACATCTTCATTACCCGATAGCCCGATATGAGATGGAATCCACTGCAGTTTGATTACTTTATTATTACCTAATAGCTGACACATTATTTTCAGTATATCATAGGCAATCGGTAGTCCTCGTGCTGCCGAGGTACATCGAGCCAGATGCTGTAGTGAACTCTTGGAATCTGTTAAAATGACATATTTATCATTTTCCAATGTACCAACATACGATATCGCTTTTGCAATTGCTAAAAGTTCTGCATGCATAATCGAAATGTTTGTGTCAATTTTAAATTTCTTAAAATAGTTTGAAGTAGTATCTAAAAAGGCAGCTCCAATCCCGTCCCCTTGTTTCGAAGCATCCGTGTATATAGGTTTAAATTCTTTATAATTCTCGTTAAGATAACTTCTACATAAAGCTTTCAGAAACAAAATGTTATATTTACGTTTAGTCACTATAATTAATGGAATATCGTAGTTGATAATCTGATTGAGAGGAATATTACTTATCCAGGTCTCTAATGTAAAAATTCCTAATTGTATATTATTATTGATACGTTTTAGCTTTAACTCTTCATTTAATGTAACTAACAACGGCAGTTTTCTCTTCCAACGGTGAGAAATATTATGTAAGTTATCTAATAAAGAAATGGTAGAATTCTGAGAAAATGATTTTGACTTTAACCAAAATTTGGCAGCTAAATACCGTCTTCGTAATTCTAAAGGGTAAAGACACAATTCACTTTCCATGACGTGAATAGGAGTGCTCTTGATAAATCCACCTATAACACGTAAGGCCTGATTCTGTGCTTTATCTAATTTGCCGAGATGAGTTTTACAACAAGAGTCATACAAGAAACTACCATAATCTAAGCGACTTCTTATAATGGCTATATAAAGCCTTCTTAAATGTTTTGGATGACACCCCCAACCCGGTCCTGCCAAAACCTTAAATACATTTAAATATCTTAATATTTTTTCTGATAACTGGCTAATATGTTTCGTCCACCTTAATGATTTATCCAGCCACATCCCTAAGTATTTAACGTTTTCCACTGACTGAATATAAGAATTATTTATACGTAAGTTCAAGGTCATTCTTTTTGATCCCTTTTGGAATATCACCATTTGACATTTTTCTGCCGAAAATTCTAGACCTATTTCATTTAATTTCTTTTCAAAATTATCTAGGGCTGACTGTAAGGTAATTCTCGCTTCGATTACATTATTAACTGACGTATATAATAAAAAATCGTCAGCATACTGGGAGATACTAACACTATTTACACATGTAAATACATCCAAGGTGGCAATATTAAATAACAGTGGAGACAGAGGGTCTCCTTGGGCTAGGCCTCGAGCGGATGTTCTGCATAAAACCGTATTTTCAACAAGCACATGTAGATAGCGTTTGCACAAAAAGTTCCATAAATATTGACAAATTTTCGACCCAATGCGAATCTTATCTAGTTTAGATATAAGTACATTTATGTCTACATTATTATAAGCATTATTAATGTCCAAAAAACAACTGACGGTTACCTGATTTCTACAAAAACCAATTTGAATAGCTGAGACTAGCCGACTGAGACTATCCAGACACGATCGTTGCTTTCTAAAACCTACGGTATTTTCAGAAAACCAAGAATTCTTCTCCATATACCACTCAATTCTTTTGTTTAATATATAATGAAAAATTTTAGATATGCAAGACATTAATGAAATTGGTCGAAGGGACGATGATGAACTAGGGTCTCGGCCCGGTTTCGGAATGGGTATTACCGATACATTACGCCATTGTAAAGGTACAAAACCAGATAATAGGAATCTGTTATATAAAATTAATAAAGTTTGTTTACCTATATCTGGGAGTCTACTTATCATAGAGTACGATATATTATCTAATCCTGGTGCTGTGTCTTTTGATTTTATGGAATTCTCAAGTTCCTGAATTGTAATAGTAGCCTCTAGTTGCCGGTTATATGATTGAAATATAGGTAAACATGGAGTGACGTAATCAGGAGTCAGACTTTGCAGTAAATGACTAGCTTTCTCTCCATCAATACCAATCCCGCGAGACCTATATCCCTTTAGCCATTTCATTTTTCGCCAAAGATCTCTAGAAGACGTACATTGATCAGCAGTATTACAAAACTGACGCCAACTATCGCTTTTAGCCTTTCTCAAAAGCCTCTGAGCACTACGAATCTTCTCCCTAAGTATATCAAAGTTAACAGGGCTGGGATTGCGTCTAAATTTTGCTAAAGAAAGTCTTCGTTCGGCAATTACTTTGGATAAATTAGCGTTCCAGTATGGCTTTGGAGAAAACCTAGCGGTTGGGTTCAAATTAAATTTAATATTAGGAATATATTGATTTGCTGACTGAGTAATAATATTTAAAAATACATTATAAGCTTCTTGATTATCATCAGGTAAAATTACATCAATTAATGATAAATGAATGTCCGCTGAATAAGCACTCCAATCAGCCTTTCTAAAATTTCTTTTGATAAAAAATTTGGGCGTAGGTTCAACAAATGTTGAAAGTTTAATAATAAGGTGATCGCTACCAATCGATTCATTAGTAACATTCCAATAAAACTTCATTGCTAAATCAGATGATACAAAAGATATGTCTGGAGATGACTTTTGTACAGATCCATTAACAAATCGAATACGCGTGGGACTACCATCATTCAAGGTGATAAAGTTATTATCAATTAATGAGTCAAATATTTGCGTACCTCTTGAATCAGTTTGTAGGACCAATTCGAATGATGCGCGTTGAAATCTCCCAATAACAAAGTCTTACTCTTACCTAAACTGAAAACTTGGTCCCAGTCTTGTTGCGAAGTTTGTATATGTGACGGACAATAAACAGAAATTACATTTTCTACGTGGTTACAATTAATTAATTTAACGTTCACTATTTCTATTCCACTATTATTATTATGTACTTGAACCCGTTGTGATTTAACTGATTGATGAATAAAGATAGCACTACCACCATAAGAGTCATTCCTGTCTTGTCTATAGATGTTGTATCCAGTAAGTCTGAACGGACTGTCAGGTTCCAGCCATGTTTCACTTATAGTCGCAATGTGAATCTATTCTAGTGACAATAATTGTTCAAAATCTATTATTTTCGGCCTGAGACTTTGTGCATTCCACTGCAAGAAATTTAACTTTATGCTATTGGTTGTATTATCCATCAAAGATATTTTTTAGGAAGTTCTTCGATATATATTTCTCAATGAATGATAATAACCACTTTCCAATTATTTGAGCTATCTTCTTAATTTTAGTCATCACTTTGAATCGTTTCTCGCATATAATCTCCTTCAAACGTTGCCATAAATCGGGCCTCCTCCTCTTCTTCTGCTCCTTAGTCCCAGAGTCTATAGGATTCTCTTTCTCTGTCTGGTCCTCTGTAGTATCTGTAGTATCGCCACTGGTATAAGAAAAAGAATGTTCCGAGTCATGTTTAGCATGGACTTTCTTTTTTGGGGGGGTTTTAGTTTTGTGAGGTTTATTTTTATTTTCAGTTGAACGTTTAAGTGCTGTTGAGTAAGTAGCAGGTGATTCGGACTCAAAATGAATAGCTGATTCTTCTAATCCCACAGAAGTTTGAGGTAATTGTGAGATATGAGGTGTGTTTGATATATCTAGCATAGGAGATGTTTGAGGCGATGGTGGAACATACATAGTGAGTGCCATTCTATATGAGCAATTGAACTCTGCCATGATGTCGCGTACTTTCCTTTCCTTCAAATAAACTGGGCAACGTTTAAATAATGACATGTGGTTGCCACCACAATTCGCGCATTTATAATTCTGTGTGTCGCAGTTTCCATGACTGTCACTGCATTTGGGGCAAATAAGTTTGCGTGACGGACAGAATTTTCCTGAATGACCAAAACGCCAGCATTTGGAGCACTGAGTTACTGGGAATTTGAATTGGTCTATTTTTGTCTTGATACCGTGGATATACACAAATGCGGGCAATGTTGATCCCTTAAAGCAGACTCGAACGCTTTCACTCGGTATCCATTTTCCTTCTGCATCTCTGTAATTTAACCGTTTTAAAGAAATAATATCCGCAATTGGGGAAGATAGGCTCTCCAAAATCTGTTTGTCATCCAGATCTGTTTCACAGTCTCTCAGCACTCCATATGATAGCCCTACTTCGAGTGTCTTCTGGCATTTCCACCCCTTATCAATAAACGTTTTGTTGAGACAAAGTAAAGATGCATTCTCATCTGTGTCTAACGTAATTAATACTTTGTATGGATTAACATATTTAACCCTAGATATATTCCTTATTTGTTCGGCCTTCAGCAGACGTGCTAACGCGAACTGTTTAGGGAGAATGTCCTTACTAGTGATACATACTTCAATTTTATTTTCAGATACAACTCTTGACATGTCATTTTTCTCTCGTATTATTTTCTTACCGCTCCTTGTAACCTGAGTCCAAATTTCCTCCTCGTCTACATCACGTCTTCGCTTTTCCGTTCTAGGTCTACTATCTATGCATTCCATACTTTCACTCCTTATTTGTGTTTGTTCCTCAAAACTATTTACTCTCATATCCTCTACATCTTCCACCGTCAAATTAACAAAAACTCCGTCTGCATCTTGAATTAATTCTTTATCGGACATTGAATAAAATAAACACCAGCGCGAGCTGCACTAGGCAAGCTCGCCGCGTACGCACGGCAAACCGGTTCTGTGTTGATAACGCTATGCACCGTAAATAATAGCAAACGTCCGATCCCGACAGACTACGCTGCGGCACTTTACCATCAGGTGGCACGTTTGCCAGTTTACCTATGCAACTTACATTAAAATAACGCGTGACTGCTGGCTGGCTGGACCGATATGGATAAAATTTTGTTTGTATATTTGCGTGAATCTCTGGATGGTTCGAAAATATAATATGACCCGGTAGATGGCGTGGTCATTACGTATTCATAAAATCAAATTTGTACAATAATTATTATATAAAAAATATGTAATTTGATATGTTACAATATTTTCTATTAAGTATTATTTTGTTGATATGTGAAAAGACAGGATAACAAAATAAAAAAATGTTACAGATTAAAACTGAGTTGGTATCGCTGTTTCTTAGTTTGTGTAGTGGATTCCTTGGAGCCGATGAAAGATTCAGTTGATGTTCAATAAGTTACTTTGTTGGTACCATGAAAATTCATAGTAGAAATGCGTAAAGTTGCATTCTTTTCGCTTTTTATTTGTTAGTAAAAGTCCAATGTTATGACAGTACAACGTGTGGCGTAGTTTATATATAAATTTATATAAGACAACGTATCGTGAATTTATATCACGTCCTAGTATCGGCAACACATTCATCTTTTCATTATCTTTTATATCATTCATTAATTATCTTCATTTTAATCAACTAAAAATGTTTCTAGTTCTGAAGCAACCCCACCGACCGGGCCCCTGTTCTTCAGTGGCATTATCAAGACTCGAACTTTGAATCAGTTGAAGAAACGCTTACAAGAAGCAGCGATTTATCATCGTGGCGCCGTTACGGATCTGAAATCGCGGCTGGGTGACGTCACTACGGCGCAGGCAACGGCGGAAGACAATACAGACAATGAGGGTGAAGACTGCATCTTCCCGCCTCTGACATTGATGGACTTGAGAGGCGATGCTGATTTGATCTCAGAGCCATCTATCGACATAGATAATGATAGAGATGTTAAGACTGACGAAAATATGAAAGAAATTGATGATACGTCAAACCTGATATCTTATCATACAGCGGCTGAGAAGTAAGTCGTTTTTTATACGTACTTTTTTTTCGTTTCATACGTACTTTTATGAAATCCTCTGTGATAGGTCCTGGTAAATATCTGCCGTTGTCGGTAGTCAAATCCGTGATTTTTGAAATTGCAGCAGAGAAGTGTATCGGAGTAGTCGCATTATTTTAAACTGCATCAATTGCTAACATCTTATTTCGTTCATATCGAGACAATACATAACATTTATTACCTAGCCCTGAAAAATTAGTTAAATATTAAATCATGTTCCAGTCAATAATTTATTCAATATACCTAAAATGAATTGCATAAATAAAATATTTTTTTCTCTAAAATATAAAGTGAGTATGTGCAATTGTATCTTAGTTTGCCAAAAATAAAGTATATAGTAAAAAATATATTCTACTAGCAGGCCCGGCCACGCATTGATGTGGCTAAGATATACGTTAAAATAAATTATAGTAAAGTATTCAATACAGTAAAATTTATTATGTATGACGAAAAAAATGGGATTATAAATTGAGATATTATAGACTATCCTATCTCCTATAAAACTAAAAAAATCAATAAAAAAGTTTAAATCGGTTCATTAGTTGAGAAGTTCACCGCGGAGAAACAACGTGACACGTAAATTTTATATATTAAGATTATAGGATGAAACACGTGATGTGATATCAGATAGATTTCAGGTGGTTGGATAGCTAATTAGCTAATATGTGATGTGTCACAGGTTGGTGGTGATGTACGAGCGCTGGCTGCAGGAGGGTGAGGCGGTGCGCGCGCTGCCGCACCTCGCGGACGCCGCGCGACACGTGACCGAACAGGTACTGCCCACATAACGTCACGGTGTATCCATCCGCATGTGCACTACTATGCTGCTCATTTCTTACTTTTTTTTAACAGCTTTGTTGATTCTGTAATTTGAGCTTCGTCAAAGTAATTGCTGACTTAAAATTTGCGTCATAAGACACAAATACACGACAACCTATAACGATACCTGTAGCCCGATTCACGTAACTATTACCGATCCAAATGTCGTTGAAGTTCAGAAATCGTCCTATTCAAAAAAAGTCATAAATGTGTTACTTCAATAGGACGTAAACTCAATAGGATCGAAACTCAGCGAACCGTCAACGACAAATGAATATTGTGGTAGAATTTATCGCGTAATATTGCCAGCACGATTGTTACAAAAAATTATAAAATAATTTGCATAATTACTCGCGAAAGTATGATGATTTTGGTTCATATTGATATCTTTTCTGCAATTGTATCCCAATCTATGACTAATGCATGAGTTAGATCATAAGAAACATCGCTTTTGTGTTAAAAAAAATATTGAATCTCAAGTATTGATATTTTGACGTTGACGTATCGACTTCGAAATTGAGTTTGGAATCGAATTTACACAGTTCAACATAAATAAGTTTTTAACCGACTTCAAAAAAAAAGGAGGTTCTCAATTCGTCTATGTTTTTTTTTTTTTTTTTTTGTATGTATGTTTAGTGTTCGATTGCGTTGCTTAAAGTGTTTTTTATTAAAATTATAGCACGATTGGCACTTATTTTTGGGTAACTCCAATAGGATAGATCTAAGACAAAGGCGAAATCTAAGAAGAATGGCGCGTTATATGCCAATAATGCGTTCACCATGAGTGATGTTGAGTTTAAGAGATATAATCGCCTCAGCAAGTAGCTTTGAAGTTATTTATAGCGATTTCGATTTGTATCTACTATCTAGTATCTTACGAGATAAAAGGTACTTATGTCAATAGAAATATCTATAATCTAACCTCTTCTATAGTTCATCTTTTCTCTTTATTTACGGCCTACCTATGTAATTGTAGGATACATAAAAAATATTATATCTCAAATTATTTTATTATTGATTGGTTCTACATTGTTCTTCATATTATGTGATACCTATCTATTAATATAAATCAAATAAGTGCTAATTATAATAATCTATTTGACTTATTGAGTTACATATTATACATACCTATTTACATTAATTTCAGATTTTATGAAACCTTCCAAATAACATCCGTAGTAAGTGCTATTGATGGTACTCATATGGCTATCATACATCCAGCCCAAAATGAGAGGTTTTATAACAGAAAAGGATTTCACTTAGGAAATGTTTTAATTGTGAGTTGACTCTTAGATTCTGTAATTGTATAATTTAGTTTTAATAATGCCTTTTCTTTTTTTAGTAATACCTTTAAAATGTATATATTATAATATTGATACAATATATTATACAATTTAAACAAATTAATTATATATATATACCTATTAATAGGTATTTCATTTAGTAATACCTTTAAATTGGCAAATAACATAAACATTATATAGGAATCTTAAAATGTGGTCTTTCCTTTTTAAATTTTGGGGAACTTGTTTATTTACTTGTTAAGTCTAAGTTAAAATCATAATAAAGTGATCATTTGTTTCATACATTAATATTATATTGCAATAATTATATGTTTTAGGAGACTCGGGCTATGCCCAAAGAACTATTATGATGACACCTATTTGGATGCTCCGGCTGGCTCACCTGAAAAACACTACACCGAGTTTCATTGCGTGGCACGCAATACAGTAAAGCATACTATGGGTGTTCTGAAGAATAGGTGGTGATGTCTCCTAGGCCACAGGGTCCTTCACTATGATCCGGACACAGTTGTTAGAATTATAAACACTTGTTGTGTTTTACACAACATATGTAATGAAGCAAACTTTAGTCAGAATGACAGTGAGGATACCATACCACCTTATTCAGTAGAGGAAAACAGCACCCAGGAAACAAGTAGGCAGGAGCTTCCAGAGTTAGTGTGTGTGAGCTATGGACTGGGAAGTGTTTTTAATGTTTACATTAAACTCTTGTTAAACTATTATTTGTTTTTATTTGCCTATCTATATCTTTGGCCATTGATTGATATAATAAATATTACAATCACAGTATTTATAAAAATAAGTACTAAAATACTTAACAATAAGCCTTTTGTTCTCTTTTAACCTAAGGTAGCAATATTTAAATAAATCACAATATGTATTTAGCTTCTAATATTTAAATGTAACACAGTTTATATTTCCCTGTCTATATTTTTGGTCATTGATTGATATAATCTATATTACAATCACAGTATTTATAAAAAAAAGTACTAAAATACTTAACAATTAATCTTTTATTATCTTTTAACCCAAGGTAGCAATATTTAAATAAATCACAGTATTTTGTAAACAAATTAAGCCTATCTTTATGAGTAAAATATGCACTTAATTTTCAATAAACACCAAGATGACCAATCCCCTCTTCCTATAAGAGCAGCCCCTTCGGTTCACTTGGCTTTGCCCAAGGTTCACTGCTACTGGGCCTCACCGCAACGACAAGGCTTGAACCATAGTGGGGACCTATAGGTATCTTAAACAAGTTAAAACTTTAACGAAGAAAGCTCTATCTGTTCAAGATAAGGTAGACCTTATCTTGAACAGATAGAGCATCTCTCCTTTGCTGTCTTGGTATCAATGGAACAAGATCCTCAATAAGGCTATACACCAATTACTTGGTAAGTCTGTAACTTTTAATGAACTGCGTGTACGTAAGTCATGGTCACAAAGGCATTATATTCATGTTATTTCGGCATAATCAAAGCTATCAGCATCATCTAAAAGAAGCCAGTAGCCCGATTTAAGTACGTAACTGTTACCGATCCAAATGTCGTTGAAGTTCAGAAATCGTCCTATTGAAAACAAGTCATAAATTCGTATTCACGTGTTACTTTAATAGGACGTAAACTCAATAGGATCGAAACTCAGCGAAACGTCAACGACAAATGAATATTGTGGTAGAATTTATCGCGTAATATTGCCAGCAAGATTGTTATAAAAAATTATAAAATAATTTGCATAAGTACTCACGAAAGTATTATGATTTTGGTTCATACTGATATCTTTTCTGCAATTCTAGCCCAATCTATGACTAATACATGAGTTAGATTATAAGAAACATCGTTTTTGTGTTAAAAAAATATTGAAAATATTGATATTCTGACGTTGACGTATTGACTTCGAAATTGAGTTCGGGACGAATTTACACAGTTCAACAAAACACACACTTTATACTTAAAAAAGTTTTTACTTTTTAGTGTTACATTGCTTTCCTTAAAGTGTTTTTATTAAAATTATGGCACGATTGGCACTTCTTTTTAGGTATAATCTCAGATGAAGTAAAAAAAGGTAGATAGCGCACTTGGAACAAGAAAGTGAAGCCACTTTTTTAAGTATGTGTGAGTGAATGAAGGGTTGCCATGTTATTAAATATCCCTTAAAATTGTATATTAATAAAAATAGGTAATAAGTGAATGCGACAGTGCATATTTTTATAAAATACAATAATATTACGAATATGTAGGAGGCGTGTAGGATCACTTTATAAACTGTCTCAATAGATATCTTATTGACACAATTGTTTTATTTATTTATTTATTCCCATGAATGTAGTAAATACATAGGTGATATTAAAAAAAAAAACAAGTTCTATACATTCTACCATAACATGGTGTGTGAAAATAAAACTTTACATAAATAAACAATTAATATAAATTAACAGGAAAAAATAGTTACAATTAAATAAACTTGATAAATACAACATGTCCTTAAAATCATTGTCAGAGAATAACAGTTTCAAAATAATTGATTATAATAGTAATTAGAAAGTCACATTTTATCAATACACAATTTAAATTAAATACATAATAATAGTTTTCCATTTAAAAAAAACATTTAAATTATAAAAACATTTCTCTGCAAGCCACACTGTTACATTTTTTTTAATTCATTAAATGGTAAATCTTTGAATTTATAAATAATTAAATACATAGTCCTGCTGTGGGTACGTGAGTCCCAAAAAAGATACAACATAGGTTATACGAGATCATTTCGATTCAGTCATTTAGCGATCAAATAATAAAATAATAATTATGTCACCTCTGTACTTAATTATTTTGCTATGGCTTTGCCTGCAATTGACTTACCCACTATTGGGCTATTAGAAATACTAACTTCTGGCAACACTCTTCCGATACGTCATTTCGGGGCAATAATATTATTTATGTTGATTAACCTCAAAATAGTGTTAAAATATCTTATAAGAATATAGTCTTGTGTTTATTTATGTGTGAAACGATATTTCTTTAGACTCTTTGGTCACTTTTGTATTGTTTTTACACCATTTAATTACACAGAACGGTATTTTTTTGGTAAACTTACTGCACGACGACTCGTAAGATACTAACAAAAATGAGCTTAGTTTTGGTGTATCTGTGTGCGTGAGCGCGTGTATTTACATGAAGGAGCTTAGTTTTGTGGCTTCAGTATTAGCAAAGGCCGTGCGTCATCTACCTTTTTTTACTTCATCTGAGGGTATAATAAAGAACTCCAATAGGATAGATCTAAGACAAAGGCGAAATCTAAGAAGAATGGCGCGTTATATGCCAATAATGCGTTCACCATGAGTGATGTTGAGTTTAAGAGATATAATCGCCTCAGCAAGTAGCTTTGAAGTTATTTATAGCGATTTCGATTTGTATCTACTATCTAGTATCTTACGAGATAAAAGGTACTTATGTCAATAGAAATATCTATAATCTAACCTCTTCTATAGTTCATCTTTTCTCTTTATTTACGGCCTACCTATGTAATTGTAGGATACATAAAAAATATTATATCTCAAATTATTTTATTATTGATTGGTTCTACATTGTTCTTCATATTATGTGATACCTATCTATTAATATAAATCAAATAAGTGCTAATTATAATATGTAATCTATTTGACTTATTGAGTTACATTTATTATGTACATATTTACATTAATTTCAGATTTTATGAAAACTTCCAAATAACATCCGTAGTAAGTGCTATTGATGGTACTCATATGGCTATCATAAGTCCAGCCCAAAATGAGAGGTTTTATAATAGAAAAGGATTTTACTTAGGAAATGTTTTAATTGTGAGTTGACTCTTGGATTCTGTAATTGTATAATTTAGTTTTAATAATGCCTTTTCTTATATTAGTAATACCTTTAAATTGTATATATGTAAACAAAGTGCGTAAGACTTCATTTAGTTTCTACAGTTTGAATTTGCCGCGTAATAACTTAGATGTATAATTTATCTGTGAACTTGTTTAATTCTATGGAGCTGTCAGCCATATTAAATTATTAACACGATAAGTTAAAGATAGAGGTTAAACTATGGAAGAATTATATTGTAATTAGAATATTTAAATAATAGTGATTAATAAGAACTGGTGAAACAATAGCTTGAAATGTTGTTTCTCTTTTCAGGTGAGTTTGTGATTAATTAATGTTAACACAATGTTTTGTAAAACTAGTTTGTAATAAATTAAATAACTCTTTTCAGAGCAACTCAATTTTAGTTTTACTGTTCACCATAATATCCAAGGATAATAATAAATTAACACATTATATATATTATAATATTGATATATTATACAATTTAAACAAATTAATTATAATATATATTAATAGGTATATTCTTTTAGTAATACCTTTAAATTGGCAAATAACATAAACATTATAAAGGAATCTTAAAATGTGTTCTTTCCTTTTTAAATTTTGGGGAACTTGTTTATTTACTTGTTAAGTCTAAGTTAAAATCATAAGAAAGTGATCATTTGTTTCATACATTAATATTATATTGCAATAATTATATGTTTTAGGAGACTCGGGCTATGCCCAAAGATCTATTATGATGACACCTATTTGGATACTCTCACTGGCTCACCTGAAGAACACTACACCAAGTTTCATTGCGTGGCACGCAATACAGTAAAGCATACAATAGGTGTTTTGAAGAATAGGTGGCGATGTCTCCTAGGCCACAGGGTCCTTCACTATGATCCGGACACAGTTGTTAGAATTATAAACGCTTGTTGTGTTTTACACAACATTTGTAATGAAGCAAGCTTTAGTCATCTACAGGATACCATACCACCTACTTCAGTAGAGGAAAACAGCACCCAGGAAACAAGTAGGCAGGAGCTTCCAAAGTTAGTGTGCGTGAGCTATGGGCTGCGAAGTGTTTTTAATGTATTTATTAAACTATTGTTAAACTATTATTTGTTTTTATTTGCCTATCTATATTTTTGGTCATTAATTGATATATTATAATCAATATTACAATCACAGTATTTATAAAAATAAGTACTAAAATACTTAACAATAAGCCTTTTATTCTCTTTCAACCTAAGGTAGCAATATTTAAATATATCACAATATTTAGCTTCTAATATTTAAATGTAACAGTTTTTTTCCCTGTCTATATTTTCGGTCATTGATTGATATAATCTATATTACAATCAAAGTATTTATAAAAAAAAGTACTAAAATACTTAACAATAATTTGTCTTTTATTATCTACAAAAACCCGGCGAGTGCCACCAATGCCGCCTTTGGTGAGGTGCCCCATATATAATGAGCAAACAGGGCACCTCGACGGCTAGTCAGTCCCTCAAGGGACCCACGCCACCTCCACAAAGGGGTTATCCCGTACCAAAGAACAACCCCTCACAATATCAGGACAGTACAATGGGGTGAAGTTCCCATCCTCGCCCCTTGTCCACCTGCTCTTTTGTTCCATCTTCCTATAAGAGCAGCCCCTTCGGTTCACTTGGCTTCGCCCAAGGTGCTAGGTTCACCTTAGGCTACTGGGCCCCACCGCAACAACAAGGCTTGAACCATAGTAAGGACCTATAGGTATCTTAAACAAGTTTAAACTTTAATGAAGAAAGCTATCTGTTCAAGATAAGGTAGACCTTATCTTGAACAGATAGAGCATCTCTCCTTTGCTGTCTTGGTATCAATGGAACAAGATCCACAATAAGGCTATACACCAATTACTTGGTAAGTCTGTAACTTTTAATGAACTGCGTGTGTGTCATGGTCACAAAAGCATTATATTCATGTTATTTCGGCGTTGACGCTCTTTTAATCGGTCTTCCCTATCAGCAGCATCTAAAAGAAGCCAGGCTAAGCCGAGACTCATTGTAAAAATACGGGAACACGGTCTATCAACCTCCGAGTCAAGGGTCATTCACAGGGTATCACACAAATCTTCAAAGTTTAAGAAAGTCGAGAAAAAGTTAAACAACAACTCCAAATAATTAACTTTACTTCAACTGCTTGTTAACCGTGAATGTTTGACGTTTAATCGTTGACAGCCAATCGAAAAAAAGAGGTGAATACCGCGCAAGCCACGGTTAACGTCCGTCTAACGTACGTGAATACCCCCTAACGATTCGTCGATAGAACTATAATAGGATCGTTTCTCGATCGTCATATATTTGTTACGTACATACGAAACGCTGTCAAACCGTGGATGTCGCTACGATATCGTTGAAGTTTTGTTACGTGAATCGGGCTACAGGCTAAGCCGAGACTCATTGTAAAAATACGGGAACACGGTCTATCGACCTCCGAGTCAAGGGTCATTCACAGGGCATCACACAAATCTTCAAAGTTTAAGAAAGCCGAGAAAAAGTTAAACAACAACTCCAAATAACTAACTTTTCTTCAACTGCTTGTCAACCGTGAATGTTTGACGTTTTTTCGTTGACAGCCAATCGAAAAATAAAGGTGATTAACGCGCAAGCCACGGTTGACGTCCGTCTGACGTACGTGAATACACCCTAACGATTCGTCGATAGAACTACAATAGAATCGTTTCTCGATCGTCTTTTAATTGTTACGTGCATACGAAACGCTGTCAAACCGTGGATGTCGCTACGATATCGTTGAAGTTTTGTTACGTGAATCGGGCCACTGGGCGTGGCATAAAGGGGCTAATTGGAACTCGGCCGTACTGAATACTATAACTACGATATCGAAGAGTGTTTTTGTATGCGAAATGTGTGATGCGCATGCTAAGACTATGCAAAACTTACTTAGTCCGAACTAGTTAAATTGATCGACTGTAAATTCCTTTAAAATTTGTTGACGATTGGGTGGTTCGTTTGCTAGTTTGCATCACCAACCATTATAAACAAACAATGTTTAACACGATTGTTTAAAGGATTTGAACGCAGCATGGAGAGCATCTTTGGGTAGTGTCACAGACACGCCCACTGCCACCCCTCCGCCCACTCCGTATACACACGAGCACGCACAAGCGGCTGCGCTCACGCACTACGAACAGATTATACAAGCCATCGATACCTTCAAGTATACTACGAGTCGCAGGTGGGTATTCTTAATTATTTCATTTGTTATAAATTTGTTTAAATTGGACTTGTATATATCATTATTATTGACAAATTGTTTGGCGTTTCGATACTACACTATAGCGGCTTACGAAAATACATTTTTAATCTCATAACGAGGCAACCGAGCATTCTGAATCTTTTGGAGACTAACGACGCCCAAAAGACATCTGCACAACCAAAATCTATGATGTAGATGCGTTGCCCTCCTTTTCCCTATCTCCCTAATGGGCAACCAGAAACTCGCAAACCGTATGAGACACGATAGCATAGCTATCACTCCACGCCGGAGTTATGTCAGCGAGAGGTACCACCCCGGTCGTGCCGGCCCAATTCGGCTGCAAAGCAGCATGACACTATCTCTTACAAAATTGCAGTATATATTACAAATAACAGCCTATTGGCATATATTTTAGGCGTCAAAAATATAATTACATATAAATAAATTAATATCAATGGCTTTTATCAATTTGTATACTTCCCCGAATACATCTTGTAGTATTTCTATTAATTAAAATAAATGACTGTCAGAAGGTTTATGTATGGGATTATTTTTTTGATATTAAAAAGCGACTTGCAGAAATAGCCCACGACGAAGTCAATCATCTGTGACGAACATCAACTACAACGACCAGCGCGCCGTCGTCGCACACGTCGAGAAACACTTGGCCGTCATCGAGAAACTGGTAGCGTACGTATACAATTGTATATAACATGATATCGAACGCAACTGTTTACGTATAGTATGAAAATATTATTAGTGTTTACGAAAATTATGAATAAATATAGTGATTAATAATATAGATTCCTAGCTAGATCGATTTATCGCCCCCGAAACCCCCTATATACTAAATTTCATGAAAATCGTTGGAGCCGATTCCGAGATTCTAATTATATATATATACAAGAATTGCTCATTTAAAGATATAAGATTTACGTGTAATACTGTTATACGTTTAACTGCAAAAAGATTTTTGTTTATAACATTATGACGTCACATTATCATGTAACATTATCTACAGTTTATGAATATGATGTAATTTTAAAATAAACGGCAAATAAGAGGTCCTTAATTAATTAAATTACGATGTCGTAACGTGCATGTATAACAAAAAATGTTTTCTAATGTCTACGCGGTATTTAACATAAAAAATGGAATAGGAGCTGGTCGTCTGACGTGAGTCGCGCGCGCACTTTGGACGAGCAGCTGTGGCCCGCCGTGACGCGGCTACGTACGCGCTGTCCGCTGCCGCGCGTGCGACAGCCCTGCCCCAAGGGCTGCCGGCCGCTGCTCATACATATACAGGTATTATACATATTAGTTTCAAGGCACACTATTTTTGTTAATAGAATCCGGCGTTACTTTGCGGAAATCCATTATATAGGATTAAATTATAATTTAATTAGCAATAATCCCGCAAAACACGCAGTCTACTGCAAATGTGTGAGTGCACGCATATGCATGCATATAGCACCGCCCTCCTTTCCCACACTGCATATGCGTACACTCGCATGCACCACCACCCCACATGCACCACAACCACAGTTAAAGACCACCACCACACAATCTACGCACGTTTCGCCCCGACATCGAGGCATCCTCAGGATGTAGACTCTACGATTAGCAATCGTTAAGTGACGTGCAGGCCCAAACACCCGCCTTATATTAGCTGGTTCCCCCACTACCCCCACCGAATAACCGTATTATGGGAGAATTCGTTAAATCGGTTTGGTCATTCAAAAATGCAATCGATTTATTATTTTTATGTTTTATTATTTCGAGTTGTTCCAACACACTTAGTCGAAATCCCTTGTCGCATTTGTGTAAAACTTGGAACGTATGGTTGCCACTAATATTATGTCCTGTCTCTAGTAGATGTTTTGCAAAATGGGATTTTTTAAAGCTGGTCGTTCCTAAACGCTGAGTTATGTTCTTTATATCTAGTATTTTCGAAATTTCGTCCAGTTTGGCCTACATATACACCGTTACACTGTGAGCATTTTAATTTAAGTTCGTGTAAGCTGTATCCATTAGCAAATTATAATTTAATCTTACACACTATTTTTAGTGTGAATTGTTTTATAATTATGTATATTTACAAGTACAGGTATAATTTTAAGTATTTATAATTACTTATGTATATGGCTTTCGTTTAAAAAGTCCAAACTCTAAAAAAAATTCCAGGAACATGAATGGCGTCTGTCGAGTGCTGCTGCTCGCGATATAGAAGAAAATAGGTTAGTTATTATTAACTACCCAAATAATTACAGATTTTAAAAATATTTTGTTCTTTTAAGTTAATAGTCTCTAAATAAGAGGTGTGATATACGCCCAGACGCAGTGCGACCGCTGCGGTGCGTCGCGTCGCTCAGCCCAAGACAAGAGCCGCGCGAGTGACCGCCGCGCTCATTGCCATCAGCAGGTATCTTTAAATTTTTATAAATAGTTGAGTAGACAAACGAGCTAACGAGCCTAATTTTGGGTACCCTGTCAAGGTTTAACCAGTAGCGTTTACAATGCTAGAGCTTAGAGCAAAAAAGGCCTGTCTTGTATAAAATTTCAATGGCCATGAGCATCGTCGACTGTCAACGCATCCTGTCTGTTTAATATCCTTAATATTAATGAAGTTTTTTGATACGCCTATTTGATACCGACCTGCAACTATAAAACTATAATGGAGTTAAACTGATGATAAAACTATAGTGTTATAAAACTATCGTGTTTAGGCGCATTACTGACAAGACAATTGCTCTACGCGTGCTCGAGACTCTATATTGCAGCGTGAACGAAGAGAAAGCGCCCGCACACCGCTCGCTTATTTCGTTCATCAATTTTCTAGCTGAGGTATGGTAATAATTATTATAAATTAATAATAGATGCAAATAAAGTGAAATATTGAACATACTTTTAATTAAATTATCGAAAATAATGACAGCTATTATTTGTTTAGATACACAAAAAGTATAAATTTGGTCTTTTAGCGACAGCACCATTTAAAAAACTAAATATAAAATGTTGTATCAAATCTCTATTCAATCCATCGAGCATAATATTATAACCGGAATAGAGCGGTAATGTTATGTGTTTTGTATGAAAACTAAATTCCGCTAAATTTGTGCTGCGACGCTGCTGCGGTTCTGCGCTCTGATTGACCGACTGATGGCTATTGGCCGATGGGAGGTACACACAGATCACTGGTTGGTTGAATGGCTATTAATTCAGTGACAAATCACTTTTTTCGAAATTTTATGGCTCACATTACTACTCTATCCGGTTATATGCTCGATGATTCAATCAAAGGTAATCTTAGTTGATATCTTAAATTAAGTTCTTAAACCTCATAATATATATATGTATATACATACATATATATATTATGATATATACATTACATATACATGTAATGTATATATATATATTACTTCGTAACATAGAGGTGGGTGTGTGCGGACGGCGCGGCGAGCGCGCGGCTGCTGGAGCGGTGGAGCCGTGCGGGCGCACACACACTGTGCGGCGCTGTGGTTCACCCCGCACGCCCGCACGTGCGCTCGTGGCGCCCGCTGTACCGTGCGCTGCTGCGGGCGCGCCTCCCGCCGCCTGCGCTCTTCAGCTACCTCTCCAGGGTATAACCGATAAACATTCACTTTTTAGAGTACGGACAAGTTAACTTGGCTTACGTTTATATTACGGCTCAGCAAATATTGCAGAAACTGATTTTAGGCTGCAAAGAGTTTCAGTGCAGGCGTCGCAGGGTTATTCATGTAATTACTGTAATTGGACTTAACTGTTATGTGCAGTTTGATATGGCGTACTGGGCGACTGTAGTGAGCGAAGAGGAAAGACGTGAGGTCTTGGAAGCTCTCCTAGAGGCCGCTCAGCGTTTCGGAGAGAAATCCGATGAAGAATACCAGATGTTAATAGAGGTGGGTCAAATCGATCAGTAGTTGGAATCGACAGTAGTTTTTATCATACAACGAACTCCTGCCAAAGGAAATATTTTTTTTTTTTAATTTCCCTATTTTTCCTGTTTTCCATTATTAAAAAAACGTCTAATTTTTTGTTTAGTAAAGTTAAGAAATAATAATAGAAAATAATGGTATGATAACCAGGAGAATTTTGTAAGATGGGGGAAAATGACGTCGGGCACATACAGGATGGAATGTGGTGTGAGACAGGGCGGCTTTTTTTTTCTTTAACCCCGGGAAATGGTCTGAGGCATCCCACGGGGGAGTGGGTCTTCCCACGCGGGTATATGGGACTCGCTGCGCCCGACAGCTGGTAAGTGGACGCAGCTCTACCCACTAAAACTCGGCGAGTGCCACCAGTGCTAGTCAGTCAGCTCGATGGACGCCACCTCCACATAGGGTTGTCCCGCACCACAGAACAACCCCTCCCAACGTCAGGACAGTACAATGGGGTAAGGTTGCCAACCACACCCATTGCCCCCTGCTCATCTGTCCCCTCTTCTTATAAGAGGGGTACAAAGAGCCCCCTCGGCCCAATTAGCTTCGCCCAAGGTGCACCGCTCACCTTAGGTTACTGAGCCCCACCGCCACGTCAAGGCCTGAACCATGGTGGGGAGGGCGGCTTAACTTCACCAAAACTTTTCAGCTTGTATGTAGACCAACTGATCGCCGGACTCAGCAGCATGTATGCAGCGTCCATCTATGAAACACCCATAGATGGACTCTGATGATATGGTGCTGCTGAGTCCGTCGATCTGTGCGCTCGAGGATTTGCTTCGATTTTGCGAAAACTACACTTAAAACCATGTCCTTAAATATAATTGTAAAAAGAGCGAAGTAATGGTCTTTGCAACACGTAGACCCTACCCTGGGTATGTGCCACCACTCAGGCTGTACGGTAGTGAGCTTACTAGAGTGAATAGGTTTAAATATCTAGGTCACGTGATCAATTCAAACCTTTAAGATGATAGTGATATAGAGCGAGAGCGTAGGGCGTTGGTTGTCAGGGGTAACATGCTGGTTCGCAGGTTTGCGCAATGTACAGTTAATATGAAAGTCACTTTTTTCAAGTCATTTTGTCAATCTTACACCAGCGGTCTGTGTTCCAGCTACACTCAAAAGACATTCAGTGCCCTACGGGTTCTATATAACAACCTATTCAGGATGCTGCTCGGATTACCCAGGCTCTGCAGTGCATCCGGCATGTTTGCGGATGCACATACCAAAGACTTCTTCGCTGTAATTCGTAACAAAATAACATCTGTCAGAAATAGAATGCTGGGCAACCCCAAAGACATGATTAGTTCGCTCGTTGGCAGACCTGACAATGTCTTACAAAGGCATTGGGTTGTGGGAATATAGCCGCCCTGACACATCCCCAAATTGAGTCCGTGTATAAAATTAATTAATTTTTCTTTTTTTTAATAATATCTGAATTAAATAGTTAATGTTTTGTTATTTCAGATTTTAATTTACTTTTTTGAAAATGCTTTAATGATGAATTCTAATCGATGTTTTGTAATTATCATAGTTATAAGCTTTTTTTTTGTATATGGATCTTTGATATCTGAATTAGGAATAAATAAATAAATAATAATATATTGGGGACAACTCACACACGGCCATCTGATCCCAAACTAGGCAAAACCTGTTCTTATGGTAACCAGACAACGGATATATACTTATATATTTCTAAATACATACATATTATAGATAACCTACACCCAGACACAAAACAAATGATCATGCTCATCACACAAACATTTGTCCTGGGTGGGAATCGAACCCACGACCTTCTGGTTTAGCAGTCAGGGTCACTAACCACTAGATCAACAGACCAGTCATTAAATTATATAATTTTGCATTGTTGAGCACTAGAAGCTTATACATTGGCGCTTAGTTGCGTGGTGTTTTTCAATATCTATTAATATTAAATTATAATAATAAAGTAAAATAAATAAGTTTTTATGGCAGTTGGTAGGTGTGCACAGCGGCAAGGTGTGTCTCGCCTGTGATACACTACAGCACGTACGGTGCTGCATGCGCATCGCGGGCAGGGCCAATTGCGCACCGCCCCCCGCCTACTTCGCGCACCTAGCACCTCTTGTACGGACGCATATCACTCGCCTTGACTTCACTCAGGTATACAGATAGTAAGCGTAGCGTTAGGTTTTTCGTGTTATTCAAATAATAAGCAAGTACGAGGTCAACGTCACCTAGAAATGTACGAGTTTAACTTGAAATTTATATTGCTAGAACCAAGTGACTCGACCGCTCTTATCTTGAATCCCAAGATGATATACCCAGAGATAAATGAAGTGGAACTTTTAATTAAGTGTAAATAATGTTTATTATGTTAATATTCAAATATTTGTTTCTTAGTTAGAGCAGTTGCTCCCGGAACTAGGCTCGGTGTGGAGTGGGTCCAATCCAGACGAGCGCTACGTTGCGTACGCACCGCACGTAGTGGAGCTATTACGTGCGCTACTACGCGCCTACGTCGTAGCCGCCACCAAACAAAGCTTTACACCCCAGAATGGTTTGATTCATTTTATATGTCTTTTTTAAGAATTTCGCACTATGTGTAGACATAGACAGATCATAAATTACGTTGTTACATCTTAGTAGTAGGACCAATTAATTTACACACTCTTCCTCAAACTACAAGTAGCATAATTAGCGCGTGCTAACAGTTGGTGCACGCACGTGGGCGGCGATGCGTGCGGCATGGTCGCCATGGGTAGGCCCCGCCCACTCGCTGGTGCCGCCCGAATCGCATGTCGCCATGCTGGACCACTTCATCGATGCGCTGCTGCAGCTCGCGGACGACTGTCCCGGTAAGTATACCAAACTTTCGAAAGTTATTACCTATTACAATGGAATTATTGCATGCAACTTTGTTAGTTTTGGTAGACAACTATTATAAGTAAGTTATGTCAGACTAGCAAATTATTTATGCTTATCCTACGATGTAAAATAGTAATTTCGTAGTATTTTTCTTTCTGAAACATACCATCCCGTATTTAAACAAAACAAAAAATTTATTTAAAAAAAGTTTAAAACCTATATAATACGTATATTCTTAGGAAGCAACGTGTACCTTCTGCATCACGCGTGGGAGTGGGCGGTGGAGGCGTGGCTGACGGCGCGCGAGTTGTCGCAGGAAGCGCAACTACGGGCCGGCGCGATGCTTGATCAGCTGCGGCGTTTGCCGTGGGACAGGCAGTGGCTTACTTCGTCCAACCTGCCTACCGCGCACAGGGTGAGTGAGGAAACTTAGCAAATAACTGCGAGTATTTGTTTGTGAATAAAATAAATATAAAGATATTATTTTATTATGTTTACGCGAATATCAGTTACTGATTTTATCGCTTTATATTAGGTTTTTTTAGATGCCCGATGTTCTGGGTACTTAAGACCTACCATGGTCACGGTCATATCAATATACTTCACTTCACCTTATTAATTAATGGATATTCTATTTGAATCTAATTAATATTACAACTGCAGGTGAGCTGGCTAAACGCACCGGAGTTGAATGCGTGGTGCTGCTATACGTGGAGCCAACAAGGGGCAGGCACATGGACGAAGGGGGTGATGGAACCGCAACTGCCGCAAGTGCTGCCCGCGCTCTTTGAGATTTTCACCTCAAAGTACCTGCAGCTATCTGTTAAGGTACAGGGTGTACCTTTTACTATTCTTAAGGCATATTTGTTAGGCACCGAAAACTTCAATATTGCGTCTCAGTATAGTCTACACACCGACATAGCCTTTGCAGGGTGCAGTAAGGGCTAGTTCTGCTTGAAGGACGTCTCATCGCTTGCGATTCTGCTATTTTTACTATCTAAATTTTATTAAATAACTTATTGTCTCATTGATATATTTAGTCCTTTCAAACCGTTTACTCCTCGTTATCTTGTTAATAGAATCAGGCGTTTGTGAAAATCCATGATATACAATAAAATGTATTCGTTAGCAGTTATTAAATTAGTGTAGGCTGTATGTTTTTTTTTGTTTGGTGAAATTACTGCTACTCTATGTGATTGAATTTACGGGCAGACGTTGGAGGAGGCGTGTCTGGTGGGGTGGCGTGCGCTGCCGGGGGGCGTGGTGGAGCGCCTGCTGGACGCCTACTACGGCGCGCACCATGACCCCGCGCGGCCTTACCACGACCTGCCGCACTTCAAGTGAGACACACTTACTTTAAATATGATTACGTCAGTCATATTAACGCGTTCTAGTAAGCTACCCTCTATTGTATCCTTTTTGTTCTTGATGTAAAACGTCTGTTGGTGTGCCTTGGCATATGAGATTTTATTAATTATAAATTTTAATATTAACTTTTGTGTTTCACATCTGCCGAGTGCCCCTTGACGTCCAACTTTATTAAAAAACGGAATAGTACAGTTAAACCTGGTTAATGGAGATCTCAAGGGACCAACGATTTTGTACCATTTAAAAAGGTTTTTATTAATACTGTTTTCCAATTCGACAGTTTTAAAATTATAGTTGTCTAATTTACAGAGGTGAAACCAAGCACGTGCGAAAGAAATTACAATGTTTATAAGCAAACGTGTCGAAACCTGTCCCAACCTGATAAATTGTCTTTCTGTCCTAATTATAGAGGTAAACATCGAAAAATCGTAAAAATCAAATCCTTCAATTTGACCGGATTCGTAAAGTCCCATTAACAGAGGTATTTCGATGAAAAAGTGCCGGGACTTCATTGCAATTCTCAATAATAGAGGTGTTTCTCACTTATTCAGGTCCCACTTAATTAGGTTCCCTGTATTTGATGGGAAGAAGTCACCGGAAACCATGGATGGTTGAAGTGAGGCAACATAATATTACTTAATTAGGTTTTAAAGTATGACTAATATTCGGTAAGATTTTTATTCTTAAAGCACGATTAAGCACAGAAGTTAATCAAGGGCTTCTACGGCAGGCTCGTATTGACGGTGAGTGAGCTGACCGACTCATGCTCGTTGGACGAGGAGGCCCAGCTCAAGCGGTGCCGGGCCGTGTCACTGTGGGTGGGCCGCGCCGGCACGCCCGCGCTTGCGCCGCACGCCAGAGACCACGCCCGCCGCTTGTTGTTTGTGATGCAAGAAATTTGTGAGTTATGTGTGTTTTGATACTAGAAAAACAAACAGTATGCCGTCTGACTGTAAGTAGTCAATGTCGTCTATAAATACATACGAGCTTACGCGAGACTAGAACAGGCGTTACCACGTATAATGATGTTAAGTAACACTTACACACTTTACACTACTTGTCCTGCACTTCTTTCCAAAGCACAGCAAAGTTGTTTGTTTGGGAAGAAATAAGCAGGATGGTGGTATCCATGGGATTACTCGCATTACCTCTCATATGATAGTCTCAATATCGGGAGCCAAAGAGCACATTATCTTATTTTAGATAGGCACAAACATACACACATCGGCATATTTAGCGGAACATAAAATAAAGGTTTGATATCAGTATCATATAAGGTTGCTGGCTGGTTTATACGTCATTTAATTTAAAAAGAAATATTTTAAAATTAAGTAAACAACTGAACATCACATTTTATGAAATTGTTTTAATTTTATTCAAATACACCTTATCTGGAGCGAACTTCGAGTATTTCTTCCTTCTGAGTTTGATTTAAAATTTCATTGAAATACTGTTTTTTGTTAGTTTTTTTTATCGCGTATCTTTTTGGAGTTGAGGACTGAATTATGCCTGACTTAGCCCCAACGGAGATTGACAGGGCACTCAAAATGCCAACAATTAATGGTCAAAACTACAGAGTGTTATCCAGAGATCTTCGTCGACCAGTTTCAACGATCCATCGCAGTATCCAACTGTTCAGGGAGTCCGGTACTTATGTGAGAAGAGCAGGACAAGGCAGAAAAAGACGCACTTCGAGTAGGGATGATCATTTCATTCGGCTTCGTGAACGTAGGAACCCCAGTTTGACGGCCGTCCAAGCCCGACATGAGTTAGAAGCAGTGCGGGGTGTAACCGTAAGTGAGCGTACGGTACGAAGAAGGTTCGAAGAAGCTGGTTTGGGGTCATTTGTGGCCACCAAGGCTCCAAGGCTCGAGGTAAATCATAGTAGAAACAGGTTAACTTTTGCTCAGGAACATCGTCTTTGGAACGCGGACCAATGGAGTAAGGTATTGTTTAGTGATGAGTGCAGAATTCTCTTAAATCAAATTGACGGCAGGCAAAGAATATACAGACGCAAAGGAGAACGATACATTCAGACAAATTTTGAAACTACAGTTGCATACGGTGGTGGATCAATAATGGTTTGGGCGGGCATTTGTTTGGGAGCTCGCACAGACTTGGTAGTGATTGACAGAGGGAGTTTGACTGCAGACCGCTATATCAAAGTTTTAGAAGAAAATGTCGTACCGTTTGCCCCATATATCGGTGACGATTTTGTTTTTATGCAGGATAATGCTCGGCGGCATACCGCTCGGGTAACTCACACTTATCTTAATGATATGAATATCACTGTTATGGAGTGGCCGGCGAGATGACCGGATATGAACACAATAGAGCACGTTTGGGACTTGCTGAAAAGAAAAGTTAAGTCCAGAATTTCAGCTCCTGCCAACATGGGTGAACTGCGAATCGCCGTAGTTGAGGAATGGCGGAGACTATCCCAGGAGACCATCGATAACATCATTTTCAGTATGCCTAGATGGGTAGAAACTTTAATAAGAGCACGTGGAGGAAATACGCGATATTAATCACCATTTTTCTAATTTAATTAATTGTTATTTTAATATTTTTTACTTTTCCCGGTTACATGAAAAGTTCAAAAATGTACCATTTTTCACAAATAACCTTTACTCGCAAAATCTGTTCTTAATGTGATTTCTTTTAAGTAAAACAAATGAAACTTTAAATAACAAAAGAAGTGTAGTAAGTAGATTTTAAAATAAAACCATATTTTTTAATTATGGACCTTTTTTTTGTTCCGCTAAATATGCCGGTGTGTTTAGTTTGTGTAAAAACTACTAACAAGTTCCTTTATATGAAAAATTACTTTAAAAGGTAAAGAGTATTGGAGGTCTCAAAACAATAATTTGTTTATGTTTTAGCGCCACGTATCGAGAACTGCGGCAACTACCTTGAGGAGCTGTTGAGCCGCGCCATCGTCTCACTGTGTATGGAGCCCGGTGCTCACGAAGCTCTACCGGTATCTACCGTTCATAATAATAAAATTGATCAATCCATCACACTCACATTTCTATTGTAATAATAGAACTTAGTATCTAAGTTAGTATTAGAGATTTATATTTTCTTAGCTGAAACATGTATGATTACACCCGTAAATGTAGTCGTAATGCGACTGTAATACGTTGAAGGTAGCAATAAAACAAAAAATAATTAAACAAATTGACAAACACAGAAGATATAGATGAACATCACGTTATGTAGATATTAAAACTAATTAAGGAATTTGTAGGTAATTTCGAAATATTAAACACCGTAAATCCCGTTTTAAAAAGTTGTAATATCACTTTATGGTTCAGTTGTAACTAGCGTGTGCGGTAGGTGTGGCAGCAATGGATGCGCACGTGCACGCCGCGTTTACGTCGAGCGTGCGCCGCGGCGGTGGGCGCGCTGGGCGCAGCAGACACGTTCGCGCCGCTCGCCGACACGCTAGCGCAGCAGCTACTGTTCGACTCAGGTCGGTATTGTGAGAATATCGTGAACTAGCTGTTTACAATTTACAATTGTATGCGTTGTGTAAGTAATCAGAATGAAAACAAAGATAACAGATGCCCTCACACAAGTGAGGGCATCTGTTATATTTTTGTTCTTATCTGTGTATGCTCTAAAATTGAAATGGCAGTAGGCAGGTCACATATCGAGATACATAGGCACCAATAGGGCTAGCATGAGCGCACAACAAAAAAAATCTACCCCTTTTCTCGTATTAACCATATGAAATAATACGAGAAAAGGGGTAGACAAAATTTTATCTTTTTTTTATTTATTTTTTATTTTTGTACTATAAATACTACAAAGTTAAAAGGGCCAATCGGCAAAAGAAGGGTAGTGAGACCGAAAAAACGATGGGCTGAGGATATTACAGAATTTATAGGGAAGGACTGGCAAACTATTGGCAAGGACAGAGATAATTGGAAAGGACTAGAGGAGCCCTTTACCCGAGGAGGGGTCCATATCCAATAAAAAAAAAAACTTGTACTAACTCTAGGCAATAAACAAATATACTAACTATACACTAATAAACAAATACCACATTTGAAATGGAAATTAAGGATATGGAAATAAAGGCTTTTTTATTTTTTATTTTATGCGTTGTGATGACAGTTATTTGCCACTCTTATGCTTAGCTTAACTTAACTTATATCATTTGATGATAATGTAGCGATACACGGGTACAACAATCGTTTTTATCGATTGAGTAGTTTCGAAGATTACCTGCTACATACGATCTTACAAACACAACCTCTTATTTTCCGTGAGAATCTTGCCTAAAATAAACATCACAACAATAAACGAGTTTGCCCTGAACATGAGCGCCTGTTGTGCCAGAGTTAGACATTTTGTTGGTACTATGTATTTTGAATTTAAAAAAAAATTTAGTTAAAAAAACGTTTGTTCCACATCCTGGTCTCGGTAAGGGTTACCCCGTTGAATCGAACACAAATTTCATACCGCATCATATTTTGAAGCACCAGTAACGGTAGCGAGTGTGGTGTACAGGCGATGGTAGTGGGTGGTGCGTGCTTTGGCGACAGTTGGGCGGCTGTCTGTGGAGCGACGCGGCGCTGCGACGGCATCACTACCACGCCGCGTACGCCCTGCTACGGGTCGCGCCACCGACGCCCGAACAGCTGTGCGCAGCTGTCTCCGTACTCACCGTCGCCACAATACCCTTGTGAGTTTAAATTTGGTTTATCCCCGACCATGAATACGCATACTTTACTTATACTAATGCAAATGTGCAATTGTAATAAAACACACATTGATACAACGAATTAGGTTACTAAAGTATAATAAATCAATTACTACTGTACCCTTAATATTCCGTAAGCCTAATATAATTAAAAACCATCCTAATTTTAACAAATGCAAAAAAATGCAACTTTTATTAGAAGAAACCAAACAAATATGTTATTGGTCCGCTATGTAGATGCGTAAACTTTTAAAGAAATCTATAGCTGCATATAACAAAGCATTAATTTTACAGCGTCGAGAAAGAGGTGATAATCGCGCTGTGGATATGTGCTTTGTGTCGCCTCGCCCTGGAGTTTAACGTGACACGCGGACAGGACGCGTCGTGCAATGAGGAGGTTTCAGACAGTTGGGCGGAAGTGGGGCGGGGCGTGCGTGCGCTGCTCTTCAAGTGGGTGGAACTAAAACGGTCGCTGCTGCAAGTCGTCACGCTGCAACACGCGACCGTGCCCACACAAAGGTATATTTAATAAAATGCTATTAATAAAAAAGACATTATGTTTATGACATGAGGATAGAATTATTTAAAACGGGATATTTACCATGTTTTTCACTTTTATTTTGAGAAGCTCGAGGATATTTGAGGATTTCGACATTCTACGAATGTTTTGTTCACAAGACTAAAGTATGCGGGTAGACCATTGTCTAATATCTTGTCAATGTAATGACATTGACAAGATATTCGTAGACAATATCAAAATATCGGGCTCCGCGAAATAAAAGTGAATAAAATAGTAAATATCCCGTTTTTAATAATTCTAATAAAGAAAATAACCATGTTAACTTAAAATCATATGAGGATAGAATTCCAAACAAATTAAAATGAAGTATGAACCTTAAATTATATTAATAATGAAGTATGAACCAATTTACCGGTGGGAGGGAAGCGCTGTGCCGCGCTCCCGGCTGCATGGGTACCACCATCTTGCTAATCTCCCGTGAAACAGCTTTGCTGTGTTTCGGAGAGAAGGGCAAGACAGGCAGTGTAATTACTGGCACCGAGACTTAACATCTTATGTCTCAGGATAGGCAACACATAAATGAGTTGGCTGGGCTCGTTCCAGGTCTACTAGTTTATGTTCATGGGCGACGTCGACCACTTAACATCAGGTGGTACGTTTGCCAGTTTGCCTATCCAACTAACATAAAAAAAAAAAAAAAATGTATAAATTAAAACTAAAGATATCGTTTGTGTAAGACAAAGTAGTAGTTAAATGAATGCTATTACAATACGTTTTAATCTGTACTGTAAAACACACGCGTAACGAAATATTGATATTCATATAAATATAAAGAACCAAACTAAACGTTCCTAGAACTATAAGACAAAGCTATAATTCTTATGTTTTATTTTATATATGTCTTTATTCTATGTAATACTTATTTCAGGCACCGTCTCCTCTGCTATTTGGCGCTTTGTATTTTAAGTTCAAAATCGAATCTCCAGTCTCCGAGTAAAGAATATGAAGTAGCGTGTCAGTCGGCCCCCTCACTAGGTATTAACCCCACTGACATAATCAAGTGGGGACAGGCACCGAAACCCGCCTACCTACCTCGTTTAGCGGTGATGTTATTCCCAGACCAGAAGATTTACTTCGAAGAGGAGCTCAACTTGGTAACTGACTTATAGTACAGTGATACTGGGTGAGTATTATCAAATGGCCTGGGGCATGCTACATACAAGCGCTAGTGTAT
Source organism: Helleia helle (assembly GCA_963853865.1). Lineage (NCBI taxonomy): Eukaryota > Metazoa > Arthropoda > Insecta > Lepidoptera > Lycaenidae > Helleia > Helleia helle. The sequence continues at coordinate 17,739,098 of OY971416.1, read as the reverse complement.
CCAATCTGAGGCTGATTATTATATTGTAAATTATTTTCAAAATTGTAGCAAATTCTTTTGTATAGCCTGACCAGAAAAATAAAAACCCTCGCCATATTGCGGAAAACTTCGGAACTAATTTCTGTATGGACGGGACTGTACTATGTGTTGACGTAAAAAAGATACAGTGGCGACACCACGCAGGGTTTATATTTTATGGCCAGGCTATAAATAATAGTGATATATTATTTATAGTATAGTTTGATATTTTTATATAATAAACGATTTATATTATATCAACGCTTTGTAATTAAAGTTCAATCTAAAACTACCTATTATTTTATTTATATGCAACTCTTACATAACAACTTATACATAAACATATATTGTAATTTTGTAATGTTTGGTCTTGTATAAATAATATATTTTAAATAAGATTAATAAAAAGCTTTGTACATGACAGCATATGAGTAGATTAGTAGGCTTATTGTTTAGTGGCAACACTAGGATTTGTAAATGCTATTAGGGCAAAGGACTTCTATCCAGCTCTTAATAAATTAAAAAAATATATGCTATTATTTACTGTGAATGTTACATCTTTAAATTTATTAAATTTCGACATCTGCGTGTAACTAGGTATATGTGAGAAAAACCTTTTTAAAGTGTATCTAGGTTACGTTATAGGTATATACAATATATTACTAATAGATACAGTACCTACTACCTATATAAGTTTTCTGTCTTTGTCATATGATTTTATATTAACAATTTTTTATTCAAGTTTATCAATATGAATAAAAAATTATGTCTACTGTGATCTGAAAGTTAGTCATAATTAATTTTAGAAAATAAATAATTTCTACAGTATTATGGGTTTATTAATCTTATGATTTTTGTAGACTTTGTAATATACAAAGCTCCGCTCATCGAGAATATAATCGGAATAGAGCGTAATGTTATTTCACAGATCACTGTGTGTTATTGTTATATTATGTATGTTTTGTATGAAAACCAATTCCGCCAAATTTGTGCTACAACGCTGCGTCAGTTCTGCGTTCCGATTGGCCGACTGATAGCCATTGATTGATGATTGGCCAATGGGACGTACACGTACAGATCACTGGTTGATTGAATTGCTATTACGTCAGTGACAAATCACTGACCAGTTTCGGAATGTTATGGCTCACATTACTACTCTATCCGGTTATAATATGCTCGATGTGTCTGCTCGACCGATCCGGCTTCGGTTTTAAATAGTAATAAATGTCACTGTCAATGAAACATATCGACAACTTTCGAATATCTTATCGGGCTTTTAATATATTTATCGTTTAATATGACATCGAAATCAATCTATCAGAGATAAGTCGGAAAGCATATGGAAAACAAATATCACGTGACATTATATTATACAAGAGATAACACAGACCACGTAACGTTACGTAAAACACAATATATAAAAGTATATACGTTTAAAACCTCTAGTACCAGAAACAAAATGAGAGTGCCTCAAGGATCAATTCGTGCGCCATTTATCTTTTTAGTTTATATAAACGACGAATTTGTCCTCATAGAGATACGCGTGAAATATTAGTATTGTTTGCTGATGATAATTTTTAGTGTATTCAAAAAATAAGCGAAGCGAGGAGAATGATTTCTGATGAAGTAATAAATGCACTTTAAAAGATATACAATAGTTTAGTGTTAATTATTCTTTTTATAATAATTACATATTATAAATGAATTTCGTAATAATACACAGTACACTGTACATATTTATTTACGGTTAAACCAACCAACTAACGTCCCGATGCATTGATGAAAGAATGTCTGAGACTTGAGGGTTTCTTTTTGCTGTACCTTTGGTGCTATTTCCAAGACCATTTATACATATATTCACAAGTAGTCTCTGTTTTACAGCTTATAAAGAAATATTCGATACATGACGGATGTGGGGCACCATGAATAATTTAGTAATATTGTTTCGTTTTGCGAAAGAATGTTATTCTTTATTATTTAGTCCTAAAAACCCTGCACTCAATAAACACTAGGATCAAATGGTACCTACACTACGTTGTTTTATGGGGAGCGGTTTTCACAATAGGGGCTTATTATCTCCTATTTTATATTGACCTTGATATTGTTCCGATCACAAAATTTAAATCCCAGATCCACTACAGTGTTTTCGTTCATTCGTTATCGCTGTTGAAGTCGTCTTCCATCGTAATGTATTATAATACCAAGGACAGCGGAAGCGGTGGCTGCGGCTGCCGCGTGCGAGGTCTGCACGGCTCCGCCCCACAGCCAACCGCGCGGCAACCACGTCACCGCATGGAAGAAGTCCAGCAAGAGCTTGGTGGTGGTAAGCGTCGCCTGCTGGAAGCGCGCTGAGGCGCATTTCGTGCGCTTCGGATTTTTCAGATTCTGTGCCGCTGTGTGGAGACAACGGAGTGACCTAAACAAAAGTATGGAAACAGCTTTTGTAATTGCAATGAATTTAATGAACTCTATATTTTGAATAGGCGCCTTAAGCTGAGGTTGAATACTTAACTGGTAATAACCTAGGTAAGGTTATAAGCATAGATTATACACTTATACTGGTAGTTATAGGTAAGGACTAGCTTATGCGCTGCTTCGCCTGCATTAACTTACTCAACTTAACTACTGTTAGTCAAAACGTGATGTTATATAGCCTATAGCCTTCCTTGATAAAGGCGCTATCTAACACTGAAAGAATTTTTCAAATCGGACCAGTAGGTCCTGAGATTAGTGCGTTCAAACAAACAAACTCTTCAGATTTATAATATTAGTAGGTAGGTAAGTATTATTTTTACGATATTTATATATTCCTTAGGAAACTGACTGAGAAGTTATCCATTGGAACTTGGTTAGTGGCCAACCTCGCCAGGTTTTATTTTGCCAAGCCCAGTTGACTCGGCCATGCGTTACCTTCCCTGAGACAAAAGATGATGCATCTAGATATATACCTACCTATCTTCGTAATTACTTTCCTTTCATTACATAACACAGGTTTGCTGTGTTATGTAAAAACCCATATAAAGCGGACTCCACACACGTTTTTTTTTCTTGGGACAGAATTATAAATATATCCCTAACCTGCAAACTTGTGAAGAAAAAAAAATACCTGATGAGTCCAACAAACGTGTACAAAGACCAGAACAATTTGTGTGCAGTCTTGACCCTGAAAATGTTTTTCTCGTCCAACACCAGACAGCCGGAGTCCGACAGCCACATGATTTTCTCAGCTTGTAAGTACGCAAGAGTAAACAGGTAATTGGACACGCCGAGAGTACCCCAGAAGGGGCCATCCTATAAGAACATAAAGATCGGTGTAATTCTTCACAGCTTGATCATCATAAGGAAGCAATTTTTAACCGACTTCAACAAAAAGGAGGAGGTTCTCAATTCGGTCGGTTTTTTTATGTATGTACACCGATTTCTCCGTCAATTGTGGACCGATTTTCAAAATTCTTTTGTTTGAAAGGGTATACTTGCCAAATGGTCCCATGATAAGGAAACCAGGATCTGATGATGGCATCCTAGAGAAATCGAGGGGAACTTTCGAAATTCGTAGGAGCGACTAGTGCGCTTAATATTTTTTTAAATAAGAATTTTAAAGCACAACAATTTAATGAAGGTCTAGATCTCGATCTGATGCTGGAGCTGGAAGACAGTCGAGGGAGCTCCTCGACAATTTACTTCAGTAACCTTGTGTTTGGGCTTGATTAATTTGTATTGATGAGAACTTTGCACCTAGATGGGCTGTGACTGTGATTGGGGGTCTGATGATAAAGACGAAGCTCAGTTAAGGGAACTCCTAAATAGTTTACAGTAGCTACCTTGTTAGGACTTAATTAATTTATACTGATGAGAACTTTGCACCCATATGGGTGACACGTGTCATTACAGGTCTGATGATAGGGACCATAGACAGTAAAGGTAACTTCTCGACGATTTACAGCTTTTGTTGGGCTAACTTCATACGGTTAAATATGCCAAAATGTCTATCTCTGTATGTCTTTCTTTAATGAATCACAAAAAAATGAGAAATAAAAATTTTTAAACAAGAATTATAACCGACTTCAAAAAATAAAATAACTAAAAAGTATCTAATAAAATAATCGCGTTTCAAATATACGAAACCGGTGACGGAAGACGGTGACGTATTTGTTGCTGTACCTAAAAGTAACAATAATGACGTGGTAAACGCAAAAATTGTACATTACATAGGCTGCACTAAAAGTATCGGGAATGGAATATTTCCACTGTTCCTATCATATTAAAATCTTTTTAATTGAAAACTCCTTGGTTTTAAAAATCAACTTTTTTACACCTAATTGTTCATGCAAGATTATTTGTATTTGACTCATGCCAGTGTCTAAAGTTGCCTGAATTTCGCGGTATGTCACATGTCGATCTTCCTCAATCAGCTTACGCACAGCATCAACGTTTTCTTGGGTGACTGCAGTTTTTGGACGACCTTGACGTGGATCATCACTGAGCTTGACACGTCCACGTTGAAATTCAGCAAACCAGCGATAAATTGTGGTTTTGGATGGGGCTTCATCACCAAATGCAGAAATCATCCGATCAATACACTGTTTTTGTGTTAAACCACTTCGAAAGTCATAATAAATCATCGCTCTTGAATTTTCTCGAGTCAATTCCATGTTCTCAACGACTAAACAAGTTTGACAAGACCTTGTGACAAGACCGAGAATCTTTTTTTAAATAAATAAATAGTATTCGATTTTTAAAACCAAGGAGTTTTCAATTAAAAAGATTTTAATATGACAGGAACAGTGGAAATATTCCATTCCCGATACTTTTAGTGCAGCCTATGTACATCTATATGCATTTAGTAAAAAGCAGTTATTTTAATATTACAAACATATACTCCAATTTTATTTATCTGTATAGATTTTGTTTTGTGAAATTAGTCTTAATACGCACATTAACACACACAACACATTATCCATAATGTGTTTAGACTTTAGATTTCTATTGTCCATTGACACTGCTGCGAGAACATAAACTATTTCCAGTGGCCCATTGCGGGAAATAGGGAAAAGGAGGGCAACGCATCTGCATAAGCTGTTTGTGCGGATCTGTATGGGCGTCGATAGTCGCCAAAAGGCTCCAAATGCTCGTCTGCCCTCCTGTGCAATAAAAGAAAATATTTGTATTAGATAGTAAATGGACCAAACCTGTTTTTCTAGTCCGTATTTATAAAGTGCCTTGAGCACTGTCGCATCATCGTACAGTCGCAGAGTGGCGCGAGTGCTGGCCAGTCCCGCACTCGCCTTTAGCAGACTCTGGCTTTTCGCAGAGGACCCCCATAGCTTCAACGCGTAACATGTCAGGGACACTACCTTTTGGTAATTAAATGAATTAGTTTTTCATTTTAGATAGGCAAACGGGAAGGTGAGCCAACATAAGGCAGGTGGTCAGCGTCGCCCATGAACATGAACGAGTTCTTCTAGGACTATTCTGCCTGTCCTGCTCTTCTTTTCGAAATACAAAAATGCTGTTTCACGGAAAAAATAAGCAGGATGGTGATCCCATGCAGACGGGAGCGCGTCACAGGCGTATGCCTCCCACGTGCCTCCCACCGATGTTAATAACGGATACTCTTATGGGATAAATAAGGAAGCAGAATAAACAAGGAAGACATTGCGAAATCTTTGAACTGTAACTGGGAAATATAGCCTTACTAATATGGTTTTTACATAGCCAGTAGATAAATGTGTAAAAACCACAGTTGTCATGGATAGATAGGTACACTACTGGGTAGGTATATATTTTATTGTATAATTCATGTTTACAAACTGAAAATTAAATGACATATTTTCCCTATTTTGCCACCAGTTAATGAAACATTGTATAAAATTTCAAAATAAGAAAATGTAAATATAAAAATATAAGAAAATGAGAAAAAGTAATAAGTGTCTTGCCACACTTAATGAAATTTAAAATATCAGCAAGCCTATGTTCAGTAGTGGACGGATAAAGGCCGATGATGATGATGCTGATGAAGTAAATAATGATTATATTTTAGTTAATTAGTTACTTACTGCAAAAAAATATTAAATATTTTTATATGAAATATTTTATTTCATTTTGAGAAGTGCGTAAAACTGAGCCCATTTTTAGAATTTTTGATTTCCATAAATATTCATTACCTATTCCAGAGTCGAAAATTTTAAGTAAATTACGTGAAATTAAGACAAAAGCTTATCTCAAGCTTATCAATTGATTTAATCTCAATTACTGACCTTATCACGATTACTATGCACCTGCAGCAGATCACAAATCTCGTCCACAACACTCATACTTCAAATATTTCTGATCCACTGTCACTTATCCTAAGTCTTAATAACTAATACATGTATTTCCACAGTTTAGGCTTTTTTATCAATTTCTGTGGGTAGATTAGATATAAAGATACAAGAACGTAAAACAAAAGATATATCCGATAATCCGGTTAAATCTTACGTTTTGAACGGGCTTCCGACAAAATAATCTAAGTGATAAAATCGTGTTTTAAGATTTTCACACACCAGACGTTAATCTTACTATCTTGGTACTTAGTCGGTCTTTTAACCTCATACTCAGAGAATGAATGTGTCGGTCCCGGTCTTGATAATGGTACATACGGAGAGAAACCGCAATACCTAAGTGTTTAAAAATACAAGGAAATCTTGGTAAATGAACAATGATTAATGCAAATAATATTGTGAGCTGTATTCTCATTAGCTCCCAGATGTTATAATAACAATAGTCATATGGCTATATCTGTCTATCCACTATATGGCTATCCAGTTTGCCTATGCAAACTGACAGACGTGCCACCTGGTAAATTGTCGGCGTGGGCTAGCCTTTTTTTTTTTTTTTTTTTTTCGCAGGGAAATCCTTATGGATGCAGCCAGGATCTTCGGGTAGATCCTGACCCAATGTGGGACTCGCACCTGGGAGTGCCCACCCTAACTAAAACCACTGCGAGCGCCTTCAGCCGCTTTTTGAGGGTCCCGGATATGCAGGCAACAGACAGGATCACCTCAGCGACAGGCTAGCCCCGGCGAAGGCCAGACTACTCCTCGTAAGGGGGGACTACCCGGCCGCTACTAAGCAGTCCCCGCGACGTCGTATCATACTAGGCCCAGGTTCCCATCCTGAGCCCGACACGAACACAGAGGCGTTACTGGAGGCGCATTAAGTAGCGCCTCCTACGCACCCCCGTTCGTCGCCTGCGGGGGGAGGCCCCGTCGGCGGCCTCCTCTCTCACCCGCTCGTCGGCCTCCTTCTGGGAATTACTGCCTCGCAGAAGGAGACCATCGCCGTCCAGGACTCGTCGTCACCGAGCATCGCAGTGATGACGCTCGGCAGAGACAAGTCCCCTCCGATGACTGATGTCAGACCGTGACGCAGCGCCGCCCATCTCGGGCACACCTCGAGTGTGTGCTGGGCTGAGTCCACCGCCGCGCCACAATCGTGACACACTGTCAACGGCTCCCTGCGGGCCGTCCGTCACAGGTACTCACCAAAGCAACCATGCCCGATGAGCACCTGTGTCAGACGAAAGGTGAGGGGTTTGCGCTTACGGCGCATCCACCGCTCAAGGACCGGACGCAGGGCAACCGTCAGGTTTTTGCCATACGGCTGCTGCGCCAGGTCCTCCCCCCACCTCCGCAATAACGCGTCTTGCCCTAGTCGGCGAACCCGAAGGATCCCGTCTAGCGTAAGGCTCTCGCCAAGAGACCTCCTATCCGAGACATAGGAGTGCATCTCGGCAAGAACCTCCGCCACAAGCTCCCACGGGGGGTCACCGGCTAGGGCAGTGGCTGCTGCCCACGAAACCGTACGGTACCCCCGGATCACTCTTACCGCGATGACCCGCTGCGCCGACCGCAGCCGGGCCTTATTCCTCCCAGTAAGGTGATCCGCCCAGATGGGTGCACCGTACGTCGCCATACTACGGCAGACTCCGGAGTATAGCTGCCTGCAGGCGGCGCTGGGTCCTCCGAGGTTCGGGAGGAGTCTGCCCAGTGCACTTGCCGCCTTCGCAACCTTCGGTCCCAACATGGAGAAATGTGGGCTGAAGGTCCACCCTCCGTCAAGGGTGAGCCCCAGATATTTGATATGGGGGCTCATCCTGACCCTCACCCCACCGACCTGGAGGGCAGCCCCCGGTGGGGGTCCTTTCCGCCCGGTCCCGCGGAAGAGAAGGGCTTCGGTCTTCTCAGGTCTGACCCGAAGCCCTAACCTCTCTATGCGGCTGATCACGAGGTCGATCCCGACCTCGGCCGCCTCCTTATAGCCTCGTCCCCGGGCATACACGAGGGTGTCATCCGCGTAGCATATAACACCCATCCCGGGGAGGAGGCGGCCTCGCAGGACCCAGTCGTAGCCGATGTCCCACAGGATCCGACCAAGAACCGACCCCTGTGGAACACCGCACCCGACTCGCCACCACTCTACGGACCCACAACGGTTCTCGCAGGCTACCCTCCTCTCGGAGAGGTACGTCTCCAACAGCCTCCTTAGGTACGGGGGCACTCCGAAGAAATTCAGTGCCTCCCGTATCACACTGTGAGGGAGGCTGTTGAAGGCGTTCGCGATGTCCAAGGACACCGCGACCACCACCTCCCCTCTGTGTTCCGCCTCAACCGTCACCGCCCGAAGGCGTTTGAGGGCGTCGACGGTCGACCGGCGTGCCCGGAACCCAAATTGGGACTCTGAGAGTCCCGGTCCCGGGCCCTCCTCCAGGTGCTGAACGAGCTGGGAGGCCACAACTTTCTCCAAGGCCTTCCCAGCTTCGCTCAGCAACACCACCGGTCGCACCGCCGAAGCCGAGTCCGGGGTCCGCCCTGCCTTTGGTAGCAGGCAGAGCCGACCCTCCTTCCAGGCCCTCGGGAACTCTCCGGACCGCAGGCAGCGGTCGAACAGTTCCCGAAGGCTATCGCCGAGGTACGCGAGAGAGATGGCGAGGACCCTCCCATGCACCCCGTCTGGACCCGGCGCCCTTTTCTTACTCTGGAGGCGGGACAGAACCACCTCCATTTCAGCCTCCGTGACGGCGTGGGCTAGCCTAGGCGGCTTATTTATATCGGCTATCCTGAGATGTAAGATGGAAAGTCCCGATGTCAGTTTTTGTTAATAGCCCTTTTTTTTGTTAACACCGGAAAACGGCGTCGATGTCAACGGCGCTGGGTGGACTCGCGGCACATATCTATGCCGAATACGCACTGTAAAGTATAACCCCGGAAGTGCCACCAATGCCGCCTTTGGTGAGGTCCCCCGGATCTGTTGAGCAACAGGGCACCTCGACCACACTTGCGTGGTGGGTGGTACCATGCAAACGGCCGTTACTTTTTGTGTATCAGAATACTCGCATCAAACTATATACTGTCTTAATATGGCTTTTAAGTGGACACAAAACTAACTTTTAGGATAAGAAAATGAGCTATAGCGTTACCTAATCTTATATTATAAATTTTCTTTAAACTGACTTGAGACTTCAGCAGACGGGGAACTGACGCATCGAGCATATAACCGCTAATGTTGTGTTTTGTATGAAAACCAATTCCGGCAAATTTGTGTTGCGACGCTGCGCCAGTACTGCGCTCTGATTGGCCGATTAAACCAATCAGTGATTTGTATGTGCGTCCCGGACGTACAGATCACTGGTTGGTTAAATTTCTAATACGTCAATGACAAATCACTGACCAGTTTCGGAATGTTATGGCTCACATTCTACTCTATCCGGTATGTTCGATGTACTGACGTGACAAAGAATTCGTGACGAGTTGACCTTCAAAAACCATTACATAATAATACCTACTTATGATAATATAAAAAAACAAGCGTATATTATGGAAACTAAAAAATTAAAACATAATGTAACTAAAATGAGCAGGTATGCAGTATGAAATTAAAAACAATGTTCAATTTATAGTTTATTTTAACAACATTATATAACATGGTAAAAAGAAAATATTACATTTTAAACAATGTATACAAATAATATTGACAAATAATTCAAATACACATATTTACAAATCACCAATGGTAAGGACCATTAAGGTACACCACATAAGTATGTTTTCATGTTTTTGTCTCATTTCTTATTTTTATTTGTGTGGATATAAAATTCAAATAATGTCTGCATCAGATCTTATTACATTGTTATGGTATAACGCTAATTCTAGGATATTTAAACATTTCTTTCGATATAGAATTGCAAAAGTAATTTTCATTTGTAACCATTCACCATTTTTAACATTAATCTGGGACATATGATCATTTTAGGAGCCTTTTCTTGGCAAAGTACATAGAAATACCGATGATAGAGGAAACTGTTGCAATAGCAGATACTTTGGTCGCTCCAATTTTCTCCCCCCACAGCCATCCTGAGGGCAGGCAGCTGACTGCATGAGTTATGTCCAAGCACAATTTGCATGCAGTGACTACTTGAAGAATTAAACTGATGTCCAATTTTCGTCTTGCTTGTACTGCTACTTCAGGACTAAGGCAATCTCTACTCCACCAAACATGACGCATGGAACGGAAAGTTCTAAAAATAAATTGAATGATAAATCAATTCAGGTAAGTAAAATTGGCAGTGTCTGTTTGTAATATAAAAAGAACCGCTTTTTATTCAATGCATATGGATGTATACACGGTACACATACCAAAATAGCATGTTTTACAATTTTTGTCTGTCTGTCTGTTTGTTCTAGCTAAATATCTCTGCATAGGCCGACTTTGATGGGACTTTCACTGGCAGATTGCTGATGTTTAAGGAGTAACTTAGGCTACAAAAATAATCACCACCAATCCGGATATGGCTATTAATCTATGTTAAAGCGAAGCTGCAGGCAACAGCTAGTAATGTTATAAAAATAGGCACTAGGCAATGATTCCTTATTATATGCAAATTTAATATTTCTAGTGTATTAGGGAAAAATTTGGTCTGACATACATGGCTCATTGTCCATTGGTAAGCATTCAACTACCCTAATAAACACTAAACTCTATCCGCCTTATTACAAAAAACTTATCTAGTACCGGGATTAAACCAAGACTGAAAAGTCCAGGTTTGTTACGGTATTAACGTTAGTCCATGGACTAAAATTCATTCTAATTACAAATCGAGGACCAACCGGGGTCTAGGTAGTACCAAAGATCGTCCCTGGTTTAATTGTATCCACAGATTATTGAGCAACATATAATTCATTTTGTTCGTTCAATATTTGATTAGTTCGGTACACCATTCCTTTTTATGCAAAGCTCGCTAATTTATAATTAAATATAATGTGGAAAATACATCAATATTTTGATAATAAAATTGTGTTATATAAAATATCTGAAATCTTTACTACTTTGTACTTTGAGGTAGTGTGATTTAAATTCTTGTTTATTACACACAAATATTGTAATATTTCGCTGTTAAGTTGTTTATATAGCTAGCGTATAAGGGAATGAAATACAAAGCGCGCGTAGTTGTAATGTCATCGAAATGTTTAATGTTTAGTTATTGCAATGTAAGTCGAGTTACCACTTACAAATAGTTACAATACAGCCATTATTGTTCTTTGATTCTAAATAGACGGTATGTTGTTCATAAGAATAGTATAATATTTTTTGTTGTGAATTTGTGTGCCACGAACATTACTTATGTTGTAAAATGTATCAACAAAAGAAAAAAGGGATGATAATTGGACTTCTCAAGAAAAGGTTAGTGTTTATTTAATCCAAACATCCATGAAAAATATCAGAATTAATTAGAATTATTACATATGATATAAAATAGGTATGTATATCAATGACAAAATACAATACAACAAAATTACAGAAATAGAATGTTAAATTATATAAGGATGTCAGAATAATTATTTTAAATGTTAGTCCAATTCAATAATTTTGTCTATATCGAGTTCATTTAATTACCTTTCAATACAATTAATACGAAAAAACGCAAATTCAACGCATAAGACATCTGATAATTTAAAGTTTTGAGGTTAGTACCGAAGTTAAACTAGGGATCACGGTGGTCTAACTTTAGTACCATAGATAGTCCTGGTACTAGCGTTAAACTAGTTTTTGTAATAACATTTATATTAGACCATGATTTAAAGCTGGTATTAAACTCGGTAATATTTAGTCTTCGTTTTGCAATAAGGCGGTATGACTATATTCGATTCTCACTTATATATTGTTTTAAACTAAAGCGATCACTATTCATATTTATATTAATAGGAGTTCTCCCCGTTCGGGGAGACTCCCCGTGATAATGGCGATTAAATTGCCGAAATAACGGGAACTCAATAAATCTTTAAGTGCGGTAAGCACCCGTAATAATATTAATATAGATTCTCACTTAATCTTTTATACTTACTGTAAAAGTGAAATGTATAAACTGGCTGCCCAGAGAGCTGTACTGACGATTTCTAAATTATTTGCTGTATGGGGTGATAACTTCAATATTCCCACATCATACAACCAACATGCTTTCTCCACAGGTAAGAAAGCTTGGTCAATCATGTTGGCTGTTACACCTAACATTGCAGCCATTTTTGAACTTTCCTAAAATCATCAATAGCATTTATTATAATATCAGTTACAATTATTATAAATTCCGTTAGATATCTGATAATCATTCATAAATTACAATAATTTGTCAACTCATCCTTCAGAGCAGTCTCACGTGATGACTAAATGAAAGTTGTTTTAAAAAAAAAGACTACAACCAAACTATCAAAACTATGTCACCATGAAATTAAGACAACCAAAATTGGTAACAGCAAAAAATGTCCTGGAATGATTATTTTTACACTTATATCATTGATTGGTTTGAAATGTTCACAGTAATTCCTCTATAATGATTTTTTTATTAATTTAAGGGCAGGAACACTACTGTGTCTATGTGAAAAACAAAAAATTACAACAAAATGTTTTTGTTAAATTAAAATTAAATGCCCTAAATTAATCTTTACTTACATGTTTCCCTAATCCGTAACTGTAAGTGTGCCGTATCATTGGTATGTCATCAAATAGTCTTAACATCATTCTCGCATTGGATAATCTTGAACCAGCAGTTTGCCATGATTTTTCTTCTTTTAAACATCCATACAATTTAAAAGCATAACATGTGAGTCGAACAATCTAAAAACAGGGTTTTAGTTAATGAATTAATAAATAAAGTGTATTCAGTTACTTAGTTCTATTTAAGTTCAGAAATTATTTCAGACTGAAGAATTTTAGCTAATCGGGAAAATCACTCACCAACTAACCAACTGTAATTTACCAATTATAAGAGCTTGAAAAATAAGGTTGGTTATGTTTGTTTAAATGTTCATTAACTTGTCCTAACTTAATTAGTCGAAAAATGTATTATGTTTGGTATTTCAATATGCAATTATTACGATAAAATTTAATCTCTTTATATTATTATATTTGTCCAATAGAAAATAAATTCAACAGGTTTGTTTGCCTTTAAAATTAATTTCTAATTAAACCTTTTAAAGTTAATTAATTTGAAAAATATTACTGTAAAACATATAATATTAACTATATTATACTTCCTTATAGTATAAAACTGTAGCAACTATAGTAGTAATTCAAGTTTCGGAATACATTTCCGCATACTTTACCTTGTCCCGGCCATTGTAACTATCTAAAAGTTCACAAATATCATCTGATAAGGAAGACATGCTTATTTAAAGTACTTCTTTATAAAATATTTTCTTATATTTATTTCTTTTTATACAAAAATATTTTATGTTTTTATGATAGGTTATCTAAGACACTCAGATGTGTAGTAGCGTAATACGTCTTATTACGTAGATTTTCATTTGATAACTATCACTTTTTCCATTCTTGATTCTACTCTTGCAAACCTTGATCATAGTAAAATGAATTTCGAAAGGTTAAGTTTTGTAGGTATGTACCTCATACATATTATTGATATTATTTGATATTTGATGGATATAGCTTGACAAATGACAAATGATTCAACTCGGTGACAACTGCAGTCAACTTGACGCTTTTTTTTTCTTTTTTTCGTTCCTGTTGGAACCGGCTAAAACCAGAGGCCATGCTGCCAAGTCTGATGTGTTAACAATATTTTGTCTGCACTTTGGAGAAACGGCGGGAAACCCCAATGAGCGTGGCTTCACCCCTCTATCACTCATGAATCAACTATCTCTTCACACTCTACCTACCCAGAATAGTCCACCACAAAATTCGCCAACGAATCGCATTATATACAGATTATACAAACACCATAGAAAGCTCGCTCAACCAAAGACTTATTATTCTGTGCATAAATCTCAATTATAATACATACTGAAAAACAGTCAATATTAACTCTTCCCATTATTCATATAATCTCTATGAATAAAAAAATCAATACCCGAGAGGCAGTACAAAATGCCTTTGAAGAATTTGTTGCCTCCCGTCCAGCTGATTTCTTTAAGGAGGGCATCAATAAACTGCCACTGCGTTGGCAAAGATACATTGATTGCATGGGTGATTACTTCGATTAATACAAATAAAAAATACATGAAATATATTTTTTTAATTTTTCTTACAAAACGGCAATTTCATAGGTAAATACCTAATATTATGCATTACGTGGATTAAAAACAAGAAGCGAAAACATGTGATTGATAGGGGACTACAGGGAGAAGCCGCTCACCTTGGAGTTTTCCGCCATTTTCCCATACGTCACACTTGGCATCGGCCTTACCAAACCAATACAGACTATGCTGATTGATTATGACAAAATTGGGAGCATGGCCCTTGGTCTTAGCCTATTTCAATAAGGACGAAAAAAAAAAGATCATGTGCCAACTGTCAGTTTTCTTTAAATTGTCATTTGTCAATTCAATGCCGAATGCTGATTCTGTAATGCCGATTGCCAATTGCTAGCTGATTGTCACGATTGTTGTTGCATGTTGTTTTGTTTACTATTTGTATATGTATACTATTCGTAAAGTTTTAAAATGAAAAGATTTTCAATTAATGATATACCAGAGTTTTCTCAGA
Organism: Helleia helle; assembly: GCA_963853865.1. Classification (NCBI taxonomy): domain Eukaryota; kingdom Metazoa; phylum Arthropoda; class Insecta; order Lepidoptera; family Lycaenidae; genus Helleia; species Helleia helle. The sequence continues at coordinate 17,724,050 of OY971416.1, read as the reverse complement.
AAGAAAGGATAGTTGTTGTTGGAATTATAGGGAAATCCTCTTACCGATATCCTAATAAAACAACACCCCTTCTACTCTCTAGCGACAGTGAAAAAGTAAGTGCATTACTTATATTGATGTATTTTCAGTATAATAACCATTGTAATCTTACGGATAATAAATACTATAAACGTACCATCGAAAAAAAAGTAAAGAGTTACCGGTTAAAGACATTAATTGTTTATATAGACATCATTCAAAACCTAAGAATATTTTTCTAATTTTCATTAAAATTTGTTTAAAAATATTTTTTTATGTTAGTAAAATTAGCAAACTGACCAAGAAGCCACCTGATGTTAAAAGGTCATGCATTTTTAATTTAATTTTAATTCCAACCAATTTTATTGATTTCTAGGTTCAACACTCGAAAAATTATACATAACCTACACAAACTTTAAAAATTTATCTCAGAAAACATGCTCAGTTTTCGCATAAAAAGCCAAATGTTAATGTCAAACAAATAGCACAAAAATTACACAAGATAAAATGTTTTATTTGGTGTTAAAATATTTTTTAAAGGATTTATTTTGTACCCCACATATACACATCAGGATCCTTACCTTGTTAATTTTGTCACATTTTAATACATACCGGGTGTATTTGGAACACTTGCGAAAACGAAGAGGTATGATAGTGTTGGCATAGTCTGACATGATACAAGTGAAAAAAACGCATTTTCTTTTTTTTTTTGGTTGCTTTTATATTATTTTTTTTGTATAATCCGGTTTAGTTAACATAATTTTACAGGAATTTGATGATAATGCTTTAAAATAATGGTTTAAAAAAAAAAACAGCTACTTTTTTTTAATAATATCTATGGATGCTTTCACACCACGTCAATCTGGGCCTGTGGTAAGTTCTCGAAGAACTTGTGTTACTTGTGTAACAGACAACGGAAATATATTTAATACTTTATACTATACATATATTTAAGATTTTTATTATATAATACACATGTTTAATACACATCCATGACCCAGGAACACAGAAAATATTTTTGTTCCCTGGCGGGATTCGAACCCGCAACCTCCGGCTTGAGTGCCAACACTGAGCCACAGAGGTCGTCGTTAACCTATATAATTGTGTTCTTTTCTAATGCTTAAGAGAAATTCACTTCTTGAAATAATTAATTGATCATATTATCATAGCATATTAAGGTCCTCCCACCAAGGTTCAACCCCACAAGACCCCACAGCCTTGTCATGTCTGTGGGGTTCAGTAGCTTAAGGTCAACCCAGCACCTTGAGCAAAGCAAATGGAACCAAGGGAGCTGCTCTTTGTACCCCTCTTATAGGAAGAGGGGATAAAAGAGTAGATCCCTCGTGGGGGGACAAGGGGCGAGGATGGAAACCTCACCCCATTGCACTGGCCTGACGTTGAGACGGGTTGCTCTGTGGTGAGGGACGACCCCTGACTGTGGAGGTGGTCAGTCAGTAGTAGTAGTAGTCAGTCCTCCAAGGGACCGAACCCTTGGGGGCTGACTAGCTTACTAGTTAATAGGGGACTTACCATCTTTCGGGCGCAGCAAGTCCCATATACCTCACTGGGGGAGTCCCCCCCATCCCCAGTGTGATGCCTCAGAGCATTTCCCGGCGTAAAAGAAAAACAAAAACAAAAGCATAATAAGGTGGTAGAAGGTTTTTTTTTCTAATTTTTAAAGAGGCTTTGGCCACTCTTGATGGCCATGCCAGCCTCATGGGTGTCCAGAAGAAGGTATGGAAAATACCTGATATTTTGCATACTTACAGCAACTACAAACCCAACTTAACTTAAGTTGAAACACTCTCTCTATTTTACTTTAATCCCAGGCACTACCAGTTAGGACTTATCCACTATAACTTTCGAAATTAACCTTCAGGCCGGTTTGTCATTTGTATGTCATTACAGTGCTCAACTGACTTGCATGCAATTCTTTACTTTCATAAAAGTGCTTACAAATGACAAGGACAACCGACATACGCACAGTCGGTCGGTATAGCTCTGAAACCGGCCTAAAACATTTCCTTAATTCAGATAAATTATTAAATTTTAATATTAATTTCAGAATGAAATTAATTGTCACTGGGATAAAAGAAGAAGCATTTTATACTTACATGCAATTACATATCTTGACACCAAAAGGTTGACTACATTAGCCGCAGATCTTGATGAGAATTCTAAAAGTACTGTTAAAGATGCAGATGCTGCTAATTGGCTTGTTGCTTCAGGAGAGTTAGCGATGGAGTCTTGCCGAGCTATAGCACTGATCTTCCAGTTAGCTCACATTGTAATTCTTTCTTCTCCTACCCCTGTCTTTGATCTTGGATATCTTCAACTATTTAAAGCTATTGATGCATATAGGTAAATGAAGGTTTTTATTATTGCTTTTGTATTGTCCATTCATTGTAAAACAAATATAATTATTATATAATTTCTATAATTTACAAAACAAACAGAATAAAAATCTGATATGTTTAAGTTTAAGATAATAATAATATTATGTAAGATGTGATATATGAAAATTGCACAAATAAGTAGGCTGCATGGGTACCACCATCTTGCTTGTTTCTCCCGTGAAACAGCTTTGCTGTGTTTTGGAGAGAAGGGCAAGACAGGCAGTGTAATTACTGGCACCGAGACTTAACATGTTGTCTCAGGATAGGCAACACATAGAGTTGCCTGGGCTCGTTCCAGGTAAACTAGTTTATGTTCATGGACGAAGTTGACCACTTACCATCAGGTGGCACGTTTGCCAGTTTGCCTATCCAACTAACATAAAAAAATGATAAAATAAATACTTACTAACCAAAAACTACACCATGTTAACCTAGCCTTGTCGTAAATTTGTAAGAACTTGTGTTACGGTTACTAGGAAATGAATTAAAGAAATTTATATAAATACATATATCCACGTCCATGACCCGGTGCAGACATCTATATTCATCATACAATTTAACTGTACTTAGTGGAAATTCAACCCGCAATTGCTGCACAAACTGTTCAGTAGCCTAACCCCTCAACCAGACAGCCGTAATTATTTTCATGAATCTATTGCCTCTGTAATATTAATGTTATCATATTAATAAACTATTTAAGGACAGAACTCACAACTCAAAAGACAGCTGCATTGAACGCTTCTAGAATAGGTGGTATTTGGGAAACTCATGGAAGACTATGTTGCCCGCGCCTTCTCTTCCACTTTCGCCGAGCCCCAACTTCACTCAGAAAGTCACCTGCCGCTCTAAAGAGATTGGAGCATGCCATAGAGGATCAAATTTATTTTATATTGAGAAAAACAAGAATTATTACAAATGTATGGTAAGAACAATGAATTATTGATCTATCAACACCTCACAACTTACCGTTCCTAAAGTATGCTCCCAGGATTTCTCAACCTTTTTATCATTGAGGCTTGTTGGATCACAAATAATATTTTTGAAATGAGATGAGATTACTAAAAATATGTTTGTGATGCCATTCGATTTGGAATCGCATGTAGGTAGTTTTTGAAAAAAATTCAAGATGCGCTCACAAAAGTTATCAACAATTAACAAAAAAGGGGTTTGGTTTTTTGCTAATATATCAAAAGTTATTTGATGAAATATCTGATGAATGACGACCTCTGTGGCTCAGTGGTAAGCGCGTTGGCGCTCAAGCCGGAGGTTGCGGGTTCGAATCCCGCCAGGGAACAAAAATATTTTCTGTGTTCCTGGGTCATTAAATATATGTATTATATAATAAAAATCTTAAATATATGTATATTATAAAAAAGTATTAAATATATTTCCGTTGTCTGGTACCCGTAACACAAGTTCTTCAAGAACTTACCACGGGACCAGATTGACGTGGTGTGAAAGCGTCCATAGATTATTATTATTATCTGAGAAAAATTTCAAAAATTTCCTAAAAAAGTCCGGACTCCCGGAACTGTAGAACCAATATTTATAATTTTACCGAGGGCTTAAAATACGTCAGAAAACGGGAATCATCGAATGACATTTCGGAACAGTTAATTTACCTACGCGAAAAATATTTTTTTTCGGAAATGCAAACGTAGATATCTATTACGCCCCGCATGACATTTCTCTACGCGGCCCGCGCGGGTTGCGTGCCCCCCTGGTTGGGAAGTCCTGTTATAAGCTTATCGGGTAAAACATAAAATTTTTGATTGATTTTATTTTATGCCATATCAGATAAATTTATTGGTTTCCAGTGCCAAATCTCTCTTCGCGATACCAAAAAATGAGGAGTTCGTGTACATAAGCGCTGGTGATGATACTGGAAGCGCCCGAGATGTTAGTTCGCTGATACGTGGTCTGGTGCACCTATGTACGGGGACGGAGACTGACGCAGCTCCGCAGAGGAACAGTTTCGCGCAGTTCCTACAGGGACACATCGACCTTGCGTTTGCAGAGGGTTTTGATGATAATGTCGGCAAATACGCCATGAGCACGTCCTTCTTTGAGGTAATAATTATATCATTTTACCAGTGAGAGGTGGGCACATCATAGGCGTAGCGGTGGGACCCCTAAACCCTCTGTGGAGGTGGCGTCGGTCCCTTGGGGAACTGACTAGCTGTCGAGGTGCCTTGTTGCTCATCAGCTCCAGGGCAACTGACAAAAGGCGGCATTGGTTGCACTCGCCGGGTTTTAGTGGGTAGAGTTGCGTCCACCTTACAATCTTTCTAAGTCCCACATACCCGCCTGGGGAGACCCCCTCCCCCTTGGGATACCTAAGAGCATTTACTGACAGAAAAAAATGGGTACTGCTATCCCGCTTATTTCTTCCGCGGATCAGCTTTACTATATCCATGAAAGAAGAGGAGTACATGTTACATGCAGATTGCAATGTAACTAGCTCCGAGTCATACCGTCTTGCATCTCATGGTATTAATTGCATTAATGAGGTGCATGCACTTGGCACAATAGTTACCGCACTATGGTTCAAGCCTTGTCGTGGCGGTGGGGCTCAGTAGCCTAGGGTGAGCCCAGTACCTTGGGCGAAGCTAATTGAGCCGACGGAGCTGATCTTTGTACCCCTCTTATAAGAAGATCGCCCTTTGTCCCACTGCTCTTTCTTCCCCCACAAAGAGCAGTGGGACAAGGGGCGAGGATGGGAACCACACCCCATTGTACTGTCCCGACGTTGGGAGGGGAGTTATATGGTGCGGGACAACCCCTCTGTGGAGGTGGCATCGGTCCCTTGGGGGACTGACTAGCCGTCGAGGTGCCCTGTTTGCTCTGTAAAATTGCTACAAGCTTTTAGGTATTGAAGATGTTTTTCTGTCGGCGTGAGCGAAACCGCGGTAAAAACTCGTATTATAATAATTGTGGTGCCGGTAGAGTAGAATAACACCACCCCAATTCTTCCCGTGGGTATTATAAGAGGCGATTAAGGGGGTATGAGAAAAAGTACTGACCCCTTGTATCTCTCTCAACGTGATACGGATTCATTTGTCTGGGTCTTTCTCCGGTCGTAATCGTTTCCGTTCCATTATGTCCAGAAGTACTTAAAAATATATATCTTGCGCATCTGACCGCTTTCGTTACTTGACTCCGAGTATTCAGTCCTTTACCCATCGCCACAGCGATGGGTAAAGGTAGAGGGGTCTAGCCTGATGCAAGCTAGGCTATGTCTGATACCTCCACGCAGGCGGTCCCGGGGTGTGGTGTTTCCACGCTTCACATTTGGGGTGATTGTGTGGGTTTCATTTTCAGCGCCAAATTTCGGGTTGGAAGTTTTAACTTTTAAATGGTCGACATGGCCGATAAATATCGGACAGATCATCATCATCAAATAATAACTTTTAGTTGCCCAGCGCGAGTTGCTGGCGATCGGTGGCTCAGACCCTGACGGAAGTGTTCCTGACGCCGGGGGAGGGCGGCGAGCGAGAGGGCGGGGCGTTATTTGACGCACTCGCCACCGACGTGCGCTTCTCACAGGCGAGGTGTGCTAAGGTGAATAAAATAATTTGTTTGTTACATCGAACGTTTACATGAAAAGTTGTTTACGGGACGGCCGGCAGATGTGAATCCACGTTAATATTAAAATGTATAAAAGTATATAATGAAATTTGAAATAAAACAAAGAAATGACATCGTCCTGCCATTTGCCATCACGGCACTAAGGAGGTTTCACATTAAGAAGTCGTAAAGGTATATCTGCCAGTGTAAAGTGTTGACTTGATATTGAACGTTAAAAATTTACAATTTACATATATTTGTTTCAGGTGCTTCCAATAGCTCAAGCGTCGTACGCTGAAGGTTTGCCTCCTCATTACTCCAGTCAACATCATGCCCACAAAGTAAATACTGTCACTAATTGTTTTTCAATTTTTATTCCAACCCATTTCCGTTTTTTAGTTTCATTCACTCATTCGTAGTAAGAGGTAGTGCCATGCTGCTTTGCAGCCGAATTTGGCCGGCACGACTGGGGTGGTACCTCCCGCTCACATAACACCGGTGTCAAGTGACAGCATAGCTGTCGCGTTTCGTGTGGTTTGTGAGTTTCCGGTGGCCCATACGGAAAAGGAAGGGAACGCATCTACAAAATCTCTGGTTGTGCGGATGTGTATGGGCGTCGATAGTCGTACACAGCTCGTTTGCCCTCCTATGCTATAAAAAAACATCAGTCATTCTAGAATTATTACATTTATTTTGATAATTTTTTTATATTTCATTCAAAATCGGAATACTGGTAAAATCGTGCTATAATATTACGGTTTAGATATACTTACATTACAGCATAGTTCAATGTAAATGGACTAAATTTAGTCAATTTGATTGCGTGTAGGTGGGCGTGGCGCTGGGCGTGGTGGAGGCGATGGCGCGCGGGCCGCTGGCGGAGGGCGCGCGCGATCGCTTGCGGGCCGCCTGCGCCGCAGCGTGGCGCGCTCGCAGCCTGTGTGAAGCGCCTTCGCTCACCGGACACCCCTGTATACACCCTAACCAGTGAGACTATATTGTGTGCTAGCTGTTTAATACCAGGACATTCATTCACCATCAAATACGATGCTTATATAGTTCTTAGGATATTTCCAATATTACAAAATATTGGGAAAAACCTTAGAGTATAAATAATATATTATAGAGTGCTAATGTCACGCATTGTGCCGATCGTAAGCATGTGTGTTATAGATACTTATCGATAGTAAAGCGCTGTGAGAGTGACGTTCAATGCGTAAATTATCAAAAATATCGATATGTGAAATTAGCACATACATCATCATCATTATCAGTTTCTATCCGTTCACTGCTGAACATAAGCATCTCTTAATGAACACCAAGACTGCCTTCTCACACACAAGGTATCGCCTTGCCACTCTCATCCAACACGGGCCGGCCACAAATAGGACATTAACATAAAGTACCTAATGACCGCATGGTTTAAAAAATATTAAAACAAAGAATTAGAAAATAATATTGTTGTTAGTTTAGTAAAATTTATACTAAAACAGCTATCGTGTTTTTTTTAAATTATTTATTAGTCTTTATTATTACACAATCCATACAGATATTATATTTGCGAAAGTCTGTCGTGAATGACAAAATCCTTTATATGCATAGCTTTAGCAGACGGCGACATTGATGTTCGGTCAAACTTGATATTTTATGTGGCATGGCTAAAGAAGTTTTGTCAATTTCATTAAGTGATATTTGTATGTAGTGACGGCTCGAAGGACCACTCGTCGGGCGTGCGCTACACGAGTGCGTGCGAGTGTGGGCGCGTGCGCACGGCGCGTGACGACCCGTACTCGGTGCGCGCCGCCAACTGCGGGTTCTACACCCAGGCGGCGGCCGCGTGCCCGGCCTGCGACACGCTGGCGCAACACCGCTTCCCGGTCTTCCAGCCCTCGGGCACCACCTACAGGTAACGTCTTATACCTCTCTACGTTCTATATAATAAAATAAGTTCATTTTGAAACTAGGCAATAATTATGAATTATACTATGATTACATTATTAAACTTAATTATTACTTAAAAACGCTGCGTTCATCTTGAATACACGCCGCAGAATATTCCTGTTTTGCTATGGTTTATGTCACCTTTTTAAATAGACGATCGAAAGTTGGATAACATATTACTTTGTACTATAAATAGACATTGAAACATTTCATATCAATATTTGTTTCATTATATACCATTGAACTAATACAGTAATCATCAGCTTGCCTTGTGATGTGGACGCCTGTCGGTGGAGCTTTAAACAGTCAACATTGTTAATGTCATTGAAAGAATTAGCTTATTCCACACTGGCGTCACATTTCCCTGATGTAACATATCTGCAGAGCTGCGTCTGTGAAAGGCACCGACGACTTGGCTGAAGGTCAGGAGACCAAGCACGAGGGCGCCGAGAGCTCCCCGGCGGCAGCTCTCACCTCCCCGCCGTCCCCCCGCTCCACCTCCTATACGCCCCCTGACGAGCTTTCCCCGGGGTCTGAGAAAGACGAGGAGGAAGAGGAAGCCCCAGCCTGCAGCGATACCGGGATAGAAGTGGTCACCGTCAGAGAAGAGACTACTACAGGTACCGAGGCTGTCATTAACTCATTAGTAGATAAAGTCGGTCTCCAGATGCTGATCACAAACAATAAAAAATTGAGATGAGATTGACAAAAAAATAAGTCCGAGTTTAACTCTCGCGCGCCAACAGTTCCGAAAAAGTGTTTTTTATTTATTATAAAAATCAATCAACCGTTTTCAGATACTTTCCTTTACTCATGCTGTGAGACCTAAATTCTTACCAAATTTCGTGATTTCATATAATAATGAGAAGTATCTTATAGGTTTTTATCTCACAGGTTGACAGACAGACAACGGAGTGATCCTATAAGGATTCCGTTTTGTCATTTTGGGGAACGGAAACATAAATAAACAATAAATTAACAAACTAAACTCCATATCTATACTGTATAATATATCCAAATTAAAAAACAATATAGTATCAATAAAGTCAACCGAATCTACCCTCCAAGGAAAGTCCACTGAGAAGAACCAGAATAATTATATATACTCAGTGGAACGTATACGTGACTAAAGTAAGTTTTTCTTTCAGAGAAATCGATAAGCCGCCAGCCATCTACCACAGAGTACCTGCCGGGCATGCTGCACACAGGAAGCCCGGCGGGGCTGCTGCCGGCTTTCCCCAGCTGGTCGCTGGTCTGCCGCGGACCCTCCTCGCTGTACTCGCACAGCGTGGGCCTGCCCGAGCACCTGCAGCCTGGATTCCTGCCTCACACCAACTACCTCGTGCCCTGGGACTGTATTGTGAGGTTAGAGAAAGTTCTGGAAATATTGTGACCTGTTCGAATTGTTCGAGTTCGAAAATGTTCTAGAAAAAATTTTCTATTAACTATATAGTTTTTCATTCGTTGTTTTTGAATAGAGAAGTATTATTACATTGTTTTGTCTGCAATTAGTTAGTCTTCTTTAATATATGTTAACGTTCTAAGGAAAAATTATATTTTATAGGTTAACATTATAAATACTGTAAACATATTAAACCGATTAAGAGGTAAAAGTAGGTTGGTGTCATGTCTGTTTTTGTCTAAAAAAGAAATTCTCCTTTTATTTACGTTTATACAGAACATATATATATTTTAACAATAAAGAATAGTTATCAAACACCGGGTACAACAGATTAGAACAAGCGAACGCGTGGCGTGCGGCGAGCGGGCGGGGGCGTGGCAAGGGCGGCGCTGCGCACCACCTCACCGTCAAGATCTTCATTGGCTTCGAGTATGAGTGCCCCAGGGGACACAGGTAATGATGCAATATTCATTATTTATACCTAGGCCTATATTATAGTAAATCTAGTTTAAAAAACTAAAATAAATTAACCTCAAATGGCCTCTTTAAAAATGTACTTAAACTCTACGGATTTTTTAATATTATTTATAAGTATTTTGGCATCTGTATTACAAATACTTGCAAAGTTTGAAATCGTTATGCCACATAGAAGTAAGCTAAAATAAACTTCAAAATTTGATTCATAATATGTATATACCATTTAGTTAGTAAGTAATAAAGATAGGCAAATTAGGAAGCGGGTTAATTGATAAACGTCGCCCGTACATATATGGTGGTATCCGTGCAGAGTATGCTTTGCTCTGCTATGAGTGTAAAACAAAGAGCACACCTACCGGTAAATACAAGTATTTGAGCGGTCGTGCAGGTTCATGATGACGACCCCGGAGGGCGGCACCGGAAGCGGCGCGGGCGGCACGTGGTCGCGGGAGGAGGGCGCGCGTCTGTCGGCGGCTACGTTGCCTCTGCGGACGGTGTGCGCGTGTCGCACACCGCAGCCCGCGCGCCTCACGCGCCTGCACGTCGTCACGCCCAAGGCGCCCGTACACGTCACGCTGCACCCTAAGGTACGCAAAAGGCGTTGGGTATTGTGACTCTTATTTAACTTGACAGTGCCTAAATAGATTGACAAGTATTAAAAGGGTATACTTTATAAAAATCAAAACGCAATAACAAAACATATGACCTTGAAATGTCCTAACAAATCAGATGATCTTAAAACTGATTTTGATAAAACAAGCCTCTTATTATTATTATAAGAACTAGCGCTAGGAAACATGCTTTCAAATGTCAAAAATATGTACTGGAAAACGAACGAATGAAATGTACTTTATTTTCCATCAAGTAAATATGCGTAAAACTATTTGCAGATATTGTATAAGTTTACCAATAAAAGGCTCATAATGGTGATCTTATTATATAAGTAGTTTCCATATAAACAGGGGGTATATAAAATAAAGTCTGACAACACATTTGGTATTCATAACAAGATAATTGTGTGTAGGCGCAGCCGGTACCAGGTGGGCCGATCTTCGTCCCGCAGCCGACGAGCGACCCGCCCATCAAGCTGAGCGCGGCCGCGTATTGGGTGCTTCGCTTCCCGTACGTGTACGCAGACGAGCGCGGGCCCCTCCCCCGCGTCCCGTCCGGCACACCCCCCGTCCCACCCGGTGCGCTGCTGCCGCCGCACTTCGGTCTGCAAGAGTGACGCACACGCTGAAAGATCCGTGACTTCAAATCTTCGCAGCGTAAAGAGCTGGAAACTACAAATAAAAACACAACTGACGTTAAATTTGACATTTTTATACTTTAACAGGTTATTAATATAACTCAGTCATTTAAAGAAAGGGATTGTATATGTGGGCGCTAAACATTCAGCTTTACAGGCGGCATGTACATTTTTGTTTTAATAGTAATTTTCATAATTACCTACCTATTAAATATTATGAAATTTTGTAAATAAAGAAATAAAGGTTTTTTTTATATCAAAACATATTTCTACAGCCTAATATGAAGCCTTACCCTTATGCCTATTTTTATCTCTATGCCAATCAAATTTAGGATCAACAATATTAGACTAAATGATGTTTCTGCCTACTGAAATAGTATGCCAAAAAATAATTATGTCAAAAATATGTATGTTAGGCAAGTATCCCAAAATTCGAATTCTGTGCTCACAATTTCAGAATTTTCCATTTGTATGTAATGGTCTTTTAACTAGTTCCAAGAGAATTCAGTTTCACGCCTTTACCGTCTTGTATTGTACAAATGTACATACTTCAAAAGATTACGTAATATTTAAAGTTACTATTATTATCTTTGCCACAATTTTGATTAACACATTGAGCGAATAGAAGAGAATAGAGCGGTAATGTTATGCGTTTTCTATGAAAACAAAGTCCGCCAATTTTTTGCTGCGACGCGGCGCCGGTTCTGCGCTCTGATTGGCTGACTGATGGCCATTGATGGATGATTATATATGGGACGTACATACAGATCACTGGTTGTATTGCTATTACGTCACGCAAATCACGGACCAGTTTCGGAATTTTATGGGTCACACTACTCTATGCGGTTATACGCTCGATGGAAATAAAAATAAATTAATAATATAATATTATATATATATATAATCTTTATTTTATGTGCCACATTAGGAAAAATTAAAACTAAACCCGTTTCGAGATACCAGTATAATATAAACATTAATCTTTGGTTGTTTTATGTACTGGGTTCATTGTAAATAAACCTTTAAAAAATATTGTTCTTTTATTCCGTTTTAATGATAAACACCTCAACTGACCATTCCAGAAGTTTATAGCTTAGAAAAGGAGCGGGGAACCAAACAGACGTCATATACAAATATATGTTTAGCTGATATTTAAGAATTAAAAAACGTTAATCTTTGACATTTGGGTAATAAACGCACATCGTATGCCAAAATAGATAACAGATTATTACCCATTTATTTGGAATACCTTTTTCGTAGGTGTTTTTATATTATGAAATATAAATGGCAACACTAAAAATAAAATGTACATCTAATGCTTTTAGTTCCATAATGATGATTTCATTTCTTTAATTCTTTACCCTTAACAAAAACATTCCAAACTCTTCAGGTTTGCGTATAGAATTATTGTAAACATTTCTTATAAAACATAATATATATTTCATAAATAGGATACCAAATTTATTGCAATATTTATTGAATAAATTTATACACGTTATGTCTGAGGCGCAATTATTTTCAAAGAATTAAAGGTACAGCTTGGCAAAAAAGAGTCTGGAAAAAATGAGGGCGCCACTTTCACTTAGGTCTTATCATAATATGAAAAATCAGTAAGAGAATTTAATCAAATCGTTACTAAATAATGTGAAACACTAAAATTGATTCAAAATCTAGTATTTGACGGCCCAGTATTGTCAACATCATAGGTTTCCATTTAGTAAAATATTTAGTTCCACTTGTCACCGCGTCATACTCTTTTTTGCCAAGCTGTACATCCAAGTTCCAAAAAGGTTTTATTGCGCATGCTTAAATAATTACAATATGGCGCGCCAATCAGCTAAGAGCGCGGGAAACAATTTGGCTTACGGAAAGTTTTATTTAATCTATATTCGATTGTTGAAACGTAATTAATTGTTAAAATATAGTTAAAACAATAAAATATATTATTGCTAAGGAAGTTTATTTAGATAACATTCAATTACATTTTTGTAATACAATACTGGTAATAATGAAAGTAGTTTTCCTACTTAAATATTGAATAGTGGGGGTAACGCAAGGGTGGGTGTGATTTCGTTCTTGGCTGCGCACTGGAACGTAGGTCAGTTGAGATTGAGCCGCCGGTTAGGCAACAACTCAACAGCACTCTGCTCGATTAGTATCGCGCGTCGAAACTTTCACGAAAATTTGCGGCAGATATGCCGCTTTTGCATCAAGTGAGTTTTTTATATCTAACTCTATAAATTTTAAGGCAATTTGTGATTCCACTAGTGTCGTACTGTGTTTAAATTCAAAGCCGAACTATCTCTGGCTAGTGCTGGCTACCCTCAAAAAACTTAAAGCGGTTGGGAGGACATGCATTTTTAAAATTTTCTTGAACTCTACAAAAAGTTGTTGCACTACCCTCTTATTTGCTTATTTTCAAACGAGCGCTATTTTATCTCTGACGTAGTCTTACCAAATTTGTTATTGCATAAAAACTAGGGCCTTTTTGGTGTCAACATAAGTTTCAATCTTTATTTCTGTCCACTGCTAGATGGTTTCATATAATTAAATTTATTGTTATACCATTTTAGAATTCCTAATAACTTAAAATAAGCTGGGGGTAGAGCTGGGGATAAATGTTACTTTTCCGTTGTAAGTATTAGAAACGGATTTTATTGTATTGTTTTGCAGGATACCAGTCGCGGTGGCGGCGGCTCCAGAGAGAACCGCCGCTCGCGATCCGACTTCGTCGGTCTAGACTCCTCCCAGTTCGTGGAGGCCGCTGCTACGCCCAAAACTGCCGGACCACATGTGAGTCACATCAAATTGTTTTTATTACTTTTTAAACGGCAATATTATTCCCCCAAGTTAAAGTATGTTGGGATACGGCTTAAAACCCATACTCTACCCACGGAATTATACGAACTCTTCGCAAAATTGCTATACGAATGGCTTTTATCTCTACTAGTTTGTTGCATTTTTCATAGTTACAATTTTACTGTTTTCGTTCAATGTTTTTATTGCGACTTTGTAAGTTATGTTGGGCGCCAAATAAATTGCGCTTGGAATAGAAAATGAAATGGTTTTTGAACGATTGACCTTGGACTTTTTGGTCACGTATTTAAAATCTCTTTTTTTTTGCTAAAATTTTGAAATTAGAATATTAAGCTGTACAAAAGATAATTTTCTAATAATACCTTAAGAAAATAGGTTTTCACTTTCAAATCTACCGTCAATCCACTCTTCACCATTTAAGGCCCTTTCTAGATGAATGAGTCAACTACGGATGATAGGCCGTGTGATAGGTTAAGGGTTTATTACACTAGGCTAAATTTAGTCGACTTCTGTGTATTTAGCAGTAGTAGTACTATTAAGTATAATCGCAGTTACCAAGCTAGGATCCTAAATAAAAAAAATCGAAACAAAGTTTTGAATTCAAAGCCTAAATTTAGCCAAATTTAGCCCTTTAAACAGATTATGATAACGTTTCTATCTTTATCACGAAAAATAAGATAAAATTAGTCTTGAAATCTTGGCGGGTCTGGCCACATGTAGAGCCTGCGACTGTCGTTTATCGCATCTGAATAGTGTAGGTACTCTACAGCGCGGTCGCGATTAGATTATCTTAAATTACCTTCAAAAACGTATTACGGGTATTTTTACGGGATAATTTCCTTCTACCTAACGTTATTACCTAACGTAAGTTATATTATATTGTATGTTGTAAAGTTATATTTCAATTAAAAACTTTTTCAATTACATAAATTCGGAGAATCCGAAACCGGTGGTAGGGAAGCGCTGTGCAGAGCTCCCGGCTGCATGGGTACCACCATTTTGCTTGTTTCTCCCGTGAAACAGCTTTGTGTTTCGGAGAGAAGGGCAAGACAGGCAGTGTAATTACTGGAACAGACTTTACGGTCTCAGAATAGGCAACACATAGATGACTTGCCTGGGCTCGTTCCAGGTAAACTAGTTTATGTTCATGGGCGACGTCGATCACTTGCATCACGTGGCACGTTTGCCACTTTGCCTATCCAACTAACGTAAAAAAATTTAATGCCTTTATTCGGTATTGAACGGTTACGGGCTGAAAATACAAAAAAATCAAATATATACACATTAGAAGATTCTTGAACAATTCTTTTAAATACACTACGTCCAAAAGCTTTGAAAGCCTCGTGCGTTTATCATAACCCACTTAATGCGTTTGAAAGGCTCGATATTTGAGTACAAAGAGCTCGACAGTTTTATTGTCCGTTCATAATGTCCCGTACGACATCCGTTTTGATGCCAGTTAATGTCGAGGGAGACTGGTGCCAGCGCGTGTATTAATGGGCCAGCCTTGCCAAATAACGCACTCGCGAGCCGCCTTGCATTAGCCCTGGATTTGAAAGTGTCTTAAAACATGCACTGCGTATTCAAATTTCGAGCTTTCGTTTTAATAATGACTGTAGTTGACTTTTCTTCTGCGTTACATTTATCTTGTTTGCCTTTAAAGCTTATGGACTAGGATTATCAGATGTCCATATCCACGTTGTCCAGACGATAAAACGTAACTGGCGAAACAAACCTAGACCGACGAAACGGCTCATTTCTTGCTTTATCTAAAAACACATTTAATAAGGTGTTTTACGATTCGGAGATTTAATAATAAATGCTATGTAAAATACTAGATTATGCTCGAATTAAAGTACATAGTCGATGAAATTATAAGGGCCAATTTGTCAAACCAAATTACTTCTCTAAAATATCGCCCCGCTAAAGAACCCGCGACCTCTACATGTGTCAAGAGCCGCTTAAATCCACTGAGCACACGCGTTACCCCTACCAGTACTTGGCTGGGACTATTAAGATAATTAAGTTTCATTTTATGAGACAGCGATTGAACATGATAAATTGTTTAGCGTCTTTTTTCATCCGTCCTTTAAATAGCCTTTACAATGTAGAGAACATTTCAGTTACATTTATATTCATATTAAATATTACTTTATATATGCCAAAGGTTTCCAATACTACATGCTTAAAACATGCATTTGGACAGTTTTTTTCGTGAATGTGTGGTTACTGTAGCAAGAGTAGACGGATAATTGATTAACAGTTTCCAGTTTAAATAATAAATGTAGTTATTTTAGACCAAATGAAGCGAATAATTCCAAATTACGAGGCGCGGCCCCGTTAGCACGGGAATAGACTTATATTAAACTTTTGGCCTTTTTATAATTAAAAATTTTCAAACTTCTATTTTTGACCCGTCGTAATACTTCGGTTTTCCCGGGCTGTCATGGTTACAATGAAAATTACTTCGAATTCTATGATTGCCTTAAATTGTTTAATTAGAGGTTCACTTCGGCCGAATTTCAAGGCACACTCGTGTTCATCTTCTGTAAGCAATTTTCGTGTTGCGAAAAGTGTTATTATATTATACGAAAATTGTATTATATTTTATAAAGATTTTCTTGCCTCAAGTCTGTCATACACGCTACCTACGGTTATAGGTCTACGCCTCTACGGCCGCTACGCACGGCTACGCAAGACTATACCGCGTAGACTGCTCGCTATGGTAGCTCAAGCGCTAGATCAAACTTATTCATAAGTAGTCGAACTCCCGGAATTCATCACTGTTCATCTCTAAAGAGCCCTAGTTTTCATCAAATTTTCAATCCCAGATTTAAAGAGGGTAGATAAGTTTGATCGACAAGTCTGTATGAGCCACCGTAGTTAAACGCGTCAACCGATTCGGATGTAGTCTCTTCCATTGAAAACGGGATCTTGACGCCGCCTGGTCGAGTGGTCACACTACTGGACTTTAGCGGTCGCGGGTTCGAATTCCGCCAGGTGCAGATAATTTGTATGGTATTGGTGAATATAGATGTCTGCACCGGGTCATAGATGTGATATTTAAGTTTGAGAAGTTGGAGATATTTAAGTTTCTTAAATTTATTTCTGTTCCTACCCGTAACACTACGAACTTACTACGAGGCTAGGTTAACGTGGTGTGATTGTTGAATAATATGTATTTATTCCTGTTTCACTTTCAAGGTCATCAGCTAATAGGGCTAAGTATAACCTCTAAATATTTTAAGGTATCTTCACGATAACACTATCGCAAAAATTTATCTTAAAATATGAATCTAAACTCATTCTCGCGGGCACATTTCTTTCTGAACAATGAGTGTAGCCAAATGAAAGTGTCAACCCTTTGCATATTAATCCAGTTTTCGCACATTTCTACAGCCAATTTATTAAAGTTCTATCGCGTACTTGGCGTCTGCCATTGCCCGGTATTGGCATGGGGTTGGCAATTTAATATCTACATGCCAAGCACTACGCGACTTAATCGCTCCGCGGATTCGAGCCGGAAAAAATTTCTTACAACTTCGATACATGGCTAGATTAGTTTAATAACTTGATCTATTGATATCAATACAATTTAGTTTAGTATTTTGACTTGGCATCTTTATTTCAAACGTAATGCACTCGACTCTACTTTTGTTGGAAGTTTGGACAGCCTTTTTTAATTTATATAATAAATTACCCTTTTTTTTCTTTAACGCCGGGAAATGCTCGGAGGTATCCCGCGGGGGAGTGAGTCTCCCTACGTGGGTAAGTGTACGCTAGTCTACCCACTCAACCCGGCGAGTGCCACCAATGCCACCTTTGGTGAGGTGCCCCGGATCTAATAAAACAAACAGGGCACCGCCCTGTTTGTTTTATTAGATATAGAGCTACTATATTATACAAGGTTGATAAAAGCGAGAGGCATTAAATTAAACCACGTATACTATGTACCATTTTCAGGTTACACACCAAAACTTACACCGATAGAATCAATAGTTTAGTCACAGGATATTTTTAAAGTTTTAAAGCCGCTCCGGTTTGTTCGACCCGGTGAGACGCAACGTGCTGTGCGACGTTGCCTTTTAGATTCGAAGGACATTTTACAAAGGTTTACAAAGAGTTTTTACATTTTACTTTGACTATTCACGTATTTAAGTTCTTTGAAAAACTTTTTATTGCTCTTAAACTATTTTTTTTAGTTTCGGATTAACCGTACGCATGTGAAGTATACCTATGTACCGCTTATTGACTGATAGATGCAAAACTAAAAATTATTTCTGACGTGCTTTCATCTCTTGTTCCGTTAATTAATTTAACGCGGCTTTAAACAAACATTGCTTATAGAAATAAAAATAGGGCAATAATTAGTAATTACAATCTTACTCGTGGTCAAGTAGTGTTAGTTTACAAATAACTTAATACGAAAATAATCTATATACTAACGCTGTGGACATAGAGTAAATCTTTAATGAGTTGAGCGTGCCCTAATTAATTTTTAACCGATGGGCTCTACTAAATTGGTTATTTAGTGATGTATGCTGTTACTTATTACAAGTCATTATGTTAAAATACGTGGTAGAGGTATCTTGATAACTTTAAAAATGAAACTTTGGGAATATTACGTTAAATATTTTTCTTGTCCATTTTTTTATTGTATTCAATAAATTAGGTTCTGTCTTTACAGCCTTTGTTTTGCTCCTTCCATATCCTAAAGTTCTCAACTGTCTTGCAAATGAGCACGCAAGTTCTTATATAGGTCCAATATATAACGTAACATAATTGGGCCGGCACGACCGGGGTGGTACCTCGCACACATAATATCGACTTAGTGACAGCTATGCTGTCGCGTTTCGTGCGGTTTGAGATTCTGGTGGCATCGCACGCATCTGCATAATCTCTGGTTGTGCGGATGTGTACGGGCGTCGATAGTCGCAAAGTCTTGGACTGCTCGTTTGCCCTCCATGCTATAAAAACTTAACCTTATGAATCCCAGATTTAGTAGGTTTTAATTGCCACCAGGGTATTAAGATGCCGTAGAGTTTTTAATGACCGTAAGCGTTTCAAGTTTGTTTTTTGACCAGGACGGCGACAACGAGTGGCGATGGGAGTCGCCCGGCAGCCCCGAGGCGGCCCAGACGCCGCGCTCGCTGGTGCCCTCCGCGTGCTTCCCTCCACAACACCCCACGGCGTATATGAGCTACAGGTATTTATCTACGTAGACAACTAGATTTGTATTGATATTTTGATAAGTGTTACAATTTTAGTTAAGCAGTAAGGGTTAGTCATCAAAACTTTTGAATTGAATAGATGTTTCATAAAGTTTTTATTAGCTACTGTAATCTACGAAAGCTTTATTAAATGAACATTAAATTAAATAACATGAGATACTTACTGCGATACGCCAATCTTTCAATATTTTCGACACTTTACGGACCTGATTTTTTAAGTTAGAATGATTTTGGGCGACTTCCACAGCAAACTCGCAATAAGTCCTACGCTAGTTCTAATATAGATATCTAGTATAGATATGTTGTATTAGATGGTGTTTAGTATACCTCCTTTTTTCAGTGAAAGCGCTCGTCCGGGAAGTTGGGCAGACGACACTTCTGGACAAGAAATAACGGGGCTCGTCGCTTCTCTAGTGAGTAATATATTGACTTATACCGCCAAGACTGTTACAAATAGAACTTAGGTACTGAAATAATATACACTGGCTTCCGAAATTTTCAAATTTATTATAAGATCCGATATAATCTCCGGATGTAAAATCTTATTCTAATTTCAGTCTTAATACTAGATCCGAATTGATTGAATTTGAATAGGATCTTATTGAATCATGAAAAATTTAATCTTCAATCGTTTTCATTAAACCTTTGTAGTGATTTAATCCTCGGGTGGATCGACTAATCTACACCATATATCTACACACCGACCAAATCACTTGCCTTTTGATGTTTTATTTTGGTTATAGAAGGCGCTGGCGATGCCACAGACAACAAATAACCGTAGCAGCATGTACCAGTCCTACCTCAGCTGCGAGCGGTTAGATACTGTGAGTTTTAAGTGTTATTTATTAATAAATAAAGTGCGTGCATACAATGTACACATGTCGGAAGTGAAACTTATTTGGGAAACTAATTTTTAAATCTCGTTTATACTTATACTGATCTAAAGCTTTAAATATCAGAGACTTCAGATGCGACGTTCGCTCTATCTCACTCTCTCGGTCTTTCTCACTCGCTTGTCCCCTACTCACTCCATGGTTGTTTCATGCTACGTTCGCTCTTTCTTACTCTCAATCGTTCTCAATCACTCTTTCTCTTCTTGGACATCATCCGTAAATTAACGTTTCATCCGTAAAAAAATTACCCTCGTGCACGCAAATAAGTTTCACTTCCAAAATATAGCGCGACAGAGCAAGTACAGAAAGCTATAAATATATTTTACTTTAAAATATTCACGTTAGCTTTTATTGAAGCCTATTTACAACACTAATGCGGTCTAATAATCATGAACCATTCATTAAATTACGGACTTGTTGAATTCGTACCATTTTATAATGAAGAAACGAGCTTTGGTTATTTTCTACAGAATTTTACAATCAATAAAATCTACCCCTGTGATAAATTGTGTTCATTTGGGAAATAAAAGAAATAATTTATCCACCTTGTATCATAATTTGCAGATGGAGCGGTGGCCGCCCGAGGGCGCGCGCTCGCAAGTACGTGACCGCGAGCGAGACCTCTCGCGCCGCGCCTCCTTCTGTAAGTAAAGTAACTCGGGGTACATCGCCTACCTTCCGTAGTCCCGTGTTCAGCAGTATATTTAAAAGGGGTTGGGTACAGGGCCTAAGCTATTTTTTTCTGTTTACGCAAATTTGCTCATTACAATGATGAGTTTTACGGATTTATAAACACTTTCGTTTGTTACTTGAAAAGACTATGGGAAATCCTATAGTTCAGCAACATAACTGTATATTTTTTCTATAATGGTAATTTTTCTTCTGTTTATCTTTTTCTCTGAGGCATCCCGCGGGGGAGTGGGTCTCCCCACGCGGGTATGTGGGACTCGCTGCGCCCGACAGTTGGTAAATGGACGCAGCTCTACCCACTAAAACCCGGCGAGTGCCACCAATGCCGCCTTTGGTGAGGTGCCCCGGATCTAGAAAACAAACGGGGCACTTCGACGGCTAGTCAGTCCCGCAAGGGACCGACGCCACCTCCACAGAGGGGATGTCCCGCACCACAGAACAACCCCTCCTGGATAGTACAATGGGGTAAGGTTCCCATCCTCACCCCTTGCCCCCTGCTCTTCCGTCCCCTCTTCTTATAAGAGGGGTACAAAGAGCCCCCTCGGCCCAATTAGCTTCACCCAAGGTGCACCGCTCACCCTAGGTTACCGAGCCCCGCCGCCACGACAAGGCCTGAACCATGGTGGGGATTCTTCTGTTTATCTGCAGTAAAACAAGTTTATGGAAAAAATTGGCCAAATGTGTCGATATGTTCGCTTTTGTATGATAAACGTTGTGTACTGCAGGCGGGGTGGTGTCCGCGGGCGGGGACGGGTCGGTGCTGCGCTGGAGTGGAAGCCTGCCCGCCCGCCCCCTCGATACCAGTGGTGGGTTCTCGCCCAAGCTGTTCCTGGGCGGCCTGCCCTGGGATATCACCGAGCGGGCGCTGCTCGCCGCGCTCAAGCCCTTTCAGCCGCTCAAGTGAGTAAAACTAGAAAGGGTTTCGTTTAGGATAATGAATTAGTTGTCCATGAAGGGTTGTTGCCAGCCGAATGTATATTGAAGATCACGAAATTTAAAATATAGCTGTTCTTCGGTTTATGCTAGGAATAACATTCGATACATGCGAATGAAGTCATTCTTTAGGAATGAACTAACGTGTATTAAAAATCTCTGAATGGTTGCTTGAATGTGTTGTTTATTATTATAATTTTATGTTGGATAGGCAAACCTGATAGTAAGTGGTCGACGTCGCCCATGAACATAAACTAATATACCTGGAACGAGCCCAGGCAACTCATCTATGTGTTGCCTATCCTGAGACATAAGATGTTAAGTCTCGGTGCCAGTAATTACACTGCCTGTCTTGCTCTTCTCTCCGAAACACAGCAAAACTGTTTCACGGGAGAAACAAGCAAGATAGTGGTACCCGTGCAGCATGGAGCGCGGCACAGCGCTTCCCTCCCACCGGTAAATCTCTTGCTTTATTGCAGTGCTCTGATATTTTTGTATAATTTGACATGTAATGTGTGCTATATGGTCAGGGTGGAGTGGCCGGGGCGCGCGGGCGCGGGTGCGGGCGGGGGAGGGGCCAGCAGTCCGCGCGGGTTCGCGTACGTGACGCTGGAGAGCGAGCGGCGCGTGCGCGCGCTGTTGGCCGCCTCGCGCCGCGACGGGCCTGACTGGTACTACCGCGTTAGCGCGCGCGCCAAGGAGGTACCACATTACTTCTCTCGCTAATATCACTACTAGCTGCCCATATAAATATATATTGGTAATAGCCATAACTAATAAATGCAAAAAGATTTTTTAAAGTAGTCTGGTTCCGCTTTCGGATATTGGCTCGTTTACACAAACGTGTTATAATATAATCATCTTGTTTTAACCGATGATCGCCTAAAACTAAGCGATGGTTACTTGAACCAATATTCATCGGAAAGTATGTTTTGTTGAAGGATTTTCCATTATCGAATATTTTTGTAACAAACTTTGCTGCATTTGATTCTCTTAAATAATTAGCACTGTTTCTTTGCATCTCTGCGTCCGAATAGGACATGCCTGAATATACTATAAGAGT
Organism: Helleia helle; assembly: GCA_963853865.1. Lineage (NCBI taxonomy): Eukaryota > Metazoa > Arthropoda > Insecta > Lepidoptera > Lycaenidae > Helleia > Helleia helle. The sequence goes on along the minus strand of OY971416.1, from coordinate 17,701,373 downwards.
AGTTGACGGTGAGGTGTGCGCAGGCGCAGGTGATCCCGTGGGCGGTGGCGGACAGCAACTGGGTGGCGGGCGGCGCGCGCGCGGGCTCGGTGCGGCTGGAGCCGGCGCGCACGGTGTTCGTGGGCGCGCTGCACGGCATGCTGTCGGCCGCCGCGCTCGCCGCCATCATGAACGACCTGTTCGCGGGCGTCGTGTACGCGGGTGAGGAGTCGTACTTGTGTACAGAGTCCTTTAAATAAAGATTTTAAAAAGGATTCATACTTATTATATAAATAAATTTAATCTATTTAAAATCGTCTAGCTAAAGGCTTCAATAAAAAAAGTGTCTACTTGTGTACTTCGGCGTACCATGATAATCTTTTTAAAAAATTTATCTTTCGCCTTATCCTACGTTTGTAGAAAAAACTACACTAACAATAGAAAAAAGGTATTTAATATATTGAAAGTTAAACTATAACGCATTATCTAGTTAACATTTTTTTGTGATATTTAAATAAACTTTGACTAATAATCTCTTTTTCGTGACGGTGTGCGCGCGCATCGTAAAAATTCACTCCATTATTTTTTCCTAACGCGCCAAAAGAAGTATAACTTCAATAAATACAATAGATCGAACAAGTTTCACAAGCTCTCTGGAACCCATCTTAACATACATTGAAGGACTTTTTTTCCGTTATTCTGTGTGATGCAATGGACAGAAAAGGTGAAATTTTCTCTAAATCTCCTGCCATTCTACATATTATCGAAGACACAAGTTTTCTTCACGTCAACAAATAAGTTATACAATATAGGCCTGTCTCGTTACAGGGATAGACACGGACAAGAACAAGTATCCGATCGGCTCGGGGCGCGTGACGTTCAACAACGTGCGCTCGTACGTGCGCGCCATCTCCGCCGGCTACGTCGAGATCTGCACAGACAAGTTCACCAAAAAGGTATTCTATTCTAAGGTCTATTCATAGAAAAACTGTAGGCTAAGGCAAAAATAAGTCGGTTCGTCATTACTTTATGCCATGACCCGGTACATCTTTAGATAGGCTTGTCTAACAAGATCGCCAGTCCGTAGCCCCGTAGACTCTTTCATGCGTTGCCTACCTTGAGACCACTCTTATCATAACATTCTTTCCGAAATACAGCAGCTATCCCGCTGAAGAAATGAAAGATGGAACCGGACGGACGCACAGCATATCCTCCCAATAGAATTACTAATTTTCGGCATTTTTATCTAGATTACCGCAAAGCTGTAACTGTAGAATCGGTATGATACTATAGAGTAACGCTTGTAACATTTATTTTATAATTAGGTGTAAAAATGTCTTTTTGTAGGTAACTAAAATAAAATGTGTACAGGTACAAGTGGACCCATACCTGGAGGACTCCATGTGCTCGGCCTGCAACCTGCAGCAGGGGCCGTACTTCTGCAGGGAGCCGGTGTGCTTCAGGTAGGCAGGTTATTAATATCTTCAGTTTTGTAAGCAGTGTGGCCTAATGAGGGGGTTATTGCTTGATGTCGACTGCCAAGCAGTGAAACGTTACAAGGTTTACGGTTTGGTATTTCTCTAGTTTTTGTTTGTTGTTAGTTGAGGCAAACTGGCAGACGAGCCGCCTGTGATAAGTCTTATCATCGCCCGTGAATATTAGCAAGTTAGTCGGAATAGCTGAAATAAACTAGCCGAGAAGTAACAATGTCTGTAATTACACACTTATTATTTCGTTCTGAAAAGTTTTTACCGAAGAAATGAGGTTTGAGGTTTTGCATTAATATGCAGACGGTAGCGCGGGCAGCATATATAAGTTAACTTTGATCGTTAAGAATTTTTATTCGCCAGCACTGGTTTTAAATATAGTATATCGGTGATTGTGTGCAGGTACTTCTGTCGCTCGTGCTGGGCGTGGCAGCACTCTGGCGACAACCACAAGCCGCTTATGCGCAGCTCCAAGACGCACGCGCCGCGCCTCGAGCCGCACCACGCCCCCTACAACGGCGCCTTCGGGCCCAATGATGGTGAGCACACTTGTGATCAAGTGATCAAGTCATCAAGTCGGTGACGTAGAAGTTCGTCTAGAATTTTTAGTCGGTTACCTTAAGGGCTCTTGTCAAACACACGTTTTCGTCGTGAAAAATGTAAGATTGATTCGCTCCCATAGTGATCAATACAACACTGTCAAGTGTCTACATACGGCTAATTAATCTCGCAATTTCACGCCGCGAGTGTACAATCAAATGCAAAAATATCCATTCTACAAGACTTGGTTCTGATTATTATTACTTTAACTCTTTCAGGTTTTTGATTTCAGTATCTAAGTGGTCAACAGATGCCAACTTGGTTATAGATCTGAAGAACGACCTTGGCCATTAAATGCACTATATGATTCACCCTAATTCCGAGAATTTCGGAAAAAAATTGAGGAAAAGTAAGAAACATCGTCACTAAACCACCGGCAGACGAGAAACGTCTGTTAATATTAAAATTCATAATAATTAATAAAAATATAATTCGTCATGCCGTTTAGTCAAGACATTAAAGCGTGCCAATGTAACGTATAGAATAATTTCAAAGAATTTTGTAAACTAATCCGGCATGTTTGTTCGCAGCGACGCCGTCCCCGCCCACGAGCGGCGCGAGCGGCTCCGTGGAGGAGGCGGGCGAGGGTGCAGAGTCGTTGTCGAGTCGCTATTAAGTTGGGCGTTTCGTCAGCTTTTTAACAATGATCCTCCGGCGATGAACTGATTTCGACCTTAATTAAATATAGCGAGCTTTTCGGAAGATTGTCGACGTCCAAGCGCAAAAATTGACAATTTATTTTGACCCGAAGCGTGCTATAGGTGTTGATTTACGCAAATATGTTTGTTGAAGCCATTCCGAAATTAGTTTAATGATTGTGTTTTAGGTAATTTTAAATCGAAATTTTTAATGTCTGCTAGTTTTAAACTAACTATTGTTACGACTTTTAAACGTTTTAAAGGCTTTTAAAATGTATCGATTTTTATAGAATTTTAGCCTAATGTATAGAACGCTGATTTTGAAAATGGTTTGATTTTTAATTGTAAATTGTTACATATAATAAATTATATATACACATACCTTTTTTATTTACAACTAATCCTTCGATATCCTATTTTATACAATACAGGGTAAAACGAAAAGTAAGAAAATGCGTTCAATTTCTGTGCCTTAAACTTAAAATCAACTTCAAAGTATATTACGTCGACCACGTATTGATAGATGCGGAGGTAGCCGCAGTTAACTTCAGTGTAGGTCGGGGTGAGCGTTTGCTTAGGGCACCAAAAGTCCAACAACCCATGGCCCTATATTAGGAGAGCCGAAGAGGGGATTTGGGGATTTACTCGAGCTCGGCAGATTAATATATGGAGGGCTACCTTGCACCCAGTTGAGTACCTTCACCATATTTGAGCCCCATATATAAGGCCGCCCGTCAAGGATAAAGGATCAGATTAGTAAAAAAAAACTGATCGTCAGAAATTCTCGAGCGCGTCAGATTATTGAGTGGTTAGTTGAGGCGAGTTAGTTACTTGCTAAAAAGTGTACATTCCACTAATCTATTTGAGAGTGACGTAAAGAAAGGGAAGGGCTACAAAGTTGTAAAAAAAAAAAGTCATCTTGACATTCTCGAGCGCAGCTAATTCTTTTTTTATTTTGAAGGAAATATTTCAAGGATAGCGAAAAATATATAATCTGACGATGTCCGCCAGTCAAAATAACAAAAATTCGTCGATAAAGTTTAATGCATGCAGCTGCGTAATGCTTATAATATTTCCCTCTGCGTTTCGATTCCTCTCTCACTCTTTCTCTATCACTCCGTCCCCACTCTGGTTTTTGTTATCATATGACGCCATCACAGCTGATCACAGAGACTCGTTCGTGGCATATTATTTACAACGTGTTTCCCGTTGGAAATTATTCTATGACCAAAACGTTTTTTGAAATTAGAATAATTTTACTATAGGAACTAAGACCGCGCCCATTTTGAAGCACGTTTATTGGAGCCATAAATGGCTCCAAATACCTGATTAGATTGGGAAAATTCATTATCATGGTTTGTGCAGTTAAATTGTATCACAATACATCTGAAAGACAAAAGATCATGATTAAATTATCAATTTATTATAAAAAAATTGAACTTTTTTTGAGCATTTTGTTCCAAAATTATTTTCTTATAAATACAAGTATTCTACTTAAAAGAACATACACTTTTTTATTTGCATGCTATTTCCTTAGCTTTTCAATTAATCAAGTTCAATGATTTAAAAAAATAAAACGGTTTTTTTTTCAGATTAGGCGAACCCCTCTAGATAATTGTTAGATTATGATACAGCACGTCTAGGACATAAAGATGAACTACATATATCTTAATCTGACGCGCTTGAGTATTTCAAAATGGCGAATTTTTTTTGCATATTATAATAATGGCCGCGAGTTTGCGTCACATCAAAATCGTCAGATTATTGAATGAGAGCTTTTTTTAGGTTCACTTAACACCCCCTTAAAAAATCTGACACGCTCGATTAATTTTTTTTTTTTCATTTTCAACCGTTACGTACGACCTACCGCATCATGGAAACGATCAGATTAACATACGTACATTATTAAAAATACGTAGGACATTGATGCTATCAATATCTGACGCGCTCGAGTATGTCCATAACAGTATTTTTTTACATATTAAAAAATCTGTAGCCGCTTCCCCCACCGATGAATAGGTATATGTTATATAACATTTTTTTCTTATCATGCAAGCTTTGCTACCCAATAGGTCTCTATGACGCTCGAGGAAATCCCCATTTAGCATCATGGCCTCCCCTACAGTACTATCAATCTTTCGTGGTTATACGGGCCCAATTGGCCCCCCTGTACAGAGGAAATAACCCGAGTGCGTGGTGTAAGTTTTCCAGGTTGACCTCGCCGCGGACAATTTCATTCCGTGACACCTCCCCTTAAAACACCCGTGACCGGTGAAGATTTGGGACGTTTCATAATCGGGCTCGATCCAAGTCACCTTGAAGCGAGGCTTCACCTCCGGGAAAAACCGATAGAACTCCCTCCCATGGATCGACGTGTCACAACTTGCCATGCGGCGAGAGCGAACTCTGCCACTTTGAGTTAACCGCGGACTCGCGCAGAGCGCCTAGTCTGCCTGCACTGATCACCTCTAGGACGGCCGGCAGCACCAGCCAAAACTGCCAGTCCGTCAGTGCTCGTCGAGCGAAAAAACCCGCACGCTGATGCAGATCTCCACTACCGCAAGTACGCGCGTAGATGCGTCGACACGTTTTGAGTCTAGTTGTTATTAATGTTTTAGGTGTATATATATCATTAAAAGTCTTTGTATATTTAAATAAAAATCACGTCGCGGTGTTATGTTATATTCAAATATTGAGAATACAGTTTTACATATTATAATGTCCCTTATTAGCTTAGGTCGCGTTTACACAATACCGCGGTTACAACTAGACTGTTCTAATGATCCGTAATACATAATATGTTACCGTACATTACTGTATATAATAATGCTGACTCAAAAATATAACTGTGTCCCTACATCATTCTCCCTCTAAACAAAAAAGAAAAAAAAATGTTACAAATATTCTAAATTTATCATAATATCATAATATCATAATACATATTATTTTTAAAGTCTCATCTTGGTACACATAAAATAAATCCTTACAACTAGATACAGTTCCACTACTATTGAATTTAAACTTAATCCATACATATTTTAATCAAAGTCAAATTAAAACTTATACTTAATACTAACACAATGTACGGGATCATAAGTTACTATGAAATACATTTTGGTGTTAACAGTTACAAATAAAAAAAAATTATAGCAATTTGCATATTCAAAAGTTTTTTCAACAATTCAACAAACAATCATTTGGTCTAAAGAAAAATCCTAACTCCATACTTAAACATACCCTGCCTGCGTGGTGGCTGCGGCCGCGGGCTGCTGCTGCACCGTCTGGACGCGCACCACGGGCTGGTTAACGTTTGCAGCCACTATCTCCTTACGAAGCCAATTACGGGCTCGGCGGTGGCATTGTAGTCAAATGCCATAAAATACCGCACCGACGACAATAATAGCTAAAATTATTAATACCAGGCTCATGGTATTAATCCTCTGGTGAAGGTCTCCGGTTGTACCAGAACTAACCTGAGCCTGAGCCACTGCCACGTTGTCCTTGGTCTGATAATTTCCCATGATGAGTTACTGATCGAACTACAGTGACCACTTTCGTCAAAGTGAATATAACAATAATGCATTTAATTTATATTGACTAACATTAAATTAAGCACAGAACTATATCAAGATAGAAGTAAAGAGTTCCGTAATTTGTATGGGGACCGAGCGTGTAACATTTTGCGTAGGTACGATGACGTCACGAGTGTAATTTAGTGATGTGAAACACATAAGCCGCGCGAAAACAATTCAAAAGCATCGATTCACAGATCGATTATAACATGGCACCGATTTTATCAGTAGTATTGTTTAAATAAACTATTTTATGATAGCGTGCTATGGACGATAAACTATATTTTTATACATTGAGTAGCTATATTATAAACTATATTATTGCTTGTTTTTTTTTATTATTATTGATAATTAAAATGTTGATTTGATCAGATAATATAGATAGGGCGCCGACCGTCCACTGGCGCCCTTATTAGAGGGATTGTAATTTCTAATAAACTAATCAATTTATTTAAAGTCATCAGTGATAATAGTTGTAGTCCTTCTGATGCAACTTTTGGTCTTTGTCACATAGTGTCATTTTGCTTATTTTTAACTTAATCATCTAAACGGCAAACGGTGGCCACTTATTTAAGTAATGAATCCAAAAATACGGAATCTAAAACTATATCACATAAATCAATCCATTCCATTTATTTTTGAAGTTATACTTCTTTTAGCGCCTTAGGGAAAAATGATGAGTCACGAAAAACCGACACCCTGAAGTTAGCTATAGTCAACATTATTTTATTTAACAATATTCACATAATGACAGTATAGACGTCAAAAGAAGGTATAGTTTTTAACTACACAATAAGCAAAAAGGTTACAGTGTAATGAAATTGTACTATGTATTTTTCTTTAAGGAGTATTACTTCAAACGCGTATACATAAGTACACAAACACTTTTTTATATAAGGATCAGTAGGAAAACTGAAATAAACTTGTAATACAGAAGTAGCCATAACCAGTTAGAAAACAATACATAACCAGTTTCTCAATAATATTTGCTTTGCATTAAAAAATGCTAAAAATAAAGGTTTATTATTTTTATTCTATATTTTACATTATAGCTACATAATAATATAAAATGAAATTATCATTTCCTCTGCTTTGCAGATTTTAATTGAGTAAGAAAATCGCAGTGTAGGTACAGCACTTTTGACAGAACAAATGAGAAATCGTCTTCAACGTGACCTGACAGTTTTAATAGCATATTTTACATCGCTGGTTTTGAACGCCCGCCAAGTCTGGCTTGTCAAATAAAAGCCGCAATGGAAAAATAGCGTTAGACACAATCGCCCGCTACTGTTTTGATGAAAATAGTAAAATAAATGGTTTTTTTAAATTAATAACAGATTTTTTAGGGCAAATAGTACTTACTGGTGAAAGGAAATACCTCCATTAACAGCTCTAATTTTACTGGTAGTGCTTGAACAATTAATTATTGAACAACGAGTCATTTTGTTTTTAAAACCTTACGTCGCATGCTGACCGCGGTCGGGAGTATACTAAAGTTCGCGGCGAGCAATGGAGCCGTCGAGTCGACTTTTTGCCACGCGAGGTACATACACTCTTTACTTCTATCTCTATATATTTCTGTGAAATTAAGTTATATTATATTCCGTTGAATATGCAAGTTAGCAAATTACACAATCATTCTGTTAAAACTATTTCACAATGCGTTTACATGAACAATAAACAACGATATAAAATTACTAGAAAATAAAATGTATGTCACATATACGTACCTATTTCTAAAAAAAATACATAAACTTAATAATATAATAAACTTAACTAGCACGGTAAAATATGACAATACATAAAAATAAAAAATATAAAAATCTGAGGAATTGAGAACCTCCTCCATTTTGAAGTCGGTTAATAAAGAACAATGTAAACTGTTAATAACTATTAACTATATGACAACCGATGTGTAAAATCACCTTTATTTATGAGTCAAACATTTCACCTTAAATCATGATATTATTACGATTGTAATTATTTTATATCTAGTACTTCTCCTTAAATAAAACATGTAAGTTCGCGATGCACCTGGGAGAGCTCAAATTTCTGTAATACAACTACTGACCATGTAACGTACGAAGTAAATTCTATAAACTTATCGTCGAACGTGACTTTATGTATAAACTAAGTAGTGCATTCTTAATTATAATAAAAATCTCACGGGTCTTTTAATAACTCTACCACTTCTAGTTACATTCTTAGGATGATTTTCGACTACTTGTGTCGAATCTTGCGAAGTATGAGGCTGATGATGATGATGGCTAGGTGCCTTATTATTGCTACTTAATGTTTCGTCATCATCATTTAGAATAAAAGCTGGTTTCAATCTATCGATTGAAATAAGAGCTTCGCGACCAGGCAACCGAATCTTAAAAACTTTAGGGCCCCTTTCTAAAATCCTAAATGGTCCATCATAAGGCGGTTTTAACGACTTGTGTACCGTATCATCCCTTACGAATACATATTCACAATCCTTTAACTCCGAATTAACAAAAATTTTACGTGAACTCTGTATATCCCTAGTAGAACGATAATTGTTAACCGTTTTACGTATTTTCTCGACCAAACTATAAGGGTCGTTAGGGTCCACATCTCCCGCGTTATCATAAAATTGCCCAGGTAAACGTAAAGTTTTGCCGAAGGCTAATTCTGCTGCGCTAGTCCCACTATCTGTCCGTATTGCTGAACGAAGGCCTAGTAACACGGTAGGTAATTCTCCTACCCAGTTACTATTTGAATTGCCTAAACGGGCCATAAGTGCTGCCTTCAGCGACCTATGCCATCTTTCTACTGCGCCATTGCTCTGTGGGTGATAAGGGGTTGTGCGACTTTTGTAAATACCTAAAAATCTCATCAATTTTAAAAATAAATTGGATTCGACCTGACGACCTTGGTCAGTGGTAATCCGGCTAGGACAACCATATCTCACTATCCACCCTTCATAAATACGTTTAGCTACCTCGTCAGCCGTTATTTCTTGTACGGGAAAAGCTTCGGGAAAACGGGAAAATCTATCGATTATAGTGACTAAATATCTAAATCCCTGTGGAGACGTTGGTAAAGGACCAACGATGTCTACATGGATATGCTCAAAGCGAGCAGCCTTGGGAAATTCCCCTAAATCGGAAACTACGTGACGGCTAATCTTTGATTTTTGGCATTGTAAACATGCCTTAGCCCATCGCCCTACGTCTGAATTCATGCCTGGCCAAAAATAACGCTGAGCAACCAATTTTCTGGTCGTTCTAACACCTGGATGACTTAAACTATGAATACTCCTAAAAGCAATTTTTCTATATTTTTCGGGCAAATAGGGTCTAATAATAACGTTAGAAATTTCGCAAAGGATTTTTTTTATTAGAAGTTGGTAACATAATTTTCTTTAATATAATACTATTATTGCTATCTGAGCATTGCGTCACTTGCGAAACATACTCGTCTACCGTTTGCGCGTCAGCAATTTCTTCGAAGTCAAGTACAGTCGGGCAAAAAATTGTTTCTAATTCTGATCGCGATAAAGTGTCTGCTACAATATTATCTTTTCCAGAAATATGTTGAATATCTACCGTGAATTCGCTAATAAAAAGAAGGTGTCGAGTCCTACGCGGTGTTTCTCTATCCTGTTTCCCTAATTTTGAAAAGGCGTGACATAAAGCTTTGTGGTCTGTATACACTGTTAGAGGTTGACCTTCAAATAATTTACGAAAGTATTTGATAGACTTATAAATAGCTAGCAACTCACGATCATAAGTAGAATACTTCTGTTCAGTTGGTGTTAACTTCTTCGAGAAGTATCCCAAAGGCTTCCAAGAACCTCGAACCTTTTGTTGTAAAACTGCACCTATGCATGTATTAGAGGCGTCTGTCATTAACGCAAGCTGAACATTCGGTAAAGGATGAGATAAAGTTGCGGCCTGCTGAAGACCAGCCTTACATTTTAAAAATGCTTCCTCCGCAATTTCGGTCCAAGCAATTTTTGTTTTATCATTTTTCTTTGCGTTAACTAAATATTTATTGAGCTCGCACTGATAAGAAGCTAAATTCGGCAAATGAGGTCGATAAAAGTTAAGCATTCCTAAAAATTGTCTCAAATCATTTACCGTCTCGGGCTTAGAAAAATTTAAATCGCTTCAACTTTTTCATTGAGTGGCCTAATAACTTCTACACTAACTTCATGCCCTAAAAATTCTATTCGCGACTGTCCAAAACAACACTTACTAAGGTTGATAGTAATACCATACGTATTAAATCTTTCGAATATCAACATTAAATGTTCTTGATGTAAGGTCTCGTTTTCACTGGCAATAATAACATCATCTAAATAATTAAATAAAAAATTTAAATCTCGTAGGACTGTATTATTCATGAAACGTTGAAATGTTTGAGCTGCGTTTCTTAATCCAAACGTCATGCGAGGAAACTCAAAAAGTCCAAAAGGTGTAATAAGACGCTGAACAGAGTCAAATAGGCTTCACTTAAACGTATTTTAAGCAAAATTGACACGGTTTGCGGTAGTGATAAAAATATATGTTAAACTCCATGATATTTCCAAGCACACACAAAAGTCAAAAACACGATTTCTATAAATTTTCTCGATAAAAAAAAACGTCAATTTAGCAGTGTTTAATGCGCTTATAACGTAAATATCTCCTATACTTAACAACATATGTTGGTGAAAATTATAACAGTAACAGATAATATTATTATAAAATGACGTGTTAATTTATATTTTGATTACTTATCATATTTTGATAATATTAGCTTTATTCTTATATTAAAATCCTTGCCCAACGTGCTTGACGACGGAATCATGTCGCATCTCTTTTACTTCTATGTAGTATGACAGTGATCGCTGAGGCGAGTTGCTAGACGGACCTGTATCGCTTTTCTCTAAGCGCCGCCCGTGAACTAACCTTTCTGCTATGAAATTCTATTTATCAATACTGTATTTTATTCTTGGATATTATCATATTTTTTATTATTAGATATAAGTTTGTCAATAAAGTTAAAATATTTAAGTGTAAATAAATAATATTATACCTTAGTGTAATATTGAAAAAATGGGAAACAAAAGAAATAAACGGAGACCAGAAAAGAGAAGATTCATTATGAAACAAAAACACATGATCGAAGTTGTAAAGTAAGTACCTATGTACTTACTTTACAACTTCGTATAATATAAAATGAGGAATATTTTAGCACAACCGTAGTTATCTCTAAATTCATTATACTATTATGGAGAGCGATTGGTGCAATGGTATTATGTACGTATATCTTTCTACGTGCAAAAATGCCCAAGTTCTAATCTCAGCGACAGCGACTTTTTTTCATTTACTTGTTTTATAAATTATAATTCTCCCCCGTCTTTAACTAAATTATGTTCTTTTTGATGTTTTCGTATTTTTTTTTGTTTTTCCCGTTTTTAGCCATTTTTTGGTAGCAAAATTACCTACCTACCTACTTTTTATTCTTACTAATAATAAGTAGGTATTTATAACGAACATAATATTTATATTATTTTCCTTCTAGTAAAAGAAGACGATTGACCATTAGTTCGAGTGCAAATGATGTGCCATCAGCGAAAACGTAATAAAAATGTGTTCTAATACAAGGTATAAGCCATCACCATATTTTTAAATTTCAGCCAAATCGGTTCAGTAGTTTTGCCGTGCAACCCAACCAAACAAACATTTCACATTTATAATATTAGTATGGATATTTCTACAAGTCTGCTCTCTCAAAACTGCTCTTTCTGACTTCGTAATAAAGACGCTGTCAACTGTTACACATAATTATTATCTACTTTCACACATTCGGTAAGTTTTGCATTTGCCATACATAGGTACTCGTCTCCATAGATCTATGACAATCTTAGACACGGCATAAATGCAAATATTATAATAAAATACCTACGTCATTTAGAAACTTTAGGGTAACATATTATAATTATAAAAATAGCAAACTAAAAAAGAATGTCAATCACACATTTTTTTTTCAGATTAGAAAATAAATTGATAAATAAATTAATAATTAAACAAATTTGAGGTAACTCCACAAAGTAACGAAACATTACGTCCTGCACATGTTTCTGGGTAAGTTCAATAGATTTAATTGGGTGTGTGTGTGTGTGTGTGTGCGTGTGTGTGTGTGTGTGCGTGTGTGTGTGCGTGTGTGCGCGTGTGTGCGCGTGTGTGCGTGTGTATCATAGTCTATCGTATGTATCGTAGTTATCCATCATAGTATAACTATACATATATGATTGTTTTATACAATGATTTATTCGTCCTATCTACATTACATCATATTATATGAGACTCCGGGCGTGACCAGCTATGTATTGCACCACATGATAAATTCGATGATATAGTGAACTCAAAAAATAATTCCTTTTGGATGGTTTCTTACAGACCCTGCCTGATTGCAGGTGTAACAGTATTTGTTTCCAACTGCTTTATACAAAACTTGCCCTGTTTGTTGTTAAATAATAATGCTAGCACTTGATAGTGCTGATTGATTTGTTTTATTTGAAATTTTGGAATAACATCCATCACGTCAATATTTGGGTTTCCATTTTTGCTAATGAGACTTTCGGCTATCATTATCATCATCATCGGCCCGTGTCAATCCACCGTTGGATATAGGCCTCCCTTAGTGAACGCCAAACCATCCGATCTCCAGCTACTCGCAATACGCAATAGTAATCTAATGAATAGTTTTACTTTTATAATTATATTAGTAGTTAATTAGGTACTCTGTTATTTTACTATCTAATAACATATATGTATTATGTTTATTTAGGTTAGGTTAGGTTAGGTTAGGGTGAATGTATCACGCCTCCTAGTCAAGAAACTAGGGCTGATGAAGTCACCGACGACCTTTCTAAGCTTGAGGTAATTTATCACGTGCTCTTGACTTAAATCTGAGATTGTAAAATATGAACTTACACTAAATCTAGTTGATATTATCTTACAAGTCAAAAAATTGTGCTCTTTTTCCAAACCTTTGAGTATTCTAACACTTTTAGGTTTTGCCGAGTCACGCTCCAGAAGAAGAAATCTACATCGGAAGACGAATCATAAACTTATCGAATTTTTTCAAAAATCTTCAGAAAATCTCGAACCACGGGCCATTGGATTGCAATTTATGTCATATAGATTTGGTAGGGGAAAAGGTTAATGTATTGTCGTCAAAGTTTACATTTTTGTGTAGGATGTGCAATTTAAAATTTTACATTGAGAGCGATTCAAGAGACGAAAATTACTTGCCTGTAAACGATTGTGCTGTAGGTGGAATGATATCAATTGGTGGAGGACATTCAAATTTACAAGAACTTTCCTCCGCGTTGAATTTACCTGTTATATCTAATGAAAAATATCAAACTATTCACGAGAAATTGTCTAAAAGTTGGGAACAGGTTGCACAGGATTCTATGGACCTAGCCGCTGAAAAAGAAAGAAATATGGCTATAAGAATAAAGATCATATAAAACAAATTATTCGGCGCTATCAGGTGCTGGTACCATTATTGGGCGGCAAACAGGGGAAGTTTTGTATTACGGAGTCCGAAATAAATATTGCTACACCTGCGATAGAGCGGAGAAAAAGAAATTGCCTGTAAAAGAACATAAGTGCTTTAAGAACTACTCTGGCTCTTCGACAGGCATGGAAAGTGACATAATTGTTGTTGTTTATTTGCTGCATGGGTTGGAGAAGAAGAGAAATTGAAAATGGAAATAATACAAAGAGATGATTTATTTTGGAAAGAAAAAATGGAGGAGAAATTACAAAAAAATTACATTCTACACCTGCTACCTGAAATAGTAGATCCCAGATTTACACGGAACCTACCTATAAGAGATAAAATTACATCACAAGAAATATTGCATACTCCACCCGCACATACACACAACACATATCCAACACACACAGACATACAACAACCTACATGTTCAAGATACCTTACATATACAGACCTGTAATAATCCCTTCTGCAACTCTTTTACTCTTCCTAAATAAGAAATGATATAAATTTATTTATGTATATTGGTTTTTTATTAATACCTATCCCATTAGCATTGTAGCAGTAACATGTTAATATAATATGCATATTATGTAGCTTCAAAATATTGTACTTCTATATCGTGAGATCTGTCCGATACTAATTATCTCATGTGAGTTGATGCTTTCTTTTCTTTCCTTTCGACTTCAATCTCCCCGCGCATACCTAAGGCGCGGTACAGCGGTGTCGGTACAGGCTATAATTTGTGCCATGACCACTTATTTCCCCATCCCCCTATTAGCACCCCCCCCTATTCCTTGGCTGACAACGCAGATTCATATGGCGTTGGCTATGAGCGTTAGAGAGCACTTACCATCAGATAAGCCGCCTGCCTGTTTGCTCCTCTTCTATAAAAAACCTGTGTGTGTATTACATTATAATACATACACCTACACGGTAGTAGCGTATATATTATAGAAATATCCCGACTAACTTAATTTAACGCAATAAACATGCCTTCAAATGATGTGTTGAACATTAATTATAATATATGTAATAGTAAAAAAATAAAACGAATAATACCCGGCTTTCTTATTTGCCCTATCTATTTACTATTAGCTCTACTAAAAACAATTCATTATTATTTATTAAAACGCCATCTATGTTGACATTTATTATTCACGCACATGCTGGTAGGTAGTAGTTCGATCTTTTACCGCTCTTTTAAATACGGCGCTACGGTATCGGAGACATTGTGGGCGTGGTTTGAAAAATTGAAATCGCAGATTTGATTTACTCTATTCAGCGTCATAATCGCCGTTTTTTCAATATCGTTCGGGGCTACACTGATACAATGGTATGCCCTATTAATGTCCAATTTTGAAAATATTTTTTTATTTTAATATGTCTAAATGTACGTGAAATCGTGTAAACTTGGAATAGGGTATCTGTCGGGTTTCGTAATCGCGTTTAACTGACGATAGTCCCCACAAGGTCTTAATTCACCGTTTTTCTTGGGAACTACATGTAGTGGACTAGCCCATGCGCTTTTAGAAGGCCTAGGATCCCCATTTCTTGCATTATTCTAAATTCTTCTTTAATTTTTTTATATCGCTCAGGTGGTAAAGGTCGAGCGCGCGAATAAACGGGAGGACCCGTCGTCCCTATGTGATGTAATATACGAGGGGCGATCAAAAAGTAATGATAATGAGTATAATAAAACAACGATTCTAATTTAAATTTAATTTATTTTTCTACGTAGTCTCCTAACAAGTCGATACATTTAGTCCAACGTTTCTCTAAACCTAAAATACCCTTTAAAAAAAATCTTTATCAGAGCTCTCCCAAAATGCCTCTACAGCAGCCATCACCTCGCTATCATCGTCAAATTTCTTGCCCCTGAGGTGTTCCTTGAGCCGAGGAAACAAATGAAAGTCGCTGGGGGCTAAATCTGGAGAATAGGGCGGGTTTTCGAGCAGTTCGAAGCCCACTTCTCGAATGGCAGCCATCGCAACTTCGGCTTTGTGTGCGGGAGCGTTGTCCTGATGAAACAGGACTTTGGCTCGGAGTTTGCCGCGTCTTTTTTCCTTTATGGCTTCTCGCAGTCGTCTTATTTGATCAGCGTAGTAGGAGCCCGTTATAGTAGCTCCCTTTTCCAGGTAATCAACCATTATGATTCCCTCAGCATCCCAGAAAACGGACGCCATAACCTTGCCCGCCGAGCTTGAAACTCTGAACTTCTTCGGCGTCGGTGAGGATGGCCTTTTCCAAGTCATCGATTGTTGTTTGGTCTCAGGATCAAAATGATGAATCCATGTTTCGTCCATGGTCACAAATCGAGACAAAAAATTTTCTTTGTCAGCCTGGAACTTTGCAAGATTGGCTCTTGAAATGTCAACTCGCTTTTGCTTTTGTTCGTCCGTTAACATTCGCGGTACCCAACGAGCGGAGACCTTTTTCATATTCATTTTGCTGGTCAAAATGCTTTGAATGCTGCCATATGAGATCCCTGTGACCTCAGCTAAATGTCTGACGGTTACTCTTCGGTCTGCTAATACGATTTCTTCGACTTTTTTCACGTTTTCCTCAGTGAGGGACTCTTCTGTGGACGTTCTACCCAGCTTAAACTCTTTGCACCACCGTGCCACCGTAGAATATGGCGGAGCAGAGTCCCCTAATGTCTCCACAAAATCAGCGTGTATCTCTTTGGAAGATATTTTTTTCAAACAGAGGTACTTGATGACGCATCTCACTTCGTGTTTCTCCATTTTCGTGTTGTCGCTCCGACTGCTGGTATTCAAATGAATGTAGCTCCTGCAAATAACGTCCTATTTATACAATTTTTTAGCTGGGAAGTCGTGAGGGACGGAGGAAGTGAAAAACTTTTTTTTTTTGGATTTTTATCTTCTTTAAAAATACCTGTTTATCATTACTTTTTGATCGCCCCTAGTATTATGAGGAGGAGTTTCCTTAAATGACGCTGGTTTGGTAATATCGGGAAATTTACTTAAAATATCAAAATAAGGATGATTTTCCACAATAGATGTAATAGAAGATTGTCTAATATTTGCAATTGACGCTAATACATTCATGTTGGTAACCTGATCTATTAATCTACGCCGATGCATGTCGACTAAAATTTTATGATATGTTAAAAAATCGGCTCCCAATATTGGCTGTTTTATATCGGCTATGACAAAATCCCAGCGATACGGTCTACGTAGTTTAATATCTAAAATCATTGTTTTTACACCGTATGTGGTAATCTCGGTGTCATTAGCGGCATATAATTTATATTCGGAACATTGTCGATGCTTAAAAATATTTTTGCTTACCGGAAATACTGATACATTAGCGCCTGTGTAGACAAGGAATCGCAGTCCAGAGTTGTGGTCCGTAACTAAAAGGCGGCTGACAACAGGGGATGACAGCACAGGCCTCCGCCGAAGGCTGTGCTTCTCCTACTAGTTTTCCGACGTCGTACGAATGCCGGTGTTGTTCTCGCCAGCTTCCTTGGGTTTCCAAGCACATGGTGGTATGCACCGATGGGCATTATGACGAAACCTCCAGTGGTATCGACAGAGCCAACTAGATGCTGTTGGATTGCGACTTCTTGACCGAGAACGAGGACGTGCAGATGGTCGAACTTGGTTCCCATGCCGTCGGCTGTTTGACCGGTCTCGTTCTATGTTAGCCAGTCGGATGTTAATTTTGGCTAATTCTGCTGAAATGGATTTATACCCTGACTATCTTCTGAGGTTTTCTGCCCCCTTGGCTTATGTATCACCTCTGCTATTTGCGTGGTTCTTGAAGCTTCGGCTACATTATCCGCTATAACGGCTAAGCTATTCAGATCCTTCGTTTCAGAAACCGCTAATACTGCACGAACTGTCTGAGGTAGGTGTCCTTGCCAGAGCAGTCTTAGCGTGTGGTCGGGAATCTCATCGATCCAGATCGACGAGCCAGATCTCTCATTCGGCTGAGGAGTTGCGAGGATTTTTGCTCGCCTAATTCCATCTCGCCGATTAACTTCTCGATTTGTCTGGCCATGGAATCTTCAAAGAGACTGAGTAATTTGGTCTTCAACGCCTGGAATTTTCCTGTGTCTGGTGGTCTTGCCAGAAAGTCTGTTATCTGTACAATTACTTCCTTTGGCAGCTTAGAGATGACCAGATCAAATTTACTGTCATCACTCATCTTCTGAGGTGCCAAAATCGCTTCCACGCGTATGAACCATACACGAGGTTGGTCCATCCAAAAGTCTGGGATCCGTGACGATAATGATATCCCCATGACTTCTGAAGGTGGTGTTGGCGCTGGTGGCATTTGACTATATTCGGTAGCCATAGTATTTAATTTACTTTAATAGCACACGCGACCAATGTTCATAAAACACAAAGTTCACAAAGTTCTTTAGTCGGGGTCACCAGTTTTGAGTCTAGTTGTTATTAATGTTTTAGGTGTATATTATATATTATTAAAAGTCTTTGGATATTTAAATAAAAATCACGTCGCGGTGTTATGTTATATTCAAATATTGAGAATACAGTTTTACATATTATAATGTCCCTTATTAGCTTAGGTCGCGTTTACACAATACCGCGGTTACAACTAGACTGTTCTAATGATCCGTAATACATAATATGTTACCGTACATTACTGTATATAATAATGCTGACTCCAAAATATAACTGTGTCCCTACAACACGCAACATGCAGCATGATGCGCGGCAGTGTGATAATCACCTAAGGCGGCTAACACACGGCACCGCGCACCGCCGCGGTAGTCGGTGAAGCGGATCTCATGTCGCATTGGCCTCTAATAAATCCGAAGATGCCTAACACACGTACACCGCCCGACCGCGCGGTCGAGCGGTGCTCTCACCGCCACCGCCCCTCCACGCTGCCGTCCGCGCGGTGGAGCGGCGCCTCAAACACGGGGCGCCGCATAGCCGCGCGGATCATCTTGGGTGCAGGATGCATTGCAATTGAAAAATAGAATTCGATGTCGTAAAGTTTATTTCGGATATTGAAATTGATCTGCTCTCTGGGACATGAAAAGCACACAATATAGTGATAGACTGTTTAAAATGAAACAATGGGAAGAAATTGTTCAAACTGGTCAAAACCGCGTTAAATCCATCCGCGCGGATAGGCGCGTAAACCGCCTTACCGCACGGAGCACCGCTACGAAATCCGCTTTACCGCCTCCGCCTACCGCGGCGGTGCGCGGTGCCGTGTGTTAATCGCCTTAGAATGAAATGAGTCGGAGCCGGCGTGATCACAAAACGCAACTACGCGCGTGAGTGAGTAAAAAACCCGCACGCTGATGCAGATCTGCACTCCCGCAAGTAAGCGCGTAGATGCGTCGACACGCAACATGCAGCATGATGCGCGGCAGTGTGATAATCGCCTTATTATTCTGTATTTTGTTCATTCGGAGTGGTTTTCTATAGTGTTTGTTTTAAAAACTTGATCTGTATATATTGTTAAAACTCAATGTGTAATATATAATGTGATTGATTGGCGAATATCGTGGTGGACTGTTCTGGGTGGATGGAATGGGAAGTGATAGTTGATTGATAGGGACTACAGGGGAAAAGCCGCGCTCCTTGGGGTTTCTCCATAATATTACAGACGAAATTTTGTATTTTTATGGCTAATAACCTAGTAGCTAATCTGCTGCCTTTGAAATTTCAATAGAGAAAAAAAAACAAGTGTCAAGTGCCAACTATCAACTTTTAATTTTTAAACTAAAAAATATGTATGTATGTATGTATAAGTAATAAATAATAATATTTTTATGTTCATACTTCATAGTACCTGTATGTTTATTTTACTCTTTGCTTCATAGTAATTATATTTCTGAATATTATAATAAAACGACCAGAACTATTAAATGAGTATTTGAAAAAGAATATTTTAAAGCTTATTAAAATAAATAATTTGTTTCAGGCTTTAGGCAATAGGCTAGTATTTAGCTAGACCATGTGAAACAACCGAAAGTAACGATTGAGTAAACAAATTAAGTAGGTGATACAAAAATGCGAAGGCATAAACATGTCCTTCTTTTACTTTTTTCCAGTAAAGGGTGACATTCCTGTCCACTTGCTGGAAGCAATTGCCTGTGATAGATTAAAGACCTTAGAAGCGTTGCATAAAAATCAGTCTCAATCATATGACGAATATACCATCGAAGGAAGTATTTATGATAATGTAGGTCATTATATTTTGTGCATTTTAGCCATTATAGATGGGAAAACAGAATTTACTAGTTTTGTAATACAATCTGAAGTGAAACTCTTTAAAAACCGCCTAGGACAGCTTTCTGCATATGATTTAAGATGTTTAGCCAAGAAGATATTAAAAAGCATAAAAAAACTAAATATAGATTTACAGTTTATAGATCCCTTATATGTTCTTTGTCAACATCTAGTTATACAAAACCTTGCACATCATGTCACTACTTCATGTAACAGTCAATGCATGTTACATAAAATAGAAATTAACTTCAAACATTGTCTCAAATTAATAGCAAAAAGAGAAGTTGAAATAAAAAATGGTATTGCTTCTTTGCCTTGTTCTCAATGGAAGAAATATTTAGTAATAACTTTTAATGATATGCTCAGATATCGCATTAATAAAGCACAAAATGGTTTTAAGAAAGATGATCCACGAATTGCGGAACTATATGATACAATTAAAAGGAAATTCTGTACTTTAAATTATGATAAAAGTAAAAATGTACTGAGAAGTCATGAAGTGGACATCAATTGTAAGTTTTTTCCACCATGTATGATGAACTTACATCAAAACTTAAGAAGAAGACACAGACTGTCACACGACCAAAGATTTTATTACAGCCTTTTTTTAAAAGATATAGGCATGCCCATGGAAGAGGCTGTGAAATTTTGGAAACTAGAATATTCTCAGGCACCTGAGGGCTCTCACACTTGTTGCCACAACTGGAATGAGGATGAGAAGAAATATTTATATGGTATAAGGCATTTATATGGTCTAGAAGGTGGCAGAAAAGTATATTTATCAAAAACCTGTCAGTTCATACAAAATTCTGATAGTACATATTCAGAAGGAGGATGTCCTTTTAAATCCTTTGACTTAAAGAAAATGCAAGAAATTATGAATATACAAGAAGATCCTCTTAGTAAAAAGATAAATGAACTCAAAAATTGCAAACAATATACATCTGCTTGTAAATTCTTTCTTATAAACAAATTTTCTCATAATGTTCGTCACTGTGACACAAATAGTAACTTCAGTCCTGTAAAATATTATTTACATGCTAGTAGCAAATAGTATAAATTCTTTACTTTAAATTAATTATCAAGAAAAATTGAACACAAATTATTGAAAAACGGAGTCAATATTTATTGAAAAAGTATGTACTTAATTATTATTTTATTTATAGTGTCTCAAAAATTTTTTAACTTGTTTAAAACAAACCAGCTAATCGAAATAATATATATTTTTTTAATGTAATTCTTCCATATTTTTTTTTACAAATAATGTTGAAAATACTATACATTAAAATAAAATTAATATGAATTGCAAATACATTTATTTAGTTCCCAATCCTTGGGCAGAAGCTCAACTCCCATATTCCCTATATTTCATGGTTGTTTGTACTTTTTTTAATCGAAATAATAAATAAAGAAAAGGCGTTACAACAGGGCTTTAATTTTATACAGACTTTGTTGTGCAACATTTTTATTTCCCATTTTTCACTTTGTAACTGTGAAATCAAGACAAATTTACTCAGCGGTAGTGCCATGTTAAAAAATTCTCATAATAAAATAATTAAAGGATGAGTAAATAATAAAAGTTCGAACTTTTAAAAGTTATAGTAGTTTATTGTTAGTCGAAGCTCATGCTCATGTCAGACGTGGTGGTAGCGTCAGGGTCGGGCGCGCGGATCGCCGGCGGCGCCGAGATGTTGATGGCGGGGAACGGGAACTGCGGTATTTCCTCCTCTGTACGAACGTTCAAAAAAATATGGTTAGACCAATAAAGGTAGGTAGGATAGGCTAGGTAAAAAATATTAGATATCGAGATGCTAAATCAATTAAAAGAAACTTTTTTTTACTTTTAGGGTTTCATTCCTTAAAATGACAAATCGAGTCTTATAGGATCACTCTGTAGTCCGTCTGTCTGTCAATCTGCCAAACCAAAACCTATAGGGTACTTCTCATTGAAATAGAAACATGAAATTTGCTAAGAAGCCAGGTCTTATAACATAAATAAAGGAAAAATTAATATGTATTTAAAACATAAAATAACACGTTTTTTGGAACCCTCAGCGCGCTAGTCAGACTCGCGCTTGTTTGGGTTTATTTTTGTCAGAAATCAACATTTTTAAACGTGACATTGACATTTCCAGCTCAAGGGACCAAATATTAACTTATTATTAACCTTCATCAAATACTTTAATAATATGAACTTCTCGTTTCACTATCCAAGTATCAACAAGCGTGAGGGTTACCTGTGAGAGCGGCGTCGACGCGATCCATGACCGCATCTAGCAGGTGTAGCGCCACGGCGTGGTCAGGGTCGCGGGCCAGCGCGGCGTGCAGACAGTCGGCGGCGCGCGGCTCACGGCCCAGCAGCGCCAGACACAGGCCTGCCGCAGCCAGCGATTGCGCACGCGCCGGACGCAGCGCCAGCGCCTGCTCGTGCCAGCGCAGCGCCTCGCCGACGCGGCCAAGTGCACGGCTCGCGTGCCCCAGCGCGTCCAGCGTCGCCGCCCAGCACGACTCTAGCTGCTGCTCAGTGAACATTAAACAATGTTAATACATTCATAAACATAAGTATTATGCTTTAACAAGTAGCCGTCTCTTCATGTAATTTTCGACAAAAATATTAATTAGGAATGGATAATAAGATATGGCTACATCTTAAGTACATAATATGTTCTTATCCATTAATCAATGTAACGGCACAAATATAGCAGTCGGAAAAATTGGTATTCTCGTTGCACTTTGGTTGTAGGAGGCGACATCATAATTTCCTCCCACATGTGCACGGTTTGTGACCTATGCAACCCGGGTGGTGCTATCATTTATATTTTGAATCGCACATTTCAGATATATTTCATTCAATTGTTTCTAAAAAAACTTTGTTTTAGTAATCAAGGCATAGTTCACTTTTTACGAAAACTGTCAACAACAATAATTATGCATAATAAATATTTATGTTTTGTTTTATTACGTTTTTTGTGGTGGTCTTTTGATTGGTAATAATAAATGTAGTAGTATTAAAATAATGGTAGTAATAATTGCCTCTTTTGCCGTGGCACCTGATGGTCAGTGGTCAACCTCGCCCATGAACATGACCTAGTTTACCTGGAACTAGCCCAGGCAACTAATTTATGTATTGCCTATCCCTTAGACATCATGCAGCCGGGATCGCGGCACAGCGCATCCCTCCCACCGGTTTCTTTCGGGACAATGGGACATGTTACTGAAAAACGGGACATCTGATCACGTTAAATAGTTACGGCACGCACCTGGCCGGGCGCGGCGGCCATGTCGAGCGCGCGGCGCCACAGCGCGTGCGCAGCGCGACAGTTGCCGGCCGCAAAAGCCGCGGCGCCCGCCTCGTGCGCCACGTGCGGTGACCGCACCCACGTCGCTAGCTCCTCCCATCCACCCTTCTTCTCGCCCTCGCCCTCCCCGTCTCCGATCAGCTGTAACGATGATATGTTATATGATGACGATGATGTTATGATGATTCGAAGTAATATATTAAGCAACTTTTAATATTAAAAGATAATTTAATCCTCACTTTATTAATTTCATTTGAGTGTGAAACCAAACTCCTAACCTCAATTTAATTGTTTTCAATTGGGTACAAAAAATTTAAAAAGCAATACTTCTCATTAAAATATAAAATCAAAAAACAAATTACCTCAGAATTGTTATGAAACTCCGCAGCCCTGATCATGAACCGCTCGCACATGCTAACGTTGTTGAGCAGCGAGCACTCGACGCCCACGTAAAGCGGCGGTAAATAACTGCCCGGCATTAGCTGACATGCCTGTGGTACACATTTATAATTAGTAAGTGCGGTTACGCCAAATTTTAAGCAGCAGTAAGACATAAAACAGTCAATGATAAAGTTAGGGTTATACTTCAAGGTGAGCACTTATGTAAGTGCTCACCTTGAAGTACGCGGCCATCGCCTGGTCGTGTTCGTTGTCCGCCGCAAAGCTGTGGCCGTACGCCAGCCACACGCATCCCGCCGTGGGCTCCAGCCCGCAAGCCTTGCTGAGGTAGCGCCGCGCGAATTCGCTTTTACCTGCACAAATTTGTTATTCAAAGAAGACTAACAACAACATAATATAATAATATGTTATAAGAATACATTATTTTTTTGAACGCCATACAATACGGTACTTTTTTTCAATAGAATTGTTTCTGGATAGTAGTAACTTTTAAGAGGAGGCGACCAATTTAGTTATTTGAGAGGTAACCAGGTTAAATGACTCACCAATTAAATAATAGTACAGCCCAACTGCGTACCAAGCAGTCCAAGTTTGCGGATACGCATCTACAAGTGCGTGCGCAAACGCAAACAAGTCCGCACTGCGGCGTAGCTCTACCAGGCAGGCAGCGCGAACAGCGGGCGCTCCGCCTCCCGCGGCATCTAGGGCTTTTAGAGCTTCAGCCCATGAGCCCGCTGCCGCCAGCCGCCGAGCGCGCGCCTCCGCCGCTTCCACGCTGCGGGCCCGTACACGCCGCACTGCTTCCGCCACGCCTGTCCCCGGTGATGACTCTGATGTCTACAACATTTTAATAGAATCTATTATCTTAAAGAAGTGGGTATGGGAAAGAAGAAGATAGTTGGGATTTAGAGAAAACAATAATTTTTGCTTTATAAAGATGTTTTTAACTTATAACTCTATAACATGTACCTAGTGTTTTCCAGTTGGAATATAGAACAGGTTGGAATGGAACAGCTATATTTTTAAGGATAATACAAAAATGTTAAATGAAATGAAATATTGAAAATAGTATTGTTAAAAAAAACTTGAAAATAAAAGCCAATGTAAGTAGGGTAAGTGGATTTTACTGTTTGCGCAAGTGCACAAGGGCCATGCAGTCTAGCTATAAAAAAAAGCATTTAACTAATTAATAATAATTGAACTGTGTTTATTTCAAAGTATCCTACATTTCCTGGTTCTAAATGTAAAGGCGAGTATCTGAGCAGGCGCTCTCGGTATGCTGTCTTCAGTAGTGTTGCTTCTGGAATACTCATCTGACGGTTTATTGGCAGTGAGTCAATCAGTTCACATTCTGAAAAAAGTAAATCAGATATAATAACACAACATTGTTTATCATCCAAGTGTTACAGCATAGTTTTTGACGTGACAACGTCTTATAATATGATGGAGCCGGCTGCAAGAACGAAAAAACATGACGTATGCGACGTTACCTCACTCTGAGGCGTTCCATTTTTTTATGACGTTGTCTCGTTCAACTATCGTCAGTAAACCGACTTTACAGACAACCGATTTTTTAAATTAAATTATGCCTAAAAGTAAATTAAAAAAACTAAAAAACACGCATTAATATCAAACCCAACTAAAAACTTGAAAATATTTTTTAATGGATGAATTAAATGGGTTAACAAAATTACTTATTGTAAAAAAGCGTGGTGCTTGTAACTAAGTTTTTATATTAACTTCCCTTTAAAGAAATAGATACCGATGAAATATTTTTAGTTGGGTTTGCTATTAATGCGTGTTTTTTAGTTTTTTTTAACTATAATTTATTTTTTACTTTTTGGTGTCGATTTTTTTTTTTTTTTAGTTTAAAGTACTCAACTAATAACAATCACTTTAGAAATGAGTGAGACTAAAAACAACATAAGTGATGTAGGTAACTTGCGCGCCTTACGCCTTCCTAACATGTGCTATCCTGATTATCATTATCAGGATATTGGAATAATTTTATCAAATTATTCTATTGTCATCGGTCCTCGATAAATCTACAAAGTTTGAACAAAATCTGGTCGTTAGAAGTGAGTCAAAATCAAGTCTAAAAGAGTTGGTTACATACATACAAACAAACAAACATACATAAAGGTGAAACTAATAAAAGCGTGTTAAATATGACAAATAACCTGTATCTGGAGTTAAAGCATGTTGCTCCAATAGCAGATCAAGAGCTTCATAACATGCGCAGTCAGCTCTTAAAGCGGCTGTTAGTGCTTCTGCAGATGCATCCCTCCTTTCAAGTGCAGACAGTGCTCGTGCCTGCCACACCAACACTCCTGCTAGAGCCCTCTAAAATAGAATAATTTGAAAACAAGAATAAGTCATTTTCATTTCATATATTATGTAATAACCAGATATAAGACATTTATTCTTTTCTTTTTTTTTTGGTCTCGCTGGGGAATGCGTTTAGGCATACCACCGGGTCCGGGGGGGGGGGGATGGTTGTGTGGGACTCTCTCTCTCTGCGCCCGAGAAGATGGTAAGGCGAGCGCAGACTCTACCCACTAAACCCCAGCGGTGTTCTCCTCGTCGTCTGGGTGACGGCGCGAGAGCTGTGGACATCCGCACCGGCCACAACGTTGTGCCATCCGGCTCTCTTCTCTGAAAGTGGGGGGTAGCGTCCCCCTCCCCTTCTCCGCTTAAGGCACCCTGAACACATCCCCCGATCGGCCGCGCACAGGTCCCTCACGGCAGTGAGACCACCTGTCGCCGCTGTGCTCTCCTACGGGAAGAGGCGCCAGTGCGCTACCTCTGCCACTCCGCCTCCTCCTTCTGCGACATCACGTCCTCGCAGAAGGAGAGGACCGCCTGCCATGCGCTCTCACTGACAGTCATCGCTCGGATGACCGCAGGGAGCGACAGGTCCGCGCCAACCTCAGCGATGAGGGGCGCTCTTGCCTCCGCCCAAGCTGGGCACTCCACCAGGATGTGGTCAGCCGCAGTGATGACACCCTGGCGAGTCCTCCACCCCTGCCACCTTCCACAGATACCTTCCCAAACAGCCATGCCCCGTCAGGATCTGCGTAAGGTGGAAGGTGAAGATGCCGTGATATAAGACATGTCTAAGTTAACTAAAAGAAACATACATGAAAAACGGTAGGGTGCACAAAATTAAAGATATCCCTCCCTACATCCTAACTAAAACCACTGCGAGCGCCTTCAGCCGCTTATTGAGGGTCCCGGATATGCAGGCAACAGACAGGATCACCTCAGCGATAGGCTGGCCCCGGCGAAGGCCAGACTACTACTCGTAAGAGGG
Organism: Helleia helle; assembly: GCA_963853865.1. Classification (NCBI taxonomy): domain Eukaryota; kingdom Metazoa; phylum Arthropoda; class Insecta; order Lepidoptera; family Lycaenidae; genus Helleia; species Helleia helle. The sequence continues at coordinate 17,674,320 of OY971416.1, read as the reverse complement.
GACTGCCCGGCCGCTACAAAGCAGTCCCCACGACGTCGTGCCATACTGGGCCCAGGTTCCCATCCTGAATCCGACACCAGCACAGGGGCGTTACTGGAGGCGCATTATGTAGTGTCTCCTACGCACCCCCGTTCGTCGCCCGCGGGGGAAGGCCTCGTCGGCTGCCTCCTCTCTCACCCGCTCGTCGACCTCCTTCTGGGACATTACTGCCTCGCAGAAGGAGACCATCGCCGTCAAGGACTCGTCGTCACCGTGCATCGCGGTGATGACACTCGGCAGAGACAATGAAATGACTGATGTCAGATCATGACGCAGGCCCAGGCTCGAGGTGTGCCCTCGAGGGTGTGCTGGGCCGAGTCCACCGCCACGCTACAATCGTGACAGATTGTCAACGGCTCCCTGTGGGCCGTCCGGCACAGGTACTCACCAAAGTAACCGTGCCCGGTGAGCACATGTGTCAGACGGAAGGAGAGGGGTTTGCGCTTACGAAGCATCTACCGCTCGAGGACCGGACGCATAGCAACCATTAGGCTTTTTCCATACGGCTGCCGCACCAGGTCCTCACCCTCCCTACATCCTCCATCGACCCTCCATTTTCCTTAAAATCTATCAACCTCCACTCCAGAACTCCACCACGATTCTCCAGACCAGCCCAAATCTACGCAATATTAACATAGAGCTTTATAACCAGATAGAGTAGTAATGTGAGCCATAAATTTCCGAAACTGGTCAGTGATTAGTCACCGACGTAGTAGCAATTCAACCAACCAGTGATCTGTATGTACGTCCCATCACTGGCCATCAGTCGGCCAATCAGAGCACTGAACCGGCAAAGTGTCACAAATTTGGTGGAATTTATTTTCATACAAAACACATAACATTACTGCTCTATTCTGGTTATAATATGCTTGATGAATATTAATAAACATTTTTAAGAGATCTTTTATAGATTAACTTACATTATGTGTTTGATCCATTTCTCTAGGTTCTAGTAAGGCTGATTCGCATTCATCCAAGAGATTCAATGCGGCTTGAGGTTCTTTAGCCATTATGTATGCTCTCATAGCAACTCCCAGACATAGCAGGTGCCGTCTGAAATGTTAATAAATAAAAATTATAACCGACTCCAAAAGTAACAATAATGACGTGGTAAACGCAAAGATTGTACACGCGATTGTTTATAACATTTTAGTTACTTTATTTTTTGAAGTCGGTTATAATTTTTATTTAAAAAAAATTATTTCTTAATTTTTAGTGATTCATTAAAGAAAGGCATACAGAGATAGACATTTTGGCATATTGAACCGTATGAAGTAAGCCCAAAAAAATCTGTAAATCGTCGAGGAGTTCCCTTGACTGTCTATAGTCTCCATCATCATAACGGTAATGGCACGTATCACCCATAAGGGTGCAAAGTTCTCATCAGTATAAATTAATTAAGTCCAATCACAAGGTAGCTACTTTAAACTATTTAGGAGTTCCCTTAACTGAGCTTCGTCTTCATCATCAGACCCCCAATCACAGTCACAACCCATCTAGGTGTAAAGTTCTCATCAATACAAATTAATCAAGCCCAAACACAAGGTTACTGAAGTAAATCGTCGAGGAGTTCCCTCGACTGTCTTCCAGCTCCAGCATCAGATCGACTCTAGACCTTCATTAAATTGTAGTGCTTTAAAATGCTTATTTAAAAAAATATTAAGCACACTAGTCATTCCTACAAATTTCGAAAGTTTCCCTCGATTTCTCTAGGATGCCATCATCAGATCCTGGTTTCCTTATCATGGGACCAAATGGCAAGTATACCCTTTCAAACAAAAAAAGAATTTTGAAAATCGGTCCACAATTGATGGAGAAATCGGTGTACATACATTTAAAAAAAAACCGGCCGAGTTGAGAACCTCCTTCTTTTTGTTGAAGTCAGTTAAAAATTAAAGAATGGTGATAAGTTAATACTGTGGCCTAGTAGTTTCTTTAAAATAATTTTGGGTGAAAATTATGAGCACATCTAAAACATTCTAGATGTTCATGATTTCCATACTATACTTAAATTAAAAAAAGGACTAATTACTTCATCCTAGATAATTTAATATTAATTAAATTCGTTTTCTTTTTCATGAATTAACAAGCTTATTGTACTCTACAGAATGTCCTCTTTAAATTAATCAATTCAAATCATTTTATCACTAGAATAGACAAATTATGACCAATTAGTTGGTCTTTTACCCACTGCAAATATGAAAAATAAAACTGTAAAGAAAATAGCCCATACACTGCCCTAGAATTGGGCTATTCATTGCAAAAGTAACTTATTAAATCCAACTATGTGGGAGTTCCAGAGATTACTTCATTTTAAGTTTAGTTTAGGCATCTATTATATACAATGCATATTTACAATAAACTGTTATCATCTTAGTTCTTATAACACATTACTTGTGCAGCTCTCTCGATGTGACGGCATTTGCAGCTCTATGGAGTTCACCACGAGCCAGCATAGCACTAGACAAAAGCCAAATATCATCACCACTCGCTCCATCAGCACCACAGGAAGCCGCTGCTGCATCCGCCCAAAAAAATGCACTGGTCCATTGTCCCTGAAATATTTTTAACTATTTAAGTCACACTAAATAGCATAATACTAGCTAGGTGTCAAACAGCAATGGAAAGGAGTATGTTAAACATCAGGAAATCCTTTCGCATCAGAAACCAGACCATCAGAGAAACCACAAAGCTAACCGACGTTATTGAGAAAACTAGAAGACTGAAATGGAGATGGGCTGGCCACACTGTAAGAGGGAGCGAAAAATGGAGTAAAGTCATGATGTTTTGGTACCCCAGGCTTGTCCTGGGGTACCAAAACAAAAGGAAGGTAAAACAAAAGCAATCGGGGAAGGCAATTCAGACACTGGGAAGATGAGCTCAATAAACATGTAGGAAAACTATGGACAAGGCTAGCAGGGGATTGTACAATGTGGAAAGAAATGTAGGAGGCTTTCGCCAAAACTTGGCAAACAGACTAATAGAAATAAGTAACCTAAGCATGTAAAAAAAAAATGTATATTATTTAAGCTGTATGTTTGTCTGAAATAAAGGCTTTTATTATTATTATTATAAATAGCATAATATTTAGATTAACTAATAAATTTTTATTCAGTTTTAATAAAATCTAATCTAATCTAGTTTTTAATATTTGTAATATATATTTTTTGTAATAAAAAACGTCGATGTGTGGTGTTACATATGTATTATTTATGATTTTATGACCTTTAACATAAAAGATTTATGCTTCAATAAAAATAGCAAAGCATAAGATAACACAAAATCATAATAATATAGTCCCACCACATGTTTAATTGTTATAAGCTTTGTATGTATTATACATATGGTGTACTTTAACTTATTTACAATAAACCCTGCATCAAGTAGGTATTAGGGCAAATCAACTAAATCATATTAGCTACAAAAAGATTTAAGATAATAATTATATTAAAGTTAATTAACATAGGTAAACGAACTCACTAATTCGGAATATTGCTTAACTAAAGATCGCATATAATCAACGTTTAAGCATTCTTCGGTACTTCTTCCAGTTGATTCGGCTTTTGCCATTGCACTTAGAGTATAATATGAGGAATTTTAATAAAAAATCTAGTTAATTCTAGTGTATAATAAAATAATATCCATATTATTATGAAAACAAATGTTTTCATTTCATCCCGCCGGCATAATATTCAAATAACTATGACAGAACAGAATTGACAGATGACTGACATTACGTAGGCTATGTTCCGATTTACACTGGGAGCACTGTACAGTGCTCTTACTGGGAGAAATTCGTTCCGTTATAGACTGACAGTATACTGTCACAGTGCTCTAGGAAACATAATATTATCTCGTCATGAACCGACGCCATTTTTGCACTGCGAGCTACTGTGAGTACTGGTGGTTTCGAGGTACGGTGCATGCACGATGCGCTCAGTGATTGGCTAATTAGCTAACTGAAGTTGGCGCCTGACGGAGGCAAATCAACTTTTTTTTTTTTTTGTGCTTATTTGTTTATTTGCCGACCTTCGGTGGTTGACGAGAAAAAAAAATTGGTTGTCTATAAAGTGGTTTACTGACGATAGATAAATCAAATAACAACGTCATAACAAAACGCAAGCGTACAATGAGCGTAACGGGACAATGAGTATTACGGGTCATTTTCATGCATGCAGCCGGCGTTCATCGATTTATTAGGCGCAGTCACGTTAAAAATATAGTTTGTTCGATGTTAATTTTTTATTATTACAATTTGTATCTTTAATTTTAATTTTAACAACTTTTGACTTTGTGCGCCGCTACTATTTGACATTTTTTAATAATTGTTATTCATTATTATTAAGCGAGAGAGCTACTGTCGCTGCGTTTCATCACAGTAATTGGATCATCACTGCTGACTGATGTGGCAAGTTACAATTTCCAAGAACTTACAAGTCCTTATAATCCGACACTTAATTTACGCTGAAGTACAACCGATAGCGCGATTTAATTAAGTTACAGTGGCATCTATTGACACAAATAGAAACCATTTCTAAGACACGCGATAATTAATTTTGTTTTTACTTCTTATCGGTTGTACCTACTTATTAATGTTATGTTATGTGAAAATTAATATTATATTGAAAATTTATATGTCAGACACCTAAAAACTATTTCTTCAGTAAGAGTCCGATAACGAACGGCTTGCGTTCATGTGATGAATGATTTCTGACCTTATGAAAGAGACTTTTGAGAGAATGAAAAACATTAACAAAGTAACTTGATAAATAAAAAAATCGGCTCCATCGAATTATAAAACGTTGCCACGTCAAAATATTATTTTTTTATGAAATTATCTGATATAAGAATTAAGATTTTAATATATTATGGTCACCAACACTAGAATTTGCTTAAAACCGGAATTTTTACCACGTAATAATGTTAGGTAATTTTGAACCTCTTTTCAACTCTCGATATTTAGGTTCTATTGCAAACGCCTTGATCACGACGATATATGGCGAAACAGGTATTAAAATGAACGTAAATAGTTTTGATATACCTACTTACTTTTCAGAAGCTTTGTTAGCTTTCGATATGTAGGTAATTAAAAACGTGGTAAATATTACGATTTCGATAGTTATAATAGGTATGAATAACTTTATCGAATAACAATGCATTGCTAACAGGAAATGACTTTTAAAACTCACTATCAGTCATTCAGAAAACAGTTGACTCTGCATAATTTTCTGTTCTAGGGATAATATTTTGTCCCACTCTATTTCAAAAGATATGAGCTCTTCATCATCGTCATCAGAGTCATTATCGGAAGATTCCAATAAATTTTGGACTGCACAAGCAATTGCAGTTGCAATTATTGCGTATTGCATTAGCTATTTTTCCAGTTAGATAATAAATACGTAATTATTTTTTTAAATAAGTTCATCACTTTGACCTTACCTTTATTAAGTTATTATAAATTAAATTGCTTGAAAAACAATATTTTCTTTAATACTAAATAAGTATACATAATTTACTTACTTAACTATAGAATAATATAATTTTATATATTTTCACGTAAAAACAACCCCACAAAATATATTATAGAGTATAAAATATTATATTGATATTGCACCCTCAAAAAACGTAGATGACAGTTCACAGCACAGAACAATATTGGTTCACAGTATACTGTACAGCGTTCCGTTATAGACGGAAACCAGTCTCTAAAGCAAAACTCAATCTATAAAGGAACGGCTTCTCAGTATACTGCAATGACGTCACACCTTACAGTGGTCCAGTATAATATATCGGAACGCGGCCTACAATGCTACAATTTACATGCTCCTTACAGATTGCAACAGGGAAATTGGACATTTAAAAAACAGATCACAAAACTTTTGTTTTAGATTCTTCCGAAAGTAGTTTTTGAAAATTATGCTACTTAATATAAAGTGAACATAGTGCGACTCAGTGCCGCACAATGCTGAATTGTGCTAACGCTTAATTGGAATGTGATAGTGCACCAGAGTGCTCTAAGTTCAGTTTCAAAAAAAAACTTCACTTTCTTTCACAACTTCACTTTTTATTCAATCTAGGAACAAGTATAATATGGAATCGTAGACGGTATGGAATTGACAGTCGCGTATACCCGAAAGGGACAGGCATATTTTACAGGGATACCACATTCATAACAACAAGTCTACTTATTTTCTTGAAACAAGTATAGTTAAAATAATAAAAAAACTGGAAAAGGTTGATAGATAACTATAAGCACTAGCCCTACCCAAACATTTATTGTATTTTTAGACAGCTGCATTTTTCCGGATTATCGAAAATATGTAATGACTAATAACAAACCGCTAAAAATATAAATAATAAAAAAGAAGGCTAACGTACTCTTAATATGTATGATTTATAGTACTTAGCCTTTTAGGATAAGGGGCCGTCCATAAATTACGTCACACGTTAAGGGGTAGGAGGGCGTCCGACGAAGTGTGACATTACGTGACAAGGGGGTGGGAGGGCTCCCATATTTTGTGACGTCACATAAGACTAGGTACTATGAACTAATTAAAAAAACGAAATTAAAAACAATTTAAACCAAAATAAAACTAATTTCGGAACAGCTTTTTTGATTTATCAATTTATTTATGTAAAAATTGCAAAATATGTGACGTCACACTAACGGAGGGGGGGTCTTATAAATGTGACCATCTGTGACAAGGACGGGGGAGGGGTCCCAATATCATGAAATTCGTGTAACGTAATTTATGGATGGCCCCTAACAATCAACATATTTGTTTTTATTGTGTTTATTTCGAAGATTACAGTCACCCTTTTTATATAATACCACATTCTTGGGTAATCTGCCGATAACAAAACTGGTATCACAATATTTTATAAACCGACCAAATTAAAAAGTAGTACAAAATGGTGGACATATATTTGACAAAACGAGTGAGAATGTTTGTATGGCATTAAAATTTAGTCGATATTTTTTTGTTGGGCACATCATTGTTGTGCCCAACAAACAAAGAGTGATATTCTGACAAAGACAAAAGAAAGTGTCTATGTCTCTGTCACTCTTGGAGTTTTTCGTATGTTGTTATCTCGTTCCAATACGGTATTATTATTAGCTTGTCAAATCTATTGATACTTGATCTTTGTTTATAATTGCTCCATTTAAAGGATGTGTTTTTTTTATGTCATATATTTATATTCTTTATCTTATGCTACGGCCACATCTGCGTGTATCGTCACAAAGCTTCGCGCAATGACACGATACTCGCAGATGTGACCGACTATTATCGACTATCGTCACGAACATTTGGGATGCGTGTGCGTTATCGCGCAGGTGGTGGTACATCAAAGGGCTTTAGCGCGACAGCATATCGCGCATCCCATATTATTATATTACTCTATGATATCGCATTTTGTGGTCAGACTAGCGTTGTTAATTTTGGCCGTTGTTTTCGATCAGTTCAGAGAAATGCTAAGGTGGCTATGTAAAAATAGAGTGGAGAGATGAAATTGTACTATATTGTGTATGGGATCCCAAAAGTGTTAATCACAAAAAAAAAACATTTTGGTCTTAGCAAATTGTTAGTACACATGTAGAAGTAAAGAAAGTCATCGTCCATAGTTGTCGTTTGAAAATGATTTCGGCCATATTCGATTATTACACAATAGTTCATGTAAAATATGGAAACCACTAATGTGACCACAGCTTTTATCACGCTAATTTTTTAGTGTTCAAACGTACGAAGCTTCGGCTCGAATAACTTCGGGCTCATACCTTTTTCCATACTTTCATTTTTTTCCTCAGACTGAATTAACTTTTATTATTTCAAAAAAAAACTACGATGAAACAAAAGCTTTAAATTTTTTCAACAATTATTACTAACGATAATATTAATCAAATTTCGATCAATCCCAACTTGATTTGAAAAAAAAACACTTAATTAATTAATTTTCTGCTTCCGCATCACACGAAAACACTACTTTTGTGAGTGCTCGATTGTGCGATGAGGACACGAGGTACTGTAACCTTGTTAAACCTATATCATGCAAAAACCTTTTTAACGGTGTTGGAACATCAACATTGATCATTATGCTGCATAATGCGGTTAGTGCTCTAATTAAAAAATACACAAGGCAACACTATTTGAGAGCAAAGACCACAGAGTACATTGCGTAGACTGTAGATTGTAGAAACCATAAACATATAATATAATTCTAAGTCTATGGTAGAAACAAGTCCATGATGTCAATTGACAGCATTGACAGTTTGAATTTTGATGACGGAAAGAAAAAGGTTAAACATAGCAAAAGAAGGAATAGGTTGAATTATTAATAATTTATTCCAAAATAAATAAAATAGTGACGAGGTATTAAAATTAGGATTACTATATAAATAAAATATATTCTTAAATAACTTTTCCCCAAGCTTACAGTATAATATTACGATCTAGCTGACCTAGGTTAGGCCGTTAGTGCATCATGTTATTATTGGAATAACATGACAGAAAGAAAAATGTGCAAGTTCTATAATTTGAACGTGCCTGAACGCCGTACCGCTGAAAGCGCTGCTCTTAACCATGGTCACAACGACGACGACGATCGTAATCCCGAAGACAGGGATCCCCTAGAACCTTATGTGCCTCCACATGAGCACAAACTAGAGTATAGCTACTGGATGTGGTTTTCTAGGCGACAACCCGCTAGAGAACTATCTGCTACCACAGGTTATGGGCAGGTAATAAAAGCACTTATTAAAATTTTGATTACTTTATAAAATTAGGCGCTAAGCACAATGTACAGAGTACATAGTCATACAGCTAATTAAAATCGTTCACATCAAACATATTACAGTCTGTCCTCTTAATGATGCCTGTCTGCTCTTGAAATTAAGGTAGGTACTTTATGAAGGTTAATGTATTAAATTACACTCTTTTATAGATTTATCGATTAAGGGATAATATTAAGTGTTATACATTATCGTTTAATACACTAACTACTACAGCTATTTGATATTATGAAGCTTCACTGTTTGCTTCCATATTATAAAAGTTGTTAAGTAGGGAGTTTATGATTACAAAATCTCTGTCATATATTTATTTGTAACATAATACAGTAGAATCCGTTTATTATGACTCCGCCCATATTGAACAACCGATTATTATGACATAATTATACTACGAAGATTGGTTTTCATAAAAAAATATTTGTATAAAAGTCAGATATAATGACTACCCTTACAGTGACATTAAAAAATGAAAAATATAGTTCATACATACATGTGTTGTATGTACTGATTATGTGCAATTTTATTTTGATTTAATCTACAATGTTTTCCAATTAAAATACGTAAGTTCATATTTACATATATTTTTTCACAAAATGCTTTGTATGATGTCTGCTTATTATGACGTGTTTGTCAATTCTGTTTGATGTCAATATAAATTTGGATTCCACTGTGTTAGTAATTCATTAAACATTTATACATAATACCTTTTAAGAAAGTTGTTTTATTAGTATTATGTAAGCAGCTACATTATACTATAAAAAGAATATTATTAATTTCAGGCTCTCCGAATGGTTGGACGTGTAGGGTCTGTGGAACAGTGGTGGGGGTTGTACACCCACTTATCACGGCCATACGAACTTCCACCACTCTCTGACTTGCATCTTTTCAAATTAGGTATTAAGCCTATGTGGGAAGACCCTGCAAATGTTAATGGAGGTAAATGGGTTAGTATTGCTTATATTTTTGTGAACATTATTAATATTTCTAAACAACATATGGACACAATATAAAGGAGGAGGGTCGATAACAACATTTTCCGCCCATCACACACCCGAAAAATAAAAATACAATATCAGAATATGAGCTTTTAGTTAGTTCAGGATGAATATTATTTTGTTTTATGTAATTTACGTAATAAATAATATCGGAAGTCCCAGATATTTGAGCCCAAAATGAGGGTGTTTCGCCTTTTTTGTATGTTTTTGACATATTTTTAATACTTTGACATACATTTTTATTAAAAGCGTTATGTGAACCATATTAATTATGACTTCTATGAATTCAACTCTCATTAAGCTTGTATATGAATACTATTTTGAATTGGTTCACAGTGCGCTTCCACTCAATAAAAACAAATAACTATCGCGGGAGAGTGTAACTTGAGCCTGAGACAGAGTGTTTAGATATTTTTGCTACGCTCAATAAGGTTTTACTAATCGTAAATATAAAAATGGTGTTTTAAAACTACTGTAGCGAGTATTTTTGATAAAAATAATAATTAATAATGCCTGGAAGCCAATGTGACTGTTGTTTGGCCTGTCGAAAAACAAGTAGTGACTTTCGTATCTGTTCTAACAGAGGAATTATATCAATACCTAGAAGATCAAAAAACTGTGATCTGCAGAATGGTTCTAAGTTATATTATAAATGCCGATCTTACGCATTTCGTGTATCTCGGGCTATTAATACCCCTGCTTCATCTACCATAGTGAGAACAAGAGTTAGAATGATTAAATAAAAAGGATGGGCTAGAAAATAGGTGATCTGGACTAAGTTAAGTGATACAGATCTTCAAGACATTCCACATTTTATCTGGGATGAGCTGTGACAGCTGGCTTTGCTTGCCATATGTGATATGGCAAATAATATGGCAAGCAAATCCTAAGCTGAAGAGCACTTTAATGAACTCACTTTACATGCATTGTGAAGATGATTCTGTTCTGAGGTTTAACTACGATCACGGCATAATAGTTCCAAAGAATATAATGTTTGGATAAAAATATATAAATAACATATAGAAATAACATCAAACGCATACAATGGTACTTCCAATGTTAGGTAGGCGCAAGACGTAGGGTGACTTTTTGACGTCAACCGAAATCAAAAAGCCAGGTCCGGAATATGCCCACACACAACAAGACACTGCCAGTTGATGCCAGTGGATGATCCAGTAGTGTTTTAAGTGATTCGGATGGAGAAAACAAGGAAAACTACTAAAACTAGAAATCATGTTACTAGAATCTGATCTGATCTTTATTATTTTTGTTTATTAATTATTTTACTCATTCAAAATATTGAAATAACGTTTGAAAATGCTCTATTCAATTAAATCTTGTATTGAGTATTCTTATCCTATTGCTTTTGGTACCGAAATAGGGAATAAGAGTCAGTTTGTGCCAATATACATTCATTCACAACCGACGCCAGGAGGCCGTGTGGTCGCAGACTGAACGGTAGGCGGGGGGGCAACCCCCCACTTTATAAATCAAAAGTGAGCCGAATGGGCTCACACTAATCCGATGAAGCATTAGGGCCTTCGGACCATTAGCATAGATCCCTCCGAAAAAAAAAACATTCATATAATCTATATTTTTTTTTATTGCATTAATTCCATTAAATAACAGATTTTTAATTTAAAATCTTATTTTTTATATTTGACATGAGGTATACTATAAAATAAAATATATGACACATCAAGTGGCTGATGGCTTAAATAATAATAATAACCCTTCTCCTTTGGTTTAGGGGAATTTAAACTTAATTTAAGGGAAATTAGAATAGAGGTCTTAGAAATGTCATCCAAACAATCACTTACTTTAAGAGGCTTCTTTTGTATACATAGAAACAGACTGTTGATGATGATGATGATGATGATGATGATGATTAGACAAATATTTTTGTGATACTGTACCATTGAATTGTGTCTATTCTAAGTTATGATGGGGTTCAAATTATGAGATAATTTTTACCATTAAAAGCATGTGTACTGTGTTTTTGAAAAGTTATTGAACAACATTGTAAATATAATGTTCCAAAGAGTTTTAACATGGGAGAGCAGATGATAGAAACTAAACTACCCACAATATTGCATTTTCTTGATAAGTAATTTAAATATTTACAGTTAATTAAATAAGAATGTAATTTAAAGTAAATATAAATACAACAAAACATTGTTACACAATTTTTTAAAAGATGTATAATATAATCTTTTACAGACAGTTAGGCTTCGCAAGTGTCAGACTGTACGCGCCTGGGAAGACCTGTGTATGGCAATGTTGGGTGAACAGTTTATGGTAGGCCCAGAACTGTGTGGAGTTGTCCTGTCAGTCCGCTTTCAGGTTTGTACATATTGATTTACCTATCTAAATAAAAAAGAAACAATAGTTAAAAGTTACAAATTTAATTAATAACAAAGAGTAATGAAACTTAGTGAATACCCAGAGAATGTGCTACAGAAATCTCAATACTGATATATTTTTCTATGTTAGTTGAGATGCCACCTGGTGCTAATGGTCGACGACGTCCATGAACATAATCTAGTTTGTGTTATTGGCACTCCTTAGTGGTCTCCATCTCCGCATCTCCAATGCTTGACGGCATGACTGTCAGTCCTTGATGCATTTCCGCTGCTCTCGCCTCCTTTGTGCGCGCGCGTATACTTTTGCCTTTTTTTTGTTCAATCATCATTGTTATAGATTTTTATTAATTTTGAGTGTTTTTGTATCTGCCGAGTGACCAGTGACGACCAAATTCTTACTCTCTACTTTTTTCTACAGGAAGACCATCTAGCAGTGTGGCACAGGACGGCAGCTGACACGGCGGCATCGGCCCGCGTGAGAGACGCTATGAGACGTATACTACAATTACCTGCATCGGTACCCATCGAGTACAAAGCGCACGGTGACCGTCTGAGGGCCTCAGCGTTGCGCTCGCAAGACGCGGACGAGCGCACGTAGCGACACGCCACTGCGCCGCACACGCGACAAACGCCACGTCACACGACACGCCATACGACATGACATGCCACGCCCTCAGCCACTAACTCAATTTACTTCAATTTGTATTCAAATCATCAAAAACAGAGACCTATTGTTGTATATACCGTTAGACAATATAATTATGTTTAATGTTTATACATATGATGTCCACTTTGTTAATGTGTTTAACATGGGTAGTTTTGTAGTGAAGATATACCGAGAGTGAGATTTTATATGAATAAAATTACTGCCAACATTGTATTTAAATAGTTTTTTTCTGTATTGTCCATGTTGAATTTGGATTATGGTCTTGTAATAAATGTGTGTGCTTTCTGTCAAAATTACCATTAATATTTTCTAAATCTCAGTGTGTACAAAATGAACTCGACACCCCAGTTTGATATTTCAATAAAAAATGTCTTCCGGTGTAGAAAATAAAGAGATTTGTTTTTCGACCGTAAAACAACCTTGCGTTTATGACAAGCACAGTTGAGTTGTGTTGGTAAAATGAGTGCGACCAGTTTAAAAACAGTCCTTAATGTACATAATACATTTATTTCTGAATATGAGACAGCTGTGAGTTTACTTGTGTTGCCATTACCTTGTTAAATGAACATAGCTGCATAATTGAGAAATAAATCTTTCGTACTTTCTTCATTGGTTTCATTAATACTATCCACAAAAAAGGTGCTATACTAATTTGATGTTGAAAACAACCATTCCACACTGCAATGGTTTTCCATTATGAAGAATGCACTGGTCAAACACGTCAGTTGTTATGCTTTTATAAAGCTCATGAACCCATAGACAAAACAAGAGTATATCGACGGCCGTAATCTAACTTGGCGTAAGGGACAAACGGCTACTTTACAGGAAAGCCAAAAAACAAAAAATATTTTGGAAATTTTGTCATAAGTTTTTACCTTTTCAGGCTATATTGAAGTGGTTTATATGGTTCTGTCTAATTTTCAGTACTTTATTACTTTATATTGTCTATTTATCCGTTAAAGCTTTAGTTACGAAGATAGATTGTCCCTTACGTCCAAAAAAATATTAATTACGTCCTTTAAGCCCTACCTTTTATAGTTGCACATGAGTGTAAAAAGGCGTAAAGCTAACAACATCCTGTTAAATAGACTCATTTAGCGTAAGTGTTTTATAGTATATTAACGGTTTTATTACAATCAAACAAAAGGTAAAGGAAAAGAAATAAAAAAAATTGTTTTAAATATTCTTATAATTTAATCTACACTAAATCAAGTTTTTGAATTAATCACAAGGAGAAACACACATTGATAATTTTAACAAAAGTATAAAAATATTTTAGCTATAGTTTTACAATAAGTAATTTTATAATTATTATAATTATCTATCTTTTTCTAAGAATCGACATCTAAAATTTAAAAATCTATTCCTCTTCATTATAAGTGCTTACCTCGTCGTCATTCTGTAATAACTTGTCTTCTATTGCTTTGGAATGTGGCTGTTTTAAATATTGTTTGTGATAACATTCAGGAATAGTTACACCAACGCATAACTTTTTTAAGTCATTGTTCTTTTTCCATGATACTGAAAGTCTGTGTTCATAAAGTTGATTCATTTAAATTATGTTAGGCGCACTAGACGTGCTTTCTTTATTCTTCTCTGTTTCAATTTTGTTACCCATACGCCTCTTTTTTCCTTTTCCTTTCCCCCTACATGTTTCTTTTGCTTCAAAGACAATCTCAACGGCTTCAGCACTTTCAATCATACTGTACTTTACTATCATATTTTTCTCAATACTCTTCTTCTTAAATGTGGCAATTTTTATATCTCGTAGTTTTAAGTTTGTGTTTTTTAGAGTTGATTAGGTAAAAGTTTCAGCTGTGACTCTTTCAAAATTCAAGAATTCACTATGATCCATTACATGCACAGTTTAAGGACCTGGCTTCTTCCGCGAACCCTCTATGAAAGATGGCCACTGTGAAGGCGCCCATACAATTGTATGGGCGCCTTCACAGTGGCCATCATTTGCGCAGCTTTCCCAATAGTAGCATGCATTGATGTGTGTATGACCTGGTAGAAGGTAATTGATTTGTATGGTCTCCTAATTTACAGAAGCTAGTAAGAAATGGCGAAACATTGCGAGAATCGTTTTGTTTTTGTTTTGGCCACTGCAGGAGTCACTGTATAATATGACTTTGGAATATCCTCTTTTATCAACCTCCTGTAAATATTTAAAGAGGCAAGTGGCTATCTCATTACTGCCACGACTGCCGTCACTCTCACTCCATACAAAGCAAAATCCTTTTTTAGTCCAACTTTCGTAAACCGTAAAACAATACACTGCATATTTACGGCTATAATACAATAACATGCTTTCCCCATATGGGGTGTTAAGTACTTTTTCTAAATCAAAGCTAGCTACTAATACCCGATTACCTGTACCTGTGTAATTACATGTACCACATGTAATTTTTAATGGAAGTGAAATCTAGCCTTACAAGCTGCTTTTTCTTCCATGTGTTCCATAAACAGCTCATTATCTATGTACCTCAACAGGGTTATTTTCCTTTTTTGTGCATAAATGGCATTTACATATAGTATCTTTTTTAGGCACATGGAAGCTGTAATTGTACCTACTCATTTTTAACCGACTTCAACAAAGAGGAGGAGGTTCTCAACTCGGCCGGTATTTTTTTTTATGTATGTACACCGATTTCTCCGCCTATTGTGGACCGATTTTCAAAATTATTTTTTTGTTTGAAAGGGTATACTTGCCATTTGGTCCCATGATAAGGAAACCAGGATCTGATGATGGCATCCTAGAGAAATCGAGGGAAACTTTCGAAATTTGTAGGAATGACTAGTGTGCTTAATATTTTTTTAAATAAGCATTTTAAAGCACTACAATTTAATGTAGGTCTAGAGTCGATCTGATGCTGGAGCTGGAAGACAGTCGAGGGAACTCCTCGACGATTTACTTCAGTAACCTTGTGTTTGGGCTTGATTAATTTGTATTGATGAGAACTTTACACCTAGATGGGTTGTGACTGTGATTGGGGGTCTGATGATGAAGACGAAGCTCAGTTAAGGGAACCTTGTGATTGGACTTAATTAATTTATACTGATGAGAACTTTGGAACGGTAATTTTTGAACGGTAATGGCACGTATCACCCTTATGGGTGATACGTGCCACCGACTCCAAAAGTAACAATAATGACGTGGTAAACGCAAAGATTGTACACGCGATTATTTTATAACATTTTAGTTACTTTATTTTTTGAAGTCGGTTATAATTTTTATTTAATTTTTTTTTGAAAATATTTACAAACAGTCGTTCGCTCAAAACTTCTTTCTTTTCTCGAAGTTGTTGTTTTTTATATATTGTGTATAAGTGGGACACATTTATTTAATTCCTGTGGTAAATATAAACGTTTTGAGAATTTTATGCAATAATGCGATGGCACGGCTGGTAATTTTTCTATGAAATCTCTGGCTAATGTATGTGTTTGCTCATTGTATTTAGTTATTCAGAAATAAACAAATTAGTTTCATATTGTTGTAAGGGTCACAAAAAAAATATTTAATGGATTCATTTTGATTTAAGGGACAGTTATAATAAAGATTGTGTCCTATACACCAATATGGTTTGGTAAGCCAATACATACGTCAACTGCATTTTTACTTCTGTCCGTTGCGTCATATTTCTGTTTTGAAAATGATTTATAATGATAAATTTTATGGGGCGTATGGGACATTTATTGTAAGCTAGGAAAGTTTTAACTATACCATTCGAAAGAGCTCAAAGAACTGTATCGGACTGCATTCAAAGTTCATTTTGAGCAAAATGTCCCTTACGCCAATTTAGATTACAGCCGTCGATATAATATACTATATCTGTTACACGACTAATGCTCAACTGTTATTTGTTTTTTGACAGCGTTATATAGGCTTAAAATATCAAGGATTGATTGTATCTTGGATAGGAAATACATTATTAGGGAATATTAGATGTTAATTTATTTTGAAAATAAATTTTATAATGCAATTACCTGTAAAAAGCAAACATGAGATCAAGTAATGTTCAAATTACTGCATAAAATTTAAAGCGCCTGTCACACTATCAAATGAAACAAGTAATATGTATAGAAAACATATATTTTAGTACATCAATTTCAACAGACATTTATTATTGTTAGATAAAAATAAAAATAGCTGTCGCGATTGTCCACAAACCTACAATATCTACTGTAAGGCCGACGAGTGATTCGTTTGACAGTTTACACCAGACGTCATATTCGTAATAAATTACGTAAAAAAAAAACCACATTTTTATTGCCAGTTAATGGTAACACATGGCAACATTTTGTTCTCTATTTCTATATTTATATATATCTATTTGTATATTTTCGAATATTGAGACACCTAGTTTCAATGTTGAGTTTAAATGAATAAGTAATGATATAATTTGTTAATATTTTATGTTACTTTATCACTATTTCATTTTGACTCATTTTTTATTGGGATCAATTTTTTTTTTCTGATTTCAGCATACTAACGAATTTTTAGATAAAAGATTAGATGTAAACAATGTATTCTAAATAATATATCTTTTGTGGATATCTGTTGCATATTGCTGGTTTTAGCTTCTCTATTATTTAAAAAAATATTTCATTTATCTGGATACATGCTTGTCATAAAACATTACACACGTAAGGTGTACTTTAATCACTGTATAATCAAATCACTTGTAGGTCTTACTCCAAAAGAGTTCATTTGACTTGACAAGTTTCAAATACTATTCTATTTTACAATAATTACACTAAAGCTGTGGACACAATTAATTAAAGCTACTAAGTAATACAATTATTCATACAATTCATTTAAATACTAAAATATACAAACAACAATAATTAACGTACATAAAGTTATTTATTATGAAGCGTATCGAATTTTAAAACAAGTATTTTTAACTCGACTGGACAGAATGTATTGCAATTATTTGCATATAATAATAAATTAACTGTATAAATATATACCTATAACAAATTATAACTTATGTATATCAAAACATTAATATCGCTCTAAGGATCTGATGACATTAAATAATATTTAATTCAAAAACTAAATGGCACTGGCGAGGCAATATTCAAGTCATCAGCGCGTATAATTTGTTCTGTTATGTGAAGGGAATCCCCTTAAAACATGGGGCGGTTACGCGTTCACACGTTCTCCGTTCAACTTGTCGAGAACATCGACGTGGTTGAAATGCTCGCAGCGTGGTCATGGCGTGTATAGGTACAGGTCAAATTATCTTGATTACATGAACTTCATAATTAGCATAAACTAAGTTTCTGCACATCCTTTTGTTGCTGTGTTCATATGGTCAACAAAATTTGACCGGCTGTACTTTTTTTATAACAAAAGACGCAGAACGTCTGCACGATCTTTGAATTCATACAGAATATTTTACATTTTTCATTTTTGGATTTGTTATGGCGAATTTGTTTAGCTGCAAATACAAATCCCAATCTACAATTTGACACAAACAAATATAACTTAGGCCATCGCAAATGATCTATTGTGTCCACAACTTACGACTGACATTTAGAGAAAATTGTTTATCTACCTTACACTATCAATATTGTATTTACATTTGGCAACTTTTCTCTTATTCTATGAGTGGTGATATGCTCCGCGTAGGAAATCAAACCGTATTTCCTGCTGATAATATATCATTATTGTATAACAATATGTATTTTCAATGATAACATCGTTCGACTTATGATATTATTACTTCTTTAAACACAAAATTTTATAAAACAAGGCGTAGATCAACAAAGTCACTCATACAATCCATATGTATTTTGTAAGATAATTTGTCATACTTCTATTAGTTACATTTTATATTGTTGTTTCGTTCTAATTAAGTTGAAGTTACATTTATTCTTCGGAATATTTCGTTTCGATGCTCAAAACGAACCTCACACTAACAGAAGTAATTCTGATGTCACTGGATCTGATACAGGCAAACATCAATTTTAAGTTTTCTTATAACGTTATCACGAAAACAATTTAACTTAATTAAATTCCAACGAATCAAAGGAAAAGAAAACATATGATATTAACAAGCCTCTTTCGTATGCTAACT
The DNA here is from genome assembly GCA_963853865.1 of Helleia helle. Classification (NCBI taxonomy): domain Eukaryota; kingdom Metazoa; phylum Arthropoda; class Insecta; order Lepidoptera; family Lycaenidae; genus Helleia; species Helleia helle. The sequence continues at coordinate 17,655,382 of OY971416.1, read as the reverse complement.
GTTCAAATAACATAATGTACATTAAACATTATTTGGGAGCAAAGTTAGTTTGTTGCAATCATTACAAACACCGCAGAGTATTTTATTGACTTATTCAATAACATACGGATCTAATCTGTACTGGTTGGTATTCTATCAACTTTACCTTACACTAATTTCATTGCTTCGATTTCGTAAATTTGCACTTTGCATTAACAACTAATAGCCAATTTAAAAATACAGTCTTTATCTAGCGGGGTTCGTGAGTTCAGATATGTGTACTTTAATACCAAAGAGAACAAAAATACTTTTATAAAATATATTTCAAATTCGTCGTCAATTTTAGTACTATTTTATGAACCCCAAATAATCCTATAAAAACAAGCTACCAAAAATATATTAAAACATTACTCACTAAAATACCTTTGTATCAATTTAAAACAATGTAAGTTTTATTTTAGCTTTTTTATATTCGTACTTTGCACGGCCAATATGCGTGTTTGGGCGCGTTGGTCATCTTGTACCTTTAAAATGAGTCCTCGCTACGCCCATTTTAAGGTTATAAAACTCAATGTTTTAAAAGGATATGCAAGATACAACCAAATACAAAAAATATAATTATAAAAATAATGTTAATTCAATGTAAAAATACGATTATAATACGATGATACAGTTCGGTAAAACAAACTACAAAAATATAATACAGTTAAATGCGGTCGTTAGTGATTTGTACAATGCTCGTGAATATTTACACCAATGATTTGGCAAATGATAAAAATGATCATGAAATAATATGTACATGTTTTTGAGCAAGGAATTATCTTCCTACATCTACCAATCTATCGTTAGAAACAAATGTTCACTGGACATGTTTGTAATATTAACAAAAGCTAAGTTTAGAGTATTGGACCATCAAAATATTAAATCTAGGGGCATTCTGTTGTATTGTCTCCCTTAAACGAGACTACCGTGAAATGTGGAAGCCATGACAGTATGGCGATTGAACTTCACTTTATTTGTGTTGTTGATAATAAAGGCAAACAATGATGTTTTTTTAGAAGATAAAAAGTAGTATTAAAATGTAATCAGAGAATTTTGTAAACAAAGAGATTCTGATAGTGTTTGAAATACATAACGGAAGATTTTACAAGTCACAGATAGATGGATCAGATATTTTAGAATAAGAGCTCGACTTTATTATTTTGTAACAGTCACTTGCTCCATAGCGAAGGGTACATACATAAACTTGTTTGCTTAGATTTTAACGCATAATATGTGTTTAAATATAAGTACCTAACAGAGATGTATACATATATATATATATATACATATATATATATATATATATATATATATATATATATATATAATATGGCATAATACAGAGAACTGTTTGTTTTAAACTTGAAGCTCAAAATAGAAGAACTAAGTAAAAATGAGAGTGAAATATCAAAATTATTAAAATAAAAGGTATTAGTAGTTTGACCATAATGACAGTGCACTATCATTAAGCGTGACAAGTGAGTTAACTAGTTAACTCTATTTAATGAACTCGATAACCAATTACTATAATACTAAAATAATTATATTTTATATGGCGGATCTCAGTAAATATTTGTGGGTCTAGGTCAGTGAGTTGCCTAAGCTCAATACTGAAGGCCCAAATACCATTAGCATGGTCAATGTCGGTCCTCGAGCGAATTCCAAAAAAATAATGAACTATATGGTAGTTATGTAAAAAAATATGTTCTACTATACATGTTAGACTTTCTCAGAGCAAGATGAGCGGCATGTCCTCGCCGGGCGCCGGTCATCACGCATCCTGCAGCTCGTGGATGAGCAGGGGCGTGGTGTCGGGAGTGGGCGGGGCGGGGGCGTGGCCTGCGGGGGCGACAGCGGGGCGCTGCGCCACGATGCGCTCGAGCACGCATGACGCGGACAGCCGTGCCTCCGCATCGTGGTCCCAGCACTCCTCCATTGTGTCACACAGCACAAGCAGACCCTGCGAATCATATATAATATATAGGTAGTTAAGTTTATAGCAAATTCAAAATTATTCAGATTTAATTTTATGCACATTATAATTTTGTGTTTATGATTGTTTTGGTCTCCAATCTTTATATATATATATTTCTTGTGTGCGTGTGTATGTCACTAAACTCCTCCTAGACGGCTGGACCGATTTTGTACAGGACAACGTCTGTCGGTGCCACTAGTAATATATAATTTTATGAGTAGAATAGAACATTAATTGATTTTTCCTCCACAGAATAAAGTTAACAATCTAACATTGTTAGTTACTAAGTTCAACTCAAGATCCTAACTCCATTTTTAATTTTCCAACTGCAACATATTACAGGATTGGGCTCCTAAAGAGATTCTGTACCTACTTTGATAGCGCGAAAGCTTTGTTACTTGGATATAAAAAAAATATGTTGGCTATCACATGCCTATGCTGAAAAATCATACAGAAGAATACAAGATCTTACGGGATGGTTTCTCCACTGCGGCTGTATTTGCGGTCTCATTTTTCTCTGGACGACGGTCTCTTGCATTTCCTCCAGTCCGGGATGTGAGCCTACTTCCTCCTCCAAAGGTAAACGGTACTGTGCTGTTGGATCTGCGCCACCCTCGATACATCTAAAATACAAATCCATTCCGGTAAGGTTTAAAAAATGTTTCCAAGCTATAAGTTGTTAAATTTAGGATATTTTGGTCTATCACTGTCCAAAATGACTAAAGTAATTGATCCATTACGTCCATTAGACTAATGTCGGGCAAATTTGTCTATCATCTTAGTTTCCTTGCTACTTTCTATTTCCTGAAATATTTCTGTTTCTTAATTTATAAAATTATTGTCACCGTGACACCAGACCATTTCTATACCAGTCCAAATCAATTTTCTGTATTTATATATTATATTAATATTGTTCATCAAAACCTGAGCCTAAGGAGTGGGCCTTAGGCTCAGTAGCCTAAGGTGAACCCAGCACTTTAGGCGAAGCAAATTAAGCGAAGGGACAACCCCTCTGTGGAGGTGGCGTCGGTCCCTTGAGGGACTGACTAGCCATCGAGGGGCCCTGTTTGCTCAACAGATCTGGGGCACCTCACCAAAGGTGGCATTGGTGGCATTCGCCGGGTTTTAGTGGGTAGAGCTGCGTCCACCTTACCATTTTTCGGGCGTAGAAAGTCCCACATTTCCGCCTGGGGAGACCCACTCCCTGCGGGATGTCACATAGCTTTTCCCAGAGTTAAAGAAAAAAAAATCGTTCATCGAAAGAAACCTATGTCCAACTCACGGGAAAAGGTTCATCATAATATTGGTAGTATTTACCTCGACACGATCTCCCACAGCACCAAAGCGCATGCGTACATATCAATCCTGAGGAAGGCATCCTTGGTGAAGTTGATGGCGCCATCCAGTACCTCGGGCGCCATGTACCGCCGCGTTCCCACCTGTCCGTGGGCGTCGCCGCAGCCGTGGCCCGCTACGAACACCAGCGCCAGTCCGAAGTCAGCTATGCATGCACTTAAATCCGCCTTCAGTAACACGTTCTTGGACTTGAAGTCGCGGTGTGCTATGGCGGGCTTGCCGCCATCCTCCTCGTGCAGATGGGCGAGTCCGCGCGCCACGCCTGCCGCCACACGCCAGGCCTCCGCCCACGTGAGTCGGTTGGCTTTCAGATAGTCGCACAGGGAGCCCTGCAAAGGGTAGTCGTGTTGTGAATATGCGGCCAGAAATCAATCAATCAAAAGTTAATATTGTTTTCTTGGTTGTACAGCAACCAAAATAAAGCATCCAAATAACGGGTAAAAACTTCATTTTTACAGTTTAATATGTATGTATCTGAAGTTAGAAAATAGTAGAGTGATATAATATGTAAGAACTACTAGGTAGATAGATAAAAAACCCCACCATGGTTCAGGCCTTGACGTGGCGGTGGGGGCTCAGTAGCCTAGAGTGAGCCCAGCACCTTGGGCGAAGCTAATTGAGCCGAGGGGGCTCTTTGTACCCCTCTTATAAGAAGAGGGGACAAAAGAGGAGGGGACAAAAGAGCAGGGGGCAAGGGGTGAGGATGGGAACCTCACCCCATTGTACTGTCCCGACGTTGGGAGGGGTTCTTCTGTGGTGTAGGACAACCCCTCTGTGGAGGTGGCGTCGGTCCCTTTCGGGACTGACTAGCCTTCGAGGTGCCCTGTTAGCTTAAAAGATTCGGGGCACCTCACCAAGGCGGCACTGGTGGCACTCGCCGGGTTTTAGTGGGTAGAGCTGCGTCCACTTACCTTCTTTCGGGCGCAGCGAGTCCCAACTCCCCAGGCGGGATGCCTCAGAGCATTTCCCAGCGTAAAAGAAAAAATAAGCGTAAAAGAAAAATGGATAAAAATCAGCATACCTTTTCATGATATGCAGTGATCAGCCAGTACTCTGCTTGCAGATTATCGCCCTTTTTATCGACGCCTATATAATGTAGTATATCTGGGTGGTCCATTCGTGGCAGTCTATAAATCTTTTGTTCTGCCAGCCATGATTGCTTATCTTGTAAAGGAAATACTTTCACTGCGACGTCTTTCTGACCTAACTTGGCTCTCCAAACGGCACCGAAGCGGCCGCGCGCGCGTACCTCGCACAACGTCACTTGCCCGAGTAAACCAGCCGACTCCTCCATCCCTGCCCCAGCCGACGGTGGTCTGGACAACGATACCTCACCACTCGCTAGCTCAGCGAATGAGCCACTCTTCCTCTTTCTATATAAGAAGTAACAACCGACAAGGACAGCGAACAATAAAAACAATGGCGTCAAAGTATACACGATAACAGCATTCGTATCGGTATCTATAGTTGGCAGAGGCGATGTTAGAACGCGTTCGGGGGGCGCTGTTGTTTGTGACGACATTCCTGCTTCGTATCCTGGAAATGTCATGTTGGTGTTACACATGTCACCCTCGCAGCAGCACAGTAGGAGGGGATGTTTCATGTTATGAATGCGACAGCTAGATGACCACTCGTGGCAAGCGACGGTGTCTAAGAAGCATCCCTTTACTTTAACAGTGGCCTTGTCGGTTGTGTTATCGTAGTACCAGAGAACGAAGCAATGATTGCTCTTGTACGGTTCGACGGGTCGGCATGCTTCTGTAATGATCGGTTGCGGCTGACAAGTCGTGTTGTCTACAGCGTTGCATGGTTCTGGCAGACTGTTGTTGTAAAACTCACAGGATTTTGTTTCGATGCCGCCATCTTTAGGGCGCGGTGGTAAATTTTGATCAGTTTGGATAGACCCTTGAAATGTTGTGCCATATGCTCCTGAAAAAAAAATGTTAACTAAAAAAACTGTGTTGTAACCGATGATTTCTGATGTTTCCTACATCAGAGCTAGACTTTGTAGATGTAAAATTCTTGTACATGAGCTATCCTCAAACATTGATCAGACAAAATTATTGGCACCTATATAACAATAAATTATTAGGCACCTTATTGATTTGTTTTATAATGACCATATGATCTACTTAGATTCGGAGCTAAAGCAAGTACTTCCTTTTTTTTCCAAACATAATTAAAGTTAAAAAACTTAATTCTAAGTAACTTAAGTAAAATAATCTTTCACTGATATTAATATTAACATTGATTTAAATTTTAAAGACTAGTTAGTAGTTATATAAGGTGCATTCTCATAGACGAATTAGTATCAAAGATAAACGCCATGCACATCTACATACAGTCATACTCAGACGATGGTCTAATTCTGGTCACAGGTAAAGTACTGAGCGTGACCAGAGACATCATGAAGCGAGGAATCGACACAGCGCTACAATGGTGCAGGGATAAAGGGCTAAAACTAAACCCAGGAAAAACCAAGCTAGTGTTATTTACAAACAAAAGAAAGATTGACAGCATGATTCCACTGAGAATCGATAATGAAAATGTAGAGGTAGTCAATGAAATAAAATATCTGGGGTTAATCCTAGATAGAAATCTGAACTACAAAGCCCACATTAAAGAGATCTGCACAAAATCCAAATGTGCCCTTGTGCAATGCAGGAGAGTGGTAGGAAGAACCTGGGGCATGAAACCAAATGTGGTTCATTGGATCTACAAGGCCATAGTACTACCAAGAAATCTACATGAAGCCTTAGTGTGGTGGCACAAGGCACAATTAGGAATGTACAGGAAAGAACTTACAAAATTACAGAGACTAGCCAGCATCATGATATCAAGTGCCATGAAAACAACACCAACGGCGGCTCTAGAGATGATACTCGGCCTCAACCCAGTTGATCTCACGATCAAGACTAAAAGCGACTGAACAATGGTTCAAGCTCAAGAGCAACAAATTATGACAAAGGTCACGCCGAGATAGCAAAACAGTACGAAGAAAATCTATCCATGATTATATCAGACAATGATTTGATAAAGAAGGAGAGAATCTTCGACAAGAAATACAGGATAAGCATAGGCTCGAGAGGTAACTGGAACATTGACATCGACCAACCTAAAACAACGATGGTCTGCTACACAGATGGATCCAGGAAGGAATCGACAAAGCTGTCAGGGGCTGGCGTATATATCAGCAATCCAACTGAAATGAAAGCATCGTTTAATCTAGGCAGATACTCCAGCGTTTTCCAAGCGGAGATATTCGCAATACGAGAATGCGCCAACATGATTAAACAAAACATAATTAGCGCACATAGGATTGAGAAGGCAGTCATATACAGTGTCAGTCAAGCGGCACTGAAGCCCCTCAGTAAGAGGGAGACTACCTCAGCACTGGTCAAAGAATGCAAAAACACCCTGCAAGATCTAGCAGACCAGACTGAGTTAGAAATTGCCTGGGTACCCGGACATGAGGGAAATGCGGGCAATGAAGAAGCAGATAGATTGGCGAGAGAAAGTGCCGATGAGACGTTCATAGGCCCTGAGCCGAGACTGCCAATAGCACACAGGATAACAAAAAATGTTATAACCTTGAGAATAAACAAAGAAACAAACCAGAGATGGAATGACATGAAGAGCTGCAGACAGTCGAAATTCTTCATCTCGACGCTTGACAGCAAGAAGACTAAAGAGTTGCTTAATCTCAATAGGAACAACATCAGAACAGTTGTAGGAATATTGACGGGACACTGCCCACTCAACAGACACCTGTCAATAATGAAGCTAACAGAGGACCCTCTATGCCCTAAGTGCAGAGAGAAAGAAGAAACCAGTCTGCACTCGATAACGGAATGCCCCGCATTTGCATATGCAAGATGGGAGCTGTTTGTAGCGGACGAGCTGAATAAGGAAGATTTAGCATATCTAACTATAAGTCAGCTAAGTAGTTTTTGTAGATCAATACATAGGTTTGAGGGGGTGACACCGGAGGGGCAATTGGTAACCCCCCCCCGCATCTAATCCCAGAGGCGAGCCTGGGGAATTGGGTGAAATGGTCCCGTTAATGAGGACTGATCACCCGTCTGGCCTCGCTGGTGTCCCCACCCTTTAATAATAATACTAGTTATAAGAGCTATACTTGCATTTATATGTAATATGACTCACTCAATCGAATGACTAATATTGACTAAACTTTAGGAGGAAGATTCTTAAATAGGAAAAAGTGGTGACTACTAATTTTGTCATAGCCCCTAAAACCCAAGCTATTCCCTGATGATTTTGATCGACTGAACACAACTTCCATCCTATACTACAGTGAAAAAGCATTATCTTTTTTCCACAAATGACCCTATTCTACCACAAACCCTTTATTCCATCTCATCCTATCTATCTATTTATATATTTCTTTTCCTTACTTTATCTGGCCATAAAAAGCGCATCTAAATGTGATGATATTCTCATATTCCGGACTTGCCGGTTCAGATTAAGTACCCTGCAGTAGGCGATTGTATAGTCAAACTATGCCCTATCACCATCCTTGCTTAGTTTTGACGAGGAGAACCATGCTGTGGGACAAAATGAGTTCAAATGATGATGATAGCTCTATAATTATATAATTTTATTTATATTAGAAGCATAGGCTGTGTACTATTGTGGCAGACTTGCCACCAGACCTTCACCTTCTGGTGGCACAGAAGGTATATGATCAGCGTCACCCATGGACAAAATTAGTTCACCTAGGACTAGACATGCCAACTCAATCATACTTTCTACTTTTTTAATATGAAAAGGTCAGTAATCACAATGTTTTCAGAAGAAATAACCAGAAAGGCCCCGTGCACCAGTAAATATTATTATTGTATAATATTATAGAGATGTAATGTTAGTTAGCAATTTTCAAAATTTCTTGTCCAAATTAAAAAATGCAATCAAAAATATAATGTCATGACAAAGTAATTATAACATAATCACTATCTACCTGGACGCTGCTGTAAATGTGAGTGGCAAAGCTATATGCAAATATAATATTAATTTATATATTAGTAACTTTTTGCCTGATATATATCTATATATATATATATATATATATATATATATATATATATATATACTAGTGGCACCGACAAACATTGTCCTGTATAAAATATTTTTTTTTGTGAATCTAAACCATCCTCGAATCCCCTTGAACTCACACAAAAAATTTCATCAAAATCGGTATAGCCGTCTAGGAGGACTTCAGTGACGCACACAAGAAATATATATATATATTTCTTGTGGATGGTGCATATATATATATATCTTATATATATATATATATATATATATATATATATATATATATATATATAAGATATATATATATATGCACCATCCACCTTAGATTAACTAATGCATGGAGATTGCATCTTACCTATTTTATATATATGGAGTATATCAAATTTGTTACTACTGACATATTTTTATGAGGAGGAACACTGCAATACAGTGGTGAACAATTCAAATGAATACCATGCCATTTGTCACAACTAATGACAATTACTAAATTCATATGAAAAACATCTTAAATAAAGATTTTAGTTTTCTTATTGCAATGTAAAATCCTCAAATGCCAAACATAATTAATATGAGATATAGAGTTAGACAACTTGTTTAAAGTTAACTTTAAGAAAGTAGAATATTAGGTATGTATATTAAGTAGTATAATTATTTTAATATTGTAATATCATTGCGTTATTCACTATTTTTTGTGTGAAATGAATACTATTAGTTCATTAATTTCTTTAAAAGCTTTGCTTCAAAAACAACTAGCAATGATACAAAACAGTGATTTTTATGTTACTTACCCAGTATTAAAAGAGAGCACAGGATAATAATTTTGCATTCCATTGTAAGCGGTGGTGCAGACTGACTATGGTACCGAATACCGCCTTCCGACCAGTCACATCAACTAATGTTATTTTTATACACGGCCCCGACATCAAAGGTCTATTTAGGAATTCTCCAACAAAAGTACATCTCAGACTAATAGCCAAACAACGCACTTTGAATTACCAATATCCTAAGCACGGTATCATTTATCTCAGCATCACAATATCTCAGAGATTTATCAATGTTATTATACAAGTTAACGATTTTAATTACCGAGATTATACTTTAATTAGCCCGAAATATTATTTCACAAACATTTGTGCCTCAATCAGTGTTGTTGTCGAAAAAATCTGATTATTATTATTTTCATTTAAAGGCATTAGCTACTAGGCTATTAGCCATACAAAATACAATTATTCGGTCTGTAATACGGAGAAATGGCGGGAAACCCCAAGGAGCGCGGCTTCGCCCCTCTGGCCCCCATCAATCAACTATCATTCCCCATTCCATCCACACAACGTAGTCCACCACAATATTCACCAAGCAATCACATTATATATTACACAGATTAAGTTTTTAAAACAAACACTATAGAAAACCACCAGAACAGCCCTACTAAGAAAACCACTCCAGAACGGTACTCCATAAGATTCTCCAACCAATCACAATATATAAAGATCAAGTTTTTAAAACAAACACTATAGAAAACCACTCTGAATGGACAAAACACAAATTATCAATTAATTAACGGGAAACCAAAAAAAACACAACCGCGCGAAACGATGCTTCCCACCATTCTATGCTACTTGCAAAGAGTATATAAACAATAAACATTTAACACTACGTGCTACTTGCTACTTCATTTTTTTTTGTTAGTTTTGTTCCTGTTGGAACCGGCTAAGACCAGAGGCCATGCTGCCAATTCTGTCGTGTTAACAATATTTTGTCTGTGCTTTGGAGAAACTGCGAGAAACCCCAAAGAACGCGGCTTCGTCCCTCTAGCCCCCATCAATCAACTATCACTTCCCATTCTATCCACCCAAAACAGTCCACCACAATATTCGCCAACCATTTACATTATAATTTATATATTACACAGATTAAGTTTTTAAAACAAACACTATAGAAAACAACCAGAACAGTCCTACTATAGGAAACCATTCTAGAACAGTCCTTCCCAATATTAGCCAACCAATCACAATATATACAGATTAGGTTTTTAAAACAAAAACTATAGAAAACGGCTCCGAATGAACAAACCATTAAATAACAATTAAGTAACAGGAAACCAAAAAACACAACATACACAAATAAGTCTTCTCATAGGCGCAAAGTCCCTGACATAATTAAATAGCAATAGTACTAAATAATAAAACTCTAATTTGCCTTAAGTGGCAACATCTTCCCGCCTCGTTGAAAGGAAGCCATTTCAACTTTGAAGATCCTCAGCAGTCCGTAGAGGACAGAGCCGCCGCACGCAGCCTCTGGTGGTAGTCATGTCCGCGACCCTGGACACGCCGTCTAGACCCGGGAACAAGCATGTCACTCGCCTAAGGCTCCAGCATAGCGGAGGGACGTGGCCTTCATGGATGATAACTAAATCACCGACGTTCAGCTTGGCTTTGTTGGTTCTCTATTTGGTTCGCTGTTATATCTCCGATTTACCGGTGGGAGGGAAGCGCTGTGCCGCGCTCCCGGCTGCATGGGTACCACCATCTTGCTTGTTTCTCCCGTGAAACAGCTTTGCTGTGTTTCGGAGAAAAGGGCAAGATAGGCAGTGTAATTACTGGCACCGAGACTTAACATCTTATGTCTTAGGATAGGCAACACATAAATAAGTTGCCTAGGCTCGTTCCAGGTATACTAGTTTATGTTCATGGGCGACGTCGACCATGTACCATCAGGTGGTACGTTTGCCAGTTTGCCTATCCAACTAACATAAAAAAAAAGATATGACGTACCCCCTCTGCCATCTTCGCCAAAAATGCTGACGCATCTTCTCTATGCGCGCATATTGTTGCAGGGAGTTTTCGCTGTGGTTCTCAAGCGCCTTTGCTGGTAGCGCAGTTAAAGGTCGTCCGATCAGGAAGTGACCTCGGGAGAGGGAGAGATCGTCATGGGATTATGACATGTGACACAAGGGGTGGGTTAAGTATCGCCTCGATTTGCGCAAATAAAGTTAAAAGCTCTTCGGACGTGACATGGCTGTTGCACATGACACGTTTTAAATGGTGTTTAGCGGATTTAATGCCACTTTCCCAAAGTTAATGGCTTCTTGAGTAACAAAGTCAGACAGAGACTCTCGGTTGAATTTTAAAAACTGTCCTAACTTTAGCGGCGACAAAATTTATTTATTTATATATTTTGGGAGGAACAACAGCTGAAAAAATACAATGTATAAAATGACATAGAAACTGCTGCCATTGTCGAAGAATATTTCCTCTGGCTTGCCATAAACTTTCTGAGCTTCATTATGGATGCTTTTTTGGTCAAAATAAATTACTTATGAGTTATGGCCTCCAAGTGAATGCATTTGAATCGTAAGCAGACAAATATGCAAAGGTAACATTTTATCAGTTTACTGCCACGACATTTACGGTTTAATGCTTGCGGCGGCCTTCTCTCTCGCCCGCTCGTCGGCCCCCTTTTAGAACATTACTGCCTCGCGGGAGGAGACCATCGCCATGCAGGACTCGTCATCACCGAGCATCGCGGCGAGAATGCGAGGAAGAGACCAAGCCCCGTCCGATGACTGATGCCAGATCGTGACGCAGCGCCGTCCATGTCGGGCACACTTTGGGTCGGGTGCGCTGGGCCGAGATGAATGAGTTCCCTGGGCTAACCACAGGATTAGGAACAGGTTTATGTTCCTCCTACAACTAATATCATCGAGCAACCTACAGTTTCAACAGCTATTTTTAATATTTTAGTTGTATCTTATATTAAGTATATTATATTATTTCAATTAAAATTTTGAAGTGAAAACTTCTTTAGGAGCGACGAACACTTTTTGGGTGAACAAAATCATGGTAACTCGCGATGTCGTCACTTAAGGTCCTCTGTGATCGGCACCTCGTCACCGAACGCTTCCAGTGTCACATGATGACGTCAATGTCATGATTCTAAGTTTTCATGTCATAACTGCAAGTCTTTTTTTAACTAATCCTTACTATCCTTATCCTTAATATAATATAATCCTTACTTCCTTACTAGTAATATTATAAATGCGAAAGTAACTCTGTCTGTCTGTCTGTATTTCCTTCACGCCTAAACTACTGAACAAATTTAAATGAAATTTGGCACAAAGATATTTTAAAACACGAGAAAGGACATAGGATAGTTTTTATTCCGGATATCTCACGAAAACGGGATTTATGTGGATAAAACCCCGGGAGTGTCTATCTTCTGAACCACGGAACAGATTTGGGTGAAATTTGATATAAAGATACTTTGGAACTTAACTTAGGACTTAAAATAGTTCTTATCCTGAAAATCCCACGGGAACTAGACATATACGAGTAAAACCCGGACTGACTATCTTCTAAACCGCGGAACAGATTTGGGTGAAATTTGATATGAAGATGCTTTGAAATCTAAAGTAGGACATTAAAATATAGTTGATATCCTGAAAATCTCACGGGAACGGGAACTGTGCGGGTAAAACCCCAGGGCTGTCTATCTTCTAAACTACGGAACAAATTTGGGTGAAAGTTGATATAAAGATACCTTGGAACTTAACTTAGGATTTAAAATAGTTGTTATCCTGATTCCTGAAAATCCCACAGGAACGGGAAATGTGCTGGTAAAACCCCAGGACTGTCTATCTTCTGAGCCACGTAACAGATTTGGATGAAATTTGATATAAAGATACTTTGAAACATAACGTAGGACTTAAAATAGTTCTTATCCTGAAAATCCCACGGGAACGGGAACTATGTGGGTAAAACCCCAGGACTGTCTATCTTCTAAACCACGGCACAAATTTGGGTGATATTTGATATGAAGATACTTTGAAAATTAACGTCGGACTTAAAATAGTTCGTATCATGAAAATCTCACGGAAACGGGAACTATGCGGGTAAAACCTCCAGACTGTCTATCTTCTAAGCCACGGAACAGATTTGGGTGAAATGTCATATGAAGATGCTTTGAAACCTAACTTAGGACATTAAATAGTTGTTATCCTGCAAATCCCACGGGAACGGGAGTTATGCAGCTAAAACGCCGGGATTGTATATTTGTTAAACCACTGAACCAATTAGCGTGAAATTTGATATGGAGATAGTTTGAGACCCAAGGTAAGATTTAAGATGTGTAACAAGAAGTTTTTTAGATGCGTCAATAGATGGCGTTAACACAAAATGTAGATCACGCTATCTATGACAAGATGCGAATCCTTATGAGGGTCGCACCTTTGTATTTCACGCCTCCACAACCGACGCCAGGAGGCCGTGTGGTCGCAGACTGCACGGTGGGCGGGGGGCAACCCCCTACTTTATAAATCAAAAGTGAGCCGAATGGGCTCACACTAATCCGAAGTAGCATTAGGGCCTTCGGGCCGTTAGCATAGATCCATCCGAAAAAAAATAAAAAAATTCACGCCTTTCAAATGAATACTGTATCCTGTATGTAATATAAATTGTAATTGTTTGTAAATTGGAACCATATTATTTGAAAAATAAGATTTAAAGAAATACTACTTACATGTGGACGAAGTCGCGGGTAAAAGCTTTGAAATAATATACGGTACTTACATAAAAAAAAAAAAACAAATTTTGTCTGTCTGTTTGTTCCGGTTAATCTCTGAAACAGCTAAGCCGATTTTGACGAGGCTTTCACTGGCAGATAGCTGATGTTATAAGGCGTAACTTTGGCCATAAAAATAATCATCATCAATCCAAACGGCTGTCAATCTAAGTAAACGCGGGCGAAGCTGCTGGCAACAGCTAGTACATTGATATAGTCGTGTTGCACCGGTGAATACAGTTATATTTTTCTTTATCAATTAATCAATTTCATGAAAAGAATTAGTGATTGTTGATGGCTGAATATATGTATAGAGGCTGGCCTGTTGGTCTAGTGGTTAGTGATCCTGAAAAACAGCTAAAACAGAAGAAGGTCGTGGTTCGATGCTCACCCAGGACAAATGTTTGTATGATGAGCATGACCATTTGTTCTGTGTCGGGGTGTAATTTATCTATAATATTAAGTAATGAAAATAAAATGCAACAATGTGGATGGTACCATTAATTTAAACTTATAGACTATGAACATTATATGCAACTTAAAATAAACACAATAAATTTAAAAATAATTGGTAATGATATATGTACCCACACAAAAAAAACAATAATAATAATAATAATAAAATAAACAAAGAAAGTAAGAATGGAAGCGGCAGCAGCATAGCGATGCATAGATGGGAGTGATGAAATGGATATCGTAGTCTTCCTCCAGCAGGAGATCCCTTATGTTTGTTACATTTTCACACGTCTCTCCGCTGCAGTGCAGACATAAAATAGAGCACTTGAGGCCCGCTTTACGGCAGCCGCACATCTTTCCGCACTTGGATTTGCATTTGCAGGAAATTAATTTTAGCAAAGACTCCGGTGATGGGTCAGCGATGGTTGTAATCGGTATTGATCCGCCCCGCTGCCGAAAAGCGGCCACGGGCGCCCGCCTATTAGTGTTGCCCGGTAGGTCCAGCGGGGCCAAGGCAGATTCCTTAGCCAACAAGATCAGAGAGGTGGTCGGGGAAGACATTGTCCGGGTCTCCAGACCCACGAGATGCGTGGGCGCTCGCATCTCAGGTCTAGACGATTCGGTATCCAAGGAGGACGTTGTCGCGGCTGTCGCAGAGGCAGGTGGTTGCCCCCCCGATCAGGTGCGGGTGGGGGAGATCGGCTGCAGCCCCTCCGGTCTTGGAGCTGCTATCGTTCGCTGCCCTTGCGAGGCGGCGAAAGCGATTATCGAGAAGGGCAGGCTGCTGGTGGGCTGGGTGTCGGCACAATTCCGACTGCTTGACGCCCGCCCACTAAGGTGCTTTCGCTGTCAGGAGCAGGGACACGTTGCGGCGGTCTGCTCCTCTGCAGTGGACCGGAGTGATCTGTGCTTCCGCTGCGGGGTGGCGGGGCACAAGGTTAGGGACTGCTCAGCGGCGGCCCCGAAGTGTGCACTCTGCACGGAAAAGGGAATACCCGCCACCCATAAAATGGGTGGTGCAACGTGCGTCGCCCCGCGTCGTGTCCGGGCCGGGCGAAAAGAGACCGGGAGAACTAGCGGGGGCCCCAGTGCCCCCTCGCAGCCCATCTGCCCGACCGCAAATTCCTTCGCGGCCCTGGGCGAGGAGGTCCCCACAGCCTTGGAGTGATGGCACGTCTCACCCAAGTACTACAGGGGAACCTCAACCACTGCGCCAGAGCCCAAGACTTGTTCTTTCAGGCTCTGGCGGAATGGTCAGTGCAGGTGGCTGTGGTAGCCGAGCCGTACCGGGTCCCCAACTCTTCAAGTTGGGTCGGAGATGAGGATGGTGTGGTGGCCATCGCCAGCCTGAACGGCTCGCCATCGTTCAGCGTCGTGGAGAGGGGGCGTGGCTTCGTTGCGGCCGAGATCGGACGCGTATTGGTGATCGGGGCCTATTTCTCGCCCAATCGGAGCGTTGCCGACTTTGAACTGTTCCTGGTTCGGGTCGGTTCTCTGATGGGGCGTGCTCGCCTCGATCACGTGCTGGTCGCCGGGGACCTCAATGCCAAATCAGTGGCATGGGGTTCTCCCGCGACAGATGCGCGTGGCGCAGTTTTAGAGGACTGGCTGGTTGAGGCTGGGCTGGAGGTGCTCAACGTGGGTACAAGGCACACGTGCGTGCGACAACAGGGTGGAAGCATCGTTGATGTTACATTCGCCGATGCCGCCCTAGCTCACCGCGTGCAGGGCTGGGAGGTGCTTGACGTCGAGACGCTGTCGGACCACCGGTATATCCGGTTCCGATACGGTGTCTCCGTCCCCTCCCCAACCCGCGGCTCGAGTGCAGAGTGCGGCCCACGTTGGGCACTGAGAAGGCTAGACAAGGAGGCCCTCCTCGAGGCAGCCATCGTCAAGGCATGGGGACTGGACTCGCTGGCGGACCAGACAGAGATAGATGGGGAGACCGACCGCATGGTCGCCGCGATGTCGCAGGTATGCGACGCGGCCATGCCGAGGATCAGTCGGCATCCCCCGCGAAACAGGAGGGTGTACTGGTGGTCCGAAGAGCTCGCAGAGCTGCGCAGGAGGTGCGTTGCGGCGAGACGCCAGTACACCCGAAGTCGAAGGCGAAGGCACCGTGACGAGGTGGAAGAGGGGCGGCTCTATGACATCTACAGAGCCGCTGCCGGGGAACTGAAGACGGCTATAGGTCGAGCTAAGGAGGCTGCCCACGGGGAGATGCTGGAGTCTCTGGACCGAGACCCGTGGGGGAGGCCGTACAGAATGGTCCGCAACAAACTGCGGCCCTGTGCCCCTCCCCTGACGGAGAGTCTCCGGCCCGACCTCGTGGCCCGGATAGTTCCGGCCCTGTTCCCCGGTCGGGAAGAGCACGTGCCCCCGTCTATGACTCCACCAGGCGAAGAACCGTCGAGTGAAGAGGTCCCGGAGGTATCAGAGGTGGAGCTCAACACAGCACTGGCTCGCATGAGGGCACGAAATACCGCACCTGGTCCGGATGGGGTTCCCGGGCGGGCCTTGGTTCTGGCTCTTGGCCCGCTCGGGACACAGGCGAAGCGCCTTTTTAGCGCCTGTCTGGCGCAGGGCCAGTTTCCCACGGCTTGGAAGAAGGGGAAGCTGACCCTAATCCGGAAGGAGGGACGACCGGTGGACTCGGCGTCGGCGTATCGACCGATCGTGCTGCTCGACGAGGCGGGCAAGCTGCTGGAGCGGATCGCAGCTGCCCGTATCGTCGACCATTTGGAGAGCGTGGGGCCTAATCTCAGCGCCTTCCAGTTTGGGTTCCGGCGGGGCAGGTCCACCCTGGACGCTCTGACCAGGGTGAGGGCCCAAGCCGATGAGGCGGTCGAGGGGAGAGGGGTGCTCTTGGCAGTGTCTATTGACATTGCCAACGCGTTCAACACCCTGCCCTTCGACACCATTCGCGAGGCGCTGAGGTACCACGGTGTACCGGACTACCTGAGGAGGTTTGTGGAGAGTTACCTCTCAGGTAGGTCCGTCACCTACCTGACAGCAAACGGTTGGGTGAGGAGAGAGGTGGCCTGCGGTGTTCCACAGGGCTCGGTCCTAGGGCCGCTTCTGTGGAACATAGGCTACGATTGGGTGCTCCGTGGTGCGAACTTGACGGGCGTCGGCCTTACTTGTTACGCCGACGACACCGTCGTCACTGCACGCGGAAGTACGTTCTTGGAGGCCCGCCTGCTGGCGGTAGCAGGAGTGGCGCAGGTGGTGGCAAGGATTCGGCGACTCGGGCTCAAGGTGGCCCTGGAGAAGTGCGAAGCTATATGCTTCCACGGGCCCCGTCGAGCCCCTCCAGCCGGATCCCACCTGATAGTGGGAGGAACTCCCATCGCTGTCGAGTCGACTATGAGATACTTGGGCCTCGTCCTCGACAGGCGATGGGACTTCAAGGAGCACTTCCGGCGCCTCATTCCGAGGTTGCTCGGAACTGCTCGTTCATTAGGTCGCCTTCTCCCAAACGTGGGTGGGCCTAGTGCTGGCTGCCGTCGCCTATACACAGGCGTCCTGCGGTCCATGGCGTTGTACGGCGCGCCTATCTGGGCGCGTACCTTGAAGGCGGAGAACGTGGCCCTGTTGCGACGTCCGCAACGGGTTATGGCCGTCAGGGCCGTCCGTGCGTACCGTACCACCTCATACGAGGCTGCGTGCGTACTGGCGGGTACTGCGCCATGGGACCTACATGCCAAGGCCCTAGCGCGTGAGTGGAGAAGACGACGGGGAGACGAGGAGGAGGTCTCTGAGGAAGGAGAGACCTGGAGGAGCCGCCTGAGAAGGCGGGTGCTCAGCCAGTGGAGTGAGCGGCTCAGAGAGCCGAGCGCGGGACACCGCACGGTGTTGGCCATCGGTCCAATCCTGGAGCAGTGGGTTGACCGGCGGCACGGCGCAATATCCTTCCACCTTGCGCAGATACTGACGGGGCACGGATGCTTCGGAAGGTATCTGTGGAAGGTGGCAGGGGCGGAGGAATCGCCAGAGTGTCATCACTGTGACAGCAGTGAAGACACTGCTGACCACACCCTGGCGGAGTGCCCAGCTTGGGCAGAGGCAAGGGCGCCCCTCATCACTGAGGTTGGCGCGGACCTGTCGCTCCCTACGGTCATCCGAGCGATGACCGTCAGTGAGAGCACATGGCAGGTTGTCCTCTCCTTCTGCGAGGACGTAATGTCCCAGAAGGAGGAGGCGGAGCGGGAGAGGGAGCGTACTGGCGCCTCTTCCCGCAGGAGAGCACGGCGGCGACAGGCGGTCGCGCTGCCGTGAGAGACCTGTGCGCGGCCGATCGGGGGATCTGCTGCGCGCGCGTAAGGTCTGAGCTATAAGGCACCCTTGTGTGTTCAGTGTGCCTTAAGCGGAGAAGGAGGAGGGGATGCCTCCAGAGAAGAGTGCCGTATGGCACACCGTTGTGGCCCGGTACGGACGTCCACAGCTCTCGCGCCGGGTCACCCAAACGAGGAGGAGAACACCGCTGGGGTTTAGTGGGTAGAGTCTGCGTCCACCTTACCATCTTCTCGGGCGCAGAGAGTCCCACATAACCTCCGGGCCCCCCCGGACCCGGTGGTATGCCTAAACGCATTCCCCAGCGAAACCAAAAAAAAAAAAAAAAAAAAAAAAAAGCGATGGTTGTAATCGGTTCCAACCCACGATTTGTTTTCTTCCAACCCCAACTTCCGTTGCGAGAACCAAAGTTGAAGAAAATAAAATTCCACCCATTAAGATTTTTTTGATTGAATGAAATTAAATTTCCAACAACTTTGGATACCACCATTTTTGCTCTAAAGTTGAAAATTTACGAGTTATTTCAGAAAAACGAAAACATTGAACTTGAAAAAAAATTGGCGGCGAATCCTCTACCGGGATTAGTTAGAAAATCGAGATTTATACGTCCAACCGCCCCCTTCGACGTTAAAAAAATATCGCCCCCCGGATTTTTTTCTTTTTCAGGCTAGTTTTATGTCTGCCCCGACTGGACTACGTGGTAAGTTCTCGAAGAACTTGTGCTACGGGTACTAGACAACGGAAATATATATTTAATACTTTTATACTATACATATATTTAAGATTTTTATCATATAATACATAGTATAGGAGCTAGCAACGTTTTCGAGAAAGAATTTTAGGTCAGCTGATTTTGTGATATGTCGTCCTTCTTGCACTTTCGGTTAGAGTCTGGGCTATCTGGCTGGCGGTAGCGGTTGCGTTCATTAGTGCGCATCCTACCTGCCCAGGTAATAATCCTGGATTTTAAAATCATTTTAGAAGGCGTAATTTTTAATTTTTTGTTTCTAAATAAGTCTACCTGACATACTTTTTTTATTGCCAGACAATCAATGCTAACTATGTGCCATACGCGATTTTTATTTTATTTTTTATAAAAAATTCAAAGTATTTTATAATGTCTGTAATTTTAATATTATGTTATTTAAAGATAAGAAAAACTTAAAATAAATTTGCCAGAAATTAATTCGATTGTTAAGCCCCATTATTTTGCAGCTGAACTTAAAAATGTGCAATTTAAAGAAGCTTTGGTTAACTTTTTCATTGATCACTGGAGTAGTGAAGACATGTTGCCATTCATTGGTAATAAAAACATTTACGTAAGTTTCAATAAATGTTATTCATACAAAGTGATAAATAACAAAGTAATTAAAACTATTGAAGAATCATTATCGTGTGAAGAACACGAAGAAGCTGATTCTAGGATTATTTTTCATATTTGCCAAATCGATTTTGACGCAGACGTTGTTATACGCTGTTCTGATTCTGATATTTTAATTATACTTCTGGGAAATATGGATCACCTGAAAGCATCTTTGAAAATTTGGATAAATATGGGTGTTGGAAATCATCAGCGTTACATAAACATCAATGAATTACACCGAATTCTTGGTGACTCTTTATGCAAAGCTTTACCATGCTTCCACGCAATAACCGGATGTGATTACACGCCAGCTTTTTTTAGAAAAGGCAAAGTTAAGCCTTTTAAAATATAAGAAAATTCTAAAGAATACCAGTTAGCTTTTGATAATATAATTACGGATGACGAAAAAGTACTTGAAACTACGATTGTAACCCTGGAGAAATTTATTTGTCAAATGTATGGAGTTAAAAATTGTTCCAATGTTAATGATGTTCGATTTCATTTATTTTCAAGTACGTTTAAGTCTAAAAAGTCATATGAGAACTTCGACAAAAAATTTCGAAACTTTGACTCATCCAGTTCGCCACCCTGTAAAGCGGAATTGCAACAGCATTTATTGAAGGTTCGTTACGTGACGAAAATTTGGAGAAATGCTCACTAAAAACATCCAACATCTTTATCTCCAATGGCTTTCGGTTGGACAATTAACGGTGACAAATATGATTTTGTCTGGTTTTTGGGAGATCAATTACCATCCTCAGTAGCAGATATTATTGTTCAAAGTAAGTGTGAAATGGAATATGTATCAATAATAACTAAAATGTTTTATAACGAACAAGAAGAATTACACAGTTTATTTTTTTTTTCTGTTGCAGATGATAGAGTTTTAGAAGATAACGAAAGTTCCCAAGAAGATGATATGAATGACACTGACAAAGACAGCGACGATTATGATGATGATTATGAAGATGCATCTTTTTTTTGTGACGTCAGTATAGGCTGAAACAACTTGAAAAACTTAATATTAATTATTTATAATTTACATTTAGTAATCAGAACAATTTAAATAAAAAGTGTTGTTTTTTAAATTTTAATCTAATTTTATATTCCTTTTTATGCTTAATTTTTTTTAAACTTACTCTGACTAGAACGATTTTTTTTATTTTATTATATGTACAGTGACAAGTAATTTACTTTTGTAATGGTTCTCTGTATCATTCTCGACTTGTTCTGCAACTGTCTCTCTCGGACTACTAGCATTATACTGCAATACTTTTCATGACTTTTTCATTTTAATTCAAGACTTAACAATCGAATTAATGTCTGGCAAATTTATTTTAAGTTTTTCTTATCTTTAAATAACATAATATTAAAATTACAGACATTATAAAATACTTTGAAATTTTTATAAAAAAAAAAACAAAAATCGCGTATGGCACATAGTTAGTATTTTCAAAAATGTCTGGCAATAAAAAAAGTATGTCAGGTAGACTTATTTAAAAACAAAAAATTAAAAATTACGCCTTCTAAAATGATTTTAAAATCCAGGATTATTACCTGGACAGGTAGGATGCGCACTAATGAACGCAACCGCTACCGCCAGCCAGATAGCCCAGACTCTAACAGAGAGTGCAAGAAGGACGACATATCACAAAATAAGCTGACTTAAAATTCTTACTTTTCAAACGTTGCTAGCTCCCGTACTAACACATCCATGACCCAGGAGGCAGGAACACAGAAAACTTTTTTGTTCCCTGGCGGTATACGAACCCGCTACCTCTGGCTTGAGCGCCAACGCCCTTACAATTGAGCCACAGAAGGCGGCGATTATTATTAATGTGACGAATTATTGATGACGGAATGATGATGATTATTTCTAGCCTACGTTACTCAATAAAGCATTTTACAAATGAAATAATTAATTTAATCGGCCGAGTTGCTTCGAGAATTAGGTATTTTTTACATCCAAAGTCCAAACTGAAAAACATAACATAGTATATCAGTTTTTTTTCTTTAACGCCGGGAAAGCACCACAGAACAACCCAACGTCGGGACAGTACAATGGGGTGAGGTTCCCATCCTCACCCCTTGCCCCCTGCTCTTTTGTCCCCTCTACTTATAAGAGGAGTACAAAGAGCCCCCTCGGCTCAATTAGCTTCGCCCAAGGTGTTGGGCTCACCGTAGGCACTGAGCCCCACCGACACGTCAAGGCCTAAACCATGGTGGGGAGTATATCATTATAGATATAACCTTTAATTAAAAATATTAAACTTAAACTATTTGCAGATTCCCTAAAAAGTTTGCAATACTTAGATAAACTTCAAAAAGAGATGACAATGTAAATTTAATTCCGAATGTGCGAGACTCAAATTTATCTACAATTAATTGTAACCTTATCATATTGAAAGAATGATAAGAACTAGTTTTTTAGTTTATGTAGGTTAAAAGTATCTATCAAATTTTGCTACTGCATCATTAAAGTTAGGCACAGAGCCTGCAGATTACAAAAAAAATGCCAAGTCTGACATGAACTTGCAAGTAGAACTTGCGAATGTAGTATGAGGTTAGTAGTCTGAATAGGCTCAGATTTAAACGCTTATCAGCATATGGACGGACGTATTTTTAAGGGAGACTAACGTTACATGTGACTAAGCCACAAGATAAGATTCCTTATATCAAAAATATATGATCGGATTACATCATATTAACAGAAAATAGGGTAGATATCGACAAAAGTTTGTTATCAGGTGATCAATTGATTGATTAAACGAAGGACTATTGATTCACCTTGACTAGCGCTGTCTTCGGCATCTGTCCTACACTACGTGGGAAAAAACATTTGATAAACTTCAGTCGCGACCGTCGCACACGACAGGCAACATGACGTTTCCTGTAAATTTCGGCACCGAAACATATGACATAAAAAAGTTTTTACGGGATCATCCCGGAGGCGTGAATACTTTGGAGAAGTTTAAGGGGAAGTCCATCCTGGGTGTTATGGAGTCGTACGGTCACAGTGTCAGCGCCTATCACATGTTGAGTGATTTTAAAATTGACAAAAGTGATGTAAATTTAACCGGGGACGTAAGTGCAAATGGTAGGATAATTACTAAGGAGGAACGCGTGCGTGACGCTGATGAGATTGCGTTTTTGGAAGAGTTAGAGGTAATTTAAAACCAACATATTTTTTTCATTAACTATTTTCAAAATATGTAATATCGGCTGCTAAGGTTTAAGAGCGACGATGGCCTAGTGGGTGGGCTCGGCCTCTTGAGTGAGAGCCGAGAGGTCCGGGTTCGATCCTGACCCCCCCCCCCCCCCTGTGATGCCTAGAAATGGGTGATCATCGCTTGCTCACCGGTGAAGGAAACATCGTGAGGAAACCTGCATGCCCGATGAGATTAAAAGGTGTGTGAAGTTCACCAACCCGCATTGGGCCAGCGCAACGGTGAACTATGGCCCAAAACCCTCCTCGCCTGATTTGAGGAGGAGACCCGTGGCTAGCAGTGGGACATATAAGGGTTGATAATAAATATTATATAATATTATTATATGTAAGGTTTAAGATGAAATCTTGATATATTTGAAACAGGCGGAATGCGCACTGAGACACGTAGGTCGAATCTATTTTTTGTATCACTGATCTTATTAAATTTTTACGTACGTTTGACGAGTTATCAGGTGGGCTTACGAAATGGGGTCACTCTTTGTTTTGTAGGTTTTTAATAAACGTAAGGGCGAATGGAAACATTTTTATATATACATGTAATTGTTCTATACGTATGAATCCTCCCCACCATGGTTTAGGCCATGACGTGGCGGTGGGGCTCAGTAGCCTAGGGTGAGCCCAGCACCTTGGGCAAAGCGAATTGAGCTCTTTGTACTTCTCTTATAAGAAGAAGGGACAAAAGAGAAGGGGTCAAGGGGCGAGGATGGGAACCTCACCCCATTTTACTGTCCCGACGTTGGGAGGGGTTGTTATGTGGTGCGGGACAACCCCTCTGTGGAGATGGCGTCGGTCCCTTGCGGGACTGACTAGCCGTCGAGGTGCTCTGTTAGCTTAACAGATCCAGGGCACTTCACCAAAGGCGGCACTGGTTGGCACTCGCCGGGTTTTAGTGGGTAGAGCTTCGTCGACTTACCATTTTTCAGGCGCAGGGGTCTCCCCAGGCGGGATGCCTCAGAGCATTTCCCGCCGTAATAAAGAAAAAAAAACGTATGAATTCTACTGGACCGATGGAGGTGATGAACTTTTTGTGCGTTCACGTCGATTCGATAATGATTTAGATTCACAAATTGGTCCACTACAAGGTGTACCAGTAGGACTCGGACGTCTGCTAGTTTGAATGTAAAAATAATTTGTCAATTGTAATTAATAAATATTAACGGTGATAGAGAACCATGTTTTTTCATTAGGCTACATATGAAATTGTTGAAGATGATTGTTATTTTTTAATCTCTTAGGGGTTTTTAGTATGTATGTAGGGTGGGCAATAAGTTATGACGGGTGAGCGCTGGCCGCACAGGCGGCCAGCGCTCACCCGTCCTTAATTACCTCCTATAATTTACACGAATAAAAATGTTTATTTTCATTTTGTGTACATTTATATTTTATACCTACATTCTGACGGACTATGAATTGTTTTCTAATGTTTACGCGAATTTCACTCATTATAATGAAACAATTTTTACGTCATCCTGTGACCATGGTAATCCAGGACAACCCGTAAAAATTGTTTCATTATATGGACTATGAATTAGTTCCTCTGTTTAAAGCCAGAAAAGATACTAAGATAATAAAAACACACATTCATACATATAGTTTTTTATATCTATAGACGCTTTAACAACTTTTGTGTATAAGAGTGGTGGATGGTACCTCTCGCTCACATAGCACCGGCGTCTAGAGGGCGCTGCGCGCGAGCACATAGGACAAGTGACTGCCGCTGACGTGCGCGCCGCTCTCGGCGACCTGCAGCCGAAGCGCTCGTATGGGCCCGATGAGATACCTCCCTATATAGTCAAGGATTGTCGCGCGGTATTCGAGAAGACGTTGTTGCATATTTTTAATTTATGTCTAAAAGAACGACACTATCCCGACTTATGGAAAACATCTCGAGTTATTCCGATACCTAAGGCGGGAGCGGGACCCGAGGTGGAAGGATATCGACCGATAGCCGTGCTGTCGGCGTTTTCTAAAATATTTGAAACTGTTTTACATAAACGTATTTATTCACAAGTCAGTGCAAGACTAACTGATGCGCAGCATGGCTTCCGGCCTGGTCGGAGTACGGGAAGTAACATGCTATCGTTCGTATCACACCTGACGCCAGTAGACGCCGGGGGTCAGGTGGACGTCGCGTATTTTGACTTTCGCAAAGCATTTGACTCTGTTGACAATGACATACTTTTAGCAAAGCTGTCGGCAATAGGGTTCACGCCGCACCTTATCGAGTTCTTTGCGAGTTATCTCGGGATGCGAAGACAGTATGTCGAGTATGGAGGCTTTGATTCGAGATCGTATTATACCTGGTCGGGGGTGAGTCAGGGAAGCAATCTCGGGCCGCTGGAGTTTATCATAATGATAAACGATCTCCCGGATGTCGTTAAGGAGGCCAAATGTTTACTTTTTGCAGACGACTTAAAACTATTTATAACTGTACGGGATACTCTAGACTGTGAACGCCTTCAAAGGGATATAAACAGAGTAGTCGAATGGAGCGAGTCCAACAAGCTGCTGTTTAACGCGACAAAGTGCAGCGTCATAACTTACACACGCGCGCGCGCCCCTCTCCATCATCAATACGCTATCGGGAGCTCGGTAATGTCGCGAGTGACACGCATTCGCGATTTAGGCTTAGAAATGACACCAGACTTGACATTTCGTCAACACATCATTAAAGTTTGCGCCAAATCGTTTAGAAGTCTAGGTTTTATCATAAGGCAGTCCGCGAATTTCAATACGGGTGTGATTAAAAATTTATATAACGCTTTGGTGCGAAGCCATTTAAAAAGTAATTCTATTATATGGAATCCTCATGAAGCGAAATACCGGCTAATGATTGAAAAAATTCATCAAAAATTTGCAAGGTTTTTGTACCTAAAGGAGTATGGCGTGTACCCGTACTATCCTTTAATGTACCCAAGTCGCTTCGTGTTGGGTATGGTCGGATACTGCAGACTATCTGTTCGGAGGGACGCGGCCCTCGTCAAGTACGTGTGCCGCGTGCTGCGCGGTGAGCTGCATCACCCGGACGTTTTGAGTGCGCTGCCGCTGCGCATCCCCTACCCGGGTCTGCGGCGCAGGCAAGCGTTACTCAGTGCTCCCGCATCCCGGACGAACCTACTAAACGCATCTCCCGTGTCACGCGCCATTGGCTTAATAAATATGCTCGCGGATAACGATGTAGATGTTTTTTGTCATAACTTGCCGAAACTCATGAGATTAGCCCAGGTAGTTATTGAGAATAGTGATAATAATTATTAATTAATAAAGTAATGTAACATACTTTTAATGTGTCCACCATTTTTTTTCATGTTTCATATAGCATCGTCTTGGATTTTATCTGTTATGGTGTTATATTTCTGTTATCTAATAAATAAATAAATAAAATAAATAAATATACCTTTTACCCCCACCATCGACAACACATCGATCTGGAATGTCTGATCGGGTGGCGTGTAAAGATGGGCGCTTAATCAATTAGAGCTGTAAAAATTCCGCTTTTTGAAAAAATCATTTAAGCGCGTTAATAAAATCAAGCTGATTTCGATTAATCGTCAAGGTTAAAATTTAAAAAAATGCAATACTATATTATCATGATTAAAGGAAAGTAACCTTATTCCGATACGTTTAAAACTCAAAATATAATGTGAATAAGGAACCTTACTTCTATACGCTGTAGGTGATATGACGCAATATAAAGTTTTTTTTCATTTTATTGGATTAAAACCTTATCCCTATACCTTTAAGAATCAATATTAGATTCAATTGGTTACGTATTAAACGGCTAAAATACATTCTGTCTGTTTACATAACATTTCTATCAGACTGACAACGCTCCGTTTTTGGTTGGTGACAAACTTTTTACAGCTTAGGAACTTTTATTATGATTTATGATTTTAATTTTTAACTGATTTTAATTTTTGACGTGACAACGTCTTAAATTAGGTTGCGGCTGGGAGTCACTTATGAAAAAGTGTAACGCTCGGTAACGTTACGATGAGTCACCGAAACGATGTCACGTAAAATCTTCGCCCGTAAAACCGACTTTACAGGCAACCATTTTTTTTTAAACTCAGTACGCTTGTCAATGTCGATGAGCTTAGATGCTAATTTTTACTTTGCGTGCGCGTAGCCGTTATTTGAATTAGTGTGAATTGAGTGACTTAAATGTTTTATTTGATAATGGTGAATGTAAATAATAATTGTAAATAGTAAACTGATATTTTTATTAGGAATAAAGTATATTATAGTTATAAATAAGTACATTAGTGTTGTGTTTTTTTTTTTGTTGTTATAAATAATATTTATTATTTATAAACCCAATAGGGAAAGCGAAAATACTTAGATTAAATAATAATAGTCCATACAGCCTAGTCTGCACATTATGATTTTTGTGTTGTTATTATATATTACATTAGTTATAGGGTGTAAGTGTTGTGAATAATTAATAATTATTAGTGTAGTCAAAATGTCGAGCGGCGTTTTAATCTGGGACTACTTTAAAAAAAAAACAGACCGATAGTTGCTGTGTGTAATATATGTCAAAAACAAATATCTTATAGAACAACTATAAGTAATTTGAAACAATATTTGAAACTGAAACATTTGGGTGTTTTCAATGATTTACTTTCGCGTGACTTATCACGGCCGACTTCTTCTCAACGGCAGGGTTACGAGAATAATGGCGGTGGTGGTTGGACTAGTGGAGAAAATGGTGAGGAGAATACTAATAATTCTAACAATGCATGTAGGTCTAGTGGTGAAGGTTATTAAAAGCACTTGCCTTTTGTCTTGGACTGGCCTATTGATCTAGTGGTTCGTGGCCCTGTCTACTAAACCGGAAGGTCGTGGGTTCGATTCCCACCCAGGATGAATGTTTGTGTGATGAGCATGATCATTTTTTCTGTGTCTGGGTGTAGTTTTATCTATATTATGTATGTATTTAGAAATATAATATAAGTATACATCAGTTGTCTGGTTTCCATAAGAACAGGATCTGCCTAGTTTGGGATCAGATGGTCCTGTGTGGGATGTCCCAACGTAATAATTTTAAAAGTATATATTATATTCATCATCATCATCATGTTGAATGAATTATTTATTAAGAGAAATTTAAAAAATCAATCCCAATCCTGACATCAGTCATCGGAGGGGACTTGTCTCTGCCGAGCGTCATCACCGCGATGCTTGGTGACGACGAGTCCTGGACGGTGATGGTCTCCTTCTGTGAGGCAGTAATGTCCCAGAAGGAGGTTGACGAGCGGTTGAGAGAGGAGGCCGCCGACGAAGCCTTCTCCCGCGGGCGTAGGAGGCGCTATTTAATGCGTCTCCAGTAACGCCCCTGTGCTCGTGTCGGGCTCAGGATGGGAACCTGGGTCTTTATGGCACGACGTCGTGGGGACTGCTTAGTAGCAGCCGGGCATTCCCCCCCTACAAAGAGTATCTGGCCTTCGCCGGGGCCAGCCTGTCGCTGAGGTGATCCTGTCTGTTGCCTGCATAATGCGTTTCAATAAAAAGCTCGGCCGGCTTTTTTAAGCGCGCTGAAAAATAAAAGCCAAACGCTTAAGCGTGTTGAAAATAAAAAGCCGTTTATCACATCCCTAGTGGCGTGTGCTTACAATGTACTCTGTGGCGTGTGCGCGCACGAGGTCGCGTCGGATGTTCATAGTGTGATTCTAGTCATAGAAAATAGTACAATTTAATTCGAATCAACATGCGTCGCGTTTCATCGGGTCGCGTGGCGTTTTAATAATGTGTTTCTGCCTTTATTAAGTCCCAACAATTGCAAAATGATAGATGTCGTTATAACCGAACATTCTATGAGAAGGACATATTTTGAATTTTAGTTCATGGTAATGTATTAGAAAGAAGTGCTGTTATCACAGTATTTATATATTCGTCTCTGTCATACGCGTTTACCGAAGCCCGAACAAGACGCTATAATAGTGTCCAGTGGCTACGAACAGGTGACAATGGCAGCACGTCGTAAACAAGGTGAGTAAATCAGTTAATATCATAAAGAAGTAAGTATTTGAATTAGGAGAAAATGTCTATTTTTTTTTACCCTCAATGCAAGTTATGTATATATTGTATTATTTTTGCATGTCATAAAGCATATATGATAAATAAATAAACTAGCTTCAATCAAATTTGTTCTTTATAAAATATTTTCGGTGATAACTTAATAAATTCGATACCGTTGTTTGTTCTTTTAAAATTACTTTCGGTCTCTGTTTAACAACTTTAGAATGTATTATTATTTCATAACCCGTCTATTTTAGTCAAGTTTTGGTGATAAAAATATAGAGCTACCTCGACACAAACCAATTTATAAACATTATTTCATTTTAGCACTTCAAGACCAAGAAATTTATAATATTCTAAATGAATCTGAAATAGAAGATGCAGAGGATGACGAAGATCTGACTTACCAAGAGCCTGAAATAGACAGAGCTTATGAAAATATCTAAGAGCGTTTAGCAGCTTCGGAGAATGAAGACTAGTAGCTCCGGAGATGAGATTAGTATTCCGTTTACTAGCAACTACCAAGAGAGTAGTTCTCAAAGAATGCGGAGACAAAGCGCGGCACGTACCTACGCGTGGTGGAGTACTACGTCGAAATGCAGTGCGCACTCGTGTACGTACTCGTTGTGGAGCTGGAGCTTGAAGATAGAGTTTTCAAGATTCTATCTCATGGACAAGATAAAGTTTCAGAAAATAATTCACTGCTTTGTTACAACCTATTGCTGCTAGCGACAAAGCTACAATGAGTACAAAATATTTCAACTACCTACTAGCTTTTAAGTAATCAATTGCTGAGAATATCTTGGATTCTCAGCAAACATTCAATATCACCTTCAGAAAATGATATTGAACGTGCGACTGTAGAGTCTTCCGACGTGTTGAATGAAGTAAGCAAGACTACAAAAAGAAGTAGATCACCCGTTAAAGCAATCTCCTCAGCTGCTTTCCGATAGCACAGGCACAACATTTGGTGAGGTGTCCCGGATCTGTTGAGCAACAGGGCACCTCGACGGCTAGTTAGTTCCTCAAGGGCCTGACGCCACCTCCACAGAAGGGTTGTCCCGCATCACAGAATAACTCCTCCCAACGTCGGGATAGTGCAATGGTTACCCCATTGTACATTGGTTCCCATCCTCGTCCCCTGTCCCTCCTTTTTTGTCTCCTCTTATAAGGGGTTACAAAGAGTTTCTCCCTCGGTTGAATTGACTTCGCCCAAGGTGCTGAGTTCACCTTAGGCAACTGAGCCCCACCGCCACGACAAGGCTTAAACCATGGTGGGGTAAGTGCCATGCCTGCATCCAAAGTGCTTCTTACAACAAATAACATTTTTATGAGATTCTTGAAGATTGATTTAGCATTGAAGTTGTTATGTGATGAGAATTTTCTTTTTAAATAACAAAAATATGGATATTCTCACTTAGTGTAAATATATCCTTTCTTAATTATATACAACATTTGTTCTAACAGAAATTTCGAAGCGGATTCTAAAATAGTTTAAATCAGTGTGATAGCTTCAGGACTTAATGGGAATATTAATTTTGTTCTTTTTGTAGGACTTCTGGTCATAATGACTTCTGCTACCTGTTAATGTCGGGACTCAAATATAATCGCCATTTTGTTCTATGCAAAGGCACGTGGGACTTAGGAGGATAGAATGGCCAATATTACATATTCGAAAGATCACAAAAGTCCAGATCTTGCTTTTGGTGAATTGTTTAAATTAATTAATACACATTTTAAAGCCATTTTTACTTCTAAAACAGTCAGTTCCACAAATAAAAAGGGCTTTAATGATTGGGCAACAGCAGGATTCCACAATAGTAGACGCAAATTATATGACCAAGAACGGAAATACAATCATAATCAATCATTTAAACATTCAAACAAGTTTCTATCGCGGCTAAATCGCTTTATATTAAAGAAAAAATTAAAAGAGCAAAAAATAAAATAAAAACTACTTGGAAAATAATAAAGGATGAAACTAGGAGAGTCGGTAGTCGTAGCTCTGAATTTAATTTAAATATTGAAAATAAAATAATTTAGTCTGACGAGGAAGTTGCGACAGTATTTGAAAAATACTTTTCTGACATTCCGATTTCGACTACAAAAAATTTAATCTCATGTCCTGCAATTGCCGAATCATTGCTTAAAACCAATGTCAAACAATGTGAAGCTAACTTTAAGTTTAAAGAAATAGGACCCAAAGATATTTTAAATGCATTTAACTTATTAAATAATAAAAATACCCCAAATTTATGGGGAATATCTGTAAAAGTCACTAAGCTCAAATTGCACCCCATCTAGCAACAATCTTTAATAAATGTATTGATAGTGGCGTTTTTGCTGACTTAATGAAACATAGTAGAGTCTTGCCTCTTTTTAAATCTGGCAGTACATCAGATGTTACAAACTTTCGACCAATATCAATACTCCCCTCATTTAGTAAAATTTTTGAAAAAAATATGTTAAATCAGTTACTATATTACTTTGCGCGAGTACCCACATACCTAAACCTAATATACATAATAAACCTGGATCATGTGAAAGCATTAACCTGCGTCAACAAATAAAAAAAAAAGGATCTGACTCTAAGTCTAATAGTAAAATGTTTGGTAGATAGTAAATATGAGAAACAAATTGTCACTGTCAAAATAATTGAAAACTGTAGGAAGAATTTTATTTAAATTAAATTTTAAAGTTTGTGAATTTAAGTACCTATCAGTATAGTAAACATTAATAAATGTTAGTTTCGTAAATTTAAGTTTAAAACACGTTAAAATAAAACAAATCTAAATGAAAATTATTACTAATAATTGAAAATAAAGCAAATGACTCTGATTAAGTCAGAGGAATTTCGTGGGCCGGGCCAATTTAGCGTCCGGATTTTAAAAAAATGAACGGCAAATGCTAAAGTAAATATATTGCCTTATGTATTTTTCTTACAGTGGATAGTGGAAATTTTAAACGGATACTTTTAAACCTCTACGAATTTCGGTTCTTTGACAACAAGGATCTGATATGGAGTCAACAGGTGGATAGTGGGAACTGGGACCCTTCAATAGCTTTATAGTAAACGCTACGAAGGCGCTTTATAACTTTGTTTTGGAGAGAACGCAATATTTTCCGTAGGTACTTAAAATTAATTTTGATTTTTGCAATTTATGGGGAAGTATAAGTATATGGGGAAACGACATTTACACTCCTGTCAAAGAAAACCCGCCAAAATTTATTTTTATCTTTAGTTATTACAACACCTGTCTGTAGATATAATCAATGACCATAGTTCTTACCTATGTATCTTAAAAAGTACTAAATGATTGCAAACGTCATTTTGTTTGTGATTTTTCAGTGGGGATAAAAGCTACGACATGAGGTCTATGTGGAACGACATAGTTGTTTGTCACCTCCTCCGCCACTTTTAAATTACCAAGAAAAAACGGAAGGATTTAAAAATATATATATTTTTTAAATGAAACCATGAAGTTTTATTATTTATAAAAAAAAATACATGCACGACCTTTCGGATACTGCCATGGTAACGAGAATAATGAAATAAAATCCATGAAAGTTGCTTCATTATAATGAATGAAATTTGAGTGAGCAAATAACAATATATAAAAATACTATGATGAAAAAAAAAATTTTAGAAAATCCTCTAATATATCTCTGATAATTTCAATTAGTACCAAATATCACAAATCTGCTTACAATAGCGTAATTCACTAGACAAGTAGGCAATGAGGTCAGCTTTCAGGCGGATCGAACCATTTGTTATCGAAGAATTATAGGTGTTTGTCTCGCCTTACTGCCAATATCGATTGGAATAATGACCAAATGTTGTACTTGGTCATTATTCCAATTGATATCTAATACCACTTTTTTAATACTTAACAGTTACCAGAGACCCGCTCTACAATATACATGCGTGGGTTTATATTTTGTACTAGATGTGCCCTCCGGTTTTACCCCCGTAGGTCCCATTCCTGCGGGAAAACGGGATCAAAGTATAGCCTATGACACTTACTGAAAATGTAGATTTCTATCAGGCAAACTTCAGGGATTTAAAAAAAAAATCTGTTTAGCGTTTTTAGGCGTGAAAGCGTACACATTCATAACGTTTGTAAGGATAATATTATATAATAGGTCTTAATAGAACAATATAAAGAACCATTTTTTAATAAAGTTATATTTTTTAAACAATAAATGTTATTTTTTTATAAAAAACGCTGTAAATTTTATGGCACGATATTTTTGACGAGTTAGAGCGATATTGGCAACAATAAACCATTTTATCGTTGGTGTTAAACAATGATAAAATGATATTTTTTTCTTCGAATTTTTTGAAAGTAGAACATCAGCTAAGAGATTAGACAATACCAATACAAAAATTTGGAAAACTAAACTAAAATGATTTCCCTCTACGCAACTACGGATTTGTTAATTAATTATCAAGAAATACATTTTCGAATATTTTATATTGCTATAGAAGATAAAATATCAACTATTTTGTTTTTGCTAACAAAATTGCTTTTCTAATGTTCTATTAGAATCCACAATTACTCTACGATTATTTTCAATAGGTGTACAAAACTTTCAAAAATATTACACTTATACATTTTTTTTATAGCAATAGGAGGTCAAACGAGCAGCTTTAGACTACCGACGTCCATACATATCTGCGCTAAAAGAGATTATGGAGATGATGTGTTGCCCTCCTTTTCCCTATCCCCCCAATGGGCTAGGAAACTCACAAACCGCACGCAACGTGACAGCATACACTATCACTTGAAGCTGGTATTATGTGAGCGAGAAGTACCCCGGTACGTCCTATAACAATTTTTTTTCTTAAATTATAAAAAATACTAATATTACTAAACGTGGAGCAATTACGGATTCTAATGGAGCATTTAAAGAGCAATTGGGATATAGTTTAGTAAAAAAAAGTGTGTGTGTACTAGCGTACACTCGTAAGAAGTGAAACTTCTTTATGACGTTATTTTTCAAATCACGCGTGGTAGGGATAAGAAAAAGATGGCGCGTAACGGAAGAATGTGACGCGTAACGAAAAAATGTTACACTAAATTTTTTTCCAACCCCGATAAATAAGTTTCACTTCAAAAAAGTGTGTGTGTACTAGCGTACACTCGTAAGAAGTGAAACTTCTTTATGACGTTATTTTTCAAATCACGCGTGGTAGGGATAAGAAAAAGATGGCGCGTAACGGAAGAATGTGACGCGTAACGAAAAAATGTTACACTAATTTTTTTTCCAACCCCGATAAATAAGTTTCACTTCAAAAACAAATTATTCTACGCTTACTTCCCTCCGGTAATATGAAAGCTTATTTTTTTCTAACGCAACCGTATTACTTATATTTTTTTTTGAAAACATGGTTGCTTAGATTTTATCAAACTCCAGTGGCACCGACCGACGTTGTCCTGTACAAAATATTTAAATAAATATTTTTTTATTCTTTTTTTTTTTGAACATACACAAAAAAATCGTCAAGATCGGTGCAGCCGCTTAGGAGGAGTGGAGTGACAGTTGACACACACACGCACAGAAGAATTATATCTTTATATATATATTTCTTGTGTGCGTGTGTATGTCACTGAACTCCTCCTAGACGGCTGGACCGATTTTGATGAAATTTTTTGTGTGAGTTCAAGGGGATTCGAGGATGGTTTAGATTTACAAAAAAAAATATTTTGTACAGGACAACGTCTGTCGGTGCCACTAGTATAATATAAAGATATTATTGTTTAACGTCACCAACACGTTAATTAGCTAAGCCGCCCGGCGTTCGAATCGTCGATAACAATGCGCCAAAGAATCAAGCTGATTAGAGATATCTAATCAGCTTGATTCTTTGGCGCTGCGTAGAGATGTCGGATCGCTCTGCATCTCCTACCGTATCTACCACCGTCTGAGGAATTATTGTTCGGACTAACACCTGCAGCAGAATTCCACCATCGGATATCGCGTAAAAATTCAAATTTCACTCACACCATCTCGATGTTTGGAAATCCACAACAACTCGATTTTTACGGCATTTCCTGCCTCGCACGACAAATATGTATATGGAATCAGCTGCTACCTACGGTGTTTCCGAACCGATACTTACTTAGGGAGACTTGGGAACTTCAAGAAAAGAGCATACTCATATCTGAAAGGCCGGCAACGCACATGCAAATCCTCTGGTTTAGCGGGTGTCTGTGGATGTCGCTTTTCACTTACCATTATACATTTACACAATATATAATATTTAAAAGTATTCTTCATTAATATTAAATTAAGTATGTATTTTATATCCCGGATCTAACAGGTAGCGATGGATAATTACGTAATATTTTAAGAAATATTAGTATTTTTTTAATCACAGACAGACAATGCAATTATAATATGTAATGTAGAATATAATAGAATAGAATATTTTATTTGCATTTAAACAAGGTACATTGGAGGTGGTCATAATAATAATAACAATTACGGCTTATTCAGCCATTAATAACAGCATGCAAATGTTAAGTGCTAATAAGCACAAAATGTCAAAATAATAAAATGATTAATAATAACAATATGTCAACATGCTTATTTGTCAATTTGTTAAAAAAGTAAATACAATAATAAATAAAATTAAACAGTAAATAACATTAAACAGTATTTATTCCTTCACTACTTCTTCCAATTAACGTTTATATCACTATTTACGTACCCTGTAGTCTAAGAACCGTCAGAGAATCCGAGTAAAACTAGGATTCTCTGTCTTTTTTTTTTTTTTTTTTTTTTTCTTGGTTTCGCTGGGGAATGCGTTCAGGCATACCACCGGGTCCGGGGGGGCCCGGGGGTTATGTGGGACTCTCTGCGCCCGAGAAGATGGTAAGGTGGACGCAGACTCTACCCACTAAACCCCAGCGGTGTTCTCCTTGTCGTCTGGATGATCCGGCGCGAGAGCTGTGGACGTCCGCACCGGGCCACAACGGTGTGCCATCCGGCACTCTTCTCTGGAGGCGGGGGTTGGCATCCCCTCCTCCTACTCCGTTTAAGGCACACTGAACACATAAGGGTGCCTTATAGCTCGGACCTTACGCGCGCGCGGCGGATCCCCCGATCGGCCGCGCACAGGTCCCTCACGGCGGTGCGACCGCCTGTCGCCGCCGTGCTCTCCTTCGGGAAGAGGCGCCAGTGCGCTCCCTCTCCCGCTCCGTCTCTTCCTTCTGCGACATCACGTCCTCGCAGAAGGAGAGGACCACCTGCCATGTGCTCTCACTGACAGTCATCGCTCGGATGACCGCAGGGAGCGACAGGTCCGCGCCAACCTCAGCGATGAGGGGCGCCCTTGCCTCTGCCCAAGCTGGGTACTCCGCCAGGGTGTGGTCTGCAGTGTCTTCACTGCTACTACAGTGATGACACCCTGGCGAGTCCTCCGCCCCTGCCACCTTCCACAGATACCTTCCGAAGCAGCCGTGCCCCGTCAGGATCTGCGCAAGGTGGAAGGTAATGATGCCGTGCCGCCGGTTAATCCACTGCTCCAGGATTGGACCGACGGCCAACACGGTGCGGTGCCCTGCACTAGGCTCCTCCAGCCTCTCCTTCCACTGACGGAGCACTCGCCTTCGCAGGCGGCTGCGCCAGGGTTCCACTTCTTCGGAGGGTTCCTCCTCCTCCTCCTCTCCATGTCGTCTCCTCCACGCCTGCGCCAGGGCCTTTGCCACCAGGTCCCACGGCGCTGAGCCCGCCAGTACGCACGCAGCCTCGTATGAGGTCGTACGGTACGCACGGACGGCCCTGACGGCCATGACTCTCTACGGACGTCGCAGCAGAGCCACGTTCTCCGTCTTCAGGGCGCTCGCCCATATTGGCGCGCCGTACAGCCCCATGGACTGCAAGACGCCCGCATATAGGCGGCGGCAACCAACGCTCGGTCCACCCACGTTGGGAAGGAGACGACTCAACGCGCGTGCAGTTCCGAGCAGCCTCGGGACGAGGCGCCGGAAATGCTCTCGAAAATTCCATCGGCTGTCGAGGACGAGGCCCAAGTACCTCATGGTCGGCTCGACAGCGATGGAAGTTCCCCCCACTATAATGCGGGATCCGGGTGGAGGGGCTCGCCGGGGCCCGTGGAAGCATATAGCTTCACACTTCTCCAGGGCCACTTTGAGCCCAAGACGCCGGATCCTCGCCACCACCTGGGCGACTCCAGCTACCGCAAGAATACGTGCCTCCGAAAAGGTGCCTCCGCGCGCGGTGACTACGGTGTCATCAGCGTAACATGTAAAGGATTCTCTGTCTACGCTAAGAACTCTTGTACCGTATAGAACAAATGCTGTAATAGCCAGTTGTTTTTTTTGTTTATAGCCTTTTCTTTAATATCACTTGGAATCTTAAATTATAAATCAACTTACACATATAAAAGCATTTTTTTTTGGAAACGAACACTTCTGGGAACTGTATCTGTAACCAACCTAGTGCCATTTCTGGTATTCCTTGGATAAATATTACTAGCTTTTTTAAAATACCACAGATTTTGTTTTACAAACTTTGCAATCTAAAATATATATAAGCATGGAACCGGTGGGAGGGGAGCGCTGTGCCGCGCTCCCGGCTGCATGGGTACCACCATCTTGCTTGTTTCTCCCGTGAAACAGCTTTGCTGTGTTTCGGAGAGAAGGGCAAGACAGGCAGTGTAATTACTGGCACCGAGACTTAACATCTTATGTCTCAGGATAGGCAACACATAAATAAGTTGCCTGGGCTCGTTCCAGGTATACTAGCTTATGTTCATGGGCGACGTCGACCACTTACCATCAGGTGGTACGTTTGCCAGTTTGCCTATCCAACTAACATTTAAAAAAAAAATGGAAGGGGCAAGACATTTAAAGATTTAAAAAGTGGTTTACAAGATTCACCTGGTGCAATGCCACAGATTGCCCTCAGACATTTTTTTTGAGAGATGAATGCTCTTTGTACATCAGTGCTGTTGCCCCAAATTATAAGTCCATAACGCAACACTGATCCAACATACGCGTAGTAAGCTGTGAGTGCTGTTTCTCCTGTTGTTATTTTTGTTAGTTTAAATACATAGTGCAAACGAAAACCTATTAATGTTTTAAATGTATAGGAGATGGGTTAATGTTTTTTTATAATTTTCAATGTTATGTTACTAAATCATAAAGCTAAAGTTTGTTAAAATGCCAAATCATTGGAAAGAGGAATCACTGAAACCCGTCTATAAATACAATAATAATAATATCAACCCTTATATGTCCTACTGTTCGACACGGGTCTCCTCCACGAAATCAGTCGTGGAAGGTTTCGGGCCATAGTTTACCGATACGCTGGTCCTATGCGGATTGGTGAACTTCACACACCTTCAAAGACTTTTAATCTCATCGGGCATCCAGGTTTCCTCACGATGTTTCCTTCACCGGTGAGTAAGCGATGGTCTCGTGTTCAGGTGCACATAGAAATTTAGAAAAAATTCTAGGCATCAGGATCTAACCCGGAGGCCGGACTTCTCGACTCTCACTTATGAGGCCATACGCACTAGGCCACCGTCGCTCACCCATCTTGGTTTGAAAAAACAAATGTTTTTGCGTTTCCTAGTCCAATTATTGGTTTTGGAGATTTTGTTAAAATCTTGTGGTGAACGAAATCGTAGGGAACAGCTAGTATTTTATTTGGGGGGTATTTAGATTAAATGATAATGTAATTAAAATGCTGTGCGTTATACTACCCTTTTCGATCGGTAACATAATGTAATTTTTTTTTTCTTTTATGTACCTATGTAATGAAATTTCCGAGCTATTTACACCTATTAATCTTTTGTCTGTGATTTGCAATTATTTGCCGACATTTGAATGTTTAAAACTTTAACTATGGACAAACAGCTTCTATATCTAGCTAATGGAGTTTGATTTGTTTGTTGAATGCCTGAAACTACCAGTATGAGAGACTGAAACCTCGGGGGTCGGGAGTCGAGGATGAAGGAAAAACGAGATCATATTTAATTTATATTACATACATTATTTATTTACCACTTATCAAAGTTCATTCGATTATTTTATACCTACTACTAGTTACTACCGTCTGTCTAAATTTAGCGCGTGAAGTGCACGTGATAATAGGGTGACCATATTCTAAGGCCAACAATGCATTATTTACATTTGTCTATATTTTGTTATTTATGTGGTTTTTTTGTGAATATAATTTTCTTTGATTGG
Source organism: Helleia helle (assembly GCA_963853865.1). NCBI lineage: Eukaryota > Metazoa > Arthropoda > Insecta > Lepidoptera > Lycaenidae > Helleia > Helleia helle. Next base: position 17,615,831 of record OY971416.1, on the reverse strand, counting down.
TGAAATCAAGTTCTATCACGTCCATGATTATGTCCGTTCTTCAAAAAAATCATTTTACAAAAAATTAAAACCGACTTCAAAAATACTAAACTAAAATGTAATAAAATAACTGTTTCTTTAATTTTTGTGCTTACAACTTATAATCAACTTAATCTTCTACTAATGTACAAACTTTGCGTTTACCACGTCATTATAGTTTCTTTTGGAGTCAGTGTCAGCCAAGGTAGGTAGGTAGGGTACAGCAACAAATACGACACCGATTTTATTAAGGCTTGACAGATGGGACCAAATTGGAAGCACCAGCTTTCAAACAAAAAAATAACCATCGAAATCCATTCACAAACGGCGGAGTAATCGTGTCACATAGATACAAAGAAAAAGTGTGTGTGTACTAGCGTACACTCGTAAGAAGTGAAACTTCTTTATGACGTTATTTTTCAAATCACGCGTGGTAGGGATAAGAAAAAGATGGCGCGTAACGGAAGAATGTGACGCGTAACGAAAAAATGTTACACTAAATTTTTTTCCAACCCCGATAAATAAGTTTCACTTCAAAAAAGTGTGTGTGTACTAGCGTACACTCGTAAGAAGTGAAACTTCTTTATGACGTTATTTTTCAAATCACGCGTGGTAGGGATAAGAAAAAGATCGCGTAACGGAAGAATGTGACGCGTAACGAAAAAATGTTACACTAAATTTTTTTCCAACCCCGATAAATAAGTTTCACTTCAAAAAAAGTGTGTGTGTACTAGCGTACACTCGTAAGAAGTGAAACTTCTTTATGACGTTATTTTTCAAATCACGCGTGGTAGGGATAAGAAAAAGATGGCGCGTAACGGAAGAATGTGACGCGTAACAAAAAAATGTTACACTAAATTTTTTTCCAACCCCGATAAATAAGTTTCACTTCAAAAAAAGTGTGTGTGTACTAGCGTACACTCGTAAGAAGTGAAACTTCTTTATGACGTTATTTTTCAAATCACGCGTGGTAGGGATAAGAAAAAGATGGCGCGTAACGGAAGAATGTGACGCGTAACGAAAAAATTTTACACTAAATTTTTTTCCAACCCCGATAAATAAGTTTCACTTCAAAAATCGGTTAAAAATCAGGCTGTATAGTTATATTATAAAAGTACTGGAGCTCGCTATTTCATTTGCTTATTTACTTTAATTTCGACGCTAAATGTTTAATAGGTTACATTAATAGGCGTGTTTCATTCCAACATTCGAACTATCCCTAATAGTGTACAAACACGAAAGATAATCATAATACCTATTTACAAGGGCGTTAAGGTTGACTTTTTTTTATGTCATAAGGAGGCAACCGAGCAGTCGGTGCCTTTGGCCAAATCTTATGCAGATGCGTCACTCTCCTTTTCCCTATCCCCCTCCCACAATGGGCTACCAGAAACTCACAAACCGCACGAAACGCGACCGCATAGCTGTCTCTTGACGCCGGTGTTATGTGAGCGAGAAGTACCACCCAGCCGTGCCGGCCCAATTCGGCTGCAAAGCAGCATGGCACTACCTCTTGCTCGTCTCGAAACGAGTAATCCCAATTCCCATTACTATTAAAACATTTTTTTCCGCCACTCCGTTTTTTCAATTAGGTATGAAAAAATAACTAGTTTGTATTGATACTAACAACCTACGAAACATGCTGTAATAGCTTTAATTTAATTAGTAAAGCAACCTTCGCGGTAGCAAGCGGTTAACGGTGATAATTAATTGAACAGGAACAACATTCCATATGTACACGAAAAAAGATCTTTATTTATACAATTTTTAAAAAGTGTGTGTGTAGTAGTAGTACAATTTCATTACACTATAATCTTTTTGCTTATTGTGTAGTTACAAACTATATCTTCTTCTGACGTCTATACTGTCATTATGTGAAAATTGTTCTATAGCTAACTTCATGGTGTCGGTTTCTTCGTGACGGTGTGCGCGCGCATCGTAAAAATTTACTCTCATCATTTTTTCCCTAACGCACCAAAAGAAGTACAACTTCAATAATAATAACCGGTGGGAGGGAAGCGCTGTGCTGCGCTCTCGGCTGCATGGGTACCACCATCTTGCTTGTTTCTCCCGTGTAACAGCTTTGCTGTGTTTCGGAGAGAAGGGCAAGACAGACAGTGTAATTACTGGCATCGAGACTTAACATCTTATGTCTCAAGATAGGCAACACATAAATGAGTTGCCTGGGCTCGTTCCAGGTAAACTAGTTTATGTTCATGGGCGACGTCGACCACTTACCATCAGGTGACACGTTTGCCAGTTTGCCTATCCAACTAACATAAAAAAAACTAAGTTTACCGAGCGGAGGGATGCGCTGTGCTGCGCTCTCGTCTGCATGGGCACCACCATTTTTTTTTCTCCTGTTTTTTTTTCTCCTGTTTTTTTTTCTCCCGTGAAACAGCTTTAAAGGCAATGTAATTACTGACACTGAGACTTACCATCTTATGTCTTAGGATAGGCAACACATAAATGAGTTGCCTGGGATAAATAAATACCTTTGTAAGAAAAAAAATGTAGGTTATTATTTTTACTGATATATTAGCGCTGTAGAGTTTTATTTGTTTGACCGTGCAAACCTCAGAGTAAGGAATTACTACCAGGCAGATTTGAAAAAATTGCATTTGACTTTTAGAGTAGAAAACATTTTTAATTTTGCGCGACTTGACGTTGCGGCGCGACTCCAGCTCCTGCACCCTCGGACAGTACTGCAACTTCCGGCGCACGTATTCTGCGATGCTCTCCGCTGGGATCTCTCTTCACCACCTCAAAACCGTTTTCATCCATCCCGCCGGGGCATCGCACTCGATGGCATGCGGTGACGCATCGGAGTCCGCCGATGCAAAACTGCAGACGGAGACAAATTGCGCCCCGCGACGCATGTTCACGTTCGAGGCCTCTTCAGGTGACCTACTTGCCGACATAGCATTACGTAATGACACTACCACGGCACGCAGATCTTGAATGGTCCTGTCTGAGACCTCCAACTTGGACTGCACTTCTGTTAGGCTCGACTTCAGGAAGATGATGTCCTTAAGGAGCCTGGTGACGTTGACGTGGTCAAACGTGACGGGGGGCAGCTTGTGCAACTCCTTCGCCACGAAGCTCGGCACGTCGTCTGGGTCGGTCACCTTTAACAAGGTGATGATGTCCTGGACACTCTTCTCAGTACCGTCCCTCCGTCGAGAAGGCATCTGGTCTAGCTTGCCCAGCACCTCGTACAACAGTGGCCTACCGCTGCTTATGTCATCTTCTTTGAAGTTAGTCTTACATATTTGTAAGATGCTAACTTCATGCATCGTGTCGATGGCGTGTTGTATGAACGCCAACAGTTCGTTGGTTATGAGTTGCGAACTCATAGCGACGCGAGTGGGCAGCGGCGTATAGTCGCGCTGAACATTAATTATGTACGTAAGTCTACGGTGCACTTATATAAGGCACGTCCGTGTCCGATGCGCGATGGGGGACTACTCGGCGGCTACTAAGCAGTCCCCGCAACGCCGTGTCATACTGAGCCCAGATTCCCATCCTGAACCCGACACAAGCACAGGGGCGTTACTGAAGGCGCATTAAGTAGCGCCTCCTCTCTCATCCGCTCGGCCTCCTTCTGAGACATAACTGCCTTGCAGAAGGCGACTTATATTGACGTCCAGAACCCGTCGTCAACGAGCATCGCGGTGGTGATGCTCGGCAGAGACAGGTCCCTTCCGATGACTGATGTCAGCTCGCAACGCAGTGCCGCCCATCTCGGGCACACCTCGAGCATGTGCTTGGCCGAGTCCACCCCGGCGCCACAATCGTAACACACTGTCACCGGCTTCCTGTGGGCCGTCCGACACTGCAGGTGCCAGTAGGTATTATAAACTTCAGAGTAAAATACAATAGTTATTTTTGTAGAAAAATATTTTGAAATATCATTATATAATAATAGACCATAAAGTAAGGGTTTTGAAGATACCCCACCATTTTTCAAGCCTTGTCGTGGCGGCAGTAGCCTTAGACGAGCCCAGCTCCTTGGTTGAAGCAAATTGAGCCGAGGGAGCTGCTCTTTGTACCCCTCTTATAAGAAGAGGGTACAAAAGAGCAGGGGGACAAGGGGGCCAGGATGGGAACCTCACCCTATTGCACTGTCCTGACGTTGGGAGGGGTTGTACTGTGGTGCGGGACAACCCCTCGTCGGTCCTTTGAGGGACTGACTAGCCGTCGAGGTGCCCTAGGTTTGCTTAACAGATCCAGGGCACCTCAACAAAGGCGGCATTGGTGGCACTGGCCGGATTTTTAGTGGGTAGAGCTGCGTCCACATTTCGAGCGCAGCAAGTCCCACACACCCGCCTGGAGAGACCCACTCTCCGGTGGGATGCCTCAGAGCATTTCCTGGCGTAAAAAAAAATTAGGGTTTTGAAGACAAGTTCAAACAAGGTGCGTCGATAACTTCCGAAACATTTCTCGAGCTGGAGGCGAGCTATGGCGATTCGATAACGGTATCATAACTTGATAATTATTATCTTTATTTCGTTTAAAAAGATACGACTGAGTAATATGTGACAGTATTTTATACTATACATGACGCTATTTTCTTTGATATCCAGTCCGTCATTGATATCGACTGAGGAGTGGTTATCACGCCTGACACATAACTCAAACGTTATTTTCTTATTTTTTGTTTTTTTTTCTTCAACGTTATAACGTTCTAAGTCTGGAGTCTAGGCAGGCTGCATTTACAAGGTTAATAGAACTTTAGATTAGAGAACTAAACAGTGAAGCAGAGTAACAGTTTTGTAGAAAGCTGGAGTAATGATGATGAGCCAACTTGGTTATGACAGCCATGGGCGTACCCAGCTTCTGGTCTAGGGGGGCAAGTCACATTTTTTTAGACCGGATCGCCCGCACTTGTTTTGTCAGGTAGGGCAAACACCTGCTAGAATACAAGTAAGAAGAGGGCGCTGGGTCCAGACAGCGGTCGAAGAGCTCTCGAAGGCTATCCCCGAGGTGCACGAGAGAGATAGCGAGAACCCCGGGAGGATTCTCGCTATCTCTCTCGTGTACCTCGGGGATAGCCTTCGAGAGCTCTTCGACCGCTGTCTACGGGCCGGACAATTCCCGGAGGCCTACATGGAGGGTAGGTTTTGCTTGCTACCAAGGGCAAGGCCAGACCCCGGACTCGGCTTTGGCGGTGGTGCTGCTAATCGAAGGCCTTGGAAAGAATAGCGGCCTCCCGGCTCGCTAGGCACCTAAAGGAGGGCCCGGAACCGGGACTCTCAGAGTCCCAATTCGGGTTTGGGCCATTGGGGCAGTGACGGGTGAGGCGGAGCACGGAGGGAAAGTGATGGTCACGGTATCGCCGGAACCTCCCCCAGAGTGTGATACGGGAGGCACTGAACTACTTCAGGGTGCCCCCGTATATAAGGAGGCTGTTGGAGGTGTATCTCTCCGTGAGGAGGGTAGCCTACGAGAACCAGTCGGGGTCCGTAGAGTGGCGGTGAGTCGAATGCGGTGTCCCAGAGGGGTCGGTTCTGGGTCCGATCCTGTGAGACATACGACTGGGTCCTGCGAGGCCGCCTCCTCCCCAGGATGGGTGTCATCTGCTAAGCGGATGACATCCTCATGTCCGTCATGTATGCCAGGGGACGAGGCTATAAAGAGGCGGTGCGGCTGGCCAAGGTCGGGGTCAACCTCGTGATCAGCCGCATAGTTCACTTCTGGTCAGAGTAGAGAAGACCGAAGCCCTTCTCTTCCGCGGGACCGTACGGAAAGGACCCGCACCGGGCTGCCCCGGAGAGAGGAGGGTCAGGATGAACCCCCATATCAAGTATCTGAGGCTCATTCTTGACGGAGGGTGGACCGACCTTCGGCCCACATTTTTCAATATTGGGACTGACAGTCGTGAAGGCGAAAAGTGCGCTGGACAGACTCTCCCCGAACCTCAGAGGACCCCACGCCACCTGCCGGCCCCGGAGTCTGTCGGAGTATGGCAATGTATGGTGCAATATGAGCGGGTCACCTTACTGCAAGGAATAAGGACCAGCTGCGCTCGGAGCAACGGGTCATCGCGGCAAAAGTGATTCGGGGGTATCGTACGGTTCGGGGGTATCGTTGGCGGGAGCCACTGCCCTGGCCGGTGACCCCCCGTGGGAACTCATGGCGGAGGTTCTTGGCGAGTCGCACTCCTATGAGGATAGGAGGTCTCTCAGCGAGAGCCTAAAGTTGGACGGGATCCTGCGGGTTCCCCGACTAGGTCATGAGGCGTTAAGGCGGAGGGGGGAGGACATGGTACGGCAGCCGTATAGCAACAGCCTAACGGTTTTGACATAGTTGCTCACCGTCCACGGCTGCTTTGGTGAGTACCTGTGCCGGACGGCCCAAAAGGAGCCAGTGATAGTGTGTCACGATAGTGCTGCAGCGGTGGACTCTGACCAGCACAGGCTCAAGGTGTGCCTGAGATGGGCGGCACTGTGTCACAATCTGACATCAGTCATCGAAGGGGACTTGTCTCTGCTCGTGTTCATGGGCGACGTCGACCACTTACCATCAGGTGGCACGTTTGCCAGTTGGCAAACGTGCCACCGTTGTTATGTTAGTTGGATAGGCAAACTTGCCTATCCATAATCTGTCACTGAGATACTGTTGAATGCAGATCTGGGACACTCATAAAGCGGCTGAAGGCGCTAGCAGTGGTTTTAGTTTAGGGTAGGGCAAAAAATTTTGAAAATAAAACAAAAAACTCTTTTTAATTTAAACTTGTTTTGCACTAAAACGGCTAAAAAAATATTTAAAAAAACCGACTTCAAAAAAATCACACAGATGTATGTACTCAAAAGCGAAAAATAAATCAATACATATAATTATTATATGCGCTACCCACTCATCTCTTTGAAGCTGGTGCCAGCCAAGAATGGTGGGACAATAATTAAAATACACCAGGATAAAGTTTCGGCGGAAATAAAATATAAACGTAGGTTTATTCAAAAGTTAACGCATATAGTATAGTCGAAGATACAACTTCCAGGGGGGGGGGCAGCTGCCCACCCCTGCTCCCCCCTGGGTACGCCCATGATGACAGCTATGATAGTTTGTTTACTGGTCAGTGACGTCATCGGGCGTTCGCAGTCACGTGATAATGGGCGATAAATAACTAATTTTTTTAGGTTTTCAAATACTGTCTATAATGTGCTAAACATAGCTTTACATATAGTCCAGTCGGGGCAGACATAAAACTATCCTGAAATAGAAAAAAATCCGGGGAGTGATTTTTTTTTCTTAACGTCGATGGGGGTGGGATGGTTGGACGTATAAATCTCGATTTTCTAACTAATCCCGGGAGAGGATTCGCCGCCATCTTGTATTAAAGTTCATTAGTTTTTCTGAAATAACTCGTTAATTTTCAACTTTAGAGCAAAAATGGCGATATCCAAAGTTACGATAAACTTGATAGTACTCTGCAACTATTAAACTGCAAAGTAACTTTGCAAATATTGATCCTAGCGTAAAAATGATAATGACGAAACTTGTGAAATGTGAAACGTGAGAAATTAAATTTCCAACAACTTTGGATACCGCCATTTTTGCTCTAAAGTTGAAAATTACCGAGTTATTTCAGAAAAACGAAAAATTTGATTTTTGGAACAAGATGGCGTCGAATCCTTTACCGGGATTAGTTAGAAAATCGAGATTTATACTTCCAACCACCCCCCCGACGTTTAAAAAAAAAAGTCGCTCCCCGGAATTTTTTCTATTTAAATGTCTGCCCCGACTGGACTAATAAATTTGTAAGATATTGTGTCAACATGCTTATTGAGATTTGTTTTTTTCTTTATCACACCGTATGACGGTATATAGAAATGTAATAAGAAAAGCATATGCGGATGGGATGAAAATTAGCTATGTATTTATACATATATTCACTTTTAGAATATATTATAGAAAATGCACTATCTAAATATACTAAATAAATATTGAACTGTAATGGCTTTTACATTGGATTAGGACATACTAGGCTATATCCCCACCATGGTTCAGGCCGGCTGAGCCCCGCACCTTGGGCGAAGCTAATTGAGCCGAGGAGCCCCCTCGGCCTTTATAAGAAGAGGGGACAAAAGAGCAGGGGGCGAGGACGGGAACCACACCCCATTGTACTGTCCCAACGTTGGGAGGGGTTGTTCTGTGGTGCGGGAGAACCCCTCTGTGGAGGTGGCGTCTGTCTCTTGGGGGACTGACTAGCAGTCGAGGTGCCCTGTTATAAATCCCCAAAATTATGTACGCACATAGCTTTTGAACCATTACACTAAATTAGATAATTCTTTTTTTTTTCTTGTCTTGGTTATCGTCAGGACGAGGTTTGTATAAAAAAATGTTGAATACGGGGCATGGGTAAGGACAGGACAACGTTTGACGGGTTCAGCAGCTTCTTATTTATAGTATCTGCGTCATGCGTCAAAGCAATGTACCTACACGAGTAAGGTATTTCGTACAATAACGTTACAATTTCGAGGCCAGCTAGATAAGTCACCAAACACATAAAAGTAGGAGTGGCATCCATCCACGGTCATGTATAATGTATGTACATACTTACAAATAGATATCTAAGAAAACTTAGAACTAACACCGTGGTATATCCGAGTAGCGTGTACCTACTGATGATTGTGGCCACAGCATCTTGTCAGATGATTGTTGCAGCGCGAGCAGGTAGCAGTCACGAAGTTCCCGGGGCACCACATCTGCGCTTGTGACTATATAAGCCTATAGCAGCGCGACAAATCTTGCCACACTTGTCGCAAATGAAACGGAGTCCAAGTCGAAGATGAAGACTTTAAAAAAGGAAAAGGAAAACTCTTTAAAATATATTTTCATTATAATGAATCGACTTTACTTATTTTATCGCGGTTTATTAGGTTTTTATATTCCTGATGTTTCGGATACGACGCCAATGAACCGCAATATCTATACAGACAAATAAAATTGGAGTGTCTGTTTGTAATATTAAAATAACCGCTTTTTAATCAATGCATATGGATGTATACACGGTACATATACCAAAATAGCCTTTTTAATAATTTTTGTCTGTCTGTCTGTCTGTTTGTTCCGGCTAATCTCTGAAACGGCTGGGCCGATTTTGATGGGACTTTCACTAGTAGACAGCAGATGATATAAGGAGTAACTTAGGCTATAAAAATAATCATCATCAATCCGGGTACGGCTGTAAATCTAAGTTAACGCGGGCGAAGCTGTGGGCAACAGCTAGTTAGGATTATAAAGTTACAAGTGAGTTAGTCTCATACGAATTTACATTCGAGTAATTTTATCCCGAAGCCGATCTTGGCGAGTCCAATAAGTCCAGTCCATGAGTGGAATTCACGTCAACATGACAAAGCAATTTTTTCTCTCGTTTTGCGTTTCATAAATTAATATAATTATTTTTCAGAGTAGACTCGATTGGTCCAAACCACTCATGTGTCAGCTGCACAAAATAGCGCCACATTACGAAAGATGGGTGAATTGTGCCGTACACAGACAGTGCCGTCTCTTCGCCAACCCTGTGCTAGAGAGTATGACGTACACCCCATGGTACTTAGTGCCCATGTTCTGGATACCCATAATATCGTACCTGGCTGTATCCTTACTTTACAAACACGTCTTCATTGAAGGTTTGTATTTGACATATTTAATGTAAAAACTTTTTAGTGCTATTGTGGATCTCAGACAAATAAATGTTTACACCAAAACAAAAAGTGCTAGAAAAAGTGCAATGTAAAAATTGTATGAAGACAACTCCCGTCTTATTTCTCTGAGGCACGGATCATAATTTATCAATCTCGAGATGATCGATACTGTCACACATCATTGTATTCCACACGCTTGGCAAACAACGGCAAACAGCAAACACGATATGTTATTGTTTGTGTTTGCCTGTTTTTGTTTGAGTTCGCCAGTATTCGGTATCGGTATTTTTGAAGTGACACTTCTTTGCGCGCATGAGATTAAAATTTTTACGGATGAAACGTCATTTTCGTGAAAATTTTAACCTGTGAAACGTTTTTGTCCAAGAACAGAGAAAGAGCGATGAGACCGATTGAGAGAAAGTGAGAAAGGGGAACGTAGCATGAAGCACATAGCCATGGAGTGAGAGTAGAGAGCAAGCGAGTGAGAAAAATCGAGAGAGAGAGAGAGTGAGATAGAGCGAACGTCGCATCGCAAGTCTCGGAAATTTAAAGCTTTAGATTAGTATAAATATAAACGAGATTTAAAAATTAGTTTGCCAAATAAGTTTCACTTTTGAATGTGTACTTTGTACGAACGCACTTTTTTATATAATATTTATAACAACAATATATATCATACATAGTTCTCAAACTGAAATGGATGAAATATTTAATTTAAACCAATTTAGATTTTGCGTATTTGTGGAGTAATAATCTACCCATTTATACAAATATTATGATCATTCACGATTAGTAGGATGGTTTGTATGACTAATGACTAGCGATATAACTGATAATAATCTAGCTTGGTGATATTATTGACTTAGGGTAGATTACACGGAATAGGCATAGCATTTATTTTTGTTTTACTTAACGCTTATCATCTTATCTATACATATAAATAAAATTGGAGTGTCTGTTTGTAATATTAAAATAACCGCTTTTATTAAATGCATATAGATGTATACACGGTACATATACCAAAATAGCCCTTTTTACAATTTTTGTCTGTCTGTCTGTTTGTTCCGGCTCTGAAACAGCTGGGCCGATTTTGATGGGACTTTCACTGGCAGATAGCTGATGATATAAGAAGTTACTTAGGCTATAAAATAATCATCACCAGTCCGCGTACGGCTGTAAATCTAAGTTAACGCGGGCGAAGCTACGGGCAACAGCTAGTTAGGATTATAAAGTTACAAGTGAGTTAGTCTCATACGAATTTACATTCGAGTAATTTTATCCCGAAGCCGATCTTAGCGAGTCCAATTGGCCTCGATACCTATGTCCTACTTGACACCATTATTACCATGCCATAGCTCACGCCATATTGCCATCATAATCATCAGCCTTTATCCGTACACTGCTGAACATATGCTTCCTTCAATGAACGCCAAGATAACCAATACCTTGCCACTCGCATCCAACATCGACCGGCACCTGTACGGAGATCGTCTTATGCCTGGTCATACGCAAGAAATAAATTGAAAAGAGTTTTTCATCTACATATTCTTTCTAATACATCACATTTTCAGAGCACAGTAACAACGTTCTCAGTGTATACCAGTACGTGTACCACATGGCAGTCGGTGTTTTCATTTGGACGGTTCTAGAGTATTCTCTACACCGATGGCTGTTTCATTATAATCCCGGTGCCTCGTTATATCTGATAAAAGTCCATTTCCTTATACACGGAATCCATCATAAGGTACGTATTTATTTTAATTTAGTTTATAATATTTATTTAGTTTTGAAAAATAAATGAATCCATAAATCGACTTCCTCTTAAGTTTGAGTTCACTTTTCTCGGGGAAAATTAAAATATAAGTTGTTATAATAAATTATTACTATACTTAAAATATGTAATGAATAAAGTAGGTATGCTAAGAGTCCCCACCATGGTTCAGGCCTTGACGTGGCGATGGGGCTCAGTAACCTAGGGTGAACCGCTGCACCTTGGGCGAAGCTAATTGAGCCGAGGGGGCTTTTTGTACCCCTCTTATAAGAAGAGGGGACAAAAGAGCAGGGGGCAAGGGGCGAGGACGGGAACCTCACCCCATTGTACTGTCCCGACGTTAGGAGGGGTTGTTCTGTGGTGCGGGACAACCCCTCGGTAGAGGTGGCGTCGGTCCTTTGGGGGGCTGACTAGCCGTCTAGGTGCCCTGTTTGTTTATTAGATCCGGGGCACCTCACAAAAGGCGGCATTGGTGACACTCGCCGGGTTTTAGTGGGTAGAGCTGTGTCTGTTTACCAGCCTTCGGGCGCAGAGAGTCCCACATACCCGTTGGGGAGACCCACTCCCGCACGGGATGCCTCAGAGCATTTCCCGGCGTTAAAGAAAAAAAAGGTATGTTAAGTGTGGCTCGTTATATTTGGCGCTAAGCGCGTAGGTCAACTATAGAGTAGGTAGGTACCTTCCTCCATTGCATTTGCACAGAGGAGACTAGTAACGAAGTGTTTTGGAGCATATACTTTTTTCAGCGACGATTGAGCGACAATGGTCTAGACTCTAGTGGGTATGGGCTCGGCCTCTTGAGTGAGAGGTCCGGGCTCGATCCTGACCCCTCTGGTGCCATGAATGGGTTTTTATAAATTTCTACCGGCACCTGAACATGAGATCATCGCTTGCTCACCGGTGAAGTAAAACATCGTGAGGAAACCTGCATGCCCGATGAGATTAGTCTTTGAAGGTGTGTGAAGTTCACCAACCCGCATTTGGCCAGAGTATCGGTGAACTATCATAGCCGAACACCTCCTCGCCTGATTACGAGGAGGAGACCGTGCCCGACAGTGGGTCATATAAAGTTTAGAGATATATAAGGGTTAATATTATTATTTACAGATATTATATTGGATATTTTTTACAGGTTCCCTTCGATGGCTTACGCCAGGTTTTCCCGCCGATACCCGCATTCATGCTAGCGACAATCATTTACACAATTATCAAGTGTTTTCTTACTTTCCCATTAATAAAATTAACGGGTGGTCTTATCGGTGAGTTCTTTGTTTTTTAGTTTATTATTACGCGTTATTTAATACAACGGCAGCCTGGTCCAATAGTCAGGTCAGGCTTGGCCGCTATACCCAAGACCAAGGGGAGATACGATGAATACAAGAATCATTAACATTTTATATAGTTATAATATGTACCTACTCATATATTAGTAGCTTAATTGTTTTTAACACGCTTTTATTAGTTTCTCCTGTATCTATGTAATGGAATCTTTAAACGTTATTTTGACCCACTTTATGACGTCTGTTTTAATTGAAACTTTGCTCACTTTTTAAGGACCTATGACAATACAATAATTTAATACGTTTTTCCAATATCTTGATCTGGATAATCAGGATAGCACATCCATGGAAGGCATAAGGCGCGCAAGTTACCTACATTGCTCGTGTGGTTTTTAGTCTCTCACTCATTTTTGCTGTCGAAATACAAATAAAATTTATTTAAATAGTTCATTACTAAGAATTAAAAATATATAAGTAGTTTAAAAATAAAATGGATTAACCAAAAATTCATATTATTGTAAAAAGCGTGGAGAGAAGAGGGAAGGGAAAAGGGAAGACTATTTTATTAGTGTTTTTTTTTAAATTATTGTACGGATGAAACTGCTGAGAACAGCTAGATAAATATATGAATCTGTAACACAAGTTCTTATGAACTTAGGAGTAACATATAAGGTAATTGCTTATGTGTATGTTTCTAGGATATCTGACCTACGACATGATCCATTACTACGTTCACCACGGCTCCCCAGAGGACGGTACATACCTATACAACATGAAGAGATACCACTCTAACCACCACTTTCTCAATCACGATAAAGGTAAGAAGTTCATATACTTAAAAGTTTCGGTAAGACGCAAGATACGAACAAGTAACAGGACGAGACAACAAGATGCGACTACTCTGTGCAACGGTCCTGGTTGGATGGGGGTGGCGGAGGAATGGCCACCTGGGTGTATAATGAAACCTTTGTCCAGCAGTGAAAGAAAAACGTTAAAAATGATGATGCTTTGAAGTAAAAACCTCTTTAGGGCGTTGAGCACTTTTTGTATGAACAAAAATCAGCTACCGAACGCTAAGTAGTACCGATAGACAATCGTCGGTAACACTATTAGTTCGCCAATCCGACGCCAGGAGGCCGTGTGGTCGCAGACTGCACGGTTGACGAGGGGCAACCCCCCCACTTTTACAAACCAAAAGTGAGCCAAATGGCCTCACACTAATCCGATGTAGCATTCGCATAGCATAGGAAGCCCGTTAGCATAGTTGAATCCGAAAAAAAAAACTATTAGTTCCTCGTAGCGATTATGTAGCGGAGCGTAGCACACCTCCTAGTTGTCAAGACTCGCGCATAAGTCAATGTAGAAAAATATCTATTATTCGTCATATTATATTCCTAATTTTATTACTGAGAATTATTTTTGACGTAAATTGAACATATAAAATTTAAACGATCGTACGAGTCTACTTGCACTCAATGAGCGATCCGAGAGGGAAATGATCATACTTTATGGAAGTGATATATTACGATTTACGACTCACGTCACATGGCAGTACAGTGTCACGGCATAAGACGCGTAGGTATCTGAAACTCGATTTTGAAGTATAAACTTCTGTAGTCACGTTGAGCACTTTTTGGTAGGGAAAAATCTTCACCGACATGCTAATGTGACATTATGACGTCATTTTGAAATCTCATTTTTTTCCCTGAATTTTTAGTATTAAATTTTTAATATTAAAATTGCATAATATCATAATTCTTAGTTATAAGTTTTCACTTCTATCCACAGTCCCTTTTGGCTGGTTAGGTTATGTTTTTTTCATGAAGTAATGTGGGACAATAATTACTGGCACCAAGACCCAACACCTTGAGATTCAGGATAGGCAACGTGTTCATTCCCGTATCCGGATTAGCAGGAAATGCAGTGGAAGCGATATATATAATTATCCGGAATTCAAATGGGGGAATAACGTGTCCGCGATTTCACGGAGCTATATAAAACTGTTCAATTACCTAAACGACGTCTTGAGCCTTCTCCGGTGTGTCGATGCCTCAAATATAAATCTAATTAACACTAACCCCTAATTGGCCAATCGGATAATTAATGCTAATTGATCTATATACTTATCTGAGACAACTTCTATTGGACACGACGTGCAGCGGAGCTTCACAAGATGGCGGCAAAATGACGGCGTCACTTTTCACTGGTAACTTGTTTTAGGCACTTAAGTGTTCACAATAGTCAATTAACAATATATATATTAGTCCATTACACTCAAATCAATCAATCCACGTGACTATGCCCGAAATAGTCGAACAAAGAGAATCACCCAACAATTATCGCTCGTCACGTCAAGCGTCAACAAACGGAGCGTCGATTCGAGAAGGCTGTTTGCGACGGACTAGCCCGTTATACGGTTCGCGCTGGACTGAGGAGCCCCACTGGAGGCGCTCGCGCGGCTAGCGTCCGTAGTGATGTGCGAGCGTCAATAAGACCGTAGTGTTGTGCTACTCGATTCATTTGGTTCGTAACATCTACCCGCCTCGGCCAGGCCTACCTGGCCGCTAATTAACTGGTAGTCGTGATAAGGTTGATACCGCTCTCTTCAAGACCGAACCGTCCACTTGAACCTCAGCAAAACGGGGCACACCATCTGTCCCAAAAACTAGATTGAGAATGCGCCCCCTGCGCCAACACAGTGGCGGTGAGTTAACATCCTTAACCAGAACGAGGTCGCCAACATGAGGTGGATCAGTCTTATCAGTCTACTTAACGCGCTGCTGGAGAATATGCAAATATTCCAAATTCCAACGCTTCCAAAAGCTCTGAGTGAGTTGTTGGACCAATTCAAACCGAGAGAGACGATTGGGTCTCACATCAACAAAGGGGTATTCCGGCAGGGCGTTGAGTGGCTGTCCAATCAAAAAATGGCCCGGCGTAAGGGCTTCCAAGTCATTAGGGTCTGAAGAGATCGGGCACAACGGGCGTGAATTCAAAACGGCTTCAATTTAGCAAAACACAGTTGCGAGCTCTTCAAATGTCAATACGGACTCGCCAATTACTCGTCGCAAATGTGTCTTAGCAACCTTTACCACGCTTTCAAATATACCTCCTTTAAATAATTACTTGTGTCTTTGAAGTTGGTGCCGCAATCCAAACGAATCAAGGACGGTAGTCCTCGTCGTGACACAAATCAATCTAACGTCGCAACAAAGGCCTCTGTCGAGAGGGCTGAGACGAGTTCCAAATGTACCGCCTTGGTGGACAGGCAAACAAAGACACACAAATTTTGACACAGACATGTGCCCCAAATCCTCATACTCCCGCATGAATTCAATATACTTCTATTTGAGTAACGGGTCCCTGCTCATGCGGCGTTCCATCGCCAACAAACGCTTCTCAGCAGTAGATCGCCGAGAAGCCAAGAGGCGGCCGTACTGCGTATCAATGGCAGTCATGTCATGATCCGGCCAGAACCGTTCTGGCCGGTGTGTGGTTCCGGTAGTGTGGTTCCGGTAGAACTGTTCACACTCCTCATGTTCCGGATCAGAGCGGGGAGCTTGTGGTGGTTCCTCCACTTCCCAAAATCTTTGCACAGCGTCAGAGAGGGCGGAGCCCACCATTAAGGCCGTGCCAAGTTCGGCAGGGGGGGGGGAGTCTTCATTACAGGCCCCATCAATGCAAACCCAAATATGGTCCGGAGGGCCACTAAGCCACCTGGCAGACACGATTTCTCCCAAGTAATATTTTTCCCAAAACGTCGGCACCAAGCAATAATACGACCGTGCCAGGTAAGTCAAACTTAGGGTCAGCCAAGTTCAAATCCGCGGTCAATTTTACCGCATCCGCAGACAACCTTACTTGCGGGTGACTGCCCAAAATATTCTCCATCACAATAGCCGACGACCCCAACGTCGGGCTGGTAGAGTTTGTAGGGGAGAATTCAAACCAAACGCGGCCTCCAACAGTAGCTACAGGGGCGTTCCCAACACCCTTATCAAATCAGGGTACTGTTTAATTTTAGGCCAGTCTGCCCCACCAACCAAGACGAGGCTATGCACCCTTGTGAGCCTGTGTCCAAGATAGCTCGAACTACAACCGAGGAGCCCGTCCGTCCCCAGACCCTGACATAGGCCGTGGGTAAGAGGACGGTCTCAAAGGGGGGTAGTGCATAGCGGGGGCAGACGCCAACATCCTAATGTTGACGCGGCGACGATCGAGGGCCGCTGTCCCGGGACGGCACGTCAAAATGGGGGAGGGGTTTGAACTCCTCCTCCGCTCGGTGACGACTGCTACGAGCCATAGACGGCGGTTCGTAGCGCCGAGAACGTCCATGCCGAGTGTTGCGCAACTCCAAACGGGGACGTTCCGCCAGAGGGGGGGACGGCAATGGCGACGTACGTGATCCACGGTAGTCGTGGTACACGACTGGCGGTGACCTTGCATGGTCACGTGTGGACAATAGGGGGGAGCGGGACACGAAGGTGCGGGATTGAACCCGGGGCCCGCTTCCATACCCGCCCGTGGGGCTGCGCGCCGAAACATGTCGGCGGCTGACGGCAGCATAATCTGCGCGGCGTGAGGGGGGTGAGTCAGACTTCAAACTGCGAGTCTCAACTCGACGTCCGCTCACATACCCGCCCGAGGGCGACCCTGCGTGATCGCGGCGGCCATTCGCGTTGGCGCACAGCAATGTCAAATGTTGCCCTCCACAATTCGGACACGGTCGCGTGTCGGGGCACGCGTAGTAGGCTGGTATTGGTCCCCGAGGCAGGTTAACCACCAGCCTCGGGACCGTGCAATTCGCCTACGAGAGGCCACATGCAGCGCTGCAAAGTCTGGGCACTGTGCCGTTCGGTGCCCCTGGGATTTGCAGAAACGGCAGTCCGGTCGCGCTACCTGCGCGACAGCAAAGCGAGGACCTGCTCTTCGCTTTGGCGAGATTTGGGCGGCGCGTCGTTGGTTAGAGGGCGTGGGCCCTGATGGCTCAACCGGCGCATCGGCGACCATAACGTCACCCATGCGTCCTCGAGGAACGCCAGGAGCTGATCAAAAGTAGGGAGAGAAGATGCCTCATCCCTAGCATGCTCCAGCTCAAAACGTGCCCTCAAAGACACCGGCAACCGCTTCAGCACAATACGCACAAGAAGATGAGACCACTGGGCGACCGGCAGGTCCAAGCGGTTGAGCGCGTTAGTGGCTATCAACAGGGGGTTGAGCAGTTCGGTCCTCAACTGGGCGGCGTTGCTCACGACAGGGAGGTCCATAATCTTGTCGATATGGGTATCCGCCAAACAGCGCTGATTATGGTAGCGCTTGGTGAGCAATGACCGCGCGACTCCATAGCTCCCGTCACATATTGGGAGGTGCTGCACCATGCCCCGTGCCTCACCATCAAGCACGGAGAGCAGATAGGCCAGCTTTTGGGAAGGACCTAAATCTTCCCTCGAGTTTACGAGGCTCTCAAAAAGGCCGATGAACCCCATCCACGTGTCTAATCGACCATCAAAACGTGGAAGGTCCAAGTTTGGCAGCTTAGTCAAAAGGCCCACGGGAGTCTTCACGGGGGCCCTATGGGGCGGTACTCCGGCGCGCGAAGCTAAGATCTCCCGCGCGCTCTGGGCGATGGCGTCGACCAGGTCCATAATCTGGACGTAGTCCTCGTGGACTTGGTCCCGTCGTTCCTTCGGGAACGACTTAAGGGGCACTTCATCAATATTTAAGATGAAGCGCCTGTAAAGCGTCTCCACCTCCTGAAGTCGCATAGGGCATTTCTCATGCCTGTCCAACAATGATTTGGTGCGATCCTGTCTTTGAGTTAAAGCGGCCGCGGAAGTGAACCATCTCAGCTGCGACGTAATCCCGGCATAGGATTCACGAACAATAGTAAACGAGGCGGTCGCCATCTTCAAAGGACAAGCGTACAACAATCGCAAAACAAAGCAACAATAATAATAAGGCTATCCTTCAAATAGCGCAACAGCTGTTATTAATTCAAACACAAGTACAAAGCAATAATAATAATAAGGCTATCCTTCAGATAGCGCAACAGCTGTTATCAATTCAAACACAAGTTTCAAAACTTAATAAAGGCTTATAACAATAAATCAATAAACAAATATCTTAAATAGATTATAAAATAAAAACAAACTTTTTATCCTAACCGTACTTGACAAATTTGCGTCTGACCGCACATCTAATATAAACAATTACTCAATGAATTTAACAAAGAAACGAGCGTATACCTTGCCTTCAACTTAATGTTAGAATATTTATAATAAACACAATATACTCAATACAATTCAATACGCGAACACGTCTCGTAATTCGCTTCAACACAATATCAAGACTCGAACAAGCATTAAAAGCAAAGCGCTAAGCAAGTATATAAGTTTTTTATATAAGGATATAAGCTATATAGGCAGTATATAAGCGTATATAGCCAGTATATAAGCCGCTCTGTGCTGCAACAATATGTTTTAACCAGGCTTTGTGCTACCAACAATTTTCAGGTAGGTATAAAAATTATTCAAACCACGCCTGTGCTGCCATTTTTTTTTTCACGCTATGCTATGCTATATGAAAATGCCCCGTGCTTCACCATCGAGCACGGAGCTATGTAAAACTGTTCAAACCACGCTCGCTACCAAAAATTTTTTTCTGTGCTATGCTATGCTATATGAAAATGCCCCGTGCTTCACCATCGAGCACGGAGCTATGTAAAATTGATCAAATCACGCCTGTGCTACCAAAAAATACGCTACTGAAACCAAAAAAATTGTTCATTCCCGTATCCGGATTAGCAGGAAATGCAGTGGAAGCGATATATATAATTATCCGGAATTCAAATGGGGAATAACGTGTCCGCGATTTCACGGAGCTATATAAAACTGTTCAATTACCTAAACGACGTCTTGAGCCTTCTCCGGTGTGTCGATGCCTCAAATATAAATCTAATTAACACTAACCCCTAATTGGCCATTCGGATAATTAATGCTAATTGATCTATATACTTATCTGAGACAACTTCTATTGGACACGACGTGCAGCGGAGCTTCACAAGATGGCGGCAAAATGACGGCGTCACTTTTCACTGGTAACTTGTTTTAGGCACTTAAGTGTTCACAATAGTCAATTAACAATATATATATTAGTCCATTACACTCAAATCAATCAATCCACGTGACTATGCCCGAAATAGTCGAACAAAGAGAATCACCCAACAATTATCGCTCGTCACGTCAAGCGTCAACAAACGGAGCGTCGATTCGAGAAGGCTGTTCGCGACGGACTAGCCCGTTATACGGTTCGCGCTGGACTGAGGAGCCCCACTGGAGGCGCTCGCGCGGCTAGCGTCCGTAGTGATGTGCGAGCGTCAATAAGACCGTAGTGTTGTGCTACTCGATTCATTTGGTTCGTAACACAACGTAATAAACTAAATGATGGAAATGAAAAATAATGTAAGGTTTTATCTTTTTCAGCATTCGGCATCACCAGCAAGACATGGGACCACGTTTTCAAAACGTTCGTTCGAGTTAGAAAGTTGAGAATAAGTTTACATTGGAGAACGAATATTCAATAGATTATATTATTTTTGTTATATATATCTAATCTAATATATAAAATTTCCATGTCACAGTGTTAGTTACCGTACTCCTCCGAAACGGCTTTACCGATTTTTACCAAATTTTATATGCGTATTCAGTAGGTCTGAGAATCAGCTACTATCTATTTTTCATACCCCTTAGTGATAAGGGTGGTCAACCCCTCAAATTTTAAAAGTTAACGCGGGCGAAGCTGCGGGCAACAGCTAGTATTTGATATATTTTAATATATATTTGATTCATTATATATTTGATAATAATAATTGATACGCTAAAACCTGTGTCATAATTATTTTTATATACTTAAGATATTTTTAAGAAATCATAATTAAGATTTAAAACCAAAAAAAGAACCAAGAATTCATGAATATAATTTGTGAATAGTTAAACTTTGTTTTAATTAATTATTATTAAACCTTCGTTCTTGTCTTTTGGTGTTTTTGATAAAGACAGTAAAATCAGCTGTTATTTTACCGATTACTTTTAATGTTTTTTTTTGTTTAAAGAA
This sequence comes from Helleia helle, assembly GCA_963853865.1. Taxonomy (NCBI): domain Eukaryota; kingdom Metazoa; phylum Arthropoda; class Insecta; order Lepidoptera; family Lycaenidae; genus Helleia; species Helleia helle. The sequence continues at coordinate 17,594,997 of OY971416.1, read as the reverse complement.
TTTATTCTCATCTCAGAACTTCGGATAACTTTACGTATAAATGGTTCGTACCCTGGGTTACCCTTTAACAATGATGTCTTATTACAACTAATATGATATCTCAGAAAAAAACAAGCTGCTTTGAGATTATGCCGTAACAAATATCTTTGAAGATAGTTTTCGTAAAATTTGCGCAACAAAAAACTCCGGTGAAACAAAGGCATTCCGCGTTTCTGCCGCGCGACATCACCATTTTGCTTACAGCTAACATGAAACAGCTTGGCTGTGTCTCAGAAAGAAGGACGAGACAGGCAATTTATTATAACTAGCACCGAGACTTCCCGCGATACGTCTCGGGACAGGCAATTTATTATAACTAGCACCGAGACTTCCCGCGATACGTCTCAGGACAGGCAAGTTATTATAACTAGCACCGAGACTTCCCACGATACGTCTCAGGAGGCAATTTATTATAACTAACACCGAGACTTCACGCGATACGACTCAGAACAGGCAATTTAGTATAACTAGCACCGAGACTTCCTGCGATACGTCTCAGGACAGGCAAGTTATTATAACTAGCACCGACACTTCCCGCGATACGTCTCAGGAGGCAATTTATTATAACTAGCACCGAGACTTCCCGCGATACGACTCAGGACAGGCAATTTATTATAACTAGCACCGAGACTTACTTACTCTTACCATCAAGTGAGCCACTTACCTCACTTATCTACCAATTTAATATCAAACTAACCTCAAAAACTTAGTGAGTCAATAGCTCGCATAATATTATAAATAATAGTACCTGAAAGAGCGAGCATTTCCGCGGCATTTTTTTTATCCATTAATTTTCTTGGTCTAACCTCAAAATAAACACTCATTGTTGGTTTTTATAGAAAATATATACTTGGATACGAATTAGAGCCCCCAATAATAGTTTTTCTCACAAAAAAAGGAACTTGAAAGAAAAGGAAGAAAAATTGGACTGGAGACACGTACCCGGATCGTCTGGTTTCTGAATCGCCTTTCCATCCGAGCTATGAAATGTACCTACGTATGCTATTGATATTATAGCAGTTTTTCACTTCCATAATCATAGTAATGCAACACAAATCGAAAACAATACCATACCTTAGTTTTCTATTCGTGTTGCGTTTTACGTAACCACTATAGTAATGTCATTTGCGCTTGTAAAAAAACTCATGGTAGAGGTACTGAAAATACTAAAAACGACGTTGTCTAAAAATTTAACCTAGCTAGATCGATTTTTCGCCCCAGAACCTCGCCTTCTACTAAATTTCATGAAAATCGTTTAAGCCGTTTCCGAGGTTCAGATTATATATTATAATATACAAGAATTGCTCGTTTAAAAAGATAATTAAGCCAAAGTTACACATAGAATTGATATCCGATTGATCGATTGCAACGTATGTGCAACAGTTTTGAGAAATGACGCAACAACCATTGCATTACTTCTTATATCGCTATAATCTTCGCTGTATCTATTGCAAAACTGACTTTTTACTTCATTAGAAGAATATATGGTTGTGGTTTTCAAAAACAATTACTTATAAAGAAGTCAATCTGGATAAAAATTTTGATTGGTATCCCGTATCCAAATGTACTTAAATAAACAGACTTCTCTATATCGACAGCAGGCTGGTAGAGTTGTCAGGCTCCCCACCATGGTTCAGGCCTTGACGTGGCGGTGGGGCTCAGTAGCCTAGGGTGAGCCCAGCACCTTGGGCGAAGCTAATTGAGCCGACGGGGCTCTTTGTACCCCTCTTATAAAAAGAGGAGACAAAAGAGCAGGGGGCAAGGGGCGAGGATGGGAACCTCACACCCCATTGTACTGTCCCGACGTTGGGAGGGGTTGTTCTGTGGTGTGGGACAACCCCTCTGTGGAGGTGGCGTCGGTCCCTCGCGGGATTGACTAGCCGTCGAGGTGTCCTGTTCGTTTACTAGATCCGGGGCACCTCACCAAAGGCGGCATTGGTGGCACTCGCCGGGTTTTAGTGGGTAGAGCTGCGTCCACTTACCAGCTGTCGGGCGCAGCGAGTCCCACATACCCGGTGTTAAAGAAAAAAAAATAAAAGAGTGGTCAGGCTGGACACTTTACGCAGCGATCGCGGGTTCGAATCCCTCCAAGTGCAGATAATTTGTATGATGAATTCCCTGACCCTGCACCGGGTCAGGGACGTGTATATGTATTTATATAAATTTCTTAAATTTATTTCCGTTCCTAGTACCCGAAACACAAGTTCTTACTTACCACGTGACTAGGTTAACGTGGTGTGATTGCTGAATAATATTTATTTATAAGTACCGTGAAACTAGCCAACTTTGCCCATTTTTTAAATAAAAATGAAAAAAAAACATAAATTTTGTACAGGAAGGTAGGTAGGTATATTTTGTCATTTGCAACAACTTTGTAAACTTGTGCACGTTCTTGTTGTGCAAATTTTGTAATAAGTTAGGATTTAAAAAGAATTTTATTCAATTTTGATGACGGGCAAAATTATCTGGACTTCTAGTCAACATTGCCCACGTTGATTTTTTACCAAAATATAACTCGTATAAGTATGTCATCAACACCTCGACCAGAATTTGTGGCAATCTTGGCTTAGATTTCAAAATGATGTATGTAGTTTATACGTATTTGTAAATAAATTACTGGGTAATGTTACCCAGAGATTTTTGCTTTTTCCCATATGTTACGCAAGTAACAATTTAAAATGTTAAGGGTTGTCACATCTTAGTCAATTATGAAATGTGAATAAGAATATGAGACTTTTTTATTTTATTAACGATTGTACGTCTGGGGATGCCAAACTGTCGTTTGGCGTCTCTCGATGATATTTGTTTTGAAGAAAGTAATTCACACGCTAGCATTTTCATCTGTCTTCGTTACAGTTTTTATATGCGCGAGATCCTATTTTGCAACTACATTTTCTAACAAGTTCTAACAGGCAACTAAAGGATTTTGAAAAGAATTACGTTAGCTAGTGTTGCCACAAATATAATCTACTTTCCAAAAAACTTCTAAATGTTGTCATAAAATTAAAATATTTTCATATGGTAATGATATTATATAGAAACTGCATTTAGGGCAAAGATACCTTGATTGGCAAAGTTGGCTAGTTTCACGGTAAGTTACTTGTGTGTTTGACAATGTTTTTTGCTAACTTTCTTTGGGAATTATCTGTCAGGGTGGAATTTTGTAGTTTATTTAAAAAAAACATTCAATCAAAGGCAAATAAAAATGTATAATTTTTCGTCGCGTATGAAACATGGTACTATGTTTTTTAATAAGCTCTCATTGTAATACATACCGCAAGCGTCGTGTATTACAATTAGATATTAACTATTATTATTCTTTTAAAAACGTGAAATTACGGATCATAAAAAAGTTACCCAGCTTCGTAAATGGATTTAATTTGAGTAACAATTTCTCAATTTTGTTTCATTGATGTCCGTTCGCTTTATCAAAACTTCTTTAATTTTTAACTTTACTCGTTTCGTTAATCAATAAAATACTAAATATGTAAAATTAACATTCTTCGATTAAATATTATGTAAGGTAAATGAAATATGTTTCGTTCATGTAATACTATGTAATAATTATAAGGTATGAACGTGACATGATAAGAACAATTCATTCGGTTCAAAAATTTAGTGCCTTTGTGAACCTGTCCATCGTGGTAGCCACAATCAATTGTTTTTATTTGATTAACACTTCTTAAAAAAGTCATTGGCTGAGTTCGGATACTCCGATTGAACGTTTAAACATTGTATTGTTAATTTTTTATGTGCTATTGGGTTGCCAAATGATGATATTATATAGAAAAAAAATTATATCTATACCAGTGTTTATTTATATAATCTGTGCTTCTGTAAGTGGATGCTTTAATACAGGATGGGAATCTCTGCTAGAGGATTTGTTTTCGGATGTGTGCCCTTTATTGGCGAGCACTACGTCGATAGTGGCTGATTTATTACTGTGTAATACCAAAGGCAAGTGTTTTTTATTAACTTATATTAAATTATGTAATGTTTACATTTTGCTACTAAATATTTATTACTAAATACTATATAATAATATATAGTTAAAGGTCGAATCTGTGAACGAAGGGTGCATTTTAAATTGACACGTTAGTAAGAGTTTAGAAACGTGCTTATGGGAAGGGGAGGAGGACCCCTCAGCAAAAGGAGAAGCCGCGAAAACTTGTAGTTTTTTTAAGAGAAAAGAAATGTTCAAAAATGTGTTTTTAACTTGTTAACGTCTTATAAATCGATTAACGCCGTCTGCACGCACAAAAAAGTGTCACGTTCCGCCTAAGCAGAACGTGCAAGCGAGAGCGCGGAACAAGCTATAGAGAGGCACGATCGGCCGAAGCGTTCGGCTTGTGACGCATTATGACGTTATCACGTAAAATTATCGACCGTAAATCGACTACAGGTAGGCGTCGAATACAGACAACAGGTAGGTATTTTTTTCTTGTTTAACTTGAAATTCACTTGTAAAAGAGTTCAATATCTCTAATGCTGTCAAGGCAGATGTGATATTCAGGCCGAAACTGATACGAGTACGGGGACAGGCCTCACCATCGTTTCCTTGACCCAATCAACCTATCTTCATACGGGCCGAAACAACAAAAATGTGGACCGAGTACTAACGATGACAATAATTAATGGAATGACCTTTAAAGTTTTGACTTGTGGGTCCTATCCATAGGATTTTTATGCAACATAAGGCATAACTAATGTGCCCACAGCTATATTGAAGGTTGATTTTAGTCACTAGCATTTCGAAGCACACCAAACAGTATAGAAATAAATTAGTTATAATATCATAAAATCATCGTATTTCTAAATTAATAACTCACTATGCTATGTTAGAAATGTTCATTGAGGGAGGCCTATGTTCAGCAGTGCACGGATAGATGCTGATGTTGATTGTATAAATTATTAAGGAGATATGATTCTAAACGGTCTATGATATGAATAAATTAGGTAATTCTATCCATTTTCTGAAGGTCTGTCTGTCACAAAAGATCCCGTAGAGTTGAAGTATAAGGTTGGGCAAAAAATTTTGTACCCTTCCAATCCTATACGTTTATTACACTCAAGCAACACTCAAGAGGATATTAGTTCGTCTTGTCAAAAGCTCAAAATCAAAAGAGGATTTTATATTAAGACTAGCTGTTGCCCACAGCTTCGCCCGCGTGAACTTAGATTTACAGCCGTACCCGGATTGATGATTATTATTTTTATAGCCTAAGTTACTCCCTATAACATCAGCTATCTGCCAGTGAAGGTCCCATCAAAATAGGCCCAGCCGTTTCAGAGATTAGCCGGAACAAACAGACAGACAGATAGACATAAAAGGGTAAAAAAGGCTATTTTGGTATATGTCCCGTGTATACATCCATATGCATTCAATAAAAAGCGGTTATTTTGATATTACAAACAGACACTCCAATTTTATTTATCTGTATAGATGTATAGATTTCGGTCAGCTCGATAAAAATGAATGTCTAAAACGGTTCTAAAATCTATACAGATAAATAAAATCGAAGTGTCTGTTTGTAATATTAAAATAACCGCTTTTTACTAAATGCATATAGATGTATACACGATACCTATACCAAAATAGCCTTTTTTACAATTTTTGTCTGTCTGTCTGTTTGTTCCGGCTAATCTCTGAAACGGCTGGGCGGATTTTGACAGGACTTTCACTGGAAGATAGCTGATGTTACAGGGAGTAACTTAGGCTATAAAAATTATCATCATAAATCCGCGTACGGCTGTAAATCAAAGTTAACGCGGGCGAAGCTGCGGGCAACAGTTAATTCTAAATAAAGTAGACGTAACAGGGGACGCAATACTTTAAATTTTTTAAATATACTGTTTCACTCGTTACAGAAGACGATTGTCTAATTCCCAAAGAGTTAATTTCTGATACTCTTCGGTGTGGCCGAGAGTTATCACGAGAGGCGAAGAAACGCGCTAATCAGCTCGTCAAAAATGGTGTTAGCTTGGAGGCATGCTCGCCTGCCCTTCTCCACTTCTTCTCTTCCAAACTACCGAGTGACATAAAGAAGGCCTCCGAAGTATCTCATGAATTATTAACAGCGACGAAGCTTATGCAGGTGAAATTAAGGTACGTCGCTATAGGCTTACCACAAGCTTCTTTAGAAGATTTTACGTCATTTAATTGAACATTTGAGGTAAATAATTGAACCTACACGTCTTATAGACATTTTAATTTAAAGAAGTCGCTACTTAGATCATGGATTTGCTGTTAGACTATCAACAAGTAGTTATTGAAATGATCACCTCATTTTATTTTGTATTTTTTTTGGCATTTAAGAAATATGGACTATATTGTTTCCACATTGTCGTTACTAACGTCCCCTGAGGTTGTCCTATGGTTGCCGCTTTAAACGCGCTTGACCTGTCTGCCATTCGGTGCTATTACGGCCCGGTTTCCATTAGGTCGGATCCGACTCTCGGTCGTAAGTCGGATATCGGAAGTAGGTGTTCAGATCTACCGACTGTCGGTCGAACGACGATCAGTCAACGGCGGCCCTCCGCGCAAATTGGATGAAGACGATGAGGTTGCTGATGTCACAACAGTTGTGGTGGATTTTAACAAGATGTAATCCTATTTTGCGTGAAACATTAAAGGGGAAGTTGTTCTTAGCTGAGAATTACTTTCGTCTTTCCCATGTCAACGTCACAATCAATATCGTCTTTTGATGAACTACTAAGACTACTTCCAATTGACAAAATAGATACAAAATTAAAAATCGTCATAAAATATGCGGAGAATTTCGTTTCCACATACACTCCCGATCAAAGAGTCGGATCTGGTTTTTTAATCGGATCGGACAGATGGAAACACTCGGCGCGGATTTCATACAACACTAGAACTGCCGGCTCTTGGTCGGGTCCAACCGGGTGCCGGGAGTCAGATCCGTACTAATCTACCTAAAGTACTAGGTGCGCGTGCGCTACCTCTATTCCAAGGCCAGTATTGCATACCTACCAGTAACATACGCATAACTAGGCTATATCCAATTATTGAAAATATTATAGAAGGTATAGATGCGCCGAATAAAGTCCACACCAAATAGGCACCAATATTTCGACGAACTTCCAATTCACAACGTATGGAATCGAATAGGTGGAACGTTCGGCACATACCTAACAGTGGGCCCCTGGTTGTTTATCCAGAGTTATCTTCTGAAGTCCTTTTAACTTCTAGCTCCGAAGTTACTCCAAATACGTTTATATCGTTCTTGGAGAACCATTGTGTCCGTCCCCACGAGATATACTGCAAGCCCGTGAGTGTCACCTGCATAGGATCCGGCAAGTACCGCAGCATAGATGGCACCTGCAACAATGAGAAGCATCCGGCGTGGGGCCGTCGTGGTGCACCTTTCACACGGATCACCACGCCGAGATATGCTGACGGTAAGTCGTTCATAACAATACAAGTACCACCTTCCTTCCTTAAAGTCCTTAAAGGTTAGAGTACATGCGCTTACATATTTAGGCACATATTGCCAGCGTTTTGATTAACGTCATAATAATATTTTCGTTTTTAAAGTATACCTATATATTAATGCCTTAAAACATGGACGGCTATGGAACATTTTGATAGTTACACACTTTTTTTTTCTTTAACGCCGGGAAATGCTCTGAGGCATCCCGCCGGGGGAGTGGTTCTCCGCCAGCGGGTATGTGGGACTCGCTGCGCCCGAAAGCTGGTAAGTGGACGCAACTCTACCCATTAAAACCCGGCGAGTGCCACCAATGCCGCCTTTGGTGAGGTGCCCCGGATCTAATGTGCAAACAGGGCTGCCGACGGCTAGTCAGTCCCTCAGTGGACCGACGCCACCTCCACAGAAGGGTTGTCCCGCACCACAGAACAACTTCGGGACAGTACAATGAGGTGAGGTTCCCGTCGTCGCCCCTTGCCCCCTGCTCTTTTGTCCCCTCTTCTTATAGGTGGGCACAAAGAGTCCCCTCGGCTCAATTAGCTTCGCCCAAGGTGCTGGGCTCACCCTAGGCTACTGAGCTCCACCGCCACGTCAAGATTTTGATATCTAGTACAACATTTTGAACATCATGGACGGAAGGATGGAGTACAATAATATGTTCTCCGTGCCACAACTTTAGGTTCTCTATAATATTTTAAGACGATACACATTTCCCAATTTCTTTATAATATATCTTTTGTAGGAATATATGCGATGCCAGTAGCGAAGAGCGGTCGACCGTTGCCTAACCCTCGAATGTTGTCCACTCGCCTGTTCGCCGACCGTCCTATTGCCAGCAATGTGCTTTCGTATTTGAGTATGCAGTGGGGCCAGTTCATCACACACGATCTGGTGTTTCAAACGATGGAAGTTACTGGTGAGATAGATGAATTTTAAATATTTTCCAGCTGTTTTTAGTCTTACAACCCTATATGGACTAATGGAGTCAATTTTTATTGCCTATAGTTACTGAATGACAATGTAGTGTTATTTACTGCTGATTTTTTTTTCTAATCAGATGGATTATGCCATCAATCAATTAAATGAATCTCCCGCTCTCCTTACGCCGCATCCGTTAGTACTGCCCACCATTTTTGACTAGACCAGAAGATGCATAATAAAATTTCGCTTAAAGTAGAAAAATTACTTACAATTTCTTTGGGTGTCTTTTTAGACGAAGGTGGTATCCAGTGCTGCTTAGGCAACGGAAGAGATATCCTTCCACAGGATATGCTAAACGACAAATGCATACCAATATGCATTCCTGAAGATGATCCATTTTATAATAAGCAAAATGTGAAGTGTCTGAACTTTGTGAGGAGTGTTACCACGCCACGAGATGACTGTAGCTTGGGGCATGCAGAACAGGTTTGATTGATATTACAAACATTCAGTATCACACAAATAATGCTGCAATATAAAATAGGGGCCGTTTTTAATTAAATGAATTTATATATATTAGCAAATATATTTTAAAATAGCAAAGAATTTTATAACCTTAAACACAGGAAAGTCTAACCAGAAAACAGAAATCAATTCCACTTGTTTAAGGTTCCAAATATCTACTATTAAGAAATTTTATAAATACAAGGAAATATGACTTGTAAATTAATTATAATACTTAAGTAACTTATTTTACGTATTTTGCTCTGATGTTGCATAAATAACAATAGGGAACGCGTGTTGTGCGAGGGACTGGTCTTGTTGCTCTGTCCCTTGATAAATACTGCTGGGCGAGATCTCTTCAAAATACAGTAACAAAATACAGATTTTATAATTTATAACTCAAACAGTCAAACATAGTTTAATAGACTAGTCTTAGATTAAAAATCTTGATTCATATAATATCATTGTATAGAGGCAAATGCTACTTAAATTTAGATTAATTAACTTTTGTTAAAGGGGAAACTGTGACTTTAGCGAATGGTGTGGAGGATGATTTATGTTTTTCTACAGATGAATACCGTAACAAGCTACCTAGATGGATCACCCATTTACGGGTCCGATTCAAAGTTAGCATCAAAGTTGAGGACCAAATGTGGTGGAAGATTACGCGAAGAGAAAAAGAAGAAAGGAAAAAAGGGATTTCTTCCTTGTATTGATGATAAATTGGCTGTATGTGATTTGAGAAATATTTCTGAACCTTGTTATTTAGCAGGTAATTTGGATAAAAATACAAAAAAATCGTACATAAACAGCTTGAGGTCCACTTGAGGTCTAATATTTTTTACTTATGTTCAACATTTTTGCCGTCCATCCTGATCTTTAGAACTTTATAAACGAGATTTATTTCTACAGCATGTGATTATGCTTTATTGTCTACTTATGTGTAGATTTTTTCAAGTTGTCATTGAATTTTTTTATTATTATCATTTTGTAGGTGACAGTAGAATAAATCAAACCCCAACACTAGCGGTGTTACATACGCTATTGCTTCGAGAGCACAATCGAGTGGCAGACGTCTTGAGCGGCCTGAACCCGCTGTGGAGCGACGAGAAGTTGTACCAGGAGGCCCGAAGAGTGGTCATTGCTGAACTGCAACACATCACCTACCAGGAGTGGCTGCCTTTGAACTTTGGTAATATCGTTATTTATTTTTTTAATAGAAGAGGGGCCACTGGATAGTCGGTTCACCTGATGGTAAGTGAAAGCGACATCCACAGACACCTACTACACCAGAGGATTAGCAGGTGCGTTGCCGGCCTTTCAAATATGAGTATGCTCTTTTCTTGAAGGTCCCTAAGTCATATGGGTTCGGAAACGCCATAGATGGCAGCTGATTCCACATATTCGTTGTGCGAGGCTTTATATTTTAAATATTTAAATTATGTATATGCGATTGTACGCATATGCAGTCTGATGAAGGAAAACCATTTAAATGTGTGCACTAAGGTACATACTACGTAAACTGAGGATTTTGTGAAATATTTCTTTTTTAACTATATCGTCTCTAAGTACAAAGCATTTACTGGCACTACATAATAGAAAAAAGTATGTACAGCTTGGCAAAAAAGAGTATGACGCGGTGACAAGTGGAACTAAATATTTTACTAAATGGAAACCTATGATGTTGACAATACTGGGCCGTCAAATACTAGATTTTGAACAAATTTTAGTGTTTCACAAATATTAATAACGATTTGATTAAATTCTCTTATTGATTTTCCATATTATCATAAGACCTAAGTGAAAGTGGCGCCCTCATTTTTTCCAGACTCTTTTTTGCCAAAGTGTAGTTGCAATTTTTTGTATAGATATTATTGAATTTATAAAAAGCGAAAATAGCTAACAGTTTTAGTACATGCACAAACGAGCCAATGATTGACATTTCAATTTTTGCACATTCACGCTTTCCTAATATACATTATAGATACATTTAAATTTTAAAAGAACATTAGCAAAATGTTCTGTACTAGAGTGCGCGACGAACTGAGCGAGTGAGTAGTAGTAGCCTACTAGTACAGTGTGACGTCACACGCAGTTAGTGCGGACAGTAGAATCCCACGTATTTTAAATTTCTATATCTCAAAAACTATCTGATGTTGAATATCTTTTCACGCATATTTTTTTTCTCCTATTCCAATTATAGAGATAAGTAAAAATAAAAAATTGTGAACATTTTCCATTGTTACAGGGGAAGGTTATCTCCGCTACTACAGAATTTCCCCTACCTCCCTCTACAGCCGAGATTACAACGAGGACGTGAATCCAGGGATAATCAACGGCTTTGGGGCTGGAGCGTTCCGGTTCCTCCACACCATCATACCAGACTCCATCATGACTTGCCCATCGTCGTACCAGACGGCGTATTTGTACAAGTATTTTCTCCTTCTTATTTATTACAAAACTCATAAATCAAACGGCGTCGCCATTTTGCATTATTTTAAAATCTGAAGTTTTCGTTGCCATTTTTTTCATCACAGTCATGGACATCTTTAATTCGACTTTTTTAAAAGGCATCAAAATTGTATGACTTGTATTCATTTGTTTTAATTATTATTTTTTAGGCTAAGTGACCATTACTTTAATCCTGGTCTTTTGGAGTCATCGGCCGAGTCCTTTGATGATATAGTCAGAGGAATCGTAACTCAGCGGGCAGGGGAAACGGATCCGTACTGTACAAGCGAAATAACAAACTTGCTGTTCAAATCTCATAACAAGTGGGGGTTGGACCTCATTGCAATGGACATACAGAGGGGCAGAGACCATGGTATAGCATCCTATAATGATTACAGGTAAAAGCTTGTATTAAACCAAACTATAATTTTTGCCAAATTCAATTATCATGTTTGCCAAACATTTCTTTAAAACTTGCAGAGAAACTTGCGGTTTACGGAGAGCTAAGAACTTCCAAGACTTAGCTGGTGAGATGTCGCAAGATGTGAGTAACTTAGTATTCTATACAATAAAAGTAATTTGAGACGTGACAATAATTAAATAATTACAATTTATTACATGAACATCAGCTTCAAAAAGTGAAAACTATTTTTTAAATTCAATCAAGTGCGAAATTGATATACGTACAGATAACGGCGGATTAAAAAAAAATTTAAGCCCTGTTAACACACGAGAACGATATATCGTAGCGCTTTGACTGCGCAAACCGTTTGTCCAGTTTTATCGATCGTGTGTAGGATAAATTTTTTTTAACAAAAATTATAACCGACTTCAAAAATAAAATAATTAAAAAGTATATATATATATATATATATATATATATAAAATAATAACCTTTCTTTAATTTTTGTGTCTACAACTAATAATCATCTTATACTTCTACTAATGTAAAATTTTTGCGTTTACCACGTCATTATTGTTACTTTTGGAGTCGGTCGGTCAGCTAAGTTAAATAGGTAGGTTCCTTCGTCCGTCACCGGTGTCGTATTTGTTGCTGTAGGTACCTACCTACCTTGGCTGACACCGACTCCAAAAGTAACAATAATGACGTGGTATAATTGTACATTAGAAGAAGTACTTATAAGATGATTATTAGTTGTAGACACAAAAATTAAAGAAACGCGATTATCTTATTACTTCTTAATTATTTTATTTTTTTAAGTCGGTTATAATTTTTGTTTTTTTTTTTTTGTGATTCATTAAAGAAAGACATATAGAGATAGACATTGACATATTGAACCATTTGAAGAATTAACAAAAGCTGTAAATCTTCGAGGAGTTCCCTTGACTGTCTATGGTCTCCATCATCAGACCATCACCCATATGGGTGCAAAGTTCTCATCAGTATAAATTAATTACGTCCAATCACAATATAGCTACTGTAAACTATTTAGGAGTTCCCTTAACTGTCCTTCGTCTTCATCATCAGACCCGCAATCATAGTCACAACCCATCTAGGTGTAAAGTTCTCATCAATACAAATTTAGATCAATACCATCAAGCCCAAACACAAGGTTACTGAAGTAAATTTTCGAGAAGTTCCCTCGACTGTCTATGGTCTCCATCATCAAAACTGTAATGGCATGTATCACCCATATGGGTACAAAGTTCTCATTAGTATAAATTAATTAAGTCCAAATACGTGGTAACTACTGTAAACTATTTAGGAGTTCCCTTATTCCTAGGAGAGTGTGATCTGATGATGAAGACAGTTGTCATTCAGACAGTTCATCATCAGATCACACCCAATCACAGTCGCAATCCATCTCGTTGTAAAGTTCTCATCAATACAAATTAATCAAGCACAAACACAAGCTTTCTGAAGTAAATCGTCGAGGAGTTCCCTCGACTGTCTTTCAGCTCCAGCATCAGATCAACTCTTCATTAAACTTCCCTTCTTCATTCTTTAAAACTTCCTTCATTAATTTGTAGAGCTTTAAAATTCTTAATTAAAAATTTATTAAGCGCACTAGTTGCTGCTACGATTTTTGAAAGTTCCCCTCGATTTCTCTGGGATGCCATCATCAGACCTTGGTTTCCTTAACATGGGACCATTTGGCAAGTATACCCTAAACAAAAAAGAATTTCGAAAATCAGTCCACAATTGACTGAGAAATCGGTGTACATACTTACATAAAAAAACCGATCGAATTGATAACCTCCTCCTTTATGTTGAAGTCGGTTAAAATATATTTTGCGTGAGACAATTTTCGTACTCATGATCGATAAAATACATGTAAAATAGATATTTTATAAGCGATGCCTTACAAATGCTTGATATATTTTTAATTCTTTACTTCTCATTTGAATTTTGTACGGTACGTAAAAACATCCTTATTCTTATTTATTTGCAGCGTATAAATGCGTTATCGAAATACTACGAGCATGTAGACGATATAGACTTGTTTGTGGGAGGCGCCTTGGAGACAGACATCCAGGGCTCGATCCTCGGCCAGACCTTCCAGTGTATTGTGGCAGAACAGTTCTACCGCACTCGCATCGGAGATAGATATTTCTATGATAACAGCGAAATGCCACACTCGTTTTCACCTGGTGAGTATCGTAAATTATAGGTGGAGTTATATGGGATGACTGTCTGAAAGGCGGTGTTTTTATCTTCCAATTTCAGAGGAAAATCAGTCTCAAATTGTGATTTTATTATACAGAAGAATGTGTTTAGTGCATTAAGGCACGATGATACTACTATTAAGGGATCGATTATTCCATTAAATATACTAGGGCAGAAATTGAAAGGCAACAAATTTGTCTATTATCATCTTTTAATTGTATGTTTATAGAGTTGCTTTTAGTTTTAGTTGTCAACCATTTTTATGATATAATTAGTAAAAACTAAAGTTTAATAAATACTACAATAATTAATAGTTAAAAACTACTATATGGACTTAGGTTATTAGCCTATACTTCAATTTGTTTTGTAGGTTACCTAAACACTACGTTAAACCAACACCAGGATATATTTCTGAACCTGTACAATTCTCGTACCTATAACGTCGCCTAATAATAAATTTATCTGGTATCGATCAGGAGTTTCCATATGAAAGTTTTAGCAATAGAATAACCCAGTTTCACGCTGGGATTATTAATATAGGTAATGTTTTCATTTTATATTTGTTCAGATATTTTGCAAAATTAACGTAGGTACTTAGTATTAAAAAATACAATTGTCGGTGTCGGATCGTTTTTCATTTGGAAGATAATTTCTAGTTTCGAGATGAAACTAAACTTCAAAACGTAGACTCAATCCCATCACATACTTGTTGGCACATAGGTACCTACTTTTTTTTTTTTTTTTTTTTTCCAAATGAGTTGATTCGGGTGCTACTGCTGCGTGTACTCTTATGTAACTGCTATTTCTGTGTTGGTTGTGTATTTAAGCTAGGGATATGTTTTGATTATGATTTTGCGACAATTAGAAATATTTAGTAGTGTCTAATGATGTTATTAGTTAGAGTAATGTGTTTGTTACATTCAGAGTACACGCAGCCCTCGCATTTTTTTTTTTCCTTATAGGTAGGTTTTTTTTTTAGGAGACGGTGGAATTAAAATGAGTGCTAATGTATGGTAGGCGAGTCCAGCGGGTAATGCGATTTGATACATTGTACCACTGAGCCAGGCTTACTGAGGAATGAATGCGAGATGAAGGATGATGACAATGAGAGAGAATGAAAATATGTTTTTTATGTATGTATATGATATATATATATATATGTAATATATGAAGGCAATGAAGTTACATACAAAATGTGTTAAAAACAATACAATAGAGAGAGAGATACAATAACTACTTTAAAGCATTTTTTTTTTTATCATATTTTTTTTTAAGTGCTATTAATTAACAACTAAAAATTTTGAGTCAGTATAAAGTATAAGTAATACTATGTACAATGTGTATTAAATAAATATAAAATTACAATTAAAATAGAAAGATACAATAAAATAGAATTAGTTCTTTTTTTTGTCTTGTCTTTAGTTTTCTGTTTTTTTTATTTTTTATCTTTGTTTTTTTTTTATTGTTTTTTTTTCCTTTCTTTTGTTTTCCTTTTTTTTATACAATTGTGTAATAAAGAATAATGTAAAGTTATTTACATAGTGTATTAATATTAAAACAATGTCGTGATAAAAGAAACAAAGTATAAATGTCGATTCCGGGAGATTATGTACACTTATGTCAGTCCATTGAAATGTTTTAGCCTGCTCAGGATGGAGTCGGCGAGCTTAGCGAAAGAAACTACAGCTTGCTTGTGTTTCAAAAGAGACCCCACTCTGAACGGGCTCACTTGGAGGCTTTGACAGAGGATCTGGTGGTCCAATCTAATCGCGGCAAATCGAGGGCAATCCTCGAGAACGTGATCCATGGTTTGAGACGTTGTCCCGTCACAAGGACAGGCATCGTCCTCGACAATTTTGAATCTGTGGAGATAGTGTTTAGTGTATGAGTGTCCAGTCAATGCTTGAGTCAATGTGAATGTGGTGTCAGTGAGTGCGCGTAACTTTTTTATGTGTGTGAGTGTGGGTAAGTGTCGTTTTGTGTATTGTCCTTGTGGCTCGCTCTCATACCTAGATTGCCAGGTTGAAGCGTTTTGAGTTCGTGTCAAGTGTTTTATGTATGAAATGGGGTATTGTGCATAGTCCGGGGCCATGTGCAATTTAGCCGCCCTTTTTGCGGCTGTGTCCGCAGCTTCGTTGCCAACAATACCCGTGTGGCTTTTGACCCATGCGATCTCAACGGTCCCGAAAATTTTATGTATGATGCTGTGTATTTGAGCGACCAAGGGGTGTGTATTGCTGCGATTCTGAGTGGCGAGAATGGCAGCTAGCGAATCTGAGTATACTACTGTGCGTGTCTGTTGATGAGAGAAGGCCCACTCGCAGGCCTTAAGAATGGCTAGAAGTTCAGCTTGAAATACAGAACAGTTGTCATGTAGTTTGAACTTTTTGCTGACCGGGCTACGCCCTTCGCCGTAACAGACGAAGACTGCCCCCACAGAACCGACCTCAAGCTTGCTTCCATCTGTAAAGGTGTGGATGGTATGAGGGTGAGTATCTGACTGGAAGCTCTGAACCTCGTCTTGGTTGCAGAGCGTGTGTGTGCTAGGTGTATGTCTGTGTGCTGGATGTAAGAGAAGGTGTGGCGGTGTATGTTGTTCAAGCGTAATGTCTGTCGGGAGATGTGGGGAAACGCCTGAGAGGCGGGTGGCTTCGATATGGTGCACCTCCTTGACCTTGAGGTCCAAGGGAGTGAACATGGCGAGTGCGAGGGCAGCAGATGTGGAGGACACTGTTCTGAACCCGCGAATTGCTCGAAGAGCAAAGGCCCTCTGCATGCTGAGTAGACGTTTCCTCACGCACTTCTTAGCAGCCACGTGGCCCCATACTCCGGCGGCGTATGTGATGATGGGCTGTATCACTTGTAAGTAAATCGTGCGAGTGTTTTCGGGGTGGGCCCCCCATGTGTTGCGGCAAAAAAAGGTGAGTCTGTTGAATAGACGTGTTGCTTTGTTGATTATGTAGTGGATATGTTTGTGAAAGTTAAGTTTTTCATCCAGAATGACACCGAGAAGTTTGATGTCGCTCTGGAAATGTATAGGGTGTGAGTCCATGGTGATGTTTATTTGTTTGGCTTTGGCACTAAACGCCAATGCCTGTGTTTTTGTGGGACTGAAAGTGAGTTTAACCCCCTTGCCCCAGCTAGCGATTGTATGTAGTGCAGTGTTAATGGCATCCTGCAGTTCAGTCGTCGAATGGGCCGATGCGACCAGGAGGACGTCGTCTGCGAAGGCCTGAATGCGACAGCCCGGAGGTAAATCGATATCCAGGAGCTCGTCAAGGATAATGTTCCACAGATGAGGACCACAGGTCGAACCCTGGATGCCCTTTGACATAGTCTTTGAAACCCTGGAGCAGGCGTGGTCAAGTGTGACTGTGCGATCGTGAGTGTAGCTGTGAATGAGTCCAAAGATGTTGTGTGGACATCCGATGAGCCTGAGCCTATGGAAGAGAGCGGGCCACCAGGCGTTGTCAAAAGCAGCTTTGATATCTAACGAAACCCCTACGGAGAGGAGTTTGTCTGTCCTGGCTTGCCTTACGGCCTCGACGGCCGCGTTGATAGCGGCCATCGTATTGGTCTGCGGCCTGAATCCGAACTGCTTCGTGCTCAATTTACCGGCTTTGGCCGCGGCATATGTCACTCGTCCGATAAAGAGCTTCTCGAGCTTTCCGAAAACAGGTAGCAGGCCGATGGGTCGGTAGCAAGCCAGGTCAGACACTGACATAGGTACCTACTAACGTCCGTAGCTATTGTAAATGACCATGACTATACAATATTGTGAGTAGGCAAAGACGTTTAGAACGGATGGCCGATAGGCCAATAAGATTCAAGAGCGTAGGCTGCGAATAGGTTAATGGTTGGCTATTAACCTGGTGGCAGACGATCTCCGTGCGGTGGCCAGTCCGTGTTGGATGCGAGTGGCAAGGGATCGGCCGTCTTGGCGTTCATTGCGGGAGACCTATGTTCAGCAGTGGACGAATAGACGTTCAAAACTCGAAGTAAACACAGGTATTGGAAACCTATCAATATAATATATTTATACTCTTTGGGAAACCTCAAGATCGACTTTACATTTTATGTTGAGCATTCATAATTTATTGTTACAAAATATTATGTAATGTATGTAGATATCACTAAATCGAACCCGTTACAAACTTACCTACTTGTTAAACACAAGCTTCAAACGAACTAACTACTTACCTCGTTTACAGAACAACTGAAAGAAATCAAAAAGGCTTCCATGGCACGTCTAATATGCGACAACACTGACGTCAAATATGTTCAGAGACGGGCGTTTGAATTGGAAACGAACTACAACCCGAAGATCTGCTGTGACGATTATAACGCTATACCGTACGTCGATTTAACGGCCTGGAAGAGGCCAAAATATGAATTATATGATTAAGGTCTAGAAATCTCCAGAGGACT
This sequence comes from Helleia helle, assembly GCA_963853865.1. Classification (NCBI taxonomy): domain Eukaryota; kingdom Metazoa; phylum Arthropoda; class Insecta; order Lepidoptera; family Lycaenidae; genus Helleia; species Helleia helle. Next base: position 17,576,574 of record OY971416.1, on the reverse strand, counting down.
GTTTTGGGATTGACCGAAGAGTTATAAATAAAATGTATGCAATTAAAAAGTTTGCTCTATCCGAGTAGAGCATACACTATCAATATTTATGGTGGCTCACTGCTGCAGATGGGTGTCAATAGGTAGAGCGCCCCGTACCCTTGATACGGCTGATACAGCGATAGCTACGCAAGAAACGGCTACTTCCATATCCATCCATCGGGTTTTTTTGTCATCAGGGGGCAAACGAGCAGTCGGAGCCTCACAGCGCCGACGCCCGACGCGGGTGTGTATACATCCGCGTCGGACCAAGGCCACGCAGATACGCCGCCCTCCTTTTCTCTATCCCGCCAATGGGCCACCGGAAACTCACAAACCGCACGAAACGATTCGATTACAGTTTTGTTGAAGGTTTAAATGATAAAAAACATTTCCGGTCAATTTTCGTCGGTTTTATAAATACCGTATTTAAAATGGGCAGACCTGAATGTGACAAATATGCAAAGATCAAATTTCCAATGTACATAATATATGAACACGATATTAGTTTTAGATTATTAATTTATGTAGTGAATAATATTTAATACATTATTTTCTAAATGTTGTGTTATCATTACCTTAACCCATTAACGTCCAAAATGAACCCAATTACATTTTTAATGGTTTTGCTTTTATTTTATATTAAGAAACACACAATTATAAAGGTCAGGTAAAGAAAATAAAAAAAAGTTTTTTTTTCAAAAGTTACAGGGGTGTACCCAAGCGAGTACAATGGGCAGATCAAGTGTTAAAAATACCGAAACATGGTTTCTCCAAACAAAGTGTTTTTGAGCACTTTGAACTACTCCAACGGACTCTGATTGATTGATTTGTGATCAATTCAGGTGTATGGCCATTATTTTGACGATCTACATGCACTACCACATTTGATGAAGGACGGTTTCTTTAAGGTTTTGATCGACGCAAATAAGCCCGTGCGATACTTCGTCTAGGTAGGCCCAGTTTCGGTGTCCGAAGCGTACTGGTTTCCCCATTCCCCATAATAAACTGCTCGGCTGTATGATGCTCATAATATTTTATCATAGATCCGTCGATAGACAAATTCTCGTAAAATACTCCCCACTGGCTAGAGCTCCTCTGTTAAATATCGCACAAGGGTTACCTTAGACATCGGGTCGTTAGATGAAGCCATCATGTATGATCAACAAAATGTTGATTTTGTTTTATCTCCAAGTAGCGATTTGTAGAGATACAGTTTGCAACGATGGCTCACATAGATCTTTATCCAAAGACTAATAAGCACGTTCCGTAGGTAATTGGTTACATACTTTTGTGAGGCGATAGCCTGGCCTCACAAAAGTATGTCCAAAAAGTTTTTCTGTCTATTTAGAATTGAAAGTTATGCCTATTACTTTGACCTGCACACAAAAAAATCTGTTCATTTATGAAATCACACATTTGATCGTCAAAATACTTCTCAAAGAGCATCACTGGAGTACAGTTGTTTATATCATTACATACATGGTTCAATCGTTCTTCAATGGCGTTATTTACTTCTTATGTAGTTGAGAAAGAATATAGGTATAAGAGTAAAGAAGAATAAAGTAAGTAGTTGGTAAGGTTTTCCGTCAAATAGATAACCCATCTATGAGTGTATCAGTAGACCCAGCCATACGAGAGTATTTTGAAGTTGAGGCATACGTCGAAAGCAGCTCATCGTCACTGCTGTTATCGTCCGAGGATATTCTTTTACGTCAAAATAAGAAGTACTTCAACATAGAAGACGGTCCCTGGGACATCTCTTGGCAATGCCTGTGTCACAAGATCATCTTCTGGGCTCTCCTCTTCGTCAGTTATAGCACCAGATTTAGATGGAACTGTGAGAAAGTCGTACTCATAATCATCTCCTTCAGCAATGATATAATTGACTGCCTTTTCTAACTACAAATAGTGGTATTGCAATAAAAAGATTCGCGTTTGAACCACTTTCTATTAATAATTATCTCAAAAAAATCAAAATAAAATATAAGTACATCCGCCCATTGTACCTGCTCAGGTACAGTAGGAGAAACACGAATTTTTTGACGAACCAAATTACTTGATTTCAGTTTTTGAGAATTTATTGGAAATAATAGAATATGAACATGTTTCTTAGAAAGAATTTTCAATAAATTATAGTTTATAACAATTAAATATTAATTAATTATTTTACCGTGCGCGCTCACAGTTGAACACTAAACAAATCACCTTCAACCCATACAAATTAAGAATAACAACTGGATCATGTTTCGTCTAGATTAATATATTACACTTATATTTATACTGTAAAAATATTTTTTTACATTGTTATTTGCAATCACAAAAATTATCGCGGTTTTTCTTGGTGTACCCGCTTGAGTACGGCGGACGGTAATGGGTTAATACAATCACCGGTGGAAGAAATGTGCTCGTAGAAAACGAGCACATGATTTCAAACCCGAAGCCGGGAGGCTGTGTGGTCGAAGACTCCACAGTTAACGGGGCAGCCCCCTCATATAAAAATCAATAGGTGAGCCAGCTGAATCAACACCAAACCTTTGTAGCATTTGGGCCAATAGGCCATTTCGAAAAAAAAAGTGCGTGCGTACAAGGTACACATGTCAGAGGTGAAACTTATTTGGCAAACTAATTTTTAAATCTCGTTTATATTTATACTAATTTAAAGCTTTTTTGCGAGACTTGCGATGCGACGTTCACTCTATCTCACTCTCTCTCTCTCGATCTTTCTCACTCGCTTGCTCCCTACTCTCACTCCATGGCTATGTGCTTCATGCTACGATCGCCCTTTCTCACTCTCTCTCAAGAGTCTCTATCACTCTCTCCCTCTTCTTGGACAAAAACGATGCACATTTTCGTCACGTTTCATCCGTAAGAAAAATCCCCTCATGCGGGTAAAGAAGTTTCACTTCAAAAACATGACTCGGGAAGAGGTGAATGATCGCCGCCCACGTGGTTGATGCTATTAAAAAGGCATATCAGTGATGGGACTACAGTTACGAGATAGTATAGTTGACGAGCTCTGGTGAGCTGAAACGCAACCAATGTACCAGTTTTAAGCAGTTGGGAATCGGACGGATCGTTACGGTACGTTATAAGTAATAACAACCCTTAAAATAAAACAAAATTATAACAAATTTATTATAATATTATAACAAAATTATTACAAATTACGTAATAAACAACATTCTTGTATAACGTTGGCACTAAAAAGTATTGAATATTATTTTATGCAACTCGCCATTAGCATACAAAAAAATAAACTTAAACTTAGTATAAACTAAATGTTTTGTAGGCGCTATCAACTTTATTTGATATAGCCAGTGTCTTTTGCTGCAGACGATACAATAACTTCTATACACAATCTCGTCACTAATACATTTTTGCTATACTTCTTAATAATCCTTGTCATTATAAAGAAATTGGGCAACAAATTAAAGATTACCCTGTATCATAAGCACACCATACTATAAGCTGCCTCGAGCCCGATATGCAAAAGTCTATAAGAAGACAACATGTCCTCAATCATATTATTGATAACATTAGTGTAAAAAACAGCTAAGATTTTAGTTTTGTTTTATATAGAATTTGGCCAGTAAGTCTAACCCGTCATTTTTTCGTTGTAATCTTTATATATATATTTCTTGTGTGCGTGTGTATGTCACTGAACTCCTCCTAGACGGCTGGACCGATTTTGATGAAATTTTTTGTGTGAGTTCAAGGGGATTCGAGGATGGTTTAGATTCACAAAAAAATATATATTTTGTACAGGACAACGTCTGTCGGTGCCACTAGTATTATAATATATATCTTAATATATATTTCTTGTGTGCGTGTGTATGTCACTGAACTCCTCCTAGACGGCTGGACCGATTTTGATGAAATTTTTTGTGTGAGTTCAAGGGGATTCGAGGATGGTTTAGATTCACAAAAAAATATATATTTTGTACAGGACAACGTCTGTCGGTGCCACTAGTGTCTTATATAATTGTTATATTTTCATAGGGATTTTCGCCATACATGTTGTATTTTGTATGTACACACATGGCCAGTGGCCACTATACACGCCTGCCTAAAAATTTGCGATAAACGCCAGCGCGCTCGCCTCTTAATGGTCGAGCGCTCGCAAAATCACACTAGCCAGCCATCGCACCGCGCTAATAAGATTCGGACTATAAGAATCTTGCGCTCGGCGGACTATTTACTATTCGCTCGACAAAGTATTACCAAAAGTTGTCACTCTGCTCGTGAGTCGTAACCCCTCCGACACTCTACCTACATTGCATTGTTTATTGAAGATGTTAAGTTATTAATTTACCTAATGTCCCGAATATACAGTCCATCTACGAAGGCCAAAAGGCCCATGCCCCGCTCTAACGCTGTCCCTTTCAATTCGTTTTTTTTTTGGTTCAATCCTACAGGTGCCGTCGACTAGATACCTTTACATTGGGCCATGTGAGCGAACTGCTTGTTGCGATTACTGTTATTTCAAGCCTTAATTATTTCTCTAATTAAAAATAATCGACTTGAAGTCTATAAACATAATTAATAAGGCCTCAAATAGTTTAATACAATAATTACATTAACAATAGTATGAATCTATATAGTAAAATTTGATTATAATTAATTATGTCTTGTCTCTATTGCTTTATTGTCCTTAAATAAAGAGGTTCCTACCCTCTCTTGGATCCTTACCCCACATGGCGTTCAGCTTGTTGTGAACGGAATTCCAAGTTATTGATTTAATCATCAATTGGGGTATGCCACCAGATTTAGGGTTCACGATACGCTCCAGAAACGGTCTTTTATACAACCTGTCTGCTTCAGCCCTTTGGTCTTCTGTCACTTTTCTGTCATCCAAATAATTTAATGATGGAAATTGTGAAATGACAAAAAGTCTGAAAAAAAATATATTTGTAATTGTAAAATTGGATAAAAAATTGGTAAGGGTTAATTAAGGGTTAAATAATGGAGTGCATGGACAAGGATATATTAAAAATTCAATATTAAATATAGATAAGTCTATTTAAATCTACCCAAAGTTTGCCAAGGAGATAGATTATATAATAAGGATGTAGGCTATTAAAATAATTCTAAATCATTGTGCTTACGTCTGTAAATTGAATTTTACTAGTTGCCGTAAAAGAAAACATTTTTTTATGTTAGTTGGATAGGCAAACTGGCAAACGTGCCACCTGATGGTAAGTGGTCGACGTCGCCCATGAACATAAACTAGTTTACCTGGAACGAGCCCAGGCAACTCATTTATGTGTTGCCTATCCTGAGACATATTGTTAAGTCTCGGTGCCAATAATTACACTGCCTGTCTTGCCCTTCTCTACGAAACACAGCAAAGCTCCCTTGCAGCCGGGAGCATGGCACAGCGCATCCCTGCCACGGGTGAGGAGGACCATACATACTTAACTAGGTTCATATCTGGGATTTATATAAAGAAGATTATTTCTAAAGAATGCTTACCGATATTGGAGGTATTCATAAAAAGTTCCCCCATTGAAGTAGCTTGGTGCCGCTGGGTTACCCATTAATGACAGGTAATTTATATTAGGGCAGTTCTCCCTTAATTTGCCCACCCATGGATAGATGGCTGTTATTTTGCAGCGATTAAGCCTGAAAGTATTCACAGTATAATACAAATGAGTAATACAAATAGCAAGTGAGTGCTGCAATAATTTTTTCAAGAGATATCATACTTTTTGGAAAATGCTTTTGACGCATATCACCAGTATCTGGGTAGAAACTAGTGGTTATGTGAGACTCGGCTTAAGACTCTGACTGCATCCATGCAGTTAGACATCAACCCACTAACGACCCCGCGGGTGTCATCAGCCACCATAAATGCAAAGTCATCAATATAGTAATTAGTTTTAGTATTATTTTTACTAATAACCATCTTATTTAATAATAATACTTCTACAACTCTTTTTTCACTTTTCCCACTTTTATTTTCTATAAGTATTTTAAAAGTGGAAAAAGTGAAAAAAGAGTTTTAGAATTATTATAAAACATGAGTTACCACCAAAAACCATCAGTACAATCAATTAGTTATATTATTAACTTTTAAAAAGAATATTGGCCGAAGTTATAGTTTAATGTTAAAATGTCTTACCATAGCAATTGCAGTTTGGGCAATGGTGGAAGAAAACAATTTTCCGTTATGGGATTTCCATCAGCAATGAGTGATGTTAGATGCTTGAAATGAACAAGAATATCTAAATTTCTAAAACAATATTATTTAATTAAAGTTATTTCACACATATTATTATAATATTACTTACTACAAATATCATAAATTTGAAAGTTTGAATGATTGGATATTTCATATTAAAGTAAGGGAATGGCTCCACCGCGGAGCACGGAGAGGCTACGAACGTTTGTCAAGTTTTGTTTTGCAAGAAAATGTATGTGATTGTTTCCACTGCAACCCATGGACACGCTTGACGCTACACATTAATTGACATTTTAACACGTGCCTAGCCTCTGCGTGCGCCACGGTGGAGCCGCACCTTAAGGCCAACGAGACGAGATAAAGAATGTAAACAAAGTTTCAGGGATAGAAAACGTATATACTTGAATAAATTATATCCAAATTTTAGATTCCCTATTTTAATCGCTGACGTCTATATTAGACAAAGATAATTCGTCAGAAGAGTCCGTATCAGTCGTATTTATGTCAAAACTGTTGTCATTATTGCTATAAAAAATATCCTAGACTTTTTTTATGTGATCCATACAATTTCGCCATTAATCAGCAGACAGTCTTTTTGTGTCAGTTCGTTTGAGTTCAACGGCATTGAGCTCGCAATTTTAAGGTAGTTTTAGGAATTTCACCTTATATTTTTTCGAAATCATCCACAGCGTAACTTTGGTAGTTCGCCTTCACATCATTTACTTTCTTTAAAAGTAGAAGCCTTTACGTTTTTTTCATCATAGCTTACTTTTTATGCATAATATATAAAATAATAAAGTAGCTATTCTAGGAAACTTGCTTTTCTCCATGCTATGGTGGGAGGTTTTCGTCTTTAGAGGTAAGGAGCATTGACCAGTACCACTACCACGTTTTTTGTCTCTTTTTTCTCCATTACTTAAAATATGTCCACGGTTAATAAAAAATAGTGGGGAATGGTACATTTTAGACTATTTTCTTATTATTATATATTTAAAAAAGAGATTTCCTCTTTTGTGATAAGTCTTAAAAATCGAAGTTATGATAGTGGTTCCAGTGCAAATGAATTAATAAATTAACTTACCTTTTGACACTTTCTGCGTGGTAAATCTTTCAAAGGTTGTCTAGAGCTGCCAAGCTGTGATTCCATAGTTTGAATCAACAACTACTCACAGTAGCAATAACGAATATAACGCAATCCAAACAGGAATGAAATTGTTCACATAATGACAGTCCAAATGTTGGCAACTGCAGTACTGACTGCTTTCCTTACCACATTTTTTACATTTTTTATCTCGTCTTGTGGGCCTTAGTTTATTCACTTTACAACAACTAAACTAAACTCTAAAACTAAGTATTTTCATTGTTATTAAATTGTTCACATAATGACAGTCCAAATGTTGGCAACTGCAGTACTGACTGCTTTCCTTACCACATTTTTTACATTTTTTATCTCGTCTTGTGGGCCTTAGTTTATTCACTTTACAACAACTAAACTAAACTCTAAGACTAAGTATTTTCATTGTTATAGTACAATGTTCATATGTTATTAATGTTGACTTCAAGTTATAAGAATATAGTGTTTCATTGTAAGCTATTTATGTACAACTAGCTGGTGCCAGCGACTTCGTCTGCGCAGGATAAGATTTTAGTTTTTTTATATAAAAAGTATCCTATGTTACTTCTAATACCTCCAAGAATATGTGTACAAAGTTTCATGATGATCGGTTAAGTAGTTTTCGCGTGAAAGCGTAACAAACATCCACACTTTCACATTTATAATATTAGTAAGGATATAACATTGACCACTTAGGGGCCGTTCATATAATACGTTCGCATACAAGGGGAGGGGAGGGTTCTGGCTGAGTGTGACAAGATGTGACAAGGGGGGACAGGGGGTTTACGGCAACGTGACGTTCACCGTTTATTATTTTTTGACATGAGCGCTAGCTCTGTGGCGCGACTCTAGCGGCGTTGCGATCCGTCACAACTGGTTTCTTTGTTTTTCCAATACTTGAGAGAGTAACGTTTCCACGTACCCTGCACTCTCGATTCAGTAACAAATTAAAATACTGTTTCTCATGTATTTATTATTAGAGGTGTTTGCAAAGGCTATAAATGCATAATAGGAGATGAAAACGGTGGTACGGAAGATGCAGAATGGTTAGATGACTATGAAGTGGACAGTAGTTTTAAAGATGAAGAAGAAGATGGTGCAATACCGATTGTAGATATTTGACCCATTTAGAAAATCCTTGGACTTATGAATTATAGAAATATTATTTATTATTTATATGTTCGTTTAACAAATCTTTCATAATGTGAAAGATATTTATTAATTTATTTAAATTTTATTATAATAACTAAATAAATATTTTTAATTTTCAGAAATTGTGTACTATCATTTAGAATTTATCATACTCAGCAGGGGGGGGTCTTAGTTTTTGTGACGAAATATTTCTAGGGGGGTCACAGAAAGTGTGACACAGCGTTAAAATGGAGGGGGTAAAAAAAAGCTGATTTTAGTGTGACGTGTTTTATGAACGGCCCCTTACCATTAGGCCTTATAGCATATATTTTAAGTATTGACAGTTATTCTTGCAGGTGGGGCTTACAAACGTGCTACATCAATAGAGGTCACAACTCACAGCCTCTCTTTTGCAGGGGGGTTCTCCTCTCACCCCCACATGTCATGCTCTTCTCCTCTAAAGTTACCAAATCTCTAAACTCTTACAAGTCTTACTGTTGTCTAACATGATAATATACAAAAATGGAGCACATATAAACTTACGTTATTTTATTATGACTGATATCCAAGTACTGTATGTGTCCCGAGAATCTATCAACAATGGTTTTTGGTATCTCATACAGTTTCTCATAAGCAAGTGTTAATTTTGTAGATTCTTCTGTGCTATCATCAGCTGACCTTAAAATATTACATTGCATTAAATGTCTATGACACACTAATCACTATACAATAAATATAATAAAAATTGATGTAGAATGCTAGGATTATAAAGTTAATATAGGTACCTATAATATTATGTTTAGGACATGCTTTATGTTAGAAGTCAAGAAAATTGATATTTAGAAGGCTTTTAATAATGCTTTATTACGAAAATATAAATACTTTGAAAACAATAATAGTCTTACTCAATAATATTTTCGGGAACTAAGTTTTGAGTCATCGTAACCGAGTCCACTAAGATTTCGTTAGTTATATTGACTGCGATTAACCCTTCGTCTTGATAACTGGAACATTATGTACAATACTTATACCTATATAATTTATTATACTAGAATATAGTTTATTATACTCTTTGCTTAGGTCCAAGTTGTTTTACATGCACTCACTTTTACTATTTTAAAAAACAAAATGTTAAAATACATTTATGTACTTTATAAGCGTGTATAGTAAATAAAAGCTTACATTTATATAGTTACACAATAAAAACACAATTTTATACATTTATTCCATATTTAAGGATTTTTGCAGTTTTCGTGTTCGCAAAGTTCAACTCAATTTCTACAATAACATGTCAAACAATTTTTTTTTATTATTATTTATTATTTTCATTTAAAGGCATTAGCTACTACGCTATTAGCCATACAAAATACAATATTCGGTCTGTAATACGGAGAAATGGCGGGAAACCCCAAGGAGCGCGGCTTCGCCCCTCTAGCCCCCATCAATCAACTATCATTCTCCATTCCATCCACCCAAGGCAGTCCACCACAATATTCGCCAACCAATCACAATATATAAAGATCAAGTTTTTAAAACAAACACTATAGAAAACCACTCTGAATGGACAAAACACAAAATAACAATTAATTAACGGGAAACCAAAAAAACACAACCGCGCGTCCCGATGTTTCCCGCCATTCCTCTGTCAAACAAACGTCAAACTTGATAATTATTTTTTTCCAAGGAACAAACCTAGGAACAAGTATCATATGGAATTGACATTCGCGTATACCCGAAAGGGACAGGCATATTTTTGCAGGCATACCATATTCATGATAATAAGTCCACTTTTTTTCTTGAAACAAATGTATTCAAAATAAATTACTGGAAAGGATTGATAGATAACTATAGGCATGGGCCCTACCCAAACATTTATTGTTATTTAAGACAGCTGCATTGTTCATGATTATCGAAAATATGTAATAACAAATAAACCGCTAAAAACATAAATGACAAAAAAGAAAGCCAACGTCCTCCTAATATGTATGATCTATAATATTTAGCCTTTTATGATAGAAATAAACACATTAGTAATGGTTTATTTCGAAAATTCCAGTCACGGCCTTTTATATAATACCATATTCTTGGGTAATCTGCGTTATAACAAAACTGGTATCACCATATTTTATAAACAAGCCAAATTAAAAAGTAGTACAAAATGGCAGAAATATTTGACATATTGTTTTACGAGTGAGAATGTTTGTATGACATTCAAATTTAGTCGATTATTTTTTGTTGGTCAACTGTGCCCAACAAAAAAAGTGATACTCTGACAAAGACAAAGTCTATGTCTCTGTCACTCTTGTAGTTTTTCGTATGTTGGTATCTCATTCCAATACGGTATTATTATTAGCTTGTCAAATCTATTGATACTTGATCTTAGTTTTATTCTATTCAAAGGCAATAAGCAACTAGGTATTTTTTTTATAGAAGAGGGTCAAAGAGTCAGTTCACCTGATGGTAAGTGATAGCGTCATCCACTGACACATATTAGCCATACAAATTACAATATTTAGTCTGTAATATGGAGAAACGGCGGGAAACTCCAGGGCTTCGCCATTCTAGCCCCTATCAATCAACTATCACTATTACCTTCCCATTCCACCCACCCAGTCCACCACAATATTCGCCAACTAATTACATTATATTATATTACACAGATTAAGCTTTTAAAACACACCGTATAGAAAACTACTAGAACAGTCCTATATAGAAAACCGCTCCGAATGAACAAAAAAAAAAACGATTAATTAACAGGAAACCAAAAAACTCAACTGAATGCCATGATACTTTCCGCCGTCCCAACTTTTTACTATAACACACATACAACAATATTAAATAAAATTAAAATAGATTTTCGTTTTGATAACAAATATATAATTACATGATAATATTACTAGATATTTAAACTATTTATTATCTTTAAAAAAATAAAAAAATATTATAGCTATTGGCTTACGAATTGGTTATAGTAATATCCATTCCAGATAGTTCTTATCGAAATTAATATAAAACAAACTTAAACTTAAGAACTGCTAAACAAAGCCATGATATATAATCATTTAATAACTAGGCAATTATTTTGAATATTATAAAGTCATAATATTATACTACTTCAACAATCTCGTTATCACTAAGTGGCACAACGCTTAGATAAGAAATTGAACGTATATTGACCTCTTATTAGGACCTAACCAGTAACCTAACTAAATAAGTCTACTATCATCATAGACTTATATTCTACCGATAGACACGCACGTCGCATAATTTATACAATTTGTTTAAATACTGACTATAGTTAGAACTAAAGTTCGCTGCAGCGCTAAAACGTTATTTATTTAGTCTAACCAAACCGTAAAAACATACAGCCCTAGATCGCTTATTGAGAATATTTTTCGCGCTTAGAACGTCGTAAGTGCGCGCGAATTTCTTAGCACTTACGCGTTTCGTTCAACGTAGTGTAACAACATGACGTTCCTTCTATGGATTTTACGCCGCAGGCAAAAGTGACACAGTTTTTGTACCTACAAAATTTAATAAGAATTTATTCTCTATTTTGAAATTTATTAATAGTTAAATAAATAGTAAAGTAGAAACAAACAGGTTCACACTTTAGCTTAAATTTTCGTATTATTATTATATTTATGACTATCATGTTCTATTTAGAACAGTTTGAGCTATATTAAATGATATTTTTGAAAGTTTGATAAAATATATTCTCTCTATCGTCTATATCAAAAGGTCTGCTGGCTTTCTTCTAAGCCCGATGACCATAATGCACTACGAACAACACATGAAATATTTTTTTTTGTGATATAGGCCAGTTTTAGTAAGCGATACTTTGGCCTACTACAAAATGTAGTATATATAAATGGTACTATGCCTATAATAGAGTAAATAACTCAAAAGTATTTTTGGCACGTTCTTTTTTAAAAAGAGATGAAACATAAAGTAATTAGTAAGTAAGTACAAGCAGATTGGAGAATAGGGGTAAGGGGTTTATAGGTCGTCGTCACTTAGCAGCGCGAATACGTAAAATAAAAGAAGAATTCCGTGGAAAAATATTTATTTAAAAATTTAACAAAATATATTTTACATGACCATCACAACGTTTATAAAAATTTTACTCCACCAATGATATTTACTGGTCTCCCTTTATATTTTTTGGAAATCTCTCTCTCGATCTGAAAACACATTGCATTTATTAATACCTACTATACATTTTTGGAAAAACGTTTTTTCAGTGGTTATAATTAGGATGGACATAGACAAGAAGTTAAAATTGTGTATAAGATGTGAAATTCAGATAAATGTCTCGGGTGGTCCGATAATTATTGTTAATTGTCTGATAATAATGATATTTTGCAATCACACGTTTTGATGTTACGATCATACGTCTCACCTTTGTACTCAAATTTTCATAAAACATAGTAAAGAAAAGTTAACTTAAAGAAAAGATTTGCAACTTAATACTATAATGATCAAATAAATAGTAAATATACTTATAGTCCAGGAGGAATCGGCGCATGAGTACCGAAAACTATTCCACCTCAATTTTTTTATGCGATCCTCTTCAAATTGCCCTCCTTCCTAATGATATAAATACATGTTGCCATGGCGCAACCCGGTGCCGTATTGTTTAAACCGAAATTGTTTAAACAATTGCAAGGAATTGTTATTTTTCAACCGGACAATTTTTTTTATATTCTTTATTGAAATACCAATAAAAAGGTCCTATGACTTTTAACGATAAAGTTAATATTTTTAAAGATATGAAATTTCAAAGGTTCGAAAAATCTCAAATTTGGGTACTTTCGACCCATGAAAAATATATTTAAAAAAACATAATGTCTAAGTAATATTTTTTTAAATTCTCTATACAATTGTTAATAATATTGTTAAAAGAGATTTAAAAAAATTTCATTGTTTTTATCTTTTTTTTTTAATTGTTAATTCCGCGCGCTCACAAGTATGCGTCGCTTACCTTTAAGTATCGCTTCAACTAATATTTTTTTTTTTACAATAATAAGCTTTGGTTTTACAGGCTTTCTTATCTAATGTTTCATATTGGGGATTCAAAGCATTTTTCCAAATGTATAAACTGATAAAAAAGTAATTTTAATTACATGTTTCGATTTATGCTTAAATAACTTTTGAAAAATTGATTTCAGTTTTTTTTTTATTAAAAACAAATTGTAGACAATTTAATTATTAATAACATTGCTCTCTTTAACAATCTTGATAAAGTTGATAGTTTTTAAGATAAATGATAAATAATGATTCAAGACACAGAGAGGCCGATGCAACGCATGAGTCAGAGAGAGACAGCGATACTTAAAGGAGGGAGCCCATTCTTGTGAGCGCGCGGAATTAACAATTAAAAAAAAGATATATACAATGAATTTTTTTTAAATCTCTTTTAACAATATTATTAACAATTTTATAGAGAATTAAAAAAAATATATTACTTAGACATTATGTTTTTTTTAAATATATTTTTCATGGGTCGAAAGTATTAGTATTTGAGATTTTTCGAACCTTTAAAAATCATATCATATCTTTAAAAATATTAACTTTATCGTTAAAAGTCATAGGACCTTTTTTATTGGTATTTCAATAAAGAATATTAAAAAAATTGTCCGGTTGAAAAATAACAATTCCTTGCAATTGTTTAAACAATTTCGGTTTAAACACTATGGCACCGGGTTGCGCCATGGCAACATGCATTTATATCATTAGGAGGGCAATTTGAAGAGGATCGCATAAAAAAATTGTGGTGGAATAGTTTTCGGTACTCATGCGCCGATTCCTCCTGGACTATTAGTAATAATGTAATCTGAGCACATAGTTCTTAGATTACATGACTACTGAGTCAGCTCAGCCATGCCTAAACTTGGGTAAAAGAATATTGGGTTAGTCTTAAGAAAATAATGACTAACATTGATTCATGAATGTGTGAGTAACATTGTTCGGACTGTAGAAAGACAGAATTCATACAAGCGCTCTGTCAAAAATGAAGCACTAAATCGATTCACACACACTCGGAAAAACGCACACATACACGTGTATAATGTTGTCAGGGGTGGTAAAGTTTTATCGAACACGGGGAATGATTCGGCCGCTGATAACAATTTGTTATAGCAATAATATAATTAATAAGTACATAAATGTGTGGCAATGTTGTTATACTACAAGAATATTTATTTATAAGAAACTAATAAAAGGAAATAATTACAGTAATAATTAGTAAAATATACATTTTTGATATTTATTTTTTAATCAAATTATTACTATAAACTTGTAACTTGTTGTAATATAAATGAGAAAGTTTGTATCTATGGATGTATTAATATTTGCAGTTACTCTTTCACTGTATAAATCAAATCACTAACACATTAGAGCACGTGTCACGTACCTTACGTAAATATTAGTAGCAACTGTTTTAAAATTAGTCAGTGAGGGAAAAAAGTTAGTGAAAATATTTTCATAATCGGGCAACACTGAGCATCGAAAAAAAAAGTTTCTATTTAAACCTAATTAACTACAAGATACTGCTAAATATTGAAAGATTTCGTGTGAAGTGATGTTATTACACTTCTTTTTTCGCGAAACACGTTTGGCTCGTTTTTGAACACTACGGAGCGGCCCGGCATTTGGAGCCAATTATGGCTCCAATAAAGGTGCTTCAAAATGGGCGGGCGGACTTGGTTTTTATAGTGTAATTATTCTAAGTCTGCAGCAGAATTCCACCACCAGACATCGCGTAAAAATTTCCGTACGGACATTTCAATGTCCGTAAATCCACAACAACTTTGCCGATTTTTACGGCATTACCTGTCTCGACTACCACTATATGGAACCACCTGCCACCTACGGTATTTCCGAATCGACTTAGGGTTCCTAAGTCGATTCGGAAAAAAGAGTCAAGAAAAGAGCATACTTATATTTGAAAGGCCGGCAACGCACCTGCTAATGATGTAGCGGGTGTCTATGGATGTCGCTTATCACTTACCACCAGGTGAAACGACTGTCCGTTTGCCACCTCTTCTATATTAAAAAAATACATGCGAATAGCAGTAGTGATCAACTAAGTAGTAAAAGTGCTTACGTTAGCTTGTAATTCTTTTGTGCGTTCCACCAGTCGCGTGACGAGCGGTCGTAGAGCCGTGCCCCGCGCGCTCGCCGCCTGACGCCGCTCCTCCTCGCGCTGCGCAAGACGGGACAGTTTGTCGCAGAGTGTCAGCTTCTGTTGTAATTGCGCTGTCAGCACATCCACGTATCTGAGAATTATTATTTAAAATGTTACACGTTCCTAATAGACATTTTTTTATTAGGGATTATAATTTATAAAAGTGTGACATAATATTACAACATTTACATATTGTTTTACAACATTAACGCGAATTTATTTCGTGCCCGTGGTTGCTATAAAGTATAAGAAAAGTATGAAGTGTTAATAGGCAGCGATAAAATCCGTAAAAATAAACAATTCTCTCTCAATCAATTATTATTAATAATTAATTTAGGGACATATTATGAAAATGTAAATTTCTATTATAAAAAGCATGTGTGTATAACATAGATATATAGCCACAATCTCATATCTTGTATATTACACAAACAAATTATAAAAACATGCCTTGGCGAATGTTTGACATTGTGAAGATGTGTCATTTCCGGTGCAGTAAGAGCTGATGTTGCAGTGTGAACAGCCTCCAACATGGCAGACAGGGCCGCTGTACTTTCTGTTGGTAGCTGCTGTATAAGAGAAAAGCTCTGGCTCTCGTTCGATGCATTCGTTTCATACAGTCGCATTTTCAGGAATGACTCTAACTGAAGAAAAAAAAACATAGGCTAAAATCATTTGACACGAAACATTTAAAATAATTATTGGCATTTCATGTTTACTCTCGACATTATTAAACACTTTTTAGTAGCTACTGCTATTCCTGTTGTAACTAATAATTAAAAAGACCTGATTTAGATTTAATTTGATTTAGATTAATGATTTTAAATATCTATGAAAATGAATACCTCTACTAATTGATCAATGAATTGATTGCGAGTAGGAGCATTATCCAAAATAGTGAGCGCATCTCTTCCTCTGGCAACTCCTCCACACACTCCCTGTTCTTCCACCACAATACCAGACTCATCTAATGATATTTCGGCGACCTCTGCTGACACATCCTGAAAAGAAAAAATGTTTTAAACTAACGCGATCACTATTCATATTTATATTATTATTGTTACGGGTGCTACCGCGTTTACAGATTTATTGTGGTCCCACGGGGAGACTCCCTCTCCCCATGATCATGGCGATTGAAACATTGCCGAAATATCGGGACCTCAATGAATCTGTATGCGGTAAGCACCCGTAACAATAAAATAAAAAAACTATAATGCTTTACAAGTCACACAGTTAGATAGTCTGACAAGTCAGCCAGGCTGCAGGTTGTCTGAACTATCTATGGCCTCAATTATTCCACAGAATAAATAATAGTACATGTATAGAAGACTCACTCTGTAACATGGTTCAAAAAATAAAAAAAAATGCGACTCTCGCTACGATGCAATAAAGTTCAATTCAGGCCGCACGGCGGCTAAATACCTACTCAGTCTAACGCCGTTATTTATGTTGAGAAAATATTTTTATTACTTTTAAGCTACCACTCAAGTGTGGCCCGCTAAAGTTCAATAAAAAAAATTGGTTTGACCTCTAATGACGTTTGTGAATGTCGTGAGTTTGTTTTGTTTTGAGAACTTTTGTTTTTAAAAAGCTGTAAATATTTATGTAATTTAGTTTATTGCGTATAGTTATAATATGTTGTAATGAATTAAAATGGGGTATTATTTAAATGGTTAGCATAGTATTCGTAATTCGTATTTTTATGAGCCGAAATATATAATCTGTGAGCAGAAATAGCTAATTAATCAGCAACTCATGGCCAGCATTGAAAGACTTTCCATTATAGCTTTTGGTTTCATTTTTAAATCAAGTAATCGATTAATTTCGATCTTCACGGTGTCACTCAAACCGTACGACGAGGTAAACTCCTTCTTTTCATCATGGTCATGATCAGCATTCGTTTTGAACATTAACACTGAATCTGAGGTGCTTTCGAATAACAAATATATTCTGGAGGAGCATTGTGGGCCACGACGTTGCAACTTATTGCACCTTTTTTTTTTTTTTTGACGCTGGGGAAATCATCATGATACCCCGGGCCCGGGGGAGCCCGGTGGTTATGTAGGACTTTAACCCAAACTAAAACCCCAGCGGTGTTCCTCCTCATCGTTCAGACGAGCCCAGAACGGGAACTGTACCTTCCGCACCGAGCCCGGACGCTGTGCCCATTGGTACTCTCCTCTGGAGCTAAGGGGTGGCTTTCCCTCCACTTTCTCCGCTTAAGGCACCCTGAACACAAAGGGTGCCTTATAGCCCAGACCTTACGCGCGTGCGGCGGATCCCCCGATCGGCCGCACACAGGTCCCTTACGGCAGTTCGACCGCTTGTCGCCGCCGCGCTCTTCTGCGGGAAGGGGCACCAGAGCGCTCCCGCTCCCCTTCTTCCTTCTGCGACATCACTACCTCGCAGAAGGAGAGGACCGCCTCCCATGCACACTCACTGACGGTCATCGCTCGGATGACCGCAGGGAGTGATAGGTCAGCGCCAACCTCAGCAATGAGGTCCACTCTCTCGGCTGCTCACGCAGGGCACTCTGCCAGGGTGTGGTCAGCAGTGTCCTCATCACTGCTACAGTGATGACACCCTGGCGAGTTCTCTGAGCCTGCCACCTTCCACAGATACCTTCCGAAGCAGCCGTGCCCCGTCAGGATCTGCGCAAGGTGGAAGGTTATTTCGCCGTGCCGCCGGTCAACCCACTGCTTCAGGATTGGACCGACGGCTAACACCGTGCGGTGTCCCGCACTCGGCTCACTTAGCCGCTCACCCCATTGACTGAGCACTCGCCTTTTCAGGCGGCTTCGCCAGGCCTCTCCCTCGTCAGAGACCTCCTCCTCCTCATCTCCCCGTCGTCTTCTCCACTCACGCGCTAGGGTCCTTGCGTACAGGTCCCATGGCGCAGTACCCGCTAGTACGCACGCAGCCTCGTACGAGGTCGTACGATATGCACGAACGGCCCTGACGGCCATGACCCGTTGCGGACGTCGCAAAAGGGCCACGTTCTCCGTCTTCAGGGCACGTGCCCAGATGGGCGCACCATACAACGCCATGGACCGCAGGACGCCTGTATACAGGCGGCGGCCCAGCACTTGGCCCACCCACGTTTGGGAGAAGACGACCTAAAGAACGAGCAGTTCCGAGCAACCTTGGGATGAGGCGCCGGAAGTGCTCTTTGAAGTTCCATCGACTGTCGAGGACGAGGCCCAGGTACCTCATGGTCGACTCAACAGCGATGGAAGTTCCGCCTACGATCAGGTGGGATCCGGCTGGAGGTGCTCGCCGTGGCCCGTGGAAGCATATAGCTTCGCACTTCTCCAGGGCCACTTCGAGCCCAAGACGCCGGATCCTCGCAACAACCTGCGCAACACCTGCTACAGCCAAATGTCGGGCCTCCAAAAAGGTACCTCCGCGCGCAGTGACGACGGTGTCGTCAGCGTAACAGGTAAGATCGACACCCGACAAATTCGCGCCGCGGAGGACCCAATCGTAACCGATGTTCCACAGGAGCGGCCCAAGCACCGAGCCCTGTGGAACACCGCACGCCACTCTCCTCTTCACCCAACCGTCCGCTGTCGGGTAGGTAACGAATCTACCTGAGAGGTAACTCTCCACAAACCTCTTCAGGTAGTCCGGTATGCCGTGGTACCTCAGCGCCTCGCGAATGGTGTCGAAGGGTAGGGTGTTAAAGGCGTTGGCGATGTCAATAGACACCGCCAAGAGCACCCCTCCTCCCCCGATCGCTTCCGCAAGGGCCCTCACCCGGGTCAGAGCATCCAGGGTGGACCTGCCCCGCCGGAACCCAAACTGGAAGGAGCTGAGGTTAGGCCCCACATTCTACAAGTGATCGACAAGACCGGCAGCTGCAATCCGCTCCAGCAGCTTGCCCGCCTCATCGGGCAACACGATTGGTCGATACGCTGACGGTGAGTCGACCGGTCTTCCCTCCTTCTGGATCAGGATCAGCTTCCCCTTCTTCCACTCCGTGGGAAACTGTCCCTGCGCCAGACTAGCGCTAAATAACCGCTTCACTTGCGTCCGGAGCGGACCAAGGGCCAGAACCAAGGCCCGCGGAATCTGGTCCCGGGGCTGTATTACGCGCTCTCATGCGGGCCAGCGCCGCGTCTAGCTCCGCTTCTGAGACCTCTGGAACCTCGTCACTTGCTGGTTCACTATCAGGTGGAGCCATAGGCAGGAGCGTATGCTCTCCCCGACTGGGGAACAGGGCCGGAACTATCCGGGCCACGAGGTTGGGCTGGAGACTCTCCGTCAGGGGAGGGGCACAGGGGCGTAGTTTGTTGCGAACCATCCTGTACGGAACTTATTGCACCTGTAGTATGTCTTTTTTCCTTCATCTGTTTGATGACAATAATGTAGGGACCAAGTATCTTCAGCATTCACGGATGTTTTGGCTTGTTCGAAGTTATCAAACTTTTGAACTAACTTCCAGTCCAAAGATAGTTTTGGTTTCTTCTTAGCCACCGGCACAGATTCTTTATTGTCAATGCAGCATTCCGCATCCGATTCGTAGTCGGAAACTAGTTTTATTCCTTCTTCATTACATTTATTATCCATTTTACTCATAAAACAATCCCAAATTCACAAATCTCTTTAAAACACTTTGTTACCACTGCAATTTGACTGCTAATAATAGCCGCATAATCATCGAATGACAATACTCGTATGCAATTAGCTCCTCGTGTCACGCGCCTGCTTACTATAAAATTTTTATTATTAATATTTTAAGAAAGCATACCAATCAAATACACTGCTTATAGACATGTTTTATCTGCTGATCAATCATGAAATCTTGCCGATCTAGTAGTTATTTTGCGGACTGAATGTTTACCCATTATGCAAACTCATGTTATTGTAAGCTGCCTATTTATGATTTAATTTTTGACAATTATCAAAAATTAGTTGCGGAATAAGGATTGCTGCCTGATTTTTTTTATTGCAAACAAAATCTTTGTATGCTGACCAAATTATTTAAATGCTGTTTTTTGTGGCTCACCAAATCTTATGATTGCTAAACATTTAATTACTTTCTATTAAAATGCCATGGAATATTAATAATTTTGTCAATCAATCTGAATTTTCAATTACCAGTGTGTACCCATTAAACATATTGTTCATGGGAAGGAACCTTGTGTTATGACAAAAATTACATTGAAAAAGTAAGATTATTATATAAGACGGTACCCAGTACATGGGTACCATCTTGTACTTGTAATTTTATATCTAAATTGCAGAGTGCATTTAGCTTGGTTATTCTAATATCATAAACACTAAAGTAACTATGTATCTGTATAATTTTACATCTAAACTACTGGCGTGATCTTATTAGGGAAGATGATAGATTTTATACTAAAACACATTTAAAAAATCATATCAGTCTGGATACAACTGTAATTCAAATAGTGAATGCCTCAAATGCCGTTTAGTTATAATATTATTAAATACATACCACATTATCAGTTGCAAGATCAATGTTGCCCCAGTCAATCTCAGCATCTCCAGATCCAACATCGGATGCATCAATCGCTCCAAAATCTATTTCATTATCACCAAAATCAATCTGCAACACAGTAGCAATTGTGTATTAAAAACATTCCATTCTAAAGAGCTTTAAAGTTCAATAATTGCATGATTCCAACATCATTATTCAAAAAATATAATACAATACAATAAAAATTAGTGACCGTTTAGTGTAGCGGTAAGTAGCTATATTTATACTTGGACAACGGTTTTTGAATCATTTCCAATGTCTAGAGCCCATATGCTAAGTTACAAACTTATCATAGAACTAGGCTCATATATATGATTGTTAATATACTATTATTAGTAATTATTAATAAAATACACACCACACCACCATCCCCAGCTTCTTGACTCTCATCTTCCAATTCTATATGAATTGGGTCTGGTTCAACACTTAGGGGAGGCTCACCATAGCTCCACTCATACACTGTGGTGTTGCCATGTTCAATTACATATTGTAACATCGGCAATACTTCAGTTGACTCTTCACCGAGGATGTATTTTGTAAATGCCGAATATAATTCAATGCCAGGCCTCAATGGTTTTAGAGATTTACCAATCTAGAATTAGAAATGATTAATTTTTATTAAAGATTTCATCGACTTATAGTTGGAAGGAGTTTAGTAAAGCCTGGAAATAACTCACTAAAACAACTCAATTGTATTAAGTGTTGCCACGGTTTTACCCAGTAATTTATACATGATTTCTAAATTTAATAACATTTGGCTGCAAAAATAAATAGGATATAATATAAGAAATAATTACAAAAAATATATGACAACTTACTTTCTCATATATCTCTGGTAACTCTTTTAATCTTTCAACTAATTCTTTCTTGATTTTATCTCCCTTAATGCCAAGTTGTTTGCAGAGTGTTAAAAATTCAGATTTACTTGATGCTTCATTTTTTAAATAGTCTGTGTGTTTTTTCTCACACTCCTATAAAAAAAATTAATGAGGTTTAATAGTGGTTTTAGGTATAAGCAGATTTTTTTTTTTTTATTGTTGAAAAAAGAAATTGTGAAAAATTACTTACATTCTGAATCTGTTCCTCTTTCGTTATTTGCTTTTTTAAACTAGGTATTTCATAATTAATATTTCGTACCAACATTTGTGCGGTTTCAGCTAAATAGAGATTATCTTTTTCATAACTTTTTACAACATCTTGCCAATCTTTCATTCTTTGTGACCCATATCTACCAAATAAATTCTTTGTATCTGCTTCAGTTTCTTTTAGTATATCAATAATTTTCAAGCAATGGAAATAGTTAATGTAACTTCCAGACAGTAAAGCTGCTATGTCGTCGTGTGCTGGCATATCTTGTATTGCATTATTAATTTTTTCGCGTACTGTTATAACGCTTTTCATCCAATCTTTGTTTACATGTCTACGGCTTACTAGCCAGTCTTGTAACTTACCAATGTTAATATCGATAGGTATATTACTTTCCTAAAATAATTGAAATATGATAAATGTTTCCAGATTTTATTATATTATGATAAAACCTAATTTTAATATAACTTACATCCATTTTGTTAGTTTATATAAATAGTTGAATTCAGAAATTAAAACGGGTATTCATATGCTTTAAATAAAAATAAAAATTATCAATTTCAAAATATTTTACACTAATCCTAGGTCTCTATTATTATGACATTTTATTGACAACGTCCCAAGGTGACGTGTCAAATAGGTGTCAAATGTTTTTTTATTATTATTTTCATTTAAAGGCATTAGCTACTAGGCTATTAGCCAAACAAAATACAATTATTCGGTCTGTAATACGGAGAAATGGCGGGAAACCCCAAGGAGCGCGGCTTAGCCCCTCTAGCCCCCATCAATCAACTATCATTCCCCATTCCATCCACACAAGGCAGTCCACCACAATATTCGCCAAACAATCACATTATAATATATTACACAGATTAAGTTTTTAAAACAAACACTTTAGAAAACCGCCAGAACAGCCCTACTAAGAAAACCACTCCAGAACGGTACTCCATAAGATTCGCCAACCAATCACAATATATAAAGATTAAGTTTTTAAAACAAACACTATAGAAAACGACTCTGAATGGACAGAACACAAAATAACAATTAATTAACGGGAAACCAAAAAAACACAACCGCGCGTCCCGATGCTTCCCGCCATTCCCCGGTGTCAAATGTCATTTTAATTATTATTATTTTTATTTAAAGGCATTAGCTACAAGGCTATTAGCCATATAAAATACAATATTCGGTCTGTAAATCGGAGAAATGGCGGTAAACCCCAAGGAGCGCGGCTTCGCCCCTCTAGCCCCCATCAATCAACTACCATTCCACATTCCATCCACCCAAGGCAGTCCACCACAATATTCGCCAAACAATCACATTATATATTACACAGATTAAGTTTTTAAAACAATGACTATAATAGAAAACCACCAGAACAGTCCTACAATAGAAAACCACTCCAAAACAGTTCTCCACAATATTCGCCAACCAATCACAATATATTATACTAAGGATAAGTTTTTAAGACAAACAGTATAGGAAACCGCTCCGAAATTCCTTTTCTACAAATAGCATAATATGAAGTGTTATGAAAATATTTTAACATGAACATCGTTATTTCGTTTCGTCGAATTTAAATATTTTTTTTACAGTGGTCAGCGTCAGCAATGAACATAAAACAAGTTCACACGAATGAGCTACCAGGGCTCCAACTCTGTTAGGTAACTCGTATAGGTCAAAGACTTAATAATACAATATTCCCACCTCTTTTCAATTATATTGCTTATCTGACATAAGACTGAGTAGGAGGGATCAAGAGGCGTCCCTTTCGAGGAGGAGTCTGGCCTCTCGCCGGGGTCAGCCTGTCGCCGAGGGTCCTGTGTTGCCTGCAAGATCCGGGACCCTCAAAAAGGCGGCGGAGGGCGCTTGCAGCGGTTTTAGTGGGTAACGACACTGCCCAAGTGCGAACCCCACACACGGCTAGGTTTAAAACCAACCTCGGTCCTAGTTATGTTTTGAGCTGCAAATTTCCGCTGCAGACCAAAAAAAAAAAAAAAGGATCAAGAGGCGAGGATGGGAACCTCACCCCATTGCACTGTCTCGACGTTAGGAGGGGTAGTCCTGTAGTGCGGGACAACCCCTCCGTGGAGGTGGCGTCGTTCCCTTGAGGGACTGACTAGCCATCGAGGTGCCTAAGAGCATTTCCCGGACACCTACAATAGTTGACGCAACTAACGCGATTTTAGCTTGTTTGGACTTTCGATAAAGTTAAGACTTAAGAGGCCTGTCGATGTGAACACTGTCCAGTGTCGCGCAGAGCACTGAACCGTACCAGATCATGAAAAACAGTGACCCACTCGTACAAAAGACTGTTAGACAGTTACAGAAGTACAAAAGAAAGAAGATGCGGGTACCAATAAGATAAATGTATTTAAAGAAAGAAAATATATAGGGCCAGGAATAT
The DNA here is from genome assembly GCA_963853865.1 of Helleia helle. Taxonomy (NCBI): domain Eukaryota; kingdom Metazoa; phylum Arthropoda; class Insecta; order Lepidoptera; family Lycaenidae; genus Helleia; species Helleia helle. Next base: position 17,551,942 of record OY971416.1, on the reverse strand, counting down.
TTATACTAAATGTAGGAAAAAAGAGAAAAAAGACTAGACATCATCAATTACTTAGGTATATGGCTGAGGCATTCGCGATCATCTCTGTTTTTTGCTGTTCGCCAACAAGGAACTGCTTTAAATGCCGTCGGAACGTGTTCAAGGTGTTAAGACTATTTTATTTATTTAAAATAATTACAGACACCTGGATGGAGTGATGTTGTCATTAAGTTGTTATAGAAAAAAATAAGTTTATTTAAATTTTATTTATTACTTAGCCGACAAAATAATATGGATAATAGTAATAATAATAGGGGTAATAGTAGTATGGATAATAATATGCAACTGGAATACAATTCACTAAATCTTTATCTTTACTGGATCGACGTGTCTTACAATATACTGTGGCAGCGACTGTTTCCATGACAAAAATAATTACTAACAAGAATAGTAGATATTTGTACGCCATCTGAAATAATAATTTCTTAATTTTGTAAAAAGCTTCCTTACAATTAAGCTCTAATCATCGACTACTATTGTATAACCAGAAAGCTCTAACTTATTTATTGAATCATCTAAGTATAAGCTGTTACACAAAATATGTTTGTAGCATAAAAGTATTAGAAATAGTTATTAAATAATATTATCAAGACATTGACTGGTACCTACTCATTGTGGAATAATTTTTTTTTGGAATATGTCCACATTATTATTTATTTTATTAATTAATGTTGATTTAAATATAGTCTATTAATCATTATTTTAATACTTACTATAAATTTATTGATTACGGACTAATATTTCATATTACTTACTTTTGCCATGGTGACGTCTACTTTATCCAGTGGATAATGAATTTATTCGAAAGAATTTGTAAATCGATTAATATATAATCGGAAACCATGAATGATGCTAAATCAATTTTCCGTATGATGATGACAATAATTAACATAATCACCAAGAGCGTACCTACTTCATTACATAGTGTTCCGTAACGTTTGTATAATATATATAGAGGTAGAGATCTTTGCAGTCGAATTAGGCCGGCACGACCGGGGTGGTACCTCTCGCTCAATTATCACCGGTGTCAAGTGACAGCTATGCTATCGCGTTTCCTGCGGTTTGTGAGTATCCGGTGGCCTATTGGGAGTATAGGGAAAAGGAGGGCAACGTATCTGCATAACTTCTGGTTGTGCGGACGTCTATCATGGGCGTCGGTAGTCAGTAGTCACCATAAGGCTCCGACTGCTCGGTTACCTCCTTATATCATAAAAAAAAAGTTTGTTCATGGGTAACATTGTCCTTTCACGAACTACACTCATCCTTACTAATATTATAAATGGGAAAGTAACTCTGTCTGTCTGTCTGTCTGTCTGTCTCTTCTTCACGCCTAAACCACTGAACAGATTTGGATGAAATTTGGCACAAAGACAGTATGGAACCCGAGAAAGGACATAGGATAGTTTTTATCCCGGATATCCCACGGGAACGGGATATATGCGGGTAAAACCCTGGGACTGTTTATCTTCAGAACCACCGAACAGATTTGGGTGAAATTTGATATGAAGATACTTTGAAACTCAACATAGGATTTAAAATAGTTGTTATCCTGAAAATCTTACGGGAACGGGAACTAAGCGGGTAAAACCCCAGGACTTTCTATCTTCTACACCACGGAACAGATTTGGGTGAAATTTGATATAAAGATACTATGGAACTTAACGTAGGGTATAAAATAGTTGTTATCCTGAAAATCCTACGGGAACGGTAAACTATGCGGGTAAAACCCCGGGACTGACTATCTTCTAAACAACGCAACAGATTTAAGTGAAATTTGATATGATGATACTTTGAAACTTAACGTAGGAATTTATATAATAGTGCCATCTATTTATAAATTGGTTAAATAAAATAATTCTTATCCTGAAAATCCCACGGGAACGGGAACTATGAATGCGGGTAAAACCTCAGGACTGTCTATCTTCTAAACCGCGCAACAGATTTGGGTGAAATCGGATATGAAGATACTTTGGAACTTAACGTAGGACTTAAAATAGTTTTTATCCTGAAAATCTAACGGGAGCGGGAACTATTCGGGTAAAACCCCAGGACTGACTTTCTTCTATACCACGTTACAGATTTGGGTAAGATTTGATATGAAGATACTTTGGACATTAACGTAGGACTTAAAATAGTTGTTATCCTGAAAATCCTACGGGAACGGGAGCTATGCAGGTAAAACCTCGGGACTGACTTTCTTCTAAACCATGGAACAGATTTGGGTGAAATTTGATATTAATATGCTTTGAAATCTAACGTAGGACATTAAATAGTTGTTATATTGAAAATCTCACGGGAATGGGAACTATGCGGGTAAAACTCCGGGACTCTCCATCTTTTAAACCACGGAACAGGTTTGGGTGAAATTTGATATGAAAATACTTTGGAACTTAATGTAGGACTTAAAATGTTTTTCTGTTCTTGTTTTTCTGAAAATCCCACGAGAACGGGAGTTGTGCAGCTAAAACGCCGGGACTATGTATTTGGTAAACCACTGAACCGATTTGAGTGAAATTTTATATGGAGATAGTTTGAGACCCAAGGCATAAGATGTATAAGTGTAACAAGAAGTTTTTTAGACATTTCAATAGACGGCGTTAACACAAAATGTAGATCACACTATCTATTACAAGATGCGGATCGCACCTTTGTATAGCACGCGCTTTTAATGAGTACTGTCTCCGTATATTAGTAATTTAATTTATTCATAGAATTCATGATATTATAAAAAAGGAATACTTATATATAATAATAAAATATATGAATAAAAATGTAATATTTCTTTTTCGTCGTTTTTTTTGCTGGTACATAGTAAGTGGGTACTAATTTGAATTGAAATATTGATGTATCATAGGGAAGTTTCGAATAACTTTGTAACGTTAAGACGTCTGACACCTCAATCCTCCCATGACCATGGTTGCTTTAAATTATATTAAACGTCGGGCATGTAAAAATCTTAATAAGCGGCGATAAAATCCGTAATTTAAGTTATTTAAATATAATAAAAATGTTGTTGGAAGTTAAGTAGTAGTATTATTTAAATTATAATAGTTTGCAAATAATTAATGTATGTGAGATTATGTTTTGATCTTTGGTGTGAACAATAAAATATTTTTCTTTCTTTCTTTAAATTGCAACCATATTATTTGAAAAATAAGATTAAAAAAAATACTTCTTACATGCGGACGAAGTCTACGGTACTTACATTAAAAAAATCAATTTTGTCTGTCTGTTTGTTCCGGTTAATCTATAAAACGGCTAAGCCGATTTTGACGAGACTTTCACTGGCAGATAGCTGATGTTAAAAGGCGTAACTTTGGCCATAAAGATTATCATCATGTATCCGAACGGCTGTAAATCTAAGTAAACGCGGGCGAAGCTGCGGGAAACAGCTAGTTAGGGAATAAAAACTCTCCCAGCCGGATTTTCATGTGAGCAACGATGGTTAGTTGACTAATATAGGCCAGGCCTTAAATGAAAGGTCTGGGTTCGAACCTTTTTTTTTTTGTTTTTTTTTTAATTATGTATAAATATGGCTTAGTTACTGTTGGTTTGCTTACATTTGAAGAAAAATACCTGCATGCCTTTCCAACCCCCAACCCGACGCCAGGAGGCCGTGTGGTCACAGGCTGCACTGTTGGCGGGGGGCAAACCCCACTTTTATAAACCAAAAGTGAGCCAAATGGGCTCGCACTAATCCGATGTAGCATTAGGGCCGTCGGGCCGTTAGCATAGATCCACCCGAAAAAAAACCTGCATGCCCAATGAGATAGTCTTAGAAAGGTGTTAGATTCGCCAATTCACTTTGTATCATCCTCGCTTGATTTTGAGGAGGGAAGTCCTGTCTAATAAAAGGTACGTACGTATTTATGTGCAAGAGTCGCATATTTTAATATTCTAAGTTTAATAGTTCTATCCTCGAACTGTTTATTAATATATTATCTACTTTTCTATAGTATCAAAAGGTCCGGAACCCAAATTGTACTAATCTAGGTTCCTGCACATACATATTATAATGTTTATTGATTGTTATCAGAGCCATAAGTTAGTCATAAAAGCACCTCCGCATAACATCTAAAACCTTTCTAGAGCTTAAATATTAGCATAGCCGTAATTCTTTACGTAGACTATAAAGGTGATATTACGTTATTAAAATCCAACTAATTTTATAGAAACCCGTAAAATTGTCAACAGGAAAGATAATAGAGTAAATGATAAAATAGTTTAAAACGATCTCCACCATGGTTCAAGCCTTATCGTGGCGGTGGGGCTCAGTAGCCTAAGGTGAACCCAGTACCTTGGGCGAAGAATATTGAGCCGAGGGAGCTGTTACCCCTCTTATAAGAATACGGGACATAAGAGCAGGGGGACAAGGGTCACGGATGGGAGCCTCACCCCATCGTACTGTCCCAACGTTGGGAGGGGTTGTTCTGTGGTGCGGGACAACCCCTCAGTGGAGATGGCGTCAGTCCCTTGAGGGACTGACTAGCCGTCGAAGTGCCCTGTTTGCTCAAAAGATCCGGGGCACTTCACCAAAGACGGTATATGTGGCACTCGCCGGGTTTAAGTGGGTAGCTAGCTGCGCCCGAATGGTGGTAAGAACCACCATTCGGACGCAGCGAGTCCCACCTACCCGCCTGGGGAGACCCACACTCCTGGGGTATGCCTCAGAGGATTTCCCGGCGTAAAAGAAAAAAAAACAGCTTGTGACAGGCACTTGACAGCAGTTCGAAGTCTGTTAAAGGCTTTTTAACTACTTTTTTCAAATTCCCAGCCAGCCGATATCATAATCTTAGAATATTTATTGTTACCGGCCTTTAGCCCACTGAATCCTAGATAGTTACAGCGTAAGCCTTTAAAACGTGAACTAAACAAAGCAAAGGATTTTCAATCAACTTCTCTTCTTCTTCTTTGGCATTAGCTCCCTTGCGGAATTGCCAGTATCTGAATCAAATTCTCAAATTACTTCTAACGTAGTGATAACGTCAGAAGTGCCACAGATCTTATCTTCCTCTTCTTTAGTATCCTTCGCAAAATTCTGATGTAAGTTTTCCCAATATATTCGACATAGGTACGTATTCCCAATTTTCAACATGTACTATCAACATGTTTTTTTTTAATGTTAGTTGGATAGGCAAACTGGCAAACGTGCCACCTGATGGTAAGTGGTCGACGTCGCCCATGAACATAAACTAGTTTACCTGGAACGAGCCCAGGCAACTCATCTATGTGTTGCCTATCCTGAGACATAAGATGTTAAGTCTCGGTGCCAGTAATTACACTGCCTGTCTTGCCCTTCTCTACGAAACACAGCAAAGCTGTTTCACGGGAGAAACAAGCAAGATGGTGGTACCCATGCAGCCGGGAGCGCGGCACAGCGCTTCTCTCCCACCGGTGTACAGCGCTTCCCTCCCACCGGTAAATGTTAATATGTAATATTGTTATTCTTAATAGTAAATTATCTTAATTTGTGCTCTTTGCAGTTAAGCGTTAATGTGTCACTTGTGCATGTTGCATCCACCTGTAACTGAGGCCACATTCAGCTATAGAACTCATAAATTAATGTGTCAATATGTATCCTTGTTGGTGGATCTAATAATAAATAAATAAATAAATAAACAGACGGCTCACCCAAGAAAAGTTACAGGCTATGTTAATGGACTATGGTATCCCAAGAGTGTTTTTTGTATCACTTAAGGGGAAAGTGAGCGTCGATGTAGTACGGGCTCGGCCTCCTGAGTGAGATCCGAGAGCTCCGGGTTCGATCCTGACCCCCCCCCGATGATGCATAGAAATGGGTTTTTCTAAATTTCTACGAGCACCTGAACTTGAGACTATCGCTTGCTCACCGGTGAAGGAAAACACCGTGAAGAAACCTGCATGCCTGATGAGATTAAAAGTCTTCGAAGATGTGTGAAGTTCATCAATCCGCATTGGGCCAGCGCATCGGTGAACTGAAAAACCCTCCTCGCTTGATTTCGAGGAGGACATCCGTGCCCAGCAGTGGGATATATAAGGGTTGATATTATTATTATTTTATTATTTAAGGGAAAAATATGTAAGAGGTAGTGCCATGCTGCATTGCAGCCGAACTGGGCCGCCACGACCTCTTGCTCACATAACACCGGCGTTTCGTACGGTTTGTGAGTTTCCGGTGGCCCATTGGGGGGATTTGGAAAAGGAGGGTGGCGCATCTGCCAGGCCTTGGATGTGTGGATGTGTATGGGCATCAGCGCCGTGAGGCTCCGACAGCTCGTTTGCCCTCTGATCACATAAAAAAAAAACTCCATTTCAAACTTATAAAGTTGAAACATAAAAAAAATTGGAATTAATTGCTTATTACGAGTCATTTAAATATTATTTGACTCAGGTAGTTTTCTATAAAATCGCTACAGGAGATGAACTCAAACATAGCCATTCTTTATACAAATGCATGCTATTCTACGTAATTAATTTAATTATGCTAATTGAACTTCGCCTATAGCTCGACTAGATATTTTGTGGATGAGAGATTGTGAACATTTTTATAGAAAAATGTATGTCAAAAAGTTTCGCTATTGTCTTAATACAATAGATGAATTTGGGGCAGATGCTACGATATATTTAGAGGGGTCAGTCGTGCGTTGTAATAAACTCTCACTTATAACATGAGCACCAAATCCGATGCTATATTGGGAGGCTTAAGATTATTAAAAAAACTAAAGAGAGGTGTCAAGGGACACTCGGATGGAACGAAGTTCCTTTCGATTAATTAGTGAAGACCTATTAATAAAACACATTACCAACAATTTTTGCAAGTCAAATTAAGTCAACTGTAGGTACGTGGAATGTGTTATAATGAAAACTACTTACATATCTAATTTTTCAAACATGTTTAAATTGTATAATTCTTAAAGCATTTATGTAAATCTGCCAATAGATGGCGTGGTACATATTATGTATAATTATTTAAAGTTTACATAAAACTGCCAATGGATGGCGTGGTACATTTATATGTAATTATTAAACCTTTCCGTGAATTTACCAGTAGATAGCGTTGTTTAGTAATTGCATCGCGCTATTGATGACATGGTCGAATACGATAAGGTTTCAAACTTTTATAATAAACAGTAAACACACACACACACACTATAGCAAAGTGTCGTGCCAAATTTTCGTCTAGCCCCCTTTCGCAACGCACGATAAGGAACTACGTTCCAAAAAAATTAATGTCAGCACGTTTAATTGGAAATTAAAAAGTGCATAAGACTACAAATACATTGATAACTTGTAAACTGTCTTTATTGCTAAACCTTCAACAGTTTTACCATTAGCAAAAATATAAATTGAATATTAATAAAATAAAATATGTGATTACTAATTATTATTGTAAATAAATTAATTTTACAACTTGTTTTTAAACTTTTGCGGAGAATCAAAAAAACCCAGATAAAAATGATTAGTGTTTATTACCCCTATATTTACAATATATTAGATACACTATTTACAAACATAATATATAGAAAGAAGAATTATGTGCGGTACTAAAAATAAACTTGAAGATGTTACCATAATTATTCTAATTGAACAACTTTGGAATCACTCAGAATTACATAATGACGTTATAGAAAAGAGTATATTGTAGTAAGTACCTAAGAAGTTTTAATAGTTTTAGAGCACCCGCAATCCCTAGGCTGTCAACGGATATCAGTTTATTTACAATTGTATACATCTAATTAATATTATTTGTTTATAAAAATAATAATTAATATATTATGACGTTTATAATAATAATAATATAAAATAATAATCTATTCATCATATAATTTCATACTAAATGTTTATCTACCGTTATTGTACATGCAATATATTTGCATTAGAAATACATGGATCATAATATTATCACAATTATATCACTCATGATTCGGCGGGTATAATATAGGTCCCTGCGAATACCTAAGAGAGAAAGACGTTTTAGTATATTTTTTTACATATTTACATTGTATTAAAGTCGTTTGTTTTCCGGCTTCGTCGTGGTCACGTAAAATACACACACAGCATCTACAATTTACATTAATTAATAAGGTTGATTAAGACTTCTACTACTCGTTCCTAAAGCAGGCGGATAAGTAAAAGTTGTCTTTTTCAAAACCAATACATGTTTCCTCCTTTTTTATTATTTTTGGTGTCTTGACAGTGCAAATTTCATGCTTAAAGCATTAGAAGATTTTGCAGCAGTCTCAATGGCGAAGATTTACACAAAGGCCTTCCACGCGGGCACGAATATTTTCTGACGCACATGGCAAAGCGTCGGTCACATTCACACAACTTCCCCGCACACCCATTCACGTATTGGTTACGTGTCTTGTAGTTCTCGAGAGCACAGAGCGGTTCCCCGTGGTAGCACTTCCAGTAATACGGCTGGAAGTATACCGTGTAGAACGGACAATAAAGGTTCTCGTAACACTCGTCGTGGAGTTTACAGCAGCTGTCAAAAATAGAAAGAAATATTTAAAGTTTCTTTAATGTTAGTTGGATAGGCAAATAGGCAGTCCACATCACCAGATAGAAGGCGTTCAGCGTCGCACATGAACATAAAAGTTTACCTGGGGTCGGCCTAGGCAACTCATTTATCCCCACCATGGTTCAGGCCTTGTCGTGGCGGTGGGGCTCAGTAGCATAGGGTAAGCCCAGCACCTTGGGCGAAGCTAATTGAGCCGAGGTGGCTCTTTGTACCCCTCTTATAAGAAGAGGGGACAAAAGAGCAGGGGGCAAGGAGCGAGGATGGGAACCTCACCCCATTGTGTCCCGGCGGTGGGAGGGGTTGTTCTGTGGTGCGAGACAACCCCTCTGTGGAGGTGGCGTCGGTCCCTTGCGGGACTGACTGGCCGTCGAGGTGCCCTGTATGCTCAATAGACCGCCTCACCAAAGGCGGCATTAGTGGCACTCATCGGGTTTTAGTGGGTAGAGCTGCGTCCACCTTACCATCTTTCGCGCGCAGCGAGTTCCACATACCCGCCTGGGGAGACCCATTCCCCCGCGGGATGCCTCAGAGCATTTCCCGGCGTAAAAGAAGAAGAGAGGCAACTCATTTATGTGTAGCCTGTCCCGACATGTGAGATATGTCTCGGTGCTAGTAATTACACTGCCTGTTAAAATTACAGTAAAAGTAATATAATTGTTATAGCAATAAATTCTTGTTTCTTAATATTATCCTGTATTTTGTTTTGAGAATTTGAAGCCTCTTTCAACGGTTTTATTTTTAAAACTTACTTATCAATACCATCCGTAGGTCTGCCCGATCCAAGGAATCCACAGTAGCAACCATAACCTTTGTAGGATATAGGATCACATCCAGTGGAACACGTCAGCATGTTGTAGAGGTGTATAATACCACGCTTTCCGCGGTCGCCTTTGATTGAGTATTGCTTGGGATCTATTTCTCTGAAATTATTTAAAGAGACTGATTATTATTTTTAAAATAAATATAGCATCGAGGATTAATATATTAGGCATATTTTATATTTACTAGTATAGCCTGACCAGAAATATAAAAACTCTGCATTGGTGTCGCCTCTGTATTTTTTTCGTAACACATAGTATAGTCCACAAAGTTAGTATCAAAATTTCCCGCAATATGACGCGGGTTTTATTTTTCTGGTCAGGCTATAAATAAATGTTACATAAATGATGACATTCATTTGAGAGAAGTGAATAAAAGACAATAACATTACCGTGCTCAAAAACAAGAAGCATAATCCAGTAACTTTGGTGATGCCAATTGGACAGAGGAGGTATCGAGTACTCCTTCCTCTTCTCCAATCCTCAAGGTGATGTTATTGTCTTTTATTCACTTCTCTCAAATGAATGTCATCATTTATGTAACATTTATTTATAGCCTGACCAGAAAAATAAAACCCGCGTCATATTGCGGGACAGACATTTTCTCACTTACCTGACTCCGTTCAAATAATCGGCTTCAGGAATGGAGAGTCTAAACGGATCATGAGCAAATCCAACAAGCATTTGAGCTTTGCTACTAGGTTCATATTTATCTCTAAGCCTGTTCTCTTCTATATTTTTATCTTTGGTATCTTCATTATTAGTGTAGTTAAAGCTATAATTTACGTTATATGGCCTCTCTGGTCTAGGTTCTTGGAGTTGAACATACTGTGTACTGTTGTAGATTTCTTCATACGTGAGGCGTCTTGATGCATCTGCAAAGAATTTAAAAGTTTAATATAAAATTTCATGTATCTCACCTCACTAAACGTACCTGTATAAAAAAATACCTACTATTTTTTTTTGAGAAGCATTATTAAGATAATTTGTAACTACGTACTTCAAATTATATTGGTGTAGGTATGTTAAAAAAGGAAAATCAGACGAGAATAAATCTAGCGTGAACACATAAAGTTGTGAATTAAAGGTGTTATTACAAAAATATCTTCCACGATCAGCGTAATGGCCTATTAAACGGCTAAATTATGCTCGTAATTCGTCCACTGGTCCAACAAAGCTTTCTAAGTGTACAAGGGCACAAGTACAAGGGAGTGAAGGGACGATGCTCCAGGGACCTTACGTCGTATGAGGTAAAAGTATTATACGACAAATGCATATACGAATAGTTGAAAATGTTATTTAGAATGTGTTTTTGAAAATAGCAACACCATATTTAAATTGATATTGTTTCCGGTGCTTACCGCGCTTATATGTTGTTGGCAATGTTTCAATCGCTATGATCATGATGACTAACACACGGCCCTTCTTCCCAGAAACATTGCCGAAATATAGGGACCTCAATTTATTAAACGCGGTTAGCTATCGATCAAATATATATTTAAATGTGGATAGTGATTGCGTTAGATAAAACGATTACAGCAGATTGACCTCAGCTCATAAGGATTTATGTTATCAATCCTGGTAAAAGAAATATAAAAACACTTACTTAATATGTGTATTAACAATTACAAATATAATATTTACAGAGCGATACAATTATTGTAGTCATCAGTAGAAAAACAGCACATCCGCAAAAAAAATCTAGTAAATCGTAAAAATGTGCTACGTATGTAAAACCTTTTTTTAGGTTCGGAGGTTCGAACCCATCGAACCCAGGACGGCGGCGTTTATAAACGAATTAAAGAGTTTCTATGTTTAATTAAAGCGCTAATTACTAGCTAACAGCTAAATAGTCGCATTAGATAAATTACTTTTGTATTTTATAGTTCAATTATTTAAGGAAAGTTTCAGGTTTTCTTTTTTACAGGATTTTTTGACGTGATAACGTCTTATAAATTGATGAACACCGGCAGCGCGCACAAAAAAGCATCTCGTTCCGCTGTCAAACGAGCGTTGGCTTGGAAACCATTATTTATAACAAAAGAAGTTAAAACGCGACAACGTGTTATTTGTTTATTTCTACAATTTAATAAGATGTAATTGATTTCCTCCAAAAAATTTCAGCCTAATGTCATTTTGTTCACTTCAATTAACTGTTTTTCTCAAAAGAGTGGCAAAAAAGGTACTGTGCGTTTCAAATGAGAGTAGGACGGACTTAGCGCCATATTGTGACGTCATAGCTGTCAATTCAAACCAGTTAGGTAGGGTGGGCAAAAAAGTTTTCTTTTAATTAAATTTATTTACAGAGATTAAGTGACAAAAAATCAATCAATCTAGCTCTTCAATTCCGCTCATCTCTGTATTTCTGTCCGAGTGCGCGGCAGATACGTGTTAACGTATTTTTATTTATCCTCGTAGCTAAATGAACTCGCTTGGTCACTTTACTTATATTTTGCAGTGTTTGCAAAATGGTAGCGTACATTTCACGAGTCAAACTTATATAACCTTCAGGTTCTCACGATGGAACACACTAATAACGGCAAGATATCGACTGGCGTCCTTATTTTCTTTAATAATTTTGACATGTTTCCAGGGCCTTTGCGGCACAATGACATAAAAAAAAGATATTTACTGTTTTAAAAACGAGTTACTTATTACTTTATTTTTTTAAAAATTGACGACTATTTAACGTTTTTATTTAAATTAGATTTAAAACTATTAATTATGCAAATAAGTTTTTATGTACACCGTACTTTTCAAGTGATATTTGACAGATAGAGGTCATTGACGTTCCTAGTCTTATTTGTAACGCATAATAAATAATTTTTCATCAATGTTACTTTATGACGTTATCACGTAAAACCATACGTGAAACTATCGTCCGTAAACCGACTTTACAGACAACCAATTTTTTTTTAATTTTATGGTAGGTGAAACTGTCAGGAACAGTTCCTAAATAATAAATCGGCATCATGGATATTGTTATAGCAGTATAATATTAACATTGTCCAGTCGGGGCAGACATAAAACTAGCCTGAAATTTGAACTGCTGGAGGAAGACTACGATATTGATCCTATCGTAAAAACGATAATGACCAAACTTGTGAGAAATAAAATTTCCAACAACTTTGGATACCGCCATTTTTGCTCTAAAGTTGAAAATTACCGAGTTATTTCAGAAAAACGAAAAAATTAAACTTTTAAACAAGATGGCAGCGAACCCTTTACTGGGATTAGTTAGAATATCGAGATTTATACTTCCAACCATCCCCCCGACGTTAAAAAAAATCGCTCGCCGGATTTTTTTCTATTTAAATGTCTGCCCCGACTGGACTAACAGTCAAATTCTCAGATAAGGATCGAATGTGGATCATTTAGAGTCCAACCACTCAGCTATTGGTCCTATATGCTGAGATATGCCGAATGGTTTTATTCATACACGGTATGATCTCGAGATGTTTGTTTTAGGAATGTCTGGCATTAATGTCCCAAGTGCAATCTTTATATTATGTTTCAGAGTGCAAATTACTCCTTGGAGCATACATTGTAGACTCCTTTCTTGTGAGGGTAATATAGTACTGATTTCTACATTTGACGATCTCTGTGGCTCAATAGTTAGCGCGTTGCTGCTCAAGCCGGAGGTAGCGGGTTCGAATCCCGTGTTCCTGGGTCATGGATGTATATTAAATATTTGTATTATATAATAAAAATCTTAAATATATGTAAAGTATAAAAATATTAATTATATTTCCAGACAGCAGAAATTATATATTATATAACCGTAGCACAAGAACAAAAGTTCTTCGAGAACTTACCACGGGACCAGATTGACGTGGTGTAAAAAGCGTTCATAGATATTATTATTATTTAAAAAAAGGTAAGCCATCTGCTAGCAATAAATTTCGTCATATTATAGACATTTGAGCATCATCATCATCATCAGCCTTTATCCGTCCACTGCTGAACATAGGCCTCCTTCAATGAACACCAAGACGGCCGATCCCTTGCCACCCACGTCTAACATGTGTGCTAAGATATTTAAGAGTGATGTTAAAATATTATTGAATGCGTAACATACGATATGATGTTTGACCTATTGTAAGCATTTGATAAAACTTTTCACGCACTAAATATTTACGAACAATCACCCTAATTGTGTATACAAAAGAGGAATGGATATGCATTCATGCCGGTAGAGTATGAAAATGAATGGACTCTATCACTAATCTAGAGAGACGTCCGCTATTGTGTGTACATTGTAATAGCGGTGTAGTTGTTTAACTATTTATATATACATCTAATTTAGGAATTATACGCTTCAAGATATAATCCAATGTTTGTTTCTATTTCAGAAGGATTAACCTGAATTTTGAAGATTTTATAGATATTTATTTAAAAATAAGTAGTCTTTAATTTGAATTGGATATTTTTATAGCATAGGAGGCCAAAGGAGCAGTCGAAGCCTTTTGGCGACTGTCGATGCCCATACACATCCGCACAACCAGAGATTATGCAGATGCGCTACCTTCCTTTCCCTATACTACTGAATGGGCCATGCATCAGAAAGACACAAACCTGACGAAACGCGACACATAGCTGTCACTTGACGCCGGTGTTATGTAAGCTATAGGTACCACCCCGGTCGTGCCGAAGCCATTCGGCTGCAAAACAACATGGCAAACAACAAACAATCATCAACAAAACAAAAAAATCTTACAAATAGAATGTAATTATAAACAGCTCGTTGTAGCACTTGTTCGGTAGGTTCCCTAGTAAACTATTGGAACAGTAACCATTGATCGCCCAAGTTGCATCGATGCCAATCATTACTTGATCCGATTGAGAAAGCGTGCTTGAATGTAGATATACACTGTGTTTTATGACCATAGTTGCTAGATACCCTTTTCTTGTACTATTCTATCGTTGAATCCATTTTAATTGGCCATTAATATGGGAAGACGATCTCGGTGCGGTGGCCGGTCCGTGGTGGATGCGAGTGGCAGGGGATCGGCCGTCTTGGCGTTCATTGAGGGAGGCCTATGTTAAGCAGTGGACGAATAGAGGCTGATGATGGTGATGATCATGATCCATTTAAATCCCAAGATGACACCGGGCCGTAGAGGACTTTGTGAGTAATGCTGGGACACCCGTAACTACCCTAACGACCTACTACATCTCATACCCATATTCACGCTGCTCAAACATTTTATTAATATTAAAATTTATTAAATAAGACACTTTAGGAAGGTCTCGGCTATTTTGCAAGCACATTATCATACAAATTACTGATCATGGAGAAATATGCCCTTAATATATTATATAAAAATAACCTCATTTAAAATTCATTATTACATAATGATTGTTTATATTTAGGTATGCATCGGAATGGGAGGAATAAATTCTATTGTTTGGATATATAAGCGAATCCCACGGCTAATATTGCATAAGTAAAAGATCTAAGAATACGATGCAATGTGTTATGTTCGCTACCTTGACATTATGGGCTGATAAAAAGTATGACAGGCATTTAAAAGATACAGGCTTTGATACAGACAAAAAGTCCTCAGTTTGTCTGTCAGACTGACAGACAGGCTATAAATGCAATTTATTGTATGAAAGAATGTGTGGTTCTTTGTTATTCAACTATAGACATTGGTAAAATCCTGTATGTTTACTAGAAATGAAAAGAGTATACAATCAGGCTAAAGATATATAGGTACAGCCAAAGGCAACCCCACTTATTTGTACTTCGATTGTGATATATTTAAAAGGGAATATTTGTTAGTTTGTGAGTTATGATGTATGAGGAAATCATCGATACTGCTCAGCCGATTAAAAAAATATACCAGTATAATGCTAGGTTATCATTGACATGAGATCATCAATGTGGACATGGCTGTGAAAGTACGAAGCAGCTAGCAACAGCTAGTAAGTATTGATAAAGGATGGTGAGAGCCCCCACCATGGTTCAAGCCTTGTCGTGGCGGTGGGGCTCAGTAGACTATGGTAAACCCAGCACCTTGGGCGAAGCTAATTGAACCGAGGGAGCTGCTCTTATAAGAAGAGGGGGCAAAAAGAGCAGGGGGTGACAAGGGGCGAGAATGGGAACCTCACCCCCATTGCATTATCCCGACGTTGGGAGGGGTTGTTCTGTCGGTCCCCTGGGTGACTGATTAGCCGTCGAGGTACCCTGTTGCTTAGCAGATTCAGAGTACCTCAGAAAAGGCGGCATTGGTGGCAAAAAAGGACGGTGAGAGCTCGAATCAACGTTCAGTAAGTAGCTTTTGTGTGACACATACGTTGTGTACGTATGTGTTTTTTTTTTATTTTTTATTTTTCTCGACAATGTTTTAAAATCCCTTGTGAAGATGTGACAATATTAGATTTCGATTTTGTTTGCAGATATCTCGTTATTTGGTAAACAAATAGCTGCTCAACTAAATCTTGACCTAAATCCTACGTAATATTAGTTTTGTCATTACTATTCATACGAAGGTTCTAATGACTATGAATGACATTTACTTGTGTACCGGAGATTTGATTTTTTACTGATGTCTTGATGACTTGGCCATGATTTTTATGGCCACCAGTTACGGGCAATATTTTACAAATAAATAAATAAATGTTATCCAACAATCACACCACGTTAACCTAGTCCCGTGGTAAGTAAGAACTTGTGTTACGGGTACTAGGAACGGAAATAAATTTAAGAAATTCTAACGCGAGGATTCGAACGGGATTCGAACCCTCGACCGCTGCGTGAAGGCTCCAGTAGCCTGACCACGCGGCCCGCCAGCCATCAATAAATTATCTATTAATTTATATTTTATATTACTACGATTTGGTTTGAGTTTTTAGCACATTTTAGATGGAGTATCTCATGTAGTGACTTAGAATTTAGAGTTTGATTCTAAATTCTACTATTCTAAACAGATAACGTTTATTATTATAATATCAGATATCTTTAAAATACAAAGATATGAAATGTATATGTAATAAAACTGTAAATGTGAGTTTTTTTATTGTTTTCTTTTGTTATCTTTTTTACCGTCATAACCTAGTTCCTTATGTATTTTAGTGAATCTGTTGAGTCAATGAAACAATCGCAAAGAGGTTGCATTTCAACTTTATTTGTCCATGATTATAATGTATCTGGAACGCTCAAATTCTTTGCAATACATAATTGTACATAACAAACATATTTATACATAATTATATATACAGATACGTTTATAATTTATATTGATATATACTTCTTCGTTCACGCTTATTTCCGAAATCACTCAACCGATTTAAATAAAAATTTGTGACTGTGGATAATTTTAGTTTAGAAATACGATCGATTTAGACACCCACAGATTGTTGCTGATGGTAATTTTTTATGTATTTGTGGTCATGTACTTTTCTCTCTCTCTTTCTCTCCAGTCGGTCCCTCAATGTTGAAAATCATGATTCCTCATCAAGCTTATCCATGTGTGTTATCAATGTCAAGATAGTTTTTACGAATTATGTAACTTATTTCAAGCTTATCACGGGAATATAAACATAACTGGAAAGTAACTATGTGAGAAGGATTGGTACCTACCATGATTTTCTTACCATGAGTAGCATTAGGCCCATTGGGGGCTATCCCCCAAGACAAGAAGAGCAACGCATCTGCATAATCGTTTGCACTCCTATGCTATAAAAAATGTAAAATATGATATGTCTATACGATCGGACATGAATGAAAACTTTTGGCTTCTCTACTTATACATATTATAATACAAATTTGTACCCGAGGGGAATGCATAACAAAAGGTTTTTTCTGTGGAAGGTTATAATATCTCGCTCGTTAATGTTGTCATGACATATGATATAATTAGCGAAATCTCGTACGTTTTAACTTTCATTGGTAGTCTGGTAAGAGCTTTGACCTTTTCTTTTTAATTTTACTTTCATTCAATAACATAAGTCACTTTTTAGTAGCTAGACATAATAGACAGTGTCATTGAGTGTATATAAAACTACATTGGTTTGCCATAAATGTATTCAGACGAAGATCTAACAAAGACGAATGAGAAGTAATATTTAATAAAACAATTAAAGATATATTAAAAAATATATATATATATATATATATTTAAAAAAAAAAATCTTTCTTCCGTCCACTGTTCGACCTCTTACACAGAACGCCAAAACGATCTCTCACCGCTGGCATAATTGCAGGTAAAGCAATTGCCAAAAATTTAATAAAAAAATATTTTACTTAAAATTTGATATTACTTAAAAACAACAACATACTAGCGTACATTACTAGCATAAAGAAAAAAAGGAAATCAGTTCAAACTGGTTATCTTAAGTGAAAGTACCTATTAAAGAATATTTGAACCGAGATCATCGTGCTGACTGCTGGCCAGTTGACCGCCAAAGAAAGCAGAATGTATATACTTTACTCGCTTTTCGTGACACTGGCGAATTGATCATTATTGTGTCTGTCTCAATTGCGGTTACTTAAAAAAACTGCTAAAGTATTTTAAATACTTCCTATCTAAGGCAGTATTGTATCTGTAAGAGGTAGTGCCATGCTCCTTCGCAGCCGAATTGGCCTGGCACGACCGGGGTGGTACCTCTCGCTCATATAACACCAGCGTCAAGTAATAGCTACGCTGTCGCGTTTCGTGCGGCTTATGAGTTTCCGGTGGCCCTTATTAGGGGGGATAGGGAAAAGAGCTGCATAATCTGTTGTGCGGATGTGTATGGGCGTCGATAGTCGCCAAAAGGCTTCGACTGCTCGTTTGCCCTCCTATGCTATAAAAAAGTAAGTAAAATTAAGTTTGTTAGAGCTCTACTAGGTACTAAACTAAACTATTAGGTATATTAAATCTCTGCACTCTGTAGACGTTGGGAGGTCGTCCGCACTACGATTACCACCTCGCTAGCTCTACGTGTAAATTACAAAATAATGGTATAGACATGAAGACCATTTTTGTTCACGGGGAGTTCCCTTTTTCTTCTTTTAAAAAGACTGTAGCTAATTTTTTTTTTGGGAAGACCTAGAAATTTGGTTTGGGTTTGGGTGGTCTGAATTTGATTCGTTTATCGAAGCGTAACGTCCTGAGTGTAAAGTCTAAACATCTATATTTATTCTTTATCTACACAGTAATCATTTACTCTCAATCATAAAGGAGATGTTATTGTTTCACTGCTGTGTTTTGTCTGTGCCGTAGCTCTTAAACAGGTGAACCTGAATGATTTATTTGGTTGCGTTTATTTTTATTAAAAAAATGGGTTTCTATCTAGCGGTGATTTACAGACATGTTTCATCAAAATTGGTTCAGTCGTTTCAAGGTCATCAACTCTTTTGTTATTCCCTTGGGGGTTTTATAAAGTATAACTTTTAAGTTATATGTAGACACTAGGTTGACACTTATTTTTGTTTTCTATATATAAAACAGTATGGATATACATTAGAATACTTTTTTTTAATAAATTGAAAAATATGGGGGACTAACAACCAATATAAATTATATGTTTCCTCATTCTTATCTCGTAGCAACATTCACTCAATTAATTACCATTCCTTACCATGTACAGACATAAGGATGAACTATATATTTCTTTAAAGACATTCTACTCCTTTCACTGGTCAAGGATTTATGTTATCGATACTCTATTTTAAAATAACTTTACGACATCCATTATAAGGTACTTTTATAACAGGATTTACTGATGGCCTATCCGATGTCCGGTCCTATGACAAATGCCTTCGATGTGGAGGACAATCTACTAGCATCGCGCTCACATGATTGTCCCATCTTATCCATAAATTACGTCACACGAGTTTCACGATTTTTACCCCTCCCCCGTCTTTCTCATAGTCACATTTTTGAGACTCCCCCCTTCCTAGTGACGTCACTTATTTTACCATCAAATTATTGAAGCAGTGGTTCCAAAATTAATTATATTTTCTTATTTTTATAACACTTACGATTAGGTTGAATTAAAAATATTAGAAAGCAACATCGTAACACTAGTAAAAATAAACATCAGTAGAATTATGTTATAAGATTCTTGATTGCTTGATTGGGGCCTAATACTTCATGTAACAAGTTCAAGAACGACGTGTCACGCTAAATAACATAACTGCATTGTCTTAATGGTAATTGCTCAGCTAATCATTCGTGTTTACTTAATAAAAGGCTATCGTTAGCTTAAAACTGTTGTTGAAATAAACATTTTTAATACTTATAGGGGAAACTATCTGATGGTAAGTAGGTACTTACAAGTAGGTACGTAAAAGTTTAATACAAGCCCACCTAGGTTAGCATGTAATATGACCGAGCCATGGAGATACGAGGATACAACCGGAATAAAGCGGTAATGTTATGTGTTTTGTATGAAAACCAATTCCGCCAAAAGTGTTGTGACGCTGCGCCGGTTCTGCGCTCTGATATTCATTGTTGGATGATTGGCCGATGAGACGTTAATACATATCACGGGTTTGTTGAATTGCTATTACGTCAGTGATTTGTCACTAGTCACCAGTTTCGGAATTATATGGCTCACATTACTCATTGAATTACAGCAACTTCACATAGCAAAATATGAGTAATTAGGTGGTAGCAATTTACACTAGAACGCGCTACTGAGCGCATCATTCCTTACTACATAGTTGATATAATTAGAATGGTTTTTACAGTTTGCAAGTTGTTTTTTTAGAAGTTGCTTTAAGAAAAGTTAGAATTGTGTATTTTATATAAAAAAATTCAGCCAGTGTTTCCCAAGTTAAGAGAAATAAAAATCTATCTTTTTTGGCTCTTTTTCTCGTCAGTCAAGCTCTCCTAGTACTCGTTTTAATTAAGGAGGCAATGGTGCGACCCGGTATTTCTTTTTGGCCCTAAATGGGAAACGCTGCACTAGACCATTTGTATGACCACACTATACCACACTATACCACACTATACCATAGCTAAAAGGAGTCGACGTTGATATCAATATATCAATGGCGTACACTGAACGGCCTTTTGACTAGCCACTTGGTCTTGACACTGTTGTAGAGAATAGAAACTATAAATATATAAGATTCGTGACTTTGAGATAAATTGACATATTTTTAGAAGCATTTGCTAATCATGGGTTTTAACACAGTGTGATAGATTTTAAAGAAGATGAGTCAGACATGTTGAATTTGTGGCGGACCAATCAGTGCCACATTCCTGAATCGCTCTATCGAAGTTCCACAGCTCGTCGCTACACATACAACAGCTGAATTGATAGCAAGTGGGCTTCGGCCTGACCGAGCATACAATCTCGCTCGGTCGGAGATCTCCCTTTGTGGCTTCCCACTTATTCCCACAAATTTATTGATGAACTTGATTTCCGTCTGCAGATTCGCTTGCGAAATCTTATTCGAAGTTACTTTTTCTTATTACTGACATAAACATACCATAGGATAGCATAAGCTACTGGTAATATATATTAAAGAACGCATAATTTTATGTTTTAATTATTCAAACTTCGATAAAAACGTTCGAAACAGTGGCTGCGTTTCAAAAGGTCGTTGAAGAGGCAAAGTGCTTTTCTCAGTGGTTCCATCGGATACAGAGATGTATTAATGAATGCATGTAAGCTTTTTTGAAATATTATTAAACTAATAACTTGCTAATTTGTTCAGTTTTTTTAATTTTCTAAGAACTTTGAGTATCATCCTCGTCTCGCACGACCGCCTATATACAAGGTTGATAAAAGCGAGAGGCATTAAATTAAACCACGTATACTACACATGCTTACGGTTAATCTGAAACTATTAAAAACAGTTTATGAGAGAAATAAAAAAAAAACTTTTTCAAAGAACTTAAATACGAGAATAGCCAAAGTAAAGCGTAAACATCCTTTGTAAAATGTCCACTGACCTTCGAATCCTGGTAGTGCGACGCACAGCACGTTGCGTCTCACCGGGTCTAATAAAGCGGAGTGGCTTTAAAACTTTAAAAATATCCTGTGACTAAACTATTGATTCTATTGGTCCAATTTTTAGTGTGTAGGCTGAAAATGGTACATAGTATATGTGGTTTAATTTAATGCCTCTCGCTTTTATCAACCTGGTATATATATATAAAATCTTTTTCTCTCTCTTTCTTAAATAACGCAGGGCTCAATCTTATCTCGTGACAGATCACCATCTTTCGGGGGCAGCGAGTCCCACATACCCGCCGGAGGAGTCCCCACTCCCCGGGGTTCTCGCGGGATGTATTTGTGCAGTTCCCGGAGTCCCGGTGTAAAATAAAGAAAGACATTCTACCGGTATACTTTGTAAAGGGCGTTACTCTGTAGAAATATATTGTGATCGAGAAGATTCAATTGTTTTAATCGGACATTCTTGCGGCGAGCTTACACATACTACCATGTCAAAATATTACAATGTGAAAGAAGAATTACTAACACATTGTGATTTATGATTTACATGACACATTTTCCTATGAAAAAAAATCATAAAGACAGTGACATAGACAAGTGGATTTTTTTTGGCAGATCTGTGAATGTCAACTTGCCAACAGCTGACTTACACGCACGAGGGAGGCACTGAAAATTTCAGGAATCAAGGAAGTGACACAACATTACTATTTTAAAATGTATTTATTGCTTTTCGAAGTATTATCCGCGAAATTTGACACATTTTTCCATACGATGGAACCAATCATTGAAGCAACCATTCCATTCGGAAGTTGGGGTCTCCAAAATGGCCGTTTTGTAGGCGTCCACAGCTTCCTCAGGCGATGAAAATCTCTGACCACGCAATTTATTCTTTATTTTAGAGAAAGTATAGAAATCATTAGGGCTTAGGTCGAGGCTGTACGGCGGATGGTCTAATAATTCTATGTTTTCTTGCTCTAAAAACTCTTTTGTTCTGTGCGCGGTGTGAGAACTCGCATTGTCGTGATGGAGGATGATGCGGCAGTTGCAGTTCTCTTTACGGAGTTCAGAAACGACCTGTGGCAAACAAATGTTAGCATACCATTCTGCATTAGCCGTTCTTTGTCCCTCGAGAGGAATAGTCGCAACATGGCCGGTTTTGGAGACAAACGTGGCCACCATTTTTTTTGCAACACTCCGTGAACGAACAATTTTTGTTGGCTTTAACTCATTTTCGAACACCCAAACTCGTGACTGGTTTTTTGTTTCGGGTTCGTACGCGTATATCCAGGATTCGTCACCTGATACGATGTTGTATACAGCATTTAAGGATCCTGCGTGGAATCTTTCGAGAGTTCTGACGCACCAAGTAACGCGAGCCGCTTTTTGCTCTTCACAGAGCAAATGCGGTATCCATCGGGAAAACAACTTTTTTACACCAAATTGTTCATGCAAGATTATTTGTATTTGACTCATACCAATGTCTAAAGTTGCTTAAATTTCGCGGTATGTCATATGTCGATCTTCCCCAATCAGCTTACGCACAGCATCAATGTTTTCTTGGGTGACTGCAGTTTTTGGATGACCTTGACGGGGACCATCACTGATCTTGACACGTCCACGTTGAAATTCAGAAAACCAGCGATAAATTGTGGTTTTGGATGGGGCTTCATCACCAAATGCAGAAATCATCCGGTCAACACACTGTTTTTGTGTTAAACCACTTGGAAAGTCATAATAAATCATCGCTCTAGAATTTTCTCGAGTCAATTCCATTTTCTCAACGACTAAACAAGTTTGACAAGACCTTGTGACAAGACCGAGAATCTTTTTTAAAATAAATAAATGGTATTCGATTTTAAAAACCAAGGAGTTTTCAATTAAAAAGATTTTAATATGATAGGAACAGTGGAAATATTCCATTCCCGATACTTTTAGTGCATCCTATGTAATATGTTGTACACCTTGCTCAGTGTAATAAAAGCCTATCATCAACTAGATCATCAACGATATTATAAAATAATGACAAAAGCCACTAAGTATTTCTGCTATGATAAAATTGTTTATGTCCATATAAACATGCAGCTGAGGACAAAGGAAGTGTTATTGGGGAAGTGCTGAGAAAATGTAGCCTATAAAAGTACAGATCGTTAGTACAAGTGTAGTACGAAGAAAACCTTATAATATGTACACTCGAATGCATAAATATCGTCATCGCCGTTGTCAGCCCATATTCGTATGTATGGTTGTGAATCGAAGAGACAGGTCTAGATTCGACTCTGGATCCTTGAAATAAGGGGTTTCCCTAAAAATTTAAAGGCAAACCCAGTCGCTTTCACGCCAGTGAAGGAAAACATATTATTGATGAATATTTCTACATAATAAGATTAAATATCTGCCAACATTGGTCCAAGCCATATTATGTGAACTATCGTCTAGATCCTTTTCTCTGGATGCAGAGATGCTGACTTCCAAATATCAGAAGAATTACTGATTCTTCTCAAATGAACGTCAATATCACAAACTGCTTGCATATGGAGCATCTCTTGATGTGTACGAGGGCGGCACTGAAAATTTCGGGAATCAAGGAAGTGACACAACATTACTATTTAAAAATGTATTTATTGCTTTTCGAAGTATTATCCGCGAAATTTGACACATTTTTCCATACGATGGAACCAATCATTGAAGCAACCATTCCATTCGGAAGTTGGGGTCCCCAAAAGGGCCGTTTTGTAGCCGTCCACAGCTTCTTCAGGCAATGAAAATCTGTGACCACGCAATTTATTCTTTATTTTAGGGAAAGTATAGAAATCATCAGGGCTTAGGTCGGGGCTGTACGGCGGATGGTCTAATAATTCTATGTTTTCTTGCTCTAAAAACTCTTTTGTTCTGTGCGCGGTGTGAGAACTCGCATTGTCGTGATGGAGGATGATGCGGCGGTTGCAGTTCTCTTTACGGAGTTCAGAAACGACCTGTGGCAAACAAATGCTAGCATACCATTCTGCATTAACCGTTCTTTGTCCCTCAAGAGGAAGTCGCAACATGGCCGGTTTTGGGAGACAAACGTGGCCACCATTTTTTTTGCAACACTCTGTGAACGAACAATTTTTGTTGGCTTTAACTCATTTTCGAACACCCAAACTCATGACTGGTTTTTTGTTTCGGGTTCGTACGCGTATATACAGGATTCGTCACCTGATACGATGTTGTATACAGCATTTGACGACCCTGCGTGGAATCTTTCGAGAGTTCTGACACACCAAGTAACGCGAGCCGCTTTTTTGCTCTTCACAGAGCAAATGCGGTATCCATCGGGAAAACAACTTTTTTTACACCTAATTGTTCATGCAAGATTATTTGTATTTGACTCATGCCAATGTCAAAAGTTGCCTGAATTTCGCGGTATGTCACATGTCGATCTTCCTCAATCAGCTTACGCACAGCACGTTACGTTTTCTTGGGTGACTGCAGTTTTTGGACGACCTTGACGGGGATCATCACTGAGCTTGACACGTCCACATTGAAATTCAGCAAACCAGCGATAAATTGTGGTTTTGGATGGGGCTTCATCACCAAATGCAGAAATCATCCGGTCAACACACTGTTTTTGTCACTGTCATAATAAATCATCGCTCTAGAATTTTCTCGAGTCAATTCCATTTTCTCAACAACTAAATAAGTTTGACAAGACTTGTGACAAGACCGGGAATCTTTTTTTAAATAAATAAATGGTATTCGATTTTTAAAACCAAGGAGATTTCAATTAAAAAGATTTTAATATGACAGGAATAGTGGAAATATTCCATTCCCGATACTTTTAGTGCAGCCTATGTATGAAGAAAGTTTTAACAGTGGAAAAAATAACAAGCTGATATTTAAAAAGGGAGACGAGACAGACTTAAACAACTATCGAGCAATTATTTCTAAAATTATCGAAAATGTCATGTTGACAGTCTTAATAAATACGTGCTCAATCAAAATACCTATATTAACGCGAAATCAATATGGTTTCCGGAAAAATAGTAACACTATCTTAGCTTAGCTTTAATTTAATTAAAACCGCTACTGAAGCTATAAATGTCAAAATACCGGTTTCTGCTATATTCCTAGACATTAGCAAAGCGTTTGATTATGTTGATCATTCCATATACCTACCTATACGAATTACAAAAATATGAAATAAGAGGAAGTGCCAACAAATGGATAAAATCCTCTATCTACTTAAATGGTAATCGAGTGGTAAGGGATCGGTCGTCTTGGCGTTCATTGAGTTTCTTTTTTTTTCATTCCACTGCTGACACCTATGTTCAGCAGTGAACGGATAGGAGCTGAGGATGATGATGATATATTTATCTAACTCCATTATCATATTTAGCCCGTAGATGATCAGCCACAGTTGACGCCAACGCAACATCCTATTTTGGCAGTGTCATTATTTAAAATGATTGATGCAGCTAACAAAGTACAAATTGGGCAGCGACAATCTAATCAGAAAAATAAGATGAAGATCATTTCCGATGTATGTCGTCATACACTTTAATGTTACGGTGAGACAGCTTTGAATGGTCCTCGTAGGTTCCTCTACACATGTACGTGACAAATCCATTATTATTATTACATTTCTCCATCCAGGGCTGGACATGGGCCTCTTTCAATGAACGCCAAGAACGCACTCGCATCCAATCACGACCGGTCACTGCACGGAGTTCGTCATCTCGTCTAATTGGAGGTGGACCTAGCTTCCGTCTTCCCGAACGTGGCCTCCACGCCCATTACATAGCCACATCGATCATATAACCGGAATAGAGCGGTAATATTATGTGTTTTGTATGAAAACAAATTCCGCCAAATTTGTGCTGCGACGCTGCGCCGATTCTGCGCTCTGATTGGCCATTGATGGATGATTAGCCGATGTGACGTACATACATATCACTGGTTGGTTGAATTACTATAACGTCAGTGACAAATCACTGATCAGTTTCAGAATTATATATGGTTTACATTATCACTTTAACCGGTTATATGCTCGACACATAGCCAATCAGTTTTACGTGCTCAATGCGAAAGGTCTTTTTTTTTTCTTTTGCGGAAGGGCTCGACTTTTCGGCCTGATGGCCTTAAAGCTGAATCGGTACAAGTGAAAGGCCTACGTCGGTTCATATGACTCAAGCTCTTACCCTTAGAGTAGTATGTATATCTATTATTAAACATAATGTTAATGTATATTAGTAAACATAATGTTACAGGAATTTGATGATAATGCTTTAAAATAATGGTTTTCTGAAAAAAGCGCGGTGCGGGAGTTCGTTCACCTCGTGCATGCGGCGACCTCGTGTTACGCTATCAGCTGATTCAGTCCGCTAGCCGTTTATTTAAGTTAGGTTTATTACATTGCTGTTTTTTTTTCAAAAAACCATTACTTTAAAGCATTATCATCAAATTCCTGTAACATTATGTTTACTAAACCGGATTATACAAAAAATAAAATAAAAAAGTCAACCAAAAAAAAAAACGCGTTTTTTTCACTTGTATAATGTCAGGCTATGCATGGGCTATGCCAACACTATCATACCCCTTTGTTTTCGCAAGCGTTCCAAATACACCCGGTATAACGCATCTGCTTACGATCGGCACCATTAAGCGGCGTGACAGTAGCACTCTATATAATATTAGGTCTTTACCTATAAAAATGCCGTTTTGTATGAAAAAAAAAAACCGGCCAAGTGCTAGTCGGACTCGCGCACAAAGGGTTCCGTACCATTACATAATATACAACATTAGACACTTTAACAAATATTAAGGTTTATGTTTATGGAATTAAATGTTTTTTTTATATATTTAAGTTGATTGCATGAAAGGTAAATTGCGATTTTTACTTACTATATCTTGTTCAAACCAATTTTCGGTGGAAGTTTGCATGGTAATGTACATCATACATTTTTTTTTAGTTTTATCATTCTCTTATTTTAGAAGTTACAGGGGGGGACGACACACATTTTTCCACTTTGGAAGTGTCTCTCGCGCAAACTATTCAGTTTAGAATAAAATGGTATGAGAAACCTCAATATCATTTTTAAATACCTATCTATAGATACCCCACACGGATGGGTTTGATGATTTTTTTTTTGAGTTTTTGTTGTAGGACCCCCAAAATTTATAGTTTTTTTTTACTTTTGTGACAAAATCTTAATGCGGTTCACAGAATACATCTGCTTACCAAGTTTCAACAGCATAGCTCTTATAGTTTCGGAAGAAAGTGGCTGTGACATACGGACGGACAGACAGGCAGATAGACATGACTAATCTATAAGGGTTCCGTTTTTGCCATTTGGCTACGGAACCCTAAAAATTAAGCGAATTTTTTTCATGTATTTTTTTATTTGTATTAATCGAAGTAATCATCCATGCAATCAATGCATCTTTGCCAACGCAGTGGCAGTCTATTGATGCCCTTTTTAAAGAAATGAGATGGACCGGAGTCAACAAATTCTTCAAAGGCATTTTGTACTGCCTCTCGGGTATTGATTTTTTTTCCCGCCAAGAAGTTATCCAAATTCTGGAAAAAGTTGTAGTCTGTAGGCGCAAGGTCTGGTGAGTAGGGCGGATGACGGAGAGCTTCCAACCCTAGTTCTTGCAACTTGGAGACCGTCTGCTGTGCAGTATGAGATCGCACGTTGTCGTGCAGGAGCAGCGGAGACGAGCGATTGAGCAATGCTGGTTGGAGATGTGCCAGCTTCTCCATCATTGTGTTCAGTTCTTCACAGTACACATCTGCAGTAATGCTCACCCCGTTGGGTAAGAAGCTGTGATGAATCACACCGGCCCTAGATCACTATCACTTTTCTAGGGGTTGACATACAACAAGCCTTGCTACACCAGCTCCGATGGTTTTGGCATACGATGATACTTAGATATCTCCATTACGATACCTGCCCCCCATGATACAACAGAACAGATGGTTTCCTAATATTATGAACGCGAAAGTTGCTAAGAATGTAACGTGGATGTATGGATGTATGTTCCTATTTCACGCAAAAACTACTTAATGGATTTTGATGAAACTTTACAATAACATAGCTTATACATCAGAATAACATATAGGCTATAATTTATCCCTGTACTGTCACGGGAATGGGAAGTACGCGGGTGAAACCGCGTGGCGCTGCTAGTTGATATATAACCCGTACTGCTACAGTCGACATATTGTGTTAAGGTTAATTATTCAATAATCCTACTAATATTATAAATGTGAAAGTAAGTTTGTTTGTTACGCTTTCACGCTTTTACGCGAAAACTAATTAATCGATCATCATGAAACTTTGTACAAATATTCTTGGAGGTATTAGAAGTAATAATACTCTCTCTATGGATGCTTTTACACCACGTCAATCTGGTCCCGTGGTAAGTTCTCGAAGAAGTTGTGTTACGGGTACCGGAAATATATTTAATACTTTTATACTGTACATATATTTTAAGTTTTTTATTATATTATACACATATTTAATACACATACATGACCCAGGAACACGGAAAACTTTTTGTTCCCTGGCGGGTTTGAACCCGCTACCTCCGACTTGAGCGCCAACGCGCTAACCATTGAGCCACAGAGGTCGCCATATATATTAGAAGTAACAAAGGATACTTTTTATGAAAGGCAATTAAAATCTTATCCTGCGCAGACGAATTCGCGGGCGTCAGCTAGTTTAATATATTTTTCATAAAACATTCGGTTTTAAGTCGAGTTTTTGGACCAAACATTAGTAATTCCATCATGTTACACGGTATTTGTCATTTAGCTTTTAGACTAAAAAGGTTTATGGAAAATCCCAGGCGAGGTCAGCTAATAAATTATAAAGCGAATTGAGCCGTTTTTATTTTTTCTTTTATTTATGTTTTTGAGTATTCGGACTTGTCTATAATCTTAAGTATAAATATGTTTAATTAGACTCTTTGGTCCACGAATCTCTGGGCATTAATAGTATGGATATTAGTTTATATATAACATACTAGGGGTCCGTCCCTCATGATCTGACATCGGTCATCGGAGGGGACTTGTCTCTGCCGAGTGTCATCATCGCGATGCTCGGTGACGACGAGTCCTGGACGGCGATGGTTTCCTTCTGCGAGGCAATAATGTCCCAGAAGGAGGCCGACGAGCGGGTGAGAGAGGAGGCCGCCGACGAGGCCTCCCTCCGTGGGCGACGAACGGGGATGCGCAGGAGGCGCTACTTAATGCGCCTCCAGTAACGCCCCTGTGCTCGTGTCGGGTTCAGGATGGGAACCTGGGCTCAGTATGACACGACGTCGCGGGGACTGCCCAAGCAGCCGGGCAGTCCCCCTTAAGGGGAGTAGTCTGGCCTTCGCCGGGGCCAGCCTGTCGCTGAGGTGATCCTGTTGACTGCCTATCCGGGACCCTCAAATTAAAGCGGCTGAAAGCGCTCGCAGTGGTTTTAGTTTACGGGTAGGGCACTCCCAGGTGCGAGTCCCACATAGGGTCAGGATCTACCCGCGATCCTGGCTACATGCGTAAAAAGCATTTCCCTGCGATAAAAAAAAAAAAATGGGTCCGTCCCGGCTTCGCACGGGTAAATAATTTACAGCCAATGTTACTCGCTGACAATGTGTCTTTCTGTAGGTGAAATAATTTTTCAAATCAGTCCAGTAGTTTCGGAGCCTTCAGCCGGTTAATTAAAAATAAACAAACAATCAAATTTTTACTCTTTATAAAGCTTTTTGCTCAGCCTTTGCTAAACTAATTCAGCCCAAGTTTTTAAGATCTATCTTCCACTGTAAGAATGAGAATAACATAAAAAACAGGCTGGTTTTGAAACTTTTATATTTTACGATAATAGGCAGGCATCACACCTGCTTATGACGTAGCGGGTGTCTATGGATGTCGTTTATCACTTACCATCAGGAGAAACGACTGTCCGTTTGCCTCATGTTGGCCCCCCTTTAAAAAAAATGGATAGGTAATAAGTGATTCATAGATTTATTTGTCTGACTGTAGCAGTGTCCATACATAGACAATACATAAGGTCACTGTCAGGTTCCTATTATGTTATTAGCATAAATACTTATTTGTATAAATAAGGAAGCAAATGATACAGTTTACCTGCTTTTACGATGTTTCACATCTTATTAATGTTTATAGGCAGGCATTAACATACATTTATCCATTCATTTACTTAATGAAATGATTATGAGAAATATATTGACTAAATATTATAAATAAAATATATTTATAAACAATTAAACCACATTAAACCTAGACCCGTGAGAAGAGTAAAACGTTTATATTCAATATCAGCTGTTATTCGCAGATTCACAAGTGTTGAATTACATTTACCGACGTATCCGGAGCGATGATAATTATTGGTATATCTCATGAAATAATTAAAATTTTCTTTACAATATCATGAAATGTAATGTTTTTGTTCGGAACCCTTATTATTTTTCAAAAATAAAAGTATCTAGTCTTAATGACTCCTATAGCATCAGCTAATTTGCCTGTGAAATTTTGTAAATTGATTCCGCTTTGTTGAAAGTGTGCCACAACAAACATACAGACAACAATTTAAAAAGTAGTTTTTCTGTCATAAATAATGTATTACTTTTATATGCATTTAATATATAAAAAAATCTTATTAGACTTGACTAACAGACATTCCATTTTTTATTATTTGTATTTGTGGGATTTGAATTCGCGACCTATGTGGTGGTATGCTACCCACTACACCAGGAGGATAATCAATAAATTATTACGTTGTCTTAGAAATAAGACTTGCGTAACACGAAATTGCGGTGCAGTTATAAAAATCTCTCTCACCGACTTATGAATTTGCCACTTTTAAAGTCGTCATAGATTATAAGCCCACAAAATTTCCGCTTCCGGTAATAATTTAATTTTATAATATTGATTTACCTACGTATTTTTTTTAGAATTGAATAGTATATTGCATTTAATATTATTGTTAAATTGTGCTTGCATACTATATTTGATAAAAGTAAAAAAAAATGTAGCAAAAAAATTAAATAAGCCAAAATATCCCATAATTTGATCTGCATACTGCATAGTATTTTATACAGTTATTAAGTTTATTATATATCATAATAATATCATAGGTATAATAACCAACAGTCCAAAATCGATTAGAAATTGCATATTATGTTTATAAAAATAACATTCATATTAAAATATGTTGTGTTCAAAAACTGTTGAATTATTTAAATCTTACCTGATACACAAAACACGAATGGCACATAAACACAACACACTAAAAAGCCCGCATATAAAGTCATTAAACTATTTAATTTTCGTAACGTTCTGATAAACCATGATTTATATTTATCTACATTAATATCTTCATGATTTAATTTATTTATATTAACAGTTGAACATTTTTTTAAATTCATTATTTTTATTTTTATCAAAACTCATAATAATAATTTAAGTCCAAACGATTTTGGGTTTCAAATTAGGAATAAAAATTTAAATTAGCGCGAATTAAAAAAACGCGCGCATGCGGAGTGTACCACGTGCGTATTGTGAATTATATGGCATAGACTTTTGCCGTACAGCCTTACAAATGACTTCATTATAATCACACTGTGGTAGATGTGCCCTTGCGCTTCGAAGTATTTACATGCATCTTATTTCCGCACTATATTTTTGTTAGTTTCGTTGCATTTTGTGAATTGATGATTTTCTTTTATACAATTTTACTAGCTCAATCAATAACTAAAAAAAGATGTAGGTACTTACATAATATCTTTTTTTAATAAATTTACTTTTTTATATCTGAATTCTTATTATCTTTTTGGTATCATATAAATATTTAACAACCGAGCTTAAATATCGTCTCTGTGTAGATGACAAATGCTGAATGTGATCCATCTTTGGATACTGGTAGTGATCTTGAACTGGTCGCCGAAACAATTAACAAACAGACGTCTCATGAATTGAGCGATAGGCTTATAACTTAGAGGTAGTTGAGTAAACTTTTACTCTTCTAAAATATTATATACTTGTTGAATTGCGTCACGGTAAATATGAAATAAAAGGAGCAATAAAAAAGCACATTTCTTTAGACACCTGTATCGTAGATTTTATTGTTTATGTAATGGTTGGCTATACGTTTCTGAATTTAGTAATATCAGTTACTTGAATCATTATGAATCTGTATTATAAAATGAATCGCTGAATGGGTTGCTAAGCGCAAATCTCGAGAGTGGCTGAACCGATTTCGCTAATACTTTTTTTATAATATTCCTTGAAGTACGAAGATGGTTTTTACGGAGAGAAATATAAAAATAAAAATGCCTGAATAAGTCTAAAAACAACACTTTTCTATACTCCCATACAAAAGATTCGTAATAATACTTAAAAGTCAATTTGAACTTTAATACCATACCATAAAGTTGAAGTGTTAGTGGAGGGATTCCGGGAAGGCAAAAGCTAAAGTACGGATTTGAATTTTTTTAAAATTTTGACAGAACGAAGTCTGTGTGAGCAGCTAGTTATACATGTATACAATGTATATAAAAAGAATTTGAAAGCTTTAAGTAGCTTGTTGTCATCATAAATATAGAAAAAAACCTTTATGGCTGTTTATATCTCGGTTCAGACATCAGTTAGGAATAATAACTACATATTATTGTGTATTTTATTTTTGATTAATATTTTTTACAAACGAACTATTGTTTCAATATTATGCATTGACTTATATATACATACATATCGATGTAAATATGGATTTATTTTTGGTTGTTGCTTACGTCAATGGCTGGTAAATAGTTCGCCATGTCTTACGTATTTAAAAAACTGGACAACTCGGACTCACATACGAAGGGAAGGCGAAGGCTATAATAATAAGCTAGCTCATTTTTTTAATTTCGCATTTTTGCGTTGAGGGTTTTAATTTTTTTAAATTTAATTGTTATTTTAAAATTTTGGTACTTAGTTCCTATTTAATTTATTGTTTGTGTGTAAATCCTAGTCTGCATACTATAATAATATAAATAAAATACTACTAAAATATTATTATATCTACCATAAAAATACTATAAATCACCTCTCGATAACAAAAAGAAAAATAAAACTTACATTACAAATTGTATAAAGTTATTTAATTCAACCAAAATAAACTACTGGATAAACATAGTATGGATAATAGAACACAGGGTAAAAATATGGACAAAAAAATACTGGAAATGGTATCGTGCAATTAAATTTTTCTAAATATTCTTCAGACGATGAATTTACATTTGACACCATCAAACCGAAGCACAACACTATGTACAAATACATCTTGAATCTCATTTTTATGATCTGTCAACACTGAATAAAAATATTTATTTAACTGTACATGGTTTGTTCTAGAATGATTACAATATACAGTTACGTATTGGACGGTTTTATAGTTTTTTTACGATGTACATTTTCATAGGCTTAAAATGTATTTAATTATTGGAATACCTATCCAGTGATATTGATTTTGTAGTATAAATGCCAGTCTATCAGTGACTTTGTGACTGGCTCTGTCTATCTGTTATGGTTGGTTGCAACTTGGAGATCTATTGATGATTTCCTCTACATGACGGGCCAGTGCTGGGCCAGCGAGATGGTTGATACGCAACTACACGATGGCGATATTTATTTGTGAATAAGTCGTTTTCCAAGATGGACGTGGAAGCATTGGCGCTGCGGCAATGTATCTATACACCACGTAACAATATTTTCTTAATGTACACAATAATAAGGTTATTAAAAAGAAATGGCATAGAATAAGATGGTGGATCGAATCCAATATTTTATTAGTATTAGTAATTTTGGAAACGCTTTATTGGAAACATCCAGATATTCGAAGTAAGAACCAATTACTTAACAGAGGGTTCTGTACATTTGTACCTTACGGAAAAGCGAGATTTGTTTGCGTTAGACCCTCAGAAATAGTAATAATACCGCGTTAGACAAGTGTTTTTCAATCTATGGTTCGCGACCCCTAGGAGGGGTCGCCAAGCATTACTACGCAAAAGGTAGAGGAAAAGAAAGGTAAGGTTCTGCGTTAATTTTTTTATGTCATAAGGAGACGACAAAATCGAATCAAAATCATTTTTTTTTATTCAAAATAGTACCCATGTAGGTATCAATAAAGTATCTTTTTGAACGTCATTTCAATCTACCACCGGTTCCAATTCTTTCCGGTTTTAATTCTTATCCTGACATGCCTGGGAGGAACGCCCTATTCTCAAGGTGTGGCATATTTCATGAAATCTTTTACTTTATAATATCCTTTAGTACACAATCACTTTTTTGAATCTTTTAATTTAATGGATAGCTTTTGAACGTTTTCTGAGATCCTATTGTAAAAGCGTATTTTTTTGTAATTTTTGTAATATCTAAGACGCTTTTTTACACCACGTCAATCTAGTCCCGCGGTAAGTTCATGATGAACTTGTATTACGGGTTTAAACTTCTGTCCAGTAGTTTTGGCTTCTACTGCTCGTTTGCCCTCCTATGCTATAGATATATAAAAAAGTTTAATATAAAAAATTTAAATCTATATGAAATATATAAAAAAGTTTATAATATAAACTTTTTTTTAAATCTATATGAAATATATAAAAAAGTTTATAATATAAACTTTTTTTAAAGCTATATGAAATATATAAAAATCTATACAGTTTATCTCCTGTTAGCAAGATTCAACTGAAGAGACATAGTTGTGTATTGTGCCTGCGAAAATAAAATAGCAATTCAGATATTGACGAGTAATGAGATTAGTATTGAAGTTTGCATATATTTTTGGTCGTTACTACACTGCCTTCAATGCTTCATTTATTGTTGCAGAAAATTGTTGTAATAATTGAAACAATAAAGTCGTTAGAAATATTATTTTTATATTTATTGTAATTGTGGCAAGACTATCGTTTTATCATTATCATCATCATCATCAGCCCCACCAGGCCTTGATGTGGCTCAGTTGCCTAAGGTGTGTGCAGCACCTTGGGCGCAACTAATTGAGCCGAGGGAGCCCTTTGTACCCCTCTTATAAGAAGAAGGGACAAAAGAGCAGGGGGCAAGGGGAGGGGATGGGAAACTCACCCCATTGTACTGTCCCGTCGTTGGGAGGGGTTGTTCTGAGGCGCGGGACAACCCCTTGGTGGAGGTGGCGTCGGTCCCTTGGGGGTCTGACTAGCCGTCGAGGTGCCCTGTTTGTTTATTATATCCGGGGCACCTCACCAAAGGCGGCATTGGTGGCACTCGCCGGGTTTTAGTGGGTAGAGCTGCGTCCATTTACCAGCTTTCGGGCGCAGCGAGTCCCACATACCCGCGTGGGGAGACCCATTCCCCCGCGGGATGCCTCAGAGCATTTCCCCGCGTTAAAAAAAATCATCATCATCAGCCTCCATCCGTCCATGCTGAACATAGGCCTCCCTCAATAAACGCCAAGACGGCCGACCCCTTGCCACTCGCATCCCAGACCGGCACGGAGATCAGTCTACCCACCGGGTTAAATGGCTGGCTGAGGTTTGATCTATCTTAATCTTATATCTTTACATGAGCAATTCTTTTATATATATATATAATTGGAATCCCGGAATCGACTCCAACGATTTTCATGAAATTTAGTATATAGGGGGTTTCAGGGGGCGATCAATCGATCTAGCTAGGAATCATTTTTAGAAAATGTCATTTTATTTAAAAAAAAAAAAAACCGAGCAAAGCTCGGTCATCCGGGTACTTTAAATTAAAATACAAAAGAATAAAAAAGAATATATTGAATAAATATTAAATTATTCATATTACTCACAATTTGCATTATACATATATACCATTATACTAGTTGTTTTTATCACGCTTCTTGGCGAGGTTCGAGCACGCTTATCACGCCAGAAGGGGTATTTTGGCGTGATAAGCATTAACCACTAGAGGTGCTTTTGATATGCATATTTATATCACGAATTTGGCTCTATGCTCTAAATAATAATAATTATTTTATCACAATCAGATTAAGATCATTTTGATGATCTCATGAAGTAATAAAGACAATGGAATTGCTGTTTAGCGTGACTTATTTATAGTAGTTGTTGAACTAGTTACATAGTGATCTTTATATGCTAATATCTCTGTTAATATGTAAGTTGAAGGATATGTTAATATCTCGGCTTTATAGACAATGCTTTAACACAACACCATTGTGTTTTATTTGTTTTATTGTATATTAATGACTGTTGTGTTACCCTTCCAAAAAAAAAAGCACTACAGTCTGTGCCAGAATAAAGCCGTAGAAATTTACATGAAGCTATTTAAAAAGGGATATTTACCATGTTTTTCTCTTTTACGGAACTTGATGCGTAGAAATTAACGAAATATCAATAGTTTAAAATTTGAAAGTAACCATGTTAATAAAAAATTCTATGTAGTTTTACAAAGTATAAATTACTTACAAAGTAGGTTTTGTGTATAGTTTTTTATTAACATGGCGTAATAGTGTAATGTATTAACATGGCGTAATAGCCATATTATGTTGTTTGTAGGGATTTTTATGAAAATTATACAGATACTTGAACTGACTTTTATCTATACATAATAATCTTATCTTATCTTTATTTGTCTGTCCGTTAGTATGTTATTAGTAAAACATGATCGTTTGCTACTCTATGCAGTAATACAATAATGAAAGTAAATATTGTTTAAGTAGATTTACATTAGGTAAGTAAATTGTACAAAAAATGTAACTGCCTTGCCTTCAAGTTCGTTTGGTAGTTAGTACGTACGTAAATACGTACGAACAAACATACTCTTTATTCTTTTATATTTACCATAAATGTAAGTTTTCTCACAATGTCTTCTTCACTATGAGCAAGAAATGTTGACATTTCTTATAGAATATAGAGGGTAGCGATAATCTCATATGAGCGAAAGTTGAAAGTGTCCTGTACCGAATAACGGTAAAACTACTATATGAATATAGTTGTTGTAATGACTTGATACTTTTCATACACAAAGATGGTTCTCCTACCCTCCATGGTTGACAGGACAAAATCCTTTTCTCTATGATTCCCTAGAGGATGGTTAGATTCGAAACAAAAACGGTGGGGCTCATTAGGCTAGGGTGAGCCCAGCACCTTGGGCGAAGCTAAATTGTGGGGTACATAGAGCCCCCTCGGCTCAATTAGCTTATAAGAAGAGGGGACAAAAGAGCAGTGGGCAAGGGGCGAGGACGGGAACCTGATCTCTCTGTGGAGGTGGCGTCGGTCCCTTGGGGGACTAACTAGCTGTCCGGTTTGCTCGTTAGATCCGGGGCACCTCACCAGGTGGCATTAGTGGCACTCGCTGGGTTTTAGTGGGTGGAGCTGCATCCACTTACCAGCTTTCGGGCGCAACGAGTCCCACATACCCGCGTGGGAAGACCCACTCCCCTGCGGGAGAGCATTTCCCGGCGTTAAAAAAAGAAAGGTTCGAAACCAGAACTATTACTTAGTGCCAGGAGGATGCCAGCTAAATATATTATAATCGTCGATCGTTTCCGACGTGTAATACCAAATAAATAATAAAATACCAAATGTCCAAACTTCTTGGACAAAAACGTTGCACATTTTCGTGACGTTTCATCCTTAAAAATTTACCGGCATGCGCGCACAGAAGTTTCACTTCAAAAAGATACCAAACTATTTCATATCTAACACTGTGGGGCGTAGTGGGCGCGTCACGCAATGACTGCGTCATGGCATTTCCTGTTAAGGCGCGCCAATAGATGCTTCATATCCATAATAGTCTTATTATATTCTTTTCGAGTAAAACTTCGTAAAATGCGTTAGGGTTTATATAATTAATACTCGCGACCGTCAGCTGCGACTGCGTGAAGGCAGCCTACCAAGGTTCAAGCCTTGTCGTGGCGGTGGGGCTCAGTAACCTAGAGTGAGCCGCCTGCACCTTGGCTGAAGCGAATTGGGCCGAGGGGGCTCTTTGTACCCCTCTTATAAGAAGAGGGGACAAAAGGCAGGGTCAAGGGGCGAGGATGGGAACCCCCATTGTACTGTCCCGACGTTGGGAGGGGTTGTTCTGTGGTTCGGGACAACCCCTCTGTGGAGGTGGCGTCGGTCTCTTGCGGGACTGACTAGCCGTCGAGGTGCCCTGATTGTTTACTAGATCCGGGGCACCTCACCAAAGGCGGCATTGGTGGCACTCGCCGGGTTTTAGTGGGTAGAGCTGCGTCCACTTACCAGCTGTCGGGCGCAGCGAGTCCCACATACCCGCGTGGGGAGACCCACTCCCCCGCGGGATGCCTCAGAGCATTTCCCGGCGTTAAAGAAAAAAAAAAAAGGCAGCCTAATACCTGGAGAAAAAAAAGTCTAATTAGTCATTTCCTCCCATTTTAATATTGGTCGGATTATAGTTTACCTAATATCTTGAAGGAAATATAAAGTCATCTGACTATAACATGGTGCACTATACGTCAGCTGGCTGCTTGAACATGAAACTAAAATATATATTTTCAATGATTTCCTCTCAACTAAAAATATACATACATTGGAGTTGTTGCTGTACGTATATAAATTGGCTGACACCGACTACAAAAGTAAAGGTTGGGTAAAAAACAAGCGATAGTTATGCCCGAGCAAACATAAAAAAAACATACAAATATCCGAATTGAGAACCTCCTCCTTTTTTAGAAGTCGGTTAAAAAATAAATAGTGTTCATGACTTATTGTGGTATGATTTGCCTTGTGATACTAATCAAAATGCACAAGAACCCACCCGATCTTTGTCTTGTCATGTCAAAATTTGATTGATTTTTAAAGTTTATTTATTTTATGATTTTGAATGTATATTGTAGAGTAGATCGTCTTCCCACCTGTTTGATGGCCGAACAACACTTCGTCTACCTAAACGTGGTCTCCACTCTTGAACCTTACTGGCCCATATGTAGTTTAATTATCTAAGATGAATAAGTGATTTTTGCGTAAACATTAGAATCAAAGTAAAATTAGGTTTTACTTGGTTAATTTTCTTTCAAGTATATCGTTCGTTCCCTTTATTTAATCCAAAAATACATATTATAAACGATATATCCGAATATACAACACGAGGATTCCTAAGAGGAAACGAACAAAACATTATGCGGAACTATAACATGTTTACAAACACAATTTTTAGGTCGTTTTTGATAAGACTTCTAAATACAACTGTAGTATGAGATATGGAACTGCGGCGAATAGTACGTAACGTATGGTATACGTTTTTATTTTCCCTAAAAACTAGTTCTAGACTAAACGATATGACGATCTTGTCGGGCTTAGATCGGGTACAAGCTGGAACAATTATTTTAGAATTTCTGAGAGCGAGATTAACGATGGCCAAAGAAGTTTTATATTTCTCTTTGTGAGAAGCATGATAGATTAATTAAAAAAGAAACTAAAATAAGAATAAGTTAAACTATATTGCCAATTGATGTTTAATTTTTTTCTATTTCAGGTGATAATAATTTTGCAAATAACGAGTGTACTATCAAGGAAACGGATCAGAATAAGAGACGACAGTATAGAGAACATATTATACTATAAAGATTGCAACCACAAGTCGAAATCAACCGCTCCACCTATCCTTCGAATGCCCCAAGCACAACCAGAATGTAAAATGTGCTGCACCATGTGCTGTGGAGATCAGTGCGTAGATCACCAGCAACCATTAGCACAGAGAAATGTGCAAGTAGGGATACCGAAACCGGAACCAATGATGCAACCACCGCAACCAGTAAAAAGTAAGAAAAAAGAAAAACCCTTGCAACCAATACCTGGAAGAAGAGGTTTCAACACAAGAGACTATATAAAGAATCTTATATCCCAAGATCCTGATATAAGGAAAATTTTAAAAGACTTGGTGACGGTCACAATGCAAAAGGTGGATTTGAAGAAACAGATGGATTTAAGAAACAAACAAAGGGAAAGTTTTGAAGAATCAAATGGCAGTAAGGATGAGTCTGACATATAACTGATGGGGAATCGCTAGCTGCTGATAGCTTTAATGTAAGTTTAGGTCTGATTTAAATAAAATTGATATAGAATTTTCCCGTGAGGTTTCCTAAGCCGATAACATGAATGATTATACTTTTAAAGCCGGCGAGTCTTGTAATGCAGACCCTGCCTAATCCATTTTTTTGTGCTTCCCGCAGAGAAAATCTGATTATTTGGAAAAAAATCAACCTTTACTAAAATTTTAACATGGTATTCAAACTTATTCACCTTTGGTTATTTATGTTGGATGAGTGTTGCCGATTGTTGATGACGATCTAAAAGCATATTCGAATCACGTCTTTTTGAAGAGAAATAAACAGAATCTTTAAAAGTAACAAGAATTTTGTTTAGTTGAATCTCGAATTCCAAAAGACGTACAATGTTAATCGCTTGTCTTCTTCTTCTTGATCGTTCCCTCATTGCTGAGGATCGTGACTCCTCTTTATCTTGTCTGTCAGCTGTCGCCATCGGTTCCGCTCCGTCGCTTGATGTAGTGCATCGCTGACCGTCAATCCAAGTTGTTCAGGTACCTGGTCTGACCATCGTGTGGGATTTCGGCCACGAGGTCTTTTGCCCTCAATCTTTCCCGTCACCATTACTCTCTCCAGATTATCCGTACAATTACGCCCCACATGACCGAAGTATCGCATTATCCGTTGTAAGCAGACAGATGACAAGCGCTGTGCCTTCTCGATTTTTAACCGACTTCAAAAAAAAAGGAGGTTCTCAATTCGTCTGTATGTTTTTTCTTTTTTTTTTGGTTTTGTTTACCTTGATGATATGATTATTTTATTACGTGTCGATGTAACAATTGTATAGGATGCTTTGGTAGCACACCATAGTATGTCGCGGTCATCGTAATCATCATCATCATCACCATCACCATCATCATCATCATCCTTTATCCATCCACTGCTGAACATGCCTCCTTCAATGAACGCCAAGACGACGAATTTCGGAATCACTAAAAATGAAGAAATAAAAACATTTTACAAAAAATTAAAACCGACTTCAAAAATACTAAACTAAAAAGTAATAAAATAACAGTTTCTTTAATGTTTGTGATTACAACATATACATATTAATTTTTTGTAAAATGTTTTTATGAGTTCTTGTAATACAGAGATGTTTGTACGATGGGCTGTCCATGGTATCCTCAATAGACGACGCCAGCACCAAAGCTCAAAAGCATCAACTCTTTGCCTATCAGCCCCCTTAAGTGTCCATGTCTCTGCACCATACAACGCTATGGAGAAGACAAGTGCGCGTACAAGATGGATTTTGGTTCGGATGTTTATATTTCTGCTTTTCCAGACTTTACTCAACTGGGTCATTGCCGTCTTGGCCATTCCAATTCGTCGACGTATCTCGGTTTCGCAGCCGCCCTTGTTTGTTATTACGGAGCTAAGGTATTGAAACTGGTCTACGGATTCGTATGCTTGCAAGAGTCCAGTGTGTTGGATGGTTTCGAAGCGGTTTATCACTATGAACTTTATTTTTTTTTTCTTTAACGCCGGGAAATGCTCTGAGGCATCCCGCCTGGGGAGTGGGTCTCCCCAGGTGGGTATGTGGGACTCGCTGCGCCCGAAAGATGGTAAATGAACGCAGCTCTACCCACTGGCGAGTGCCACCAATGCCGCCTTGGTGAGGTGCCCCGGATCTGTTGAGCTAACAGGGCACCTCGACGGCTAGTCAGTCCCGCAAGGGACCGACACCAGCTCCCGGGGTTGTCCCGCACCACAGAACCACCCGTCCCAACGTCGGGACAGTACAATGGGGTGAGGTTCCCATTATCACCCCTCGCCCCCTGCTCATTTGTCTCCTCTTCTTATAAGAGGGGCACAAAGAGCACCCTCGGCTCAATTAGCTTCGCCCAAGGTATCACTATGAGCTTGGTCTTGCTTTTATTAATGGATAATCCCATGCCCGGTGGGACGGAAGCACTGTGCCGCGCTCCTGGCTGCATGGGTACCACCATCTTGCTTGTTTCTCCCGTGAAACAGCTTTGCTGTGTTTCGGAGAGAAGGGCAAGACAGGCAGTGTAATTACTGGCACCGAGACTTAACATCTTATGTCTCAGGATAGGCAACACATAAACGAGTTGCCTGGGCTCGTTCCAGGTAAACTAGTTTATGTTCATGGGCGACATCGACCATTTACCATCAGGTGGCACGTTTCCCAGTTTGCTTATCCAACTAACATAAAAAAATGCCCAAGCTGACATGTTCCAACCGAGTCAACAGCTTATTCATTTCTGCTTCTGTTGATGCCAACAGGGTAGTATCGTTTGCATACCGGAGATAAGATACTCTGACCCCACCTACCCTTACACCACTTTTCCAGTCTTCGAGTGTCCGCCGCATTATGTATTCGCCGTAGATATTAAACAAGATAGGGGAGATCGCGCACCCCTGTCGAACGCCTTTACCAAACTTGAAACGGCTCGACGTAATGTCTCCAATCGTGACGGTACCAAGCCCAGATTCATAAAGTATGCGAACAATGGATATACGGTGTGGTGAGACTTACATCTCTGAAAGGACCTCCCACAGTTTTTGCCACTTCACACAGTCAAATGCTTTTTGATAGTCAACGAAGCACATGAACATAGGGGAGTTATGTTCA
This sequence comes from Helleia helle, assembly GCA_963853865.1. Classification (NCBI taxonomy): domain Eukaryota; kingdom Metazoa; phylum Arthropoda; class Insecta; order Lepidoptera; family Lycaenidae; genus Helleia; species Helleia helle. The sequence continues at coordinate 17,509,036 of OY971416.1, read as the reverse complement.
TAACACTTTTCTATCAGCAACCGAATGTTTAGAATTTGTTCTCTGGTTCCTCTCCCTTTGACAAAGCCCGCCTGTTCCTGTGGTATCTGCCAATCTAGAAAGGCCCGCAACCTTGCGTTCAAGACGTACAGAAGAATTTTGCTTGCATAAGATATATTAATCGCTTGTAACTTATTCATATTACTGCATTTTAACCAAGATTTTTTTTTTAGAAATATCTCTGTCCGTCCAAAGATAAACGCATTGGAATTTTTGAGTATTTTATTTTATATTCCTAATGTAATGTACATTTTTTCGGTTTGAATTTTTTCAAATGTATTTGGATTTGGATTCCTAATGTAAGTATACTTTTTGGAAGAATTCGGAGCTTACACTGACCAAACTATAAAAGATACAATATAAAAACAATGTAATAATAATGGTAAGCGTGTTGGCGCTCAAGTCGGAGGTTGCGGGTTCGAATCCCGCCAGGGAACATAAAAATTTTCTGTGTTCCTGGGCCATGGATGTGTATTAAATATGTGTATTATATAATAAAAATCTTAAATATATGTATAGTATAAAAGTATTAAATATATTTCCGTTGTCTGGTACCCGTAACACAAGTTCTTCGAGAACTTACCACGGGACCAGATTGACGTGGTGTGAAAGCGTCCATAGATATTATTATTATTATTATTGTATATGTCTATCTTATAAGGATAACATACTATATCCATTTTAATACTTAATAATATGGGCAATATATTATATAAAACGGTAATTGGAAAGCTATTTATTCACTACATACTGTCCGTATACAGTTGTAAATCTAAGTTAACGACGGCGAAGCTACGGGCAATAGCTAGTTTCAGCATATTTAACGCCTAAGCTTCTATTAGATGTGTGACAACATAAATAAATGAGGACTCTGGTATTGTATGGTACAATTTGCTTTCAGTGTCATAGAAAATCCTTTGGACATAATGGAAACCATTGTAGTTTGAAACGATCGTTTGTTACTCTAGCCAGCATCTGACACACAATTATATATACGTCATCTACGAAGTGGGCCACACGTCTTGGATTTGTCCAAATCATTTACACGTTGTAGCAAATAGATTTTTCCCATGACGACATTTTAATGAAATTATCAAATTAAGTAACTCACTGTTTTTATTCGTATGGAATTGAAAAGATAATACTTAATAATTATTAAAATAGCAGACCCGACCACGCGCTGCTGTGAATAAGATACGTTAAAATATATTGTATTAAACTATTCAATACAGTAAAATTATTATTTATGAATAAAAAATTGCGATTTTAAATTGAAATATAAATAATCCTACTTCTCAAGTTGGATCAAACCGCACACTGTGTGCAAAATTTGGTTAAAATCGGTTCAGAAGTTGAGGAGTTCGTCGCGGACAAACAACGTGACACGTAATTTATATATATAAAGATAAAGAATTTTTCTAATATAATGTATTAGATAATTATAATAAAAGATAGGCTATTATTATAAACTAAATCACAAAAACAAACCTACTGAAACTATATAATATTAACGGTGACACTTCCATACGAACATCAAGATTGTCAATCTTTTGGAACTTTCCTTATACCGGAAAATTGTTTAATTAATAAATTAATTGGAAGATTTATGTGTATATTCGATAGTTAAGACAAGCGAAGTGATAAGATGAGCAATAGTGGAAACAAGCAGGTGATCTTAGAAGAGTTTTATGAATTTTCGAAGTCCTCGTGAACGACGTAACATAATATAATATTAACTAACCTCATGTAATGTTAGTCAGCGAACTTCTATTGTGAGTGTATTAGAGTTAAACACATTGGTCCTGTTTTTTTTATTCTAGAATCTTTCTCAAATGTCATCAATACGAATATAATAAAGCTAAGGAGATTGTGTTTGTTTGAACGCACTAATCTCGGGAACTAGTAGTCGGATTCAAAAAATCATTTGCATTTGATATCATATTCATTTTGTAGGATATTTTTATAGAATTTTGGAGCACGTGAAATTTCTGGAAACAGCTAGATTTTTTTTATATATGTTAGTTGGATAGGCAAACTGGAAAACGTGCCACCTGATGGTAAGTGGTTGACGTCGCCCATGAACATAAACTAGTTTACCTGCAACGAGCCCAGGCAACTCGTTTATGTGTTGCTCCTGAGACATAAGATGTTAAGTCTCGGTGCCAGTAATTACCTGTCTTGCCCTTCTCTCCGAAACACAGCAAAGCTGTTTCACGGGAGAAACAAGCAAGATGGTGGTACCCATGCAGCCGGGAGCGCGGCACAGCGCTTCCCTCCCACTATATTTACTCACTACGTTTAAAAGGAATATAAAAGTAATACATAGTAAGTTTGAGACGTTTATTCCTTTAGTAGACGTAAGACATCATCGAAATAACTAAAGTATAAGGCAAAAACAAGCTATGGGAATGTACAGGCCATAATACCCAATTACGTACACACCATACTTGTGTAATTAAAACAACTCGAGTGCCTCCTCTAATAAAGTGCTGAAAACAACTCCATAATCAACTGATTGCGATTTTAATAACTTTCATGCGAGCGTCAAGTTTGAGTGTGAGCGAGAGGTGATATCCCTTTCACTCATGGAAAAAACATAGGTATCATGGTTTGATGCCAAGAGTAATAGTGCTATAGACATGATTTTTGTTGGTAAATCATCAATGGCTGTGATTTTGTCGCTATAGGATGAATTGAAAGTTAGATCGTCATCATCAGGCTTTATTAGTCTATTAGTGGGAATCGAACAACTAGTATATATAATATTTGCAATTTAACTTTTTCTCGCGATTTGAATATATTTTCTCATTATATAAATATCAGAGAAATGAAAGGAGATGGGGAATAGTGGGCAAAATGTAATAAGTAGAGATATGGTTAAAAAAATTGGTCTTATTTTTTTTTTAAATTCTGAATCTATAAGCAGAGATAAATGAGAAAGATTGTTTTCGTCAAATTAATTGGATATCGATTCAACTATAATCGATTACAGAAAAAAAAACATTATCATCTGTGGAAGTACACAAATACCTCTTATATTTTAGGTTGTGATTAAAGGTTGCCTATTTAGGGAACTATCCTTACTGATATTATAAATGTGAATGTGATTTAGTTTTTTATGCTTTCACGTGGAAACTACTTAACTGATTATCATGAAACTTTGTACATAATAATATATTCACAAAGGTATAATATCACTTGTGAAGAATATAGGATACTTTTTACTTAAAAAAACTGACCATTAAATTTTCAAATAGCAACTGTTCCTACATGTCAAAAATTTCCAGTGTCACTTGGTTGGCAAATATAAGTGTGTTCAGAAATTTTAAAAAACTTAAAACGATTCAATTGTTTGTCGAATTAGAAATGAACTTATAGACTATGGATACTTGTTCCTAGTTATAGACGATAGATTATAATAATATATAGTTGATCTGTCATTCTGTCAACATTATTATCACATTTTAGTTTTAATTTTAAATGTTGAAGCAATCCAGTGAAGGGCGTAATAGAACAGAGTCTTAAAAATGCTTTATCCGTCACCATGGACCACGAACAGACTTGATCTATTTATTAATCTAGTTCTATCTCTCTCTAATCTAGAATCTAGAAAAATATTTGGATAAGTATAATAATTGCTTACGGAAACTAAAATATAAACTAAGCTGTGATTTTTTGGGTGAAATGGTCCCGCTGATGAGGACTGATCGCCCGTCTGGTCTCGCTGGTGTCCCCACCCTTAAATAATAATAATAATAAGCTGTGATTTTAAAGCCTTTTAATTTTTTTAAATAAGTAATGTCTACTTATGTACTTACCTACCTAAAGTAAATGATCTTGCGTCACGTATATGCCCACGCAAGCTCGGCAACAGTTCTAAGCTCTATGGGCGGCGTTTAAAAGCTCGCGGACCGCCCGCTCAAGTTCACTACGGCGCTCACACCAGGCTACATCGCGACTCCACCTATACCGCTCAACTTGTCCGTAAGTATTACTTTTTAAAATAACATTTACTTAAAGTGTAGGAATAATTTAAAAAAGTTATTTCTTTATTGTAAAACGTTTTTGGTAAAATTTTATTATAATTTAAGCTTCATTTCTTTGTGATTTGTTGATAGTAAAAAGTAAACCATTTTTTTTTGTAATACATGTATAATATACATATCATTTTAAATTAACGATAATCGCTGTGATCTAAATATAACAATAAATATAGAGACAGAAAACTTTAAAATGTAGAGCAACACAAGTCAAACAAAAAGTCAAAAGTTTACAATTTAAATATATTAACGCAAAGTGATTTTTTTACACAAATTAAGTGCAATATAAATCAAAATCTTAGAAAGCAAGTATTTTAAGTAAACACGCGTGTTGTTATATTGTTTTAAACTAACGCGATCACTATTCATATTTATATTAATATAATTACGGGTGCTTACCGCGTTTAAAGATTAATTGAGTTCCCGATATTTCGGCAATGTTTCAATCGCCATGATCACGGGGAGACAAACGCGGTAAGCACCCGTAATAATATTAATATAAATACGCGTGTTGATATTAAACATCTACAAAGTTTTACCATGGGGTAATGTGGTTGTTTATTAACGGTAAAACGGTAAAAGACTTGTTTATTTTTAATCAAAAGCGTAAAACGTTGTCATGATTTTTAGATTTATAGCGAATTTATGCAGTAATACAATTTAATAAAGCTTTTCAACTTGACGAATACCAAGATATTAAAACATTTTGTTAATAGGATTTAAAATGAATTCGTGTATTGTTTAAGATTTTAAGAATGTGACATGTCACTTCTTTCTGTTTAATTATACAAACACAATATTTTTAAGGTAATTCCTAAATGCGAGTACAATAGAGATTTTACATGCAACTTAATTATTTTTATGATAGTAATGAAAAATAAGAACATAAGGAGTACGAGGGAAATTAACCGACCCTTACAAAAACTAAAAAGTTTGTTAAGAAACTCCGATTGTACAAGTTTTAGTCGGTCACAGAAGTATGTTATAGGTATAAGTTTCTTTTTTAAGGATATTAAAATACTTACCGAATCGAATTATTGATTAAGAATATGTAAAAAATAGATCATCGATAGGAAGTACAATCAAGTAGATAACTGTTTTAAATTTTAGTCAGTTAAAAATAGTGTTAGTAACGTGTTTATGTAGTAGTTTTATAAAACAACGTTTCAATAAAGTTACTAAAAATAGTATTTAATTTGCATTCATATGCCTATGAAATATCTAAAAAACCTGAGTTTATTTAAATTATCTTTCCATTTCAAAGAGAAAAAGGGAATAAATAGTAATTTATTATAATTATAATCATTATTATACGAAAATTAAAACTAAAATACTTTTACTTTAAATAGATAGATACTATGTTGGTATCTTCTCCTTACATTGTATTTTAATTTAGTAATTAATAAAAACATAGATATTTTGTATTATTATTTAATAATATTATTATGTATACTATTATTATTTACTATACTATTATATATTAAAATCATAATTTTTAAATACGTAATATTTTAAGCAAGAACAACGCTGGTTCTAAACGAAAGCAAAATTTTAATCATAGTGAAAAACAAACGATAATCACAAATATATGAAAAATAAGTTATTATGTACTTGTCGAGAACATCTCAATTTCTTGACATGTGCACAAATATGACACAATATTTTCTGTCACTTTATTTACATGTGATTCGTGACACAATCCAAAAGATCGTATAAACAAAACACAATTCCATATGACTTTTATTGCTTCGTGAAAAAAAGGGTTGACATGTTCATTGCTGAACTATTGAGGCTGCGATTCAGAAACTCAAAATTTACTGAATTTCTGTCCAGTAACAAAAAAGGGAATCAGAAAACTATTTCTGTCTTCCACTAGGAAGCACACGATTCAAGTACTATTGCATTTTTTTAATTATACCTTGATCAAATTATAACTTACTGTTTAATCACCTTTAACGACTAAACTACGTCGGATTGTTAGCCTAAAGCATTCATTGATATTTCAGGACCTGAGAATATTTTATTTATATATTTTCCACGAAAAAGCTTTAAAGCAATTATGCAATATTTCTTAATTTATAAACGACTAAAGTTTTAAGGTGTTAGTAATTTGATAAACTACAAACTAAGATGTAACAACGGGTATGATCCTGAGTAATAAATATTATTATTAAATCAATGGCTATGGCTTATGTTAATATATCGTAAAATATCATATACACCAAATAAATAAATATTTATTTCGCACATTTGCATGCATACATTTAAATCCCTGAATAATAAATATAAACTATTGCAAAAATACAAAACTATATCCATAACGTTCACCTGTCACCAATAGCATTTGTTCTTCATGAAATTGAAACCGTGATCATTACTAATGAATTTTTTCTTTTAAATGATGGGATGGGAAATGCTCTGAGGCAACCCGCGGGGGAGTAGGTCTCCTATTAGTCGTAGCAGAATGTTATATAGCTTTTAACCTTTTTCGATAAACGGCCTATTGAGTAGTTCCTGAGATTAGCGTGTTCAAACAAACAAACAAACAAGTTCTTCAGTTTTCTAATATTAGTATAGATGTTTAGTTCAAACTACCGTTTTTGAACCCTTTTATTTCCTGGTAATGGCGTCCACATGATATAATTTTTTGGTGAGTGGTAAGCTATAATTTGTAAAGATATCCCCACCATGTTTCAAGTCTTGTCGTGGCGGCGGGACTCAGTAGCCAAAAGTGAACCCAGCACCTTGGGCAAAGCAAATTGAGTCGAGGGGGCTGCTCTATGTGGGGTACATAGACACACATCTTATAAGAAGAGGGGACAAAGAGTAGGGGGACAGGGGGTGAGGATGGGAACCTCACTCCATTGTATAGTCCCAACATTGGATGGGGTTGTACTGTGGTGCAACCCTTCTGTGGAGGTGGCGTCGGTCCCTTGCGAGACTGACTAGACGTTGAGGTGCCCTCTTTGCTTAACCGATCCGGGGCACCTCACCAAAGGCGCATTGGTGGCACTCGCCGTGTTTAAGTGGGTAGAGCTGCGTCCACCTTACCACCTTTCGGGCGCAGCGAGTCCCACATACACGCCTGGCGAGACCCACTCCCCCTCGGGATGCCTCAGAGCATTTCCCGGTGTATAAGAAAAAAGGCGAAGCTGCGGGCAACAACTAATTTATGATAAATCGTAAAATCACTTGCCATCGTGGGACACTTGGTGGTTTGCCTACCTCCAAAAAATTCGCTTGTCAATGCTTACCAAGAGACAAAATACTTGTATGTTGACATAAAAAAAGATAAGAAAGAAAGACAGAAAAGAAAGGCATGCCTTTTACCATTCTATCTTTTTTATGTCATAATGGGTCATAGCAAAGCAGTTTACCGATGTACAAATAAATATAAATTAACGTTGAACCGACGTGTAAGCTTATCGAACTGTATTCATTTACTAAATGATTATTCTTAATTAAGAGGATTTTGGTTTCGAGTATTGTCAGGGTTGTATTTTTAGTTGAATTTATTTGTTGTTGTCAACGTAATAACCAGGTAACCTAAAAGTTATGGCAGGTGCATGCAAAAAAGAAATGATGACGATGTTTCCTTGAAAACTAATTGGAGACGGGTTGCTTAGTGAAACTAAACTAACTTAAAGTTTTCTTAAAGAATTTTAATCATAAAAAAAGTAAAATAAAATATAGCCTGTTTGGGGTAGTGGTGTACCCTGTCGCATAAGGCAACTATAATTATAGAGGTCGTAAGTTTAAATCCGAGTAATATCATGGACATTGATTTTTTTTTTCTTTTTTTTTTTTATTTGAATAATATATTCTGATGTTCGTTATTTGGATCTCTATCACAGGATTTTGCAAATTAAGCACAAGCTTAAGCTATAGGTACGTACGATGAATATAAATCTCGGTTTCATATATATGTTTAAAGTATTTGTGCAAATTGTTTGCATATTTTTTCCCAAATCCTTCTCACTAAACTTGGTTTAACGTGTTATGAATGTATATGTAAAATAATCCATAAGTGTCGGTGACACACACGTACATACACACATACACGCACAGAGAAAGGGGCATGCCAAGTCTCCATAGTAATTTTGGCCCACGTTGCACACCTGTACTGTGGACTGATAATTATAGTAGGCGATGGCAACAACTAATTCCTAAAAGAAGTGGTTTATAAAAAACTTGGCATTTTTAAGTTGTCAATTATTTTTGTATGTTATTAACACAAGTTATATGAAATATGTGCAATGTCATTTTATAAATTATTTTAATTTATTTGGGAGTACAATGTAATAAAACAATATTATATTTCAGTTTTACACATTTATTCATCATCATTATATACTGCTAATACTTCACCTAAAAATTGAGCCGGCGGTAAAATATTGTTTTGATGCCGTGCCCATCCTAAGTACCATAACACAGTCATGACGTGGGCACAGCATCCTACCGTTCGACGGCCTACAATTTTTCAAATTACAGCAATACTGTTTTATTGCTTCGCAGTCTGTATTAATTGTAATGTATAAAATATACACAAAGTATACTTTGTGTATATTTTATACATTACAATTAATCATCGGGTGTAGAAGAATCGCCAAAGTCAGTATTCATGATAATAGTCGTAAATTGGTATTGAAATGCAAAATGAAAAATCACAGAATACGTCTTTAACTCAAACAGCACAAAAATTGAAAACAACGTTTTCAAGTTTTCCGGTGTCTGACACTTAGAGCTGGTGTTGCCAGAACACAAAAAACAAAAAATGATTAAAAGATTAAGAGAAGGATAACATACGATACTATATTATTTTTATTTTCAATACAATCTAAATATATATGTAATTAGTTTTATTTTATACAATCGAAATCATTGCAAAAACTAACATTAGGTATAAATATTATATCATAGCAGTATAGACATTACCTGACAAAATAATATTTTCAGT